>CM061538.1:40401080-41001080 GCA_030864215.1 Capsicum pubescens
TAGGCAATGGTATAAGTGTCGCCTAACCTCTCGCTTATGTTGAGATATGCATCCCCTAAGCCATCGCCTATGTTGACGTAGGCGGCGCCTATCCTATCGCCTAAGTGAGGCAGCGAGCATAGGAAATGGTATAAGCGGCGCATAACCTATCGCCTATGTTGATATAGGTGGCGCCTATGCGATCGCCAATGTTGACATAGGCGGTGCCTAATCTGTCTCCTATGTTGATATCGGCGGCGCCTAAGCCATCACCTATGTTGAACTAGGTGGTGCTTAACCAATCGCCAAATTAAGGCAGTGAGCATAGGCAATGGTGTAAGCGGCGCGTAGCCATCGCCTATGTTGACATAGACTGAGCCTAACCTATCTCCTATGTGAGAAAGTGAGCATAGGAAATGGAATAATCAATGCCTAACCTATCGCCTATGTTGATATAGGCGGCACATTAGCCATCGCCTATGATGACATAGGCGACGCCTAACCAATCACCTAAGTGAGGCAATGAGCATAGGCAATGGTATAAACGGTGCCTAAACTATCCCCTATGGTTATATATGCGGCGCCTAAGACATAGCCTATGTTGACATAGGCGACGCCTAACCTATCGCCTATGTTGATATAGGTGGCACCTAAGACATCGCCTATGTCTACATAGGCGGTGCCCAACCTATCGCCTAAGTGAGGCAGTAAGCATAGGCAATGTTATAAGCGGCGCCTAACCTATCGCTTATGTTGATATGGGCAGTGCCTAACACATCGCCTACGTTGACGTAGGCGGCACCTAACCTATCGCCTAACTGAGGCCGTGAGCTTAGGCAGTGGTAGAAGCGGTGCCTAACCAATCGCCTCTGTTGATATAGGCGGCGCATAAGCCATCTTCTATGTTGACTTAGGCGGCGCCTAACCTATCGCCTAAGTGAGGAAGTGAGCAAAGGCATAAGTATAAGTGGCTCCTAATCTATCGCTTATGATGATATAGGCGGTGCCTAATCCATCGCTTATGTTGACATAGGCGGCGCCTAACTTATCGCCTAAGTGAGGAAGTGAGCATAGGCAATGGTATTAGCGGACCCTAATATATCGCCTATGTTGATATAGGCGGCGCCTAAGCCATCGCCTATATTGACATAGGCGGCACCTAACCCACCGCCTAACTGAGCCAGTGAGCTTAGGCAGTGGTATAAACGGCGCCTAACCTATCGCCTATGTTTATATTGGCGGCGCCTAAGCCATCATCTATGTTCACTTAGGCGGCGCCTAACCTATCGCCTACGTTAGGTAGTTAGCATAGGCATAAGTATAAGTGGATCCTAATCTATCGCTTATATTGATATAGGCGGTGCCTAATCCATTGCCTATGTTGACATAGGCGGTGCCTACCCTATCGCCTAAGTGAGGTGGTGAGCATAGGCAATGGTATAAGCTGCGCCTAACCAATCGCATATGTTGATATAGGCGGTGCCTAAGACATCGTCTATGTTGACTTAGGCGGCGCCTAACCTATCGCCTAAGGCAGTAAGCATTGGAAATGGTATAAACGACGCCTAACCTATCGCCTATGTTGATGTAGGTTGCGCCTATGGCATCGCCTATGTTTACATAGGCGGTGCCTAACTTATCGCCTTAGTGAGGCAGCTAGCATAGGCAATGGTATATGCAGAGCCTTACCTATCGCCTATGTTGATATACGTGGCACCTAAGCCATCGCCTATGTTTAAATAGGCGGCAATTAATCTATCGCCTAAGTGAGGCAGTAAGCATAGGCAATGGTATAAGAAGAGCCTAACCTAACGCCTATGTAGATATAGGCAGCGCCAAGCAATCGCCTATGTTGAAGTAGGCGGTGCCTAACCTATCGTCTAATTGAGGCAGTGTGCATGGGCAATGGTATAAGGGGCGCCTAACCTATCTCCTATGTTGATATAGGAGGCGCCTAAACCATCGCCCATGTTAACATAGGCGGCGCCTAACCTATTGCCAAAGTGAGGCACTGAGCATAGGCAATGGTATAAGCGGTGCCTAACCTATCGCCTATGTTGATATAGGCAGCGCCTAAGCCATTGCCTATGTTGGCATAGGTGGCCCCTATCACCTAAGTGTGGCAGCGGGCATAGGTAATGGTATAAGCGGCGCTAGACCTATCGCCTATGTTGATATAGGAGACACCTAAGCCGTTGCCTATGTTTATATATGTGGCGCCCAACCTATCGACTAAGTGAGGCAGTAAACATAGGCAATGGTATAAGTGGCGCCTTACCTATCGCCTATGTTGATATAGGCGGAACCTAAACAATCGCTTATGTTGACGTAGGTGGTACCTAACCTATCGCCAAATTGAGGCAGTGAGCATAGGCAATGGTATAAGCGCCGCCTAACCGATCTCCTATGTTGATATAGGCGGCACCTAAGCCATCGCCTATGTTGACATAGGCGGCACCTAAACTATCGTTTAAGTAAGGCAGTGTGCATAGCTAATGGTATAAGCGGCGCCTAACCTATCGCCTACGTTGATATAGGTGGCGCCTACGGCATCTCCTGTGTTTACATAGGCGGCGCCTAACCTATCGCCTTAGTGAGGCAGCAAGCATAGGCAATGGTATAAGAAGCGCCTAACTTATCACCTATGTAGATATAGGCAGCGCCTAAGCGATCGCCTATGTTGACATAGGCGGCGCCTAACCTATCTCATAAGTGAGGCGGTAAGCATAGGCAATTGTATAAGCGGTGCCTAACCTGTCCCCTATGTTGATATAGGCGGCACGTAATCTATCGACTATGTTGATATAGGCGGCACCTAACCTATCGCCTAAGTGAGGAATTGAGCATAGGTAATGGTATAAGCGGAGCCTAACCTATCGCCTATGTTGATATAGGTCGCGCCTATGGCATTGGTTATGATTACATATGCGGGGTCTAACCTATCGCTTAAGTTAGGCAGCGAGCATAGGCAATGGTATATGCGGCGCCTAACCTATCGCCTATGTTGACATAGATGGCGCCTAAGCCATTGACTATGTTTATATATGCGGCGCCTAACCTATCGCCTAAGTGAGGCAGTAAGCATAGGTAATGGTATAAGCGGCGCCTAACCTATCGCCAATGTTGATATAGGCGGCGTTTAATCCATCGCATATGTTGACATAGGCGGCACCTAACCTATCTCCTAAGTAAGGCAGTGAGCATAGGTAATGGTATAAGCGGCGCCTAACCTATCGCCTATTCTGATATACACGGCGTCTAAGCCATCGCCTATGTTGACATAGGCGGTGCCTAACCTATCGCCTAATTGAGCCAGTGAGCATAGGATATGGTATAAGCGATGCCTAACCTAGCGCCTATGTTGATATAGGTGGCGCCTAAGCGATCAACTATGTTGACATAGGCGGAGCCTAACCTATCACCTATGTGAGGCAGTGAGAATAGGCAATAGTATAACCGGCGCCTAACCTATCGCCTATGTTTATATAGGCGGCGCCTAAGCCATCGCCTATGTTGACATAGGTGGCGCCTATCCTGTATAGCCGGCACCTAACCTATCTCCTGAGTGAGGAAGTGAGCATAGGCAATGGTATAAGCGGCGCCTAACCTGTCCTAACCTATCGCTTATATTGATATAGGCGGCATCTAAGCCATCGACTATGCAGACATAGGCGGTGCATAACCTATCGCCTAAGTGAGGCAGTGAGCATAGGCAATGGAATAAGCGGCGCCTAACCTATCGCCTATGTTGATATAGGCGGCGCCTAAGCCATCACCTATGCTGACATAGGCGGCGCCTAACCTATCGCCTAAGTGAGGCAGTGAGCATAGGCAATAGTATAAGCGGTGCCTAAACTATCGCCTATTTTGATATAGGCGGCGCCTAAGACATCGCCTATGTTGACATAGGCGGCGCCTAACCTATCGCCTAAGTGAGGCAATGAGCATAGGTAATGATATTAGCGACGCCTAACCTATCGCCTATGTTGATATAGGTGGCGCCTAAGAGATCGCCTATGTTGACATAGGCGGCGCCTAACCTATCGCCTAAGTGAGGCAGTAAGCATAGGCAATGGTATAAGCGGAACCTAACCTGTCGCCTATATTGACATAGGCGGCGGCTAAGTCATCGCCTATGTTGACGTAGGCGGCGCCTAACCTATCACCAATGTTGATATAGGCGGCGCCTAAGCCATCGTCTATGTTGACATATGCGGCGCCTAATCTATCGCCTAAGTGAGGCAGAGAGCATAGGAATTGGTATAAGCGGCGCCTAATCTATCACCTATGTTGATTTAGGCGGTGCCTAAGCCATCGCCTATGTTGACATAGGTGGTGCCTAACCTATCGCCTAAGACAGGCAGTGAATATAGGCAATGGTATAAGCAGAGCCTAATCTATCCCCTATGTCGATATAGGCGGCGCCTAACTCATCGCTTATCTTAACAAAAGCGGTACCTACCCTATCGCCTAAGTGAGTAAAGGTAAATGTATAAGCGGCACCTAACCTATCCCCTATATTGATATAGGCGGCGCCTAACCTATCCCCTATATTGATATAGGCGGCGCCTAAGACATCACCTATGTTGACATAGGTGGGGCCTGACCTGTCGCCTAAGTGAAGCAGTGAGCATAGGCAATAGTATAAGCTTCTCCTAACCTATCGCCTATGTTGATATAGGCGGATCCATAGCCATCGCAAATATTGACATAGGCGGCGCCTAACCTATCGCCTAAGTGAAGCAGCGAGCATAGACAATGGTATAAGTTGTGCCTAACCTATCACCTATGTTGATATAGGCGGCACTTATGACATCGCCTAAGTGAGACGGTGAGTATAGGAAATGGTATATGCGGCGCCTAACCTATCACCAATGTTGATATAAACGACGCCTCAGCCATCGCCTATGTTGACATAGCGGAGCCTAACCTATCACCTATGTATGAAAGTGAGCATAGGCAATGGAAATCGGCACCTAACCTATCGCCTATGTTGATATAGGTGGCGCCTAAGCCATCGCCTATGCTGACATAGGCGGCGCCTAACCTATCGCCTAAGTGAGGCAGTGAGCATAGGCAATGGTATAAGCGGTGCCTAAATTATCACCTATGCTGATATAGGCGGCGCCTTAGACATCGCCTATGTTGACATTGACGGTGCCTAACCTATCGCCTAAGTGAGGCAATGAGCATAGGTAATGGTATTAGCGACACCTAACCTATCTCCTATGTTGATATAAGCAGCGCCTAACCTATCTCCTAAGTAAGGCAGCAAGCATAGGCAATGGTATAAGCGGAGCCTAACCTATCACCTATGTTGTTATACGTGGTGCCTAAGCCATTGACTATGTTTATATAGGAGGTGGCTAACCTATCGCCTAAGTGAGGAAGTAAGCATAGGCAATGGTATAAGCGGCGCCTAACCTATAGCCAATGTTGATATAGGCGGCATTTAATCCATCACATATGTTGACATAGGGGGCACCTAACCTATCTCCTAAGTGAGGCAGTGAGCATAGGTAATGGTATAAGCGGCGCCTAACCTATCGCCTATTCTAATATACACGGCGTCTAAGCCATCGCTTATGTTGTCATAGGCGGTGCCTAACCTATCGCCTAATTGAGGCAGTGAGCATAGGAAATGGTATAAGCGATGCCTAACTTAGCGCCTATGTTGATATAGGTGGCGCCTAAGCCATCAACTATGTTGACATAGGCGGAGCCTAACCTATCACCTATGTGAGGCAGTGAGAATAGGCAATAGTATAACCGGCGCCTAACCTATCGCCTATGTTGATATAGGCGGCGCCTAAGCCATCGCCTATGTTAACATAGGTGGCACCTATCCTGTATAGTCGGCACCAAACCCATCTCCTGAGTGAGGAAGTGAGGATAGGTAATGGTATAAGCGGCGCCTAACCTGTCCTAACCTATCTATTATGTTGATATAGGCGGCACCTAAGCCATCGACTATACTGACATTGGCGGCGCCTAACCTATCGCCTAAGTGAGGCAGTGAGCATAGGCAATGGAATAAGCAGCGCCTAACCTATCGCTTACGTTGATCTAGGCGGCGACTAAGCCATCGCCTATGCTGACATAGGCGGGGCCTAACCTATCGCCTAAGTGAGGCAGTGAGCATAGGCAATAGTATAAGCGGTGCCTAAACTATCGCCTATTTTGATATAGGCGGCGCCTAAGACATCGCCTATGTTGACATAGGCGGCGCCTAACCTATCGCCTAAGTGAGGCAATGAGCATAGGTAATGGTTTTAGCGGCGCCTAACCTATCGCCTATGTTGATATAGGTGGCGCCTAAGAGTATGTTGACATAGGCGGCGCCTAACCTATCGCCTAAGTGACGCAGTAAGCATAGGCAATGGTATAAGCGGAACCTAACCTGTCGCCTATATTGACATAGGCGGCGGCTAAGTCATCGCCTATGTTGACGTAGGCGGCGCCTAACCTATCGCCAATGTTGATATAGGCGGCGCCTAAGCCATCGTCTATGTTGATATATGCGGCGCCTAATCTATCGCCTAAGTGAGGAAGTGAGCATAGGAATTGGTATAAGCGGCGCCTAAGCCATCGCCTATGTTAACATAGGTGGCAACTATCCTGTATAGTCGGCACCAAACCTATCTCCTGATTGAGGAAGTGAGGATAGGTAATGGTATAAGCGGCGCCTAACCTGTCCTAACCTATCTATTATGTTGATATAGGCGGCACCTAAGCCATCGACTATACTGACATTGGCGGCGCCTAACCTATCGCCTAAGTGAGGCAGTGAGCATAGGCAATGGAATAAGCAGCGCCTAACCTATCGCTTACGTTGATCTAGGCGGCGCCTAAGCCATCGCCTATGCTGACATACGCGGGGCCTAACCTATCGCCTAAGTGAGGCAGTGAGCATAGGCAATAGTATAAGCGGTGCCTAAACTATCGCCTATTTTGATATAGGCGGCGCCTAAGACATCGCCTATGTTGACATAGGCGGCGCCTAACCTATCGCCTAAGTGAGGCAATGAGCATAGGTAATGGTTTTAGCGGCGCCTAACCTATCGCCTATGTTGATATAGGTGGCGCCTAAGAGTATGTTGACATAGGCGGCGCCTAACCTATCGCCTACGTGACGCAGTAAGCATAGGCAATGGTATAAGCGGAACCTAACCTGTCGCCTATATTGACATAGGCGGCGGCTAAGTCATCGCCTATGTTGACGTAGGCGGCGCCTAACCTATCGCCAATGTTGATATAGGCGGCGCCTAAGCCATCGTCTATGTTGATATATGCGGCGCCTAATCTATCGCCTAAGTGAGGAAGTGAGCATAGGAATTGGTATAAGCGGCGCCTAATCTATCACCTATGTTGATTTAGGCGGTGCCTAAGCCATCGCCTATGTTGACATAGGCGGCGCCTAACCTATCGCCTAAGTGAGGCAGTGAATATAGGCAATGGAATAAGCAGAGCCTAATCTATCCCCTATGTTGATATAGGCGGCGCCTAACTCATCGCTTATCTTGACAAAGGCGGTACCTACCCTATCGCCTAAGTGAGGCAGTGAGTATAGGTAATGGTATAAGCGGCGCCTAACCTATCCCCTATATTGATATAGGCGGCGCCTAAGACATCACCTATGTTGACATAGGTGGGGCCTGACCTATCGCCTAAGTGAAGCAGTGAGCATAGGAAATGGTATAAGCTTTGCCTAACCTATCGCCTATGTTGATATAGGCGGATCCATAGCCATCACAAATATTGACATAGGCGGCGCCTAACCTATCGCCTAAGTGAGGCAGTGAGCATAGACAATGGTATAAGTTGTGCCTAACCTATCACCTATGTTGATATAGGCGGCACTTAAGACATCGCCTATGTGAGACGGTGAGTATAGGCAATGGTATATGCGGCGCCTAACCTATCGCCAATGTTGATATATACGACGCCTCAGCCATCGCCTATGTTGACATAGACGGAGCCTAACCTATCGCCTATGTGAGAAAGTGAGCATAGGCAATGGAATAATCGGCGCCAAACCTATCGCCTATGTTGATATAGGCGGCGCCTAAGCCATCGTCTATGTTGACATATGCGGCGCCTAATCTATCGCCTAAGTGAGGCAGTGAGCATAGGAATTTGTATAATCTGCGCCTAACCTATCGCCTATGGTGACATAGGAGGCGCCTAACCTATCGCCTAAGTGAGGCAGTGAGCATAGGCAATGGTATAAGTTGTGCCTAAACTATCACCTATGTTGATATAGGTGGCGCCTAAGACATCGCCTATGCTGACATTGACGGCGCCTAACCTATCGCCTAAGTGAGGCAATGAGCATAGGTAATGGTATTAGCGGCACCTAACCTATCTCCTATGTTGATATAAGCGGCGCCTAACCTATCGCCTAAGTATAGCAGCAAGCATAGGCAATGGTATATGCGGAGCCTAACCTATCACCTATGTTGATATACGTGGTGCCTAAGCCATTGACTATGTTTATATAGGAGGAGGCTAACCTATCGCCTAAGTGAGGAAGTAAGCATAGGCAATGGTATAAGCGGCGCCTAACCTATCGCCAATATTGATATAGGCGGCGTTTAATCCATCGCATATGTTGACATAGGGGGCACCTAACCTATCTCCTAAGTGAGGCAGTGAGCATAGGTAATGGTATAAGCGGCGCCTAACCTATCGCCTATTCTAATATACACAGCGTCTAAGCCTTCGCCTATGTTGACATAGGCGGTGCCTAACCTATCGCCTAATTGAGGCAGTGAGCATAGGAAATGGTATAAGCGACGCCTAACCTAGCGCCTATGTTTATATAGGTGGCGCCTAAGCCATCAACTATGTTGACATAGGCGGAGCCTAACCTATCACCTATGTGAGGCAGTGAGAATAGGCAATAGTATAACCGGCGCCTAACCTATCGCCTATGTTGATATAGGCGGCGCCTAAGCCATCGCCTATGTTGACATAGGTGGCGCCTATCTTGTATAGCCGACACCTAACCTATTTCCTGAGTGAGGAAGTGAGCATAGGTAATGGTATAAGCGGCGCCTAACCTGTCCTAACCTATCACTTATGTTGATATAGGGGGCACCTAAGCCATCGACTATGCTGACATAGGCGGCGCCTAACCTATCGCCTAAGTGAGGCAGTGAGCATAGGCAATGGAATAAGCGGCGCCTAACCTATCGCCTATATTGATATAGGCGGCGCCTATGCCATCGCCTATGCTGACATAGGCGGCGCCTAACCCATCGCCTATGTGAGGCAGTGAGCATAGGCAATAGTATAAGCGGTGCCTAAACTATCGCCTATTTTGATATAGGAGGCGCCTAAGACATCGCCTATGTTGACATAGGCGGCGCCTAACCTATCGCCTAAGTGAGGCAATGAGCATAGGTTATGGTATCAGCGGCACCTAACCTATCGCCTATGTTGATATTGGTGGCGCCTAAGAGATCGCCTATGTTGACATAGGCGGCGCCTAACCTATCGCGTAAGTGAGGCAGTAAGCATAGGCAATGGTATAAGCGGAACCTAACCTGTCGCCTATGATGACATAGGAGGTGGCTAAGTCAACGCCTATGTTGACGCAGGCGGCGCCTAACCTAACGCCAATGTTGATATTTGCGGCACCTAAGCCATCATCTATGTTGACATATGCGGCGCCTAATCTATCGCCTAAATGAGGCAGTGAGCATAGGAATTGGTATAAGCGGCGCCTAATCTATCACCTATGTTGATTTAGGTGGTGCCTAAGCCATCGCCTATGTTGACATAGGCGGCTCCTAACCTATCGCCTAAGTCAGGCAGTGAATATTGGCAATGGTATAAGCAGAGCCTAATCTATCCCCTATGTTGATATAGGCGGCGCCTAACACATTGCTTATCTTGACAAAGGAGGTACCTACCCTATCGCCTAAGTGAGGCAGTGAGTATAGGTAATGGTATAAGCGGCGCCTAACCTATCCCCTATATTGATATAGGCGGTGCCTAAGACATCACCTATGTTGACATAGGTGGGGCCTGACCTATCGCCTAAGTGAAGCAGTGAGCATAGGCAATGGTATAAGCTTCGCCTAACCTATCTCCTATGTTGATATTGGCGGATCCATAGCCATCACAAATATTGACATAGGCGGCGCCTAACCTATCGCGTAGGTGAGGCAGTGAGCATAGACAATGGTATAAGTTGTGCCTAACCTATCACCTATGTTGATATAGGCGGCACTTAAGACATCGCCTAAGTGAGACGGTAAGTATAGGCAATGGTATATGCTGCACCTAACCTATCGCCAATGTTTATATAAACGATGCCTCAGCCATCGCCTATGTTGACATAGACGGAGCCTAACCTATCGCCTATGTGAGAAAGTGAGCATAGGCAATGGAATAATCGGCGCCTAACCTATCGCCAATATTGATATAGGCGGCGCCGAAGCCATCGTTTATGTTGACATATGCGACGCATAATCTATTGCCTAAGTGAGGCAGTGAGCATAGGAATTTGTATAAGCGGCGCCTAATCTATCACCTATGATGATTTAGGCGGTGCCTAAGCCATCGCCTATGTTGACATAGGCGGCGCCTAACCTATCGCCTAAGTGAGGCAGTGAATATAAGCAATGGTATAAGCAGAGCCTAATCTATCCCCTATGTTGATATAGGCGGCGCCTAACTCATCGCTTATCTTGACAAAGGCGGTACCTACCCTATCGCCTAAGTGAGGCAGTGAGTATAGGTAATGGTATAAGCGGCGCCTAACCTATCCCCTATATTGATATAGGTGGCGCCTAAGACATCACCTATGTTGACATAGGTGGGGCCTGACCTATCGCCTAAGTGAAGCAGTGAGCATAGGAAATTGTATAAGCTTTGCCTAACCTATCGCCTATGTTGATATAGGCGGATCCATAGCCATCGCAAATATTGACATAGGCGGCGCCTAACCTATCGCCTAAGTGAGGCAGTGAGCATAGACAATGGTATAAGTTGTGCCTAACTTATCACCTATGTTGATATAGGCGGCACTTAAGACATCGCCTAAGTGAGACGGTGAGTATAGGCAATGGTATATGCGGCGCCTAACCTATCGCCAATGTTGATATATACGACGCCTCAGCCATCGCCTATGTTGACATAGACGGAGCCTAACCTATCGCCTATGTGAGAAAGTGAGCATAGGCAATGGAATAATCGGCGCCTAACCTATCGCCTATGTTGATATAGGTGGCGCCTAAGCCATCGCCTATGCTGACATAGGCGGCGCCTAACCTATCGCCTAATTGAGGCAGTGAGCATAGGCAATGGTATAAGTGGTGCCTAAACTATCACTTATGTTGATATAGGCGGCGCCTAAGACATCGCCTATGCTGACATTGACGGCGCCTAACCTATCGCCTAAGTGAGGCAATGAGCATAGGTAATAGTATTAGTGGCACCTAACCTATCTACTATGTTGATATAAGAGGTGCCTAACCTATCGCCTAAGTATAGCAGCAAGCATAGGAAATGGTATATGCGGAGCCTAACCTATCACCTATGTTGATATACGTGGTGCCTAAGCCATTGACTTTGTTTATATAGGAGGCGGCTAACCTATCGCCTAAGTGAGGAAGTAAGCATAGGCAATGGAATAAGCGGCGCCTAACCTATCGCCAATGTTGATATAGACGGCGTTAAATCCATCGCATATGTTGAGATAGGCGGCACCTAACCTATCTCCTAATTGAGGCAGTGAGCATAGGTAATGGTATAAGCGGCGCCTAACCTATCGCCTATTCTGATATACACGGCGTCTAAGCCATCGCCTATGTTGACATAGGCGGTGCCGAACCTGTCGCCTAATTGAGGCAGTGAGCATAGGAAATGGTATAAGCGACGCCTAACCTAGCGCCTATGTTGATATAGGTGGCACCTAAGCCATCAACTATGTTGACATAGGCAGAGCCTAACCTATCACCTATGTGAGGCAGTGAGAATAGGCAATAGTATAACCGGCGCCTAACCTATCGCCTATGTTGATATAGGCGGCGCCTAAGCCATCGCCTATGTTGACATAAGTGGCACCTATCTTGTATAGCCGACACCTAACATATCTCCTGAGTGAGGAAGTGAGCATAGGTAATGGTATATGCGGCGCCTAACCTTTCCTAACCTATCACTTATGTTGATATAGGCGGCACCTAAGCCATCGACTATGCTGACATAGGCGGCGCCTAACCTATCGCCTAAGTGAGGCAGTGAGCATAGGCAATGGAATAAGCGGCGCCTAACCTATCGCCTATGTTGATATAGGCGGCGCCTATGCCATCGCCTATGCTGACATAGGCGGCGCCCAACCTATCGCCTATGTGAGGCAGTGAGCATAGGCAATAGTATAAGCGGTGCCTAAACTATCGCCTATTTTGATATAGGAGGCGCCTAAGACATCGCCTATGTTGACATAGGCGACGCCTAACCTATCTCCTAAGGGAGGCAATGAGCATAGGTAATGGTATTAGCGGTGCCTAACCTATCGCCTATGTTGATATAGGTGGCACCTAAGAGATCGCCTATGTTGACATAGGCGGCGCCTAACCTATCGCCTAAGTGAGGCAGTAAGCATAGGCAATGGTATAAGCGGAACCTAACCTGTCGCCTATGTTGACTTAGGCGGTGGCTAAGTCATCGCCTATGTTGACGCAGGCGGCGCCTAACCTATCACCAATGTTGATATTGGCGGCACCTAAGCCATCGTCTATGTTGACATATGCGGCGCCTAATCTATCGCCTAAGTGAGGCAGTGAGCATAGGAATTGGTATAAGCGGCGCCTAATCTATCACCTATGTTGATTTAGGCGGTGCCTAAGCCATCGCCTATGTTGACATAGGCGGCGCCTAACCTATCGCCTAAGTGAGGCAGTGAATATAGGCAATGGTATAAGCAGAGCCTAATCTATCCCCTATGTTGATATAGGCGGCGCCTAACACATCGCTTATCATGACAAAGGTGGTACCTACCCTATCGCCTAAGTGAGGCAGTGAGTATAGGTAATGGTATAAGCGGCGCCTAACCTATTCCCTATATTGATATAGGCGGCTCCTAAGACATCACCTATGTTGACATAGGTGGGGCCTGACCTATCGCCTAAGTGAAGCAGTGAGCATAGGGAATGGTATAATCTTCGCCTAACCTATCTCCTATGTTGATATAGGCGGATCCATAGCCATCACAAATATTGACATAGGCGGCGCCTAACCTATCGCGTAAGTGAGGCAGTGAGCATAGACAATGGTATAAGTTGTGCCTAACCTATCACCTATGTTGATATAGGCGGCACTTAAGACATCGCCTAAGTGAGACGGTAAGTATAGGCAATGGTATATGCTGCACCTAACCTATCGCCAATGTTGATATAAACGACGCCTCAGCCATCGCCTATGTTGACATAGACGGAGCCTAACCTATCGCCTATGTGAGAAAGTGAGCATAGGCAATGGAATAATCGGCGCCTAACCTATCGCCAATATTGATATAGGCGGCGCCGAAGCCATCGTTTATGTTGACATATGCGACGCATAATCTATTGCCTAAGTGAGGCAGTGAGCATAGGAATTTGTATAAGCGGCGCCTAATCTATCACCTATGATGATTTAGGCGGTGCCTAAGCCATCGCCTATGTTGACATAGGCGGCGCCTAACCTATCGCCTAAGTGAGGCAGTGAATATAAGCAATGGTATAAGCAGAGCCTAATCTATCCCCTATGTTGATATAGGCGGCGCCTAACTCATCGCTTATCTTGACAAAGGCGGTACCTACCCTATCGCCTAAGTGAGGCAGTGAGTATAGGTAATGGTATAAGCGGCGCCTAACCTATCCCCTATATTGATATAGGTGGCGCCTAAGACATCACCTATGTTGACATAGGTGGGGCCTGACCTATCGCCTAAGTGAAGCAGTGAGCATAGGAAATTGTATAAGCTTTGCCTAACCTATCGCCTATGTTGATATAGGCGGATCCATAGCCATCGCAAATATTGACATAGGCGGCGCCTAACCTATCGCCTAAGTGAGGCAGTGAGCATAGACAATGGTATAAGTTGTGCCTAACTTATCACCTATGTTGATATAGGCGGCACTTAAGACATCGCCTAAGTGAGACGGTGAGTATAGGCAATGGTATATGCGGCGCCTAACCTATCGCCAATGTTGATATATACGACGCCTCAGCCATCGCCTATGTTGACATAGACGGAGCCTAACCTATCGCCTATGTGAGAAAGTGAGCATAGGCAATGGAATAATCGGCGCCTAACCTATCGCCTATGTTGATATAGGTGGCGCCTAAGCCATCGCCTATGCTGACATAGGCGGCGCCTAACCTATCGCCTAATTGAGGCAGTGAGCATAGGCAATGGTATAAGTGGTGCCTAAACTATCACTTATGTTGATATAGGCGGCGCCTAAGACATCGCCTATGCTGACATTGACGGCACCTAACCTATCGCCTAAGTGAGGCAATGAGCATAGGTAATAGTATTAGTGGCACCTAACCTATCTACTATGTTGATATAAGAGGTGCCTAACCTATCGCCTAAGTATAGCAGCAAGCATAGGAAATGGTATATGCGGAGCCTAACCTATCACCTATGTTGATATACGTGGTGCCTAAGCCATTGACTATGTTTATATAGGAGGCGGCTAACCTATCGCCTAAGTGAGGAAGTAAGCATAGGCAATGGAATAAGCGGCGCCTAACCTATCGCCAATGTTGATATAGACGGCGTTAAATCCATCGCATATGTTGACATAGGCGGCACCTAACCTATCTCCTAATTGAGGCAGTGAGCATAGGTAATGGTATAAGCGGCGCCTAACCTATCGCCTATTCTGATATACACGGCGTCTAAGCCATCGCCTATGTTGACATAGGCGGTGCCGAACCTGTCGCCTAATTGAGGCAGTGAGCATAGGAAATGGTATAAGCGACGCCTAACCTAGCGCCTATGTTGATATAGGTGGCACCTAAGCCATCAACTATGTTGACATAGGCAGAGCCTAACCTATCACCTATGTGAGGCAGTGAGAATAGGCAATAGTATAACCGGCGCCTAACCTATCGCCTATGTTGATATAGGCGGCGCCTAAGCCATCGCCTATGTTGACATAAGTGGCGCCTATCTTGTATAGCCGACACCTAACATATCTCCTGAGTGAGGAAGTGAGCATAGGTAATGGTATATGCGGCGCCTAACCTTTCCTAACCTATCACTTATGTTGATATAGGCGGCACCTAAGCCATCGACTATGCTGACATAGGCGGCGCCTAACCTATCGCCTATGTGAGGCAGTGAGCATAGGCAATGGAATAAGCGGCGCCTAACCTATCGCCTATGTTGATATAGGCGGCGCCTATGCCATCGCCTATGCTGACATAGGCGGCGCCCAACCTATCGCCTATGTGAGGCAGTGAGCATAGGCAATAGTATAAGCGGTGCCTAAACTATCGCCTATTTTGATATAGGAGGCGCCTAAGACATCGCCTATATTGACATAGGCGACGCCTAACCTATCTCCTAAGGGAGGCAATGAGCATAGGTAATGGTATTAGCGGTGCCTAACCTATCGCCTATGTTGATATAGGTGGCACCTAAGAGATCGCCTATGTTGACATAGGCGGCGCCTAACCTATCGCCTAAGTGAGGCAGTAAGCATAGGCAATGGTATAAGCGGAACCTAACCTGTCGCCTATGTTGACTTAGGCGGTGGCTAAGTCATCGCCTATGTTGACGCAGGCGGCGCCTAACCTATCACCAATGTTGATATTGGCGGCACCTAAGCCATCGTCTATGTTGACATATGCGGCGCCTAATCTATCGCCTAAGTGAGGCAGTGAGCATAGGAATTGGTATAAGCGGCGCCTAATCTATCACCTATGTTGATTTAGGCGGTGCCTAAGCCATCGCCTATGTTGACATAGGCGGCGCCTAACCTATCGCCTAAGTGAGGCAGTGAATATAGGCAATGGTATAAGCAGAGCCTAATCTATCCCCTATGTTGATATAGGCGGCGCCTAACACATCGCTTATCATGACAAAGGTGGTACCTACCCTATCGCCTAAGTGAGGCAGTGAGTATAGGTAATGGTATAAGCGGCGCCTAACCTATTCCCTATATTGATATAGGCGGCTCCTAAGACATCACCTATGTTGACATAGGTGGGGCCTGACCTATCGCCTAAGTGAAGCAGTGAGCATAGGGAATGGTATAATCTTCGCCTAACCTATCTCCTATGTTGATATAGGCGGATCCATAGCCATCACAAATATTGACATAGGAGGCGCCTAACCTATCGCGTAAGTGAGGCAGTGAGCATAGACAATGGCATAAGTTGTGCCTAACCTATCACCTATGTTGATATAGGCGGCACTTAAGACATCGCCTAAGTGAGACGGTGAGTATAGGCAATGGTATATGTTGCGCCTAACCTATCGCCAATATTGATATAAACGACGCCTCAGCCATCGCATATGTTGACATAGACGAAGCCTAACCTATCGCCTATGTTGATATAGGTGGCACCTAAGCCATCGACTAAGTGAGACGGTGAGTATAGGCAATGGTATATGTGGCGCCTAACCTATCGCCAATGTTGATATATACGACGCCTCAGCCATCGCCTATGTTGACATAGACGGAGCCTAACCTATCGCCTATGTGAGAATGTGAGCATAGGCAATGGAATAATCGGCGCCTAACCTATCGCCTATGTTGATATAGGTGGTGCCTAAGCCATCGCCTATGCTGACATAGGCGGCGCCTAACCTATCGCCTAAGTGAGGCAGTGAGCATAGGTAATGGTATAAGCGGTGCCTAAACTATCGCCTATGTTGATATAGGCGGCACCTAAGACATCGCCTATGCTGACATTGACGGCGCCTAACCTATCGCCTAAGTGAGGCAATGAGCATAGGTAATGGTATTAGCGGCACCTAACCTATCTCCTATGTTGATATAAGCAGCGCCTAACCTATCGCCTAAGTAAGGCAGCAAGCATAGGCAATGGTATAAGCGGAGCCTAACCTATCACCTATGATGATATACGTGGTGCCTAAGCCATTGACTATGTTTATATAGGAGGCATCTAACCTATCGCCTAAGTGAGGAAGTAAGCATAGGCAATGGTATAAGCGGCGCCTAACCTATCGCCAATGTTGATATAGGCGGCGTTTAATCCATCGCATATGTTGACATAGGCGGCACCTAACCTATCTCCTAAGTGAGGCAGTGAGCATAGGTAATGGTATAAGCGGCGCCTAACCTATCGCCTATTCTGATATACACGGCGTCTAAGCCATCGCCTATGTTGACATAGGCGGTGCCTAACCTATCTCCTAATTGAGGCAGTGAGCATAGGAAATGGTATAAGCGACGCCTAACCTAGCGCCTATGTTGATATAGGTGGCGCTTAAGCCATCAACTATGTTGACATAGGCGGAGCCTAGCCTATCACCTATGTGAGGCAGTGAGAATAGGTAATAGTATAACCGGCGCCTAACCTATCGCCTATGTTGATATAGGCGGCGCCTAAGCCATCGCCTATGTTGACATAGGTGGCGCCTATCCTGTATAGCCGGCACCTAACCTATCTCCTGAGTGAGGAAGTGAGCATAGGTAATGGTATAAGCGGCGCCTATCCTGTCCTAACTTATCGCTTATGTTGATATAGGCGGCACCTAAGCCATCGACTATGCTGACATAGGCAGTGCCTAACCTATCGCCTAAGTGAGGCAGTGAGCATAGGCAATGGAATAAGCGGCGCCTAACCTATCGCCTATGTTGATATAGGCGGCGCTAAAGCCATCGCCTATGCTGACATAGGCGGCGCCTAACCTATCGCCTAAGTGAGGCAGTAAGCATAGGCAATGGTATAAGCGGAACCTAACCTGTCGCCTATGTTGACTTAGGCGTAGGCTAAGTCATCGCCTATGTTGACGCAGGCGGCGCCTAACCTATCGCCAATGTTTATATTGGCGGCACCTAAGCCATCGTCTATGTTGACATATGCGGCGCCTAATCTATCGCCTAAGTGAGGCAGTGAGCATAGGAATTGGTATAAGCGGCGCCTAATCTATCACCTATGTTGATTTAGGCGGTGCCTAAGCCATCGCCTATGTTGACATAGGCGGCGCCTAACCTATCGCCTAAGTGAGGCAGTGAATATAGGCAATGGTATAAGCAGAGCCTAATCTATCCCCTATGTTGATATAGGCGGCGCCTAACACATCGCTTATCATGACAAAGGCGGTACCTACCCTATCGCCTAAGTGAGGCAGTGAGTATAGGTAATGGTATAAGCGGCGCCTAACCTATTCCCTATATTGATATAGGCGGCTCCTAAGACATCACCTATGTTGACATAGGTGGGGCCTGACCTATCGCCTAAGTGAAGCAGTGAGCATAGGGAATGGTATAATCTTCGCCTAACCTATCTCCTATGTTGATATAGGCGGATCCATAGCCATCACAAATATTGACATAGGCGGCGCCTAACCTATCGCGTAAGTGAGGCAGTGAGCATAGACAATGGTATAAGTTGTGCCTAACCTATCACCTATGTTGATATAGGCGGCACTTAAGACATCGCCTAAGTGAGACGGTGAGTATAGGCAATGGTATATGCTGCGCCTAACCTATCGCCAATATTGATATAAACGACGCCTCAGCCATCGCATATGTTGACATAGACGAAGCCTAACCTATCGCCTATGTTGATATAGGTGGCACCTAAGCCATCGACTAAGTGAGACGGTGAGTATAGGCAATGGTATATGCGGCGCCTAACCTATCGCCAATGTTGATATATACGACGCCTCAGCCATCGCCTATGTTGACATAGACGGAGCCTAACCTATCGCCTATGTGAGAAAGTGAGCATAGGCAATGGAATAATCGGCGCCTAACCTATCGCCTATGTTGATATAGGTGGTGCCTAAGCCATCGCCTATGCTGACATAGGCGGCGCCTAACCTATCGCCTAAGTGAGGCAGTGAGCATAGGCAATGGTATAAGCGGTGCTTAAACTATCGCCTATGTTGATATAGGCGGCACCTAAGACATCGCCTATGCTGACATTGACGGCGCCTAACTTATCGCCTAAGTGAGGCAATGATCATAGGTAATGGTATTAGCGGCACCTAACCTATCTCCTATGTTGATATAAGCAGCGCCTAACCTATCGCCTAAGTAAGGCAGCAAGCATAGGCAATGGTATAAGCGAAGCCTAACCTATCACCTATGATGATATACGTGGTGCCTAAGCCATTGACTATGTTTATATAGGAGGCATCTAACCTATCGCCTAAGTGAGGAAGTAAGCATAGGCAATGGTATAAGCGGCGCCTAACCTATCGCCAATGTTGATATAGGCGGCGTTTAATCCATCGCATATGTTGACATAGGCGGCACCTAACCTATCTCCTAAGTGAGGCAGTGAGCATAGGTAATGGTATAAGCGGCGCCTAACCTATCGCCTATTCTGATATACACGGCGTCTAAGCCATCGCCTATGTTGACATAGGCGGTGCCTAACCTATCTCCTAATTGAGGCAGTGAGCATAGGAAATGGTATAAGCGACGCCTAACCTAGCGCCTATGTTGATATAGGTGGCGCTTAAGCCATCAACTATGTTGACATAGGCGGAGCCTAGCCTATCACCTATGTGAGGCAGTGAGAATAGGTAATAGTATAACCGGCGCCTAACCTATCGCCTATGTTGATATAGGCGGCGCCTAAGCCATCGCCTATGTTGACATAGGTGGCGCCTATCCTGTATAGCCGGCACCTAACCTATCTCCTGAGTGAGGAAGTCAGCATAGGTAATGGTATAAGCGACGCCTATCCTGTCCTAACTTATCGCTTATGTTGATATAGGCGGCACCTAAGCCATCGACTATGCTGACATAGGCAGTGCCTAACCTATCGCCTAAGTGAGGCAGTGAGCATAGGCAATGGAATAAGCGGCGCCTAACCTATCGCCTATGTTGATATAGGCGGCGCCAAAGCCATCGCCTATGCTGACATAGGCGGCGCCTAACCTATCGCCTAAGTGAGGCAGTGAGCATAGTCAATAGTATAAGCGGTGCCTAAACTATCGCCTATTTTGATATAGGCGACGCCTAAGACATCGCCTATGTTGACATAGGCGGCGCCTAACCTATCGCCTATGTGAGGCAATGAGCATAGGTAATGGTATTAGTGGCGCCTAACCTATCGCCTACGTTGATATAGGCGGCGCCTAAGAGATCGCCTATGTTGACATAGGCGACGCCTAACCTATCGCCTATGTGAGGCAATGAGCATAGGTAATGGTATAAGTGGCGCCTAACCTATCGCCTATGTTGATATAGGTGGCGCCTAAGAGATCGCTTATGTTGACATAGGCGACGCCTAACCTATCGCCTAAGTGAGGCAGTAAGCATAGGCAATGGTATAAGCGGAACCTAACCTGTCGCCTATGTTGACATTGGCGGCACCTAAGCTATCGTCTATGTTGACATATGCGGCGCCTAAACTATCGCCTAAGTGAGGCAGTGAGCATAGGAATTTGTATAAGCGATGCCTAATCTATCACCTATGATGATTTAGGCGGTGCCTAAGCCATCGCCTATGTTGACATAGGCGGTGCCTAACCTATAGCCTAAGTGAGGCAGTGAATATAGGCAATGGTATAAGCAGAGCCTAATCTATCCCCTATGTTGATATAGGCGGCGCATAACTCATCGCTTATCTTGACAAAGGCGGTACCTACCCTATCTCCTAAGTGAGGCAGTGAGTATAGGTAATGTTATAAACGGCGCCTAACCTATCGCCTAAGTTAGGTAGTGAGCATTGGAAATGGTATAAGAGGCGCCTAATCTATCGCCTATGTTGATTAAGGCGGCACCTAATACATCGCCTATGTTAGCATAGGCGGCACCTAACCTATCACCTAAGTAAGCTAGTGAGCATAGGCAATGGTATAAGAGACGCCTAGCCTATCGTTTATGTCGATATAAGCGGCTCCTATTCCATCGCCTATGTTGACATAGGCGGCACCTAACCTATCGCCTAAGTAAGGCACTAAGCATAGGCAATGGTATAAGTGGCGCCGAACCTATCACCTATGTTGATAGAGGCGGCGCCTGAGCCTTAGCCTATGTTGACATAGGTGGTGCCTAACCTATTGTCTAAGTAAGGCAGTGAGCATAGGCAATGGTATAAGCGGCGCCTAACCTATCGCCTATGTTGATATAGGCGGCGCCTAAGCCATCGCCAATGTAACATAGGCGGTGCCTAACCTATTGCCTAAGTGAGGCAGTAAGCATAGGCAATGGTATAAGTGTCCCCTAACCAATCACCTATGTTGATATAAGTGGCGCCTAAGACATTGCCTATGTTGACATAGGCAGCGCCTAACCTATCGCCTAAGTGAGGTAGTGAGCATAGGCAATGGTATAAGAGTCACATAACCTATCGACTAAGTGACGGAGTGTGCATAGGCAATGGTATAAGTGGCGCCTAACCTATCGCCTATATTGATATAGGTGGCGCCTAAGCCATTACCAATGTTGACATAAGCGGAGCCTAACCTACCCCTATGTGAGGTAGTGAGCATAGGAAATGGTATAGGCGGCGCCTAACCTATCTCCTATGTTGATATAGGCAGCGCCTAAGACATCGCCTATGTTGACATAGGCGGCGTCTAACTTATCGCCTAAGTGAGGCAGTGAGCATAGGCAATGGTCTAAGCGGCGCCTAACCTATCTCTTAAATGAGACAGTGAGCATAGACAATGGTATAAGCGGAGCCTAACCTATCAACTATGTTGATATAGGCGGCACCTAAGCCATCGGCTAAGTGAGGTAGTGAGCATAGGCAATGGTATAAGCGGCGCCTAACCAATCTCCTATGTTGATATAGGCGAGGCCTAAGTGATCGCCTATATCTACATAGGCGGCGCCTAACCTATCGCCTCAGTGAGGCGGTGAGCATAGGCAATGGTATATGCGGCGCCTAACCTATCGCATAGGTTGGTATAGGCGGTGCCTAATCCATCGACTATGTTGACATAGGAGGCACCTAACCTATCGCCTAAGTGAGGCAGTGAGCATAGGTAATGGTATATGCGGCTCCTAACATATCACCAATGTTGATATAGGTGGCTCTTATGGAATCGCTTATGTTTACATAGGCGGCGTCTAACCTATCGCCTAAGTGAGGCAGCGAGCATAGGCAATGGTATAAGTGGAGCCTAACCTATCGCCTATGTTAATAT
Source organism: Capsicum pubescens (assembly GCA_030864215.1). Taxonomy (NCBI): domain Eukaryota; kingdom Viridiplantae; phylum Streptophyta; class Magnoliopsida; order Solanales; family Solanaceae; genus Capsicum; species Capsicum pubescens. The sequence continues at coordinate 40,423,366 of CM061538.1, forward strand.
ATGCAGCGCCTAAGCCATCGCCTATGTTGACGTAGGCGGTGCCTAACGTATCGCCAAATTGAGGCAGTGAGCATAGGCAATGGTATAAGCGGCGCCTAACCTATTGCGTGTGTTGATTTAGGCGATGCCTAAGCCATCGCCTATATTGACATAGGCGACACCAAACCTATCGCCTAAGGGAGGAAGTGAGCATAGGTAATGGTTTTAGCGGCGGCTAACCTATCGCTTATATTGATATAGGTGGCGCCTATTGAATCTCCTATGTTTACATAGGCGGAGCCTAACCTATCGCCTTAGTGAGGCAGCAAGAATTGGCAATGGTATAAGCGGTGCCTAATCTATCGCCTATGATTATATAGACGGCGCCTAAGTGAGGCGGTGAGCATAGACAATGGCATAAGCGGCGCCTAAACTGTCACCTATGTTGATATAGGCGGCGCCTAATCCATCGACTATGTTGACATAGGCGGCACCTAACCTATCGCCTAAGTGAGGCGGTTAGCATGGGTAATAGTATAAGAGGCGCTTAACCTATCGCCTATGTTGATATAGGTGGCTCCTATGGCATCGATTATGTTGACATAGGAGGCGCCTAACCTATCGCCTAAGTGAGGCAGCGAGCATAGGCAATGGTATAAGCGGCTCCTAACCTATCACCTATGTTGATATAGGCGGTGCCTAAGACATCGCCTATGTTGACAAAGGCGGAGCCTAACCTATTGCCTATGTGAGGCAGTGAGCATAGGCAATGGTATAAGCGGCGCCTAAGCTATCGCCTATATTGACATAGGTGTCACCTAACCTATAGCCAAAGCGAGGCGGTGAGCATATGGAATAGTATCATCGGCGCCGAACCTATCACCTATGTTGTTATTGGCGGCACCTGACCTATAGCCTATGTTGACATAACCACCGCCTAACCTATCGCCTAAGTGAGGCAGTGAGCATAGGCAATGGTATAAGCGGCGCCTAACCTATCGCCTATGTTTATATAGGGAGAGCCTATGCCAGGGCCTATGTTGGCATAGGCGGCGCCTAACCTATCGCCAAATTGAGGCAGTGAGCATAGGCAATGGTATAACTCTCGCCTAACCTATTGCCTATGTTGGTATAGGCGGAGCCTATGCCAGGGCCTATGTTGACATAGGCGGCGCCTAACCTATCGCCTAAGTGAGGCAGCGAGCATAGACAATGGTATAAGCGACTCCTAACCTATCACCTATGTTGATATAGGCGGTGCCTAAGACATCGCCTATGTTGACATAGGCGAAGCCTAACCTATCGCCTAAGTGAGGCAGTGAGCATAGGCAATGGTATAAGCGGCGCCTAACCTATCGGCTATGTTGATATAGGCAGTGCCTATGCCATCGCCTATGTTGACATAGGCGGCACCTAACCTATTGCCTAAGTGAGACAGCGAGCATAGGAAATTGTAGAAGCGGCGCTTAACCTATCGCCTATGTTGATATAAATGGCACCTAAGCCATCACCTATGTTGACATAGGCGGCGCCTAAACTATCGCCTACGTGAGGTAGTGAGCATAGGAATTAGTATAAGTAGCGCATAACCTATCGCCTATGTTGATGTAGGGAGAGCCTATGCCAGGACTTATGTTGACAGAGGCGGAGCCTAACCTATTGCCAAAGTGAGGCAGTGACCATAGGCAATGGTATAAGCGTCGCCTATCCTATTGCCTATGTTGCTATAGGCGGAGCCTATGACAGGGCCTAAGTTGACATAGGCGGCATCTAACCTATCGCCTAAGAAAGGCCGGGAGCATAGGCAATGGTATAAGTGGCTCCTAACCTATCACCTATGTTAATATAGGAGGCCCCTAAGACATCGCCTATGTTGACATAGGCGGCGCCTAACCTATCGCCTAAGTGAGTCAGTGAGCATCGGCAATGGTATAAGCGACGCCTAACCTATTGCCTATGTTGATAAAGGCGGCTCCTATGCCATCGCCTATGTTGACATAGGAGGCGCCTAACCTATCGCCTAAGTGAGGTAGCGAGAATAGGCAATGGTATAAGCGACGCCTAACCTATCGTCTATGTTGATATAAGTGGCACCTAAGCCATCGCCATTGTTGATATAGGCGGGGGATAACCTATCACCTAAGTGAGGAAGTAAGCATTGTAAACCTATCGCCTATGTTGACATAGGCGGTGCCTAACCTATCGCCTATGATTATATAGGCGGCGCCTAACCTATCACCTAAGTGAGGCAGTAAGCATAGCCAATGGTATAAGCGGCTCTTATCCTATCACTTATGTTGATACAGGTGGCACGTAATCCATCGCCTATGTTGACATAGGTGTCACCTAACCTATAGCCAAAGTGAGGCAGTGAGCATAGGGAATAGTATAATCGGCGCCGAACCTATCGCCTATGTTGTTATTGGCGGAACCTGACCTATCGCCTATGTTGCCATAACCAGTTCCTAACCTATCGCCTAACTGAGGTAGTGAGCATTGGAAATGGTATAAGCGGCGCCTAATCTATCGCCTATGTTTATTAAGGCGGCACCTAAGACATCGCCTATGTTAACATAGGCGGCACCTAACCTATCACCTAAGTAAGCTAGTGAGCATAGGCATTGGTATAAGCGACGCCTAGCCTATCGTCTATGTAGATATAAGCGGCGCCTATGCCATCGCCTATGTTGACCTAGGCGGCACCTAACCTATCGCCTAAGTGAGGCACTAAGCATAGGCAATGGTATAAGTGGCGCCTAACCTATCACCTATGTTGATATAGGCGGCGCCTGAGCCTTAGCCAATTATGACATAGGTGGCGCCTAACCTATTGTCTAAGTAAGGCAGTGAGCATAGGCAATGTTATAAGCGGCGCCTAACCTATCGCCTATGTTGATATAGGCGGCGCCTAAGCCATCACCAATGTAACATAGGCGGTGCCTAACCTATTACCTTAGTGAGGCAGTAAGCATAGGCAATGGTATAAGTGGCCCCTAACCAATCACCTATGTTGATATAAGTGGCACCTAAGACATTGCCTATGTTGACATAGGCAGTGCCTAACCTATCGCCTAAGTGAGGTAGTGAGCATAGGCAAAGGTATAAGAGTCACATAACCTATCGCCTAAGTGAGGGAGTGAGCATAGGCAATGGTATGAGCGGCGCCTAACCTATCGCCAATGTTGATATAGGTGGCGCCTAAGCCAATACCAATGATGACATAAGCGGAGCCTAACCTATCCCCTATGTGAGGTAGTGAGCATAGGCAATGCTATATGCGGCGCCTAACCTATCGCCTATGTTGATATAGGCGGCGCCTAAGACATCGCCTATGTTGACATAGGCGGCGTCTAACCTATCGCCTAAGTGAGGCAGTGAGCATAGGTAATGGTCTAAGCGGCGCCTAACCTATCGACTATGTTGATATAGGCAGCGCCTAAGCCATCGCCTATGTTGACATAGGCGGTGCCTAACATATCTCTAAAATGAGACAGTGAGCATAGACAATGGTATAAGCGGAGCCTAACCTATCAACTATGTTGATATAGGCGGCACCTAAGCCATCGCCTAAGTGAGGCAGTGAGCATAGGCAATGGTATAAACGGCGCCTAACCTATCGCCTATGTTGATATAGGCGACGCCTAACCTATCGCCTCAGTGAGGCGGTGAGAATAGGTAATGGTATATGCGGTGCCTACCCTGTCGCATAGGTTGGTATAGGCGGTGCCTAATCCATCGACTATGTTGACATAGGCGGCACCTAACCTATCGCCTAAGTAAGGAAGTGAGCATAGGTAATGGTATAAGCGGCTCCTTACATATCACCAATGTTGATATAGGTGGCTCCTATGGAATCGCTTATGTCTACAAAAGCGGCTTCTAACCTATCGCCTAAGTGAGGCAGCGAGCATAGGCAATGGTATAAGCGGCGCCTAACCTATCGCCTATGTTGATATATGCCGCCCTAAGCCATCGCCTATGTTGACGTAGGCGGTGCCTAACGTATCGCAAAATTGAGGCAGTGAGCATAGGCAATGGTATAAGCGGCGCCTAACCTATCGCCTGTGTTGATTTAGGCGATGCCTAAGCCATCGCCAATATTCACATAGGCGACACCAAACCTATCGCCTAAGTGAGGCAGTAAGCATAGGTAATGGTTTTAGCGGCGCCTAACCTATCGCCTATATTGATATAGGTGGCGCCTATGGAATCTCCTATGTTTACATAGGCGGAGCCTAACCTATCGCCTTAGTGAGGCAGCAAGAATTGGCAACGGTATAAGCGGCGCCTAACCTATCGCCGATGTTGATATAGATGGCGCCTAAGTGAGGCGGTGAGCATAGCCAATGGCATAAGCGGCGCCTAAATTGTCACCTATGTTGATATAGGCGGCGCCTAATCCATCGACTATGTTGACATAGGCGGCGCTTAACCTATCCCCTAAGTGAGGCAGTTAGCATGGGTAATGGTATAATAGGCGCTTAACCAATCGCCTATGTTGATATAGGTGGCGCCTATGGCATCGATTATGTTGACATAGGCGGCGCCTAACCTATCACCTAAGTGAGGCAGCGAGCATAGGCAATGGTATAAGCGGCTCCTAACCTATCACTTATGTTGATATAGGCGGTGCCTAACACATCGCCTATGTTGACAAAGGTGGAGCCTAACCTATTGCCTAAGTGAGGCAGTGAGCATAGGCAATGGTATAAGCGGCGCCTAACCTATCGCCTATGTTGATATAGGCGGCGCCTATGCCATCGCCTATGTTGACATAGGCGGCACCTAACCTATCGCCTAAGTGAGACAGCGAGCATAGGAAATTGTAGATGCGGCGCCTAACCTATCGCCTATGTTGATATAAGTGGCACCTAAGCCATCACCTATGTTGACATAGGCGGTGCCTAAACTATCGCCTAAGTGAGGTAGTGAGCATAGGAATTGGTATAAGTAGCGCCTAACCTATCGCCTAGGTTGATGTAGGGGGAGCCAATTCCAGGACGTATGTTGACATAGGCGGAGCCTAACCTATCGCCTAAGTGAGGCAGTGACCATAGGCAATTGTATAAGCGTCGCCTATCCTATTGCCTATGTTGATATAGGCGGAGCCTATGACAGGGCATATGTTGACATAGGCGGCATCTAACCTATCGCCTATGTGAGGTAGGGAGAATAGGAAATGGTATAAGAGGCTCCTAACCTATCACCTATGTTGATATTGGCGGCCCCTAAGACATCGCCTATGTTGACATAGGCGGCGCCTAACCTATCGCCTAAGTGAGTCACTGAGCATAGGCAATGGTATAAGCGGCGCCTAACCTATTGCCTATGTTGATATAGGCGACACCTATACCATCGCCTATGTTGACATAGGCGGCGCCTAACCTATCGCCTAAGTGAGGTAGTGAGAATAGGTAATGGTGTAAGCGGCGCCTAACCTATCATCTATGTTGATATAAGTGGCACCTAAGCCATCGCCATTGTTGATATAGGCGGGGGATAACCTATCACCTAAGTGAGGAAGTAAGAATAGGAAACCTATCACCTATGTTGACATAGGCGGTGCCTAACCTATCGCCTATAATTATATAGGCGGCGCCTAACCTATCACCTAAGTGAGGCAGTAAGCATGGACAATGGTATAAGCGGCTCTTATCCTATCGCTTATGTTGATACAGGTGGCACGTAATCCATCGCATATGTTGACATAGTGGGAACTTAACCTATTGCCTAAGGCAGTGAGCATTGGTAATGGTATAAGCGACGCATAACCTATCGCCTATGTTGATATAGGTGGTGCCAATGGCATCGCCTATGTTTACAAAGGCGGCGCCTAACTTATCTCCTAAGTGAGGCAGCTAGCATAGGCAATGATATATGCAGCGCCTAACCTATTGCCTAGGTTGATATACGTGGAGCCTAAGCCATCGCCTAAGTTTAAATAGGTGGCGGCTAATCTAACGCCTATGTGAGGCAGTAAGAATAGGCAATGGTATAAGAGGCGCCTAACCTAACGCCTATGTTGATATAGGCAGCACGAAGCCATCGCCTATGTTGACGTAGGCTGTCCCTAACCTATCGCCTAATTGAGGCAGTGAGCATAGGCAATGGTATAAGCGGCGCCTAACCAATCGCCTATGTTGATATAGGATGCGGCTAAACCATCGCCTATGTTAACATAGGCGGTGCCTAACCTATCGCCAAAGTGAGGCACTGAGCATAGGCAATGGTATAAGCGGCGCCTAACCTATCGCCTAAGTTGATATAGGTAGCGCCTAAGCCATCGCCTATGTTGATATAGGCAGCGCCTAAGCCATCGCCTAAGTGAGGTAGTGAGCATTGACAATGGTATAAGCGGCGCCTAACCTATCGCCTATGTTGATATAGGAGCCACCTATGCCATCGCCTAAGTAAGGCAGTGAGCATAGACAATGGTATAAGCGGCGCCAAACCTATCGCCTATGTTTATATAGGCGGCGCCTAAGCGATCGCCTATGTTGACTTAGGCGGCGCCTAACCTATCGCCTAAGTAAGGCGGTGAGCATAGGCAATGGTATAAGCGGCGCATAACCAATCGCCTATGTTGATATAGGTGAAGCCTAAACCATTGCCTATGTTGACATCGACCGAGCCTAACCTATCTCCTAAGTGAGTAAGTGAGCATAGGTAATGGTATAAGCGACGCCTAACCTATCTTCTACGTTGATATAGGTGGCGCCTAAGCCATCACCTATTTTGACATAGGAGGCGCCTAACGTATCGCCTAAGTGAGGCATTGCGCATAGGCAATGGTTTAAGTGAAGCCTAACCTATCGCCTATGTTGATATAGGTGGCACCTATGGCATCTCTTATGTTTACATAGACGGCGCCTAACCTATCGCCTTAGTGAGGCAGCAAGCATAGGCAATGGTATAAGCGGCGCCTAACCTATCGCCTATGTTGATATAAGCGGTCGCCTATGTTGACATAAGCGGTGCCTAACCTATCACCTAAGTTAGGCGGTAAGCATAGACAATGGTATAAGCGGCGCGTAACCTGTCGCCTATGTTGATATAGGCGGCACCTAATTCATCGACTATGTTGACATAGATGGCACCTAACCTATCGCCTAAGTGAGGTAGTTAGTATAGGTAATGGTATAAGCGGCCGCTAACCTATCGTCTTTGTTTGTATAGGTGGCGCCTATGGCATCGCTTATGTTTACATAGGCGGCGCGTAATCAATATCCTAAGTGAGGAGGTGAGCTTAGGCAATGGTATAAGCGGCGCCTAACCTGTCGCCTATATTGGTATAGGCGGCGCCTAATCCATCGACTATGTTGACATAGGTGGCACCTAACCTATCGCCTAAGTGAGGCAGTGAGCATAGGTAATGTTATAAGCGGTGCCTAACCTATCGCCTATGTTGATATACGTGGTGCCTAAGCCATTGCCTTTGTTTATATATGCGGCGCCTAACCTATCGCCTAAGTGAGGCAGTAAGAATAGGAAAGGGTATAAGCGGCGCCTAACCTATCGCCAATGTTGAAATAGGCGGCACCTAAGCCATCGCCTATGTTGATGTAGGCGGTGCCTAACCTATCGCCTAATTGAGGCAATGAGCATAGGCAATGGTATAAGCGGCCCCTAACCTATCGCCTATGTTGATATAGGCAGCGCCTAAGCCATCGCCTATGTTGACATAGGCGGCGCCTAACCTATCTCCTAAGTGAGGTAGTGAGCATAGACAATGGTATAAGCGGCGCCTAACCGATCGCCTATGTTGATATAGGAGGCACCTATGACATCGCCCAAGTTAGGTAGTGAGCATAGCCAATGGTATAAGCGGCACCTAACCTATCGCCTATGTTGATATAGGCGGCACCTAAGCGATCGCCTATGTTGACTTAGGCGGCGCCTAACCTATCGCCTAAGTAAGGCGGTGAGAATAGGCCATGGTATAAGCGGCTCACAACCTACCGCCTATGTTGATATAGGTGGCGCCTAAGACATTACCTATGTTGACCTAGGCCGAGCCTAACCTATCGCCTAAGTGAGGAAGTGGCCATAGGTAATGGTATAAGCGGCGCCTAACCTGTCGCCTATGTTGTTATAGGCGGCGCCTAATCCATCGACTATGTTGTCCTAGACGGCACCTAACCTATCGCCTAAGTGAGGCAGTAAGAATCGGTAATGGTATAAGCGGCGCCAAACCTATCGCTTATGTTGGTATAGGTGGCGCCTATGGCATCGCTTATGTTTACATAGGCGGCGCCTAACCTATCGCCTATGTGAGGCAGCGAGCATAGGCAATGGTATAAGCGGCGCCTACCCTATCGCCTATGTTGACATACGTAGCGCCTAAGCCATTGCCTATGTTTATATATGCTGCGACTAACCTATTGCCTAAGTCAGGCAGCGCCTAACCTGTCGCCTATGTTGATATAGGCGACGCCTAATCCATCGCATATCTTGACATAGGAGGTGCCTAACCTATCGCCTAAGTGAGGCAGTGAGAATAGGGTATGGTATAAGAGGCACCTAACCTATCACCTATGTTGATATAGGCGGCGCCTAAGCCATCGCCTACATTAACATAGGCGGCGCCTAACCTATCGCCTATGTTATATATGTGGCGCCTATGCGATCGCCTATGTTGACATAGGCGGCGCCTAACCTATCGCCTAAGTAAGGCGGTGAGCATAGGCAATGGTATAAGCAGCTCATAACCTATTGCCTATGTTGATATAGGTGGCGCCTAAGCCATTGCCTATGTTGTCCTAGACGGAGCCAAAGCTATCGTCTAAGTGAGGCAGTGAGCATAGGTAATGGTATAAGCGGCGCCTAACCTATCGCCTACATTGATATAGGCGGCGCCTAAGCTATTGCCTATGTTGACATAGGCGGTGCCTAACCTATAGCCTAATTGAGGAAGTGAGCATAGGCAATGGTATAAGCAACGCCTAACCTATCGCCTATGTTGATATAGGTGGCGCCTAAGCCATCACCTATGGTGACAAAGGCGGAGCCTAACCTATCGCCTATGTGAGGCAGTGAGCATAGGCAATGGTATAAACGGCGTCTACTCTATCGCCCATGTTGATATAGGCGGCGCCTAAGCCATCGTCTATGTTGACATTGGCGGCCCCTAACCTATTGCCTAAGTGAGGCGGTGAGCATAGGCAATGGTTTAAGCGGCGCCTAACCTGTCGCCTATGTTGGTATAGGTGGCACCTAAGACATCGCTTCTTTTGACATATGAGGCGCCTAACCTATCGCCTATGTGAGGCAGTAAGCATAGGCTATTGTATAAGCGATGCCTAACCTATCGCCTATGTTGATATAGGCGGCGCCTAAGCGATCACCTATGTTGACATAGACGGCGCCTAACCTATCGCCTAAGTGAGGCGGCGAGAATAGGCAATGGTATAAGCGACTCCTAACCTGTCGCCTATGTTGATATAGGCGGCGCCAAATCCATCGACTACGTTTACATAGGCGGCACCTAACCTATCGCCAAAGTGAGACAGTGAGCATACGTAATGGTTTAAGCGGCGCCTAACCTATTGCCTATGTTGACATAGGTGGCGCTTATGGCATCGCTTATGTTTACATAGGCAGATCCTAACCTATCGCCTATGTGAGGCAGCGAGCATAGGCAATGGTATAAGCGGCGCCTAACCTATCGCCTATGTTGACATACGTGGCGCCTAAGCCATTTCCTATGTTTATATATGCGGCACCTAACCTATCGCCTAAGTGAGGCAGTAAGCATAGGCAATGGTATAAGGGACGCCTAACCTATCACGTATGTTGATATTAGTCACTCCTATGGCATCGCCTATGTTTACATAGGCGGCGCCTAACTTATCTCCTAAGTAAAGCAGCTAGCATAGACAATGGTATATGCGGCACCTAACCTATCGCCTATGTTGATATACGTGGTGCCTAACCCATCGCCTATGTTTATATAGGCGGCGGGTAATGTGTCGCCTATGTGAGGCAGTAAGCATAGGAAATGGTATAAGCGGCGCCTAATGTAACGCCTATGTTGATATAGGCAGCGCCTAAGCCATCGCCTATGTTGACGTAGGCGGTGCTTAACCTATCGCCTAATTGAGGCTGTGAGCATAGGCAATGGTATAAGCGGCGCCTAACCTATCGCCTATGTTGATATAGGCGGCGCCTAAGCCATTGCCTATGTTGACATAGACGGAGCCTAAACTATCGCCTATGTCAGGAAGTGAGCATAGGAAATGGTATAAGCGACGCCTAACCTATCGCCTATGTTGATATAGGCGACGCCTAAGCCATCGTCTATGTTGACATAGGCGGCGCGTAACCTACCGCCTAAGTGAGGTAGTGAGCATAGGCAATGATATAAGCGGCTCCTAACCTATCGCCCATGTTGATATAGGAGGCGCCAAAACCTTGGCCAATGTTAACATAGGCGGCGCCTAACCTATTACAAAAGTGAGGCACTAAGCATACGCAGCGGTATAAGTGGCCCCTAACCTATCGCCAATGTTGTTATAGGCGGCGCCTAATCCATCAACTGTGTTGTCATAGACGGCACCTAACCTATCTCCTAAGTGAGGCAGTGAGCATCGGTAATGGTATAAGCGGCACCGAACCTATCGCTTATGTTGGTATAGGTGGCGCCTATGGCATCGCTTATGTTTACATAGGCGTCGCCCAACCTATCGCCTATGTGAGGCAGCGAGCATAGTCAATGGTATAAGCGGCGCCTACCCTATCGCCCATGTTGACATACGTAGCGCCTAAGCCATTGCCTATGTTTATATATGCTGCGCCGAACCTATTGCATAAGTCAGGCGGCGCCTAACCTGTCGCCTATGTTGATATAGGCGGCGCCTAATCCATCGCATATCTTGACATAGGAGGTGCCTAACCTATTGCCTAAGTGAGGCAGTGAGAATAGGCTATGGTATAAGCGGTACCTAACCTATCGCCTATGTTGATATAGGCGGCGCCTAAGCCATCGCCTACGTTAACATAGGCGGCGCCTAACCTATCACCTATGGGAGGATGTGATCATAGGCTATGGTATAAGCGGCGCCTAACCTATCGCCTATGTTGATATAGGCGGCACCTAAGCCATCGCCTAAGTAAGGTAGTGAGCATAGCCAATGATATAATCGGCGCCTAACCTATCGCCTATGTTGATATATGTGGCGCCTAAGCGATCGCCTATGTTGACATAGGCGGCGCCTAACCTATCGCCTATGTAGGGCGATGAGCATAGGCAATGGTATAAGGAGCGCATAACCTATTGCCTATGTTGATATAGGTGGAGCCTAAGCCATTGCCTATGTTGTCCTAGACGGAGCCTAAGCTATCGTCTAAGTGAGGCAGTGAGCAAAGGTAAAGGTATAAGCGGCGCCTAACCTATCGCCTATGTTGATATAGGCGGCGCCTAAGCTATTGCCTATGATGACATAGGCGGTGCCTAACCTATAGCCTAATTGAGGCAGTGAGCATAGGCAATGGTATAAGCAGCGCCTAACCTATCGCCTATGTTGATATAGGTGGCGCCTAAGCCATCACCTATGGTGACATAGGGGAAGCCTAACCTATCTCCTATGTGAGGCAGTGAGCATAGGCAATGGTATAAGCGGTGCCTACCCTATCGCCCATGTTGATATAGGCGACGCCTAATCCATCGCCTATGTTGACATAGGTGGCGCCTAACCTATCGCCTAAGTGAGGCGGTGAGCATAGGCAATGGTTTAAGCGGCGCCTAACCTGTCGCCTATGTTGGTATAGGTGGCACCTACGACATCGCTTCTGTTGACATAGGAGGCGCCTAACCTATCGCCTATGTGAAGCGGTGAGCATAGGCAATTGTATAAGCGGCGCCTAACATATCGCCTATGTTGATATAGGCGGCGCCTATGCAATTGCCTATGTTGACATAGGCGGTGCCTAACCTATAGCTTAATTGAGGCAGTGAGCATAGGCAATGGTATATGCAGCGCCTAACCTATCGCCTATGTTGATATAGGTGGCGCCTAAGCCATCACCTATGGTGACATAGGCGGAACCTAACCTATCGCCTATGTGAGGCAGTGAGCATAGGCAATGGTATAAGCGGCGCCTACCATATCTCCCATGTTTATATAGGCGGCGCCTAAGCCATCGCCTATGTTGACATAGGCGGCGCCTAACCTATCGCCTAAGTGAGGCGGTGATCATAGGCAATGGTTTAAGCGGCGCCTAACATGTCGCCTATGTTGGTATAGGTGGCGCCTAAGACATCGCTTCTGTTGACATAGGAGGCGCCTAACCTATCGCCTATGTCAGGCAGTGAGCATAGGCAATGGTATATGCGGTGCCTAACCTATCGCCTATGTTGATATAGGCGGCGCCTAAGCTATATCTTATGTTGACATAGGCGGTGCCTAACCTATAGCCTAATTGAGGCAGTGAGCATAGGCAATGGTATAAGCAGCGCCTAACCTATCGCCTATGTTGATATAGGTTGCGCCTAAGCCATCGTCTATGTTGACATAGGCGGCGCCTAACCTATCGCCTAAGTGAGGCGGTGAGCATAGGCAATGGTTTAAGCGGCGCCTAACCTATCGCCTATGTTGGTATAGGCGGCGCCTAATCCATCGACTATGTTGACATAGGCGGCACCTAACCTATCGCCTAATTAAGGCAGTGAGAATAGGTAATGGTGTAAGCGGCGCCTAACCTATCGTCTATGTTGATATAGGTGGCGCCTATGGCATCTCTTATGTTAACATAGATGGCGCCTAACCTATCACCTAAGTGAGGAAGCGAGCATAGGCAATGGTATAAGCGGTGCGTAACCTATCGCCTATGTTGATATACATGGCGCCTAAGCCATTGCCTATGTTTATATATGCGACGCCTAACCTATCGCCAAAGTGAGGCAGTAAGAATGGGCAATGGTATAAGCGGCGCCTTACCTATCGCCTATGTTGATATAGGCGGCACCTAACCCATCGCCTATGTTGACGTAGGTGGTGCCTAACCTATCGCGAAATTAAGGCAGTGAGCATAGGCAATGGTATATGCGGCGCCTAACCTATCTCCTATATTGTTATAGGCGGCGCCTAAGCCATCGCCTATGTTGACATAGGCGGCACCTAACCTATCGTCTAAGTAATGCAGTGAGCATAGGTAATGGTATAAGTGGCGCCTAACCTATAGCCTATGTTGATATAGGTGGCTCCTATGGAATCTCCTATGTTTACATAGGCGGCGCCTAACCTATCGCCTTAGTGAGGCATCAAGCATAGGCAATGGTATAAGCGGCGCCTAAACTATCGCCTATGTTAATATAGGCAGCGCCTAAGCGATCGCCTATGTTGACATAGGCGGTGCCTAACCTATCTCCTAAGTGAGGCGGTAAGCATAGGCAAAGGTATAACCGGGGCCTAACCTGTCGCCTATGTTGATATAGGCGGCACCTAATCCATCGACTATGTTTATATAGGCGGCACCTAACCTCTCGCCTAAGTGAGGAAGTAAGCATAGGTAATGGTATAAGCGGAGCCTAACCTCTCGCCTATGTTGATATAGGTGGCACCTATGGCATTGGTCATGTTTACACAGGAGGCGTCTAACCTATCTCCTAAGTGAGGCAACAAGCATGGGCAATGGTATAAGAGGCGCCTAACCTATCGCCTATGTTGACATACGTGGCACCTAAGCCATTGCCTGTGTTTATATATGCGGCGCCTAACCTATCGCCTAAGTGAGGCAGTAAGCATAGGCAATGGTATAAGGGACGCCTAACCTATCACCTATGTTGATATTAGTCACTCCTATGGCATCGGCTATGTTTACATAGGCGGCGCCTAACTTATCGCCTAAGTGAAGCAGCTACCATAAACAATGGTATATGCGGCGCCTAACCTATCGCCTATGTTGATATACGTGGCGCCTAAGCAATTGCCTATGGTTAAATAGGCGGCGGCTAATCTGTCGCCTAAGAGAGGCAGTAAGCATAGGAAATGGTATAAGCGGCGCCTACCGTAACGCCTATATTGATATAGGCAGCGCCTAAGCCATCGCCTATGTTGACGTAGGCGGTGCCTAACCTATCTCCTAATTGAGCCTCTGAGCATAGGCAATGGTATAAGCGGCGCCTAACCTATCGCCTATTTTGATATAGGCGGCGCCTAAGCCATTGCCTATGTTGACATAGACGGAGCCTAACCATCGCCAATGTCAGGCAGTGAGCATAGGAAATGGTATAAGCGACGCCTAACCTATCGCCTATGTTGATATAGGCGACGCCTAAGCCATCGTCTATGATGACATAGGCAGCGCCTAACCTATCGCCTAAGTGAGGCAGTGAGCATAGGCGATGGTATAAGCCGCACCTAACCTATTGCCTATGTTGATATAGGAGGCGCCTAAACCATGGCCTATGTTAACATAGGCGTCGCCAAACCTATTGCCAAAGTGAGGCACTGAGCATACGCAAGGTATAAGCGGCCCCTAACCTATCGCCTATGTTGATATAGGCAGCGCCTAAGACATCGCCTATGTTGACATAGGTGGCGCCTAACCTATCTCCTAAGTGAGGTAGTGAGCATAGACAATGGTATAAGCGGCGCCTAACCGATCGCCTATGTTGATATAGGAGGCACCTATGCCATCGCCTAAGTTAGGCAGTGAGCATAGCCAATGGTATAAGCGGCGCCTAACCTATCGCCTATGTTTATATAGGCGACGCCTAAGCGATCGCCTATGTTGACTTAGGCGGCGCCTAACCTATAGCCTAAGTTACGCGGAGAGAATAGGCCATGGTATAAGCGGCGCACAACCTACCGCCTATGTTGATATAGGTGGCGCCTAAGCCATTACCTATGTTGACCTAGGCCGAGCGTAACCTATCGCCTAAGTGAGGAACTAGCCATTGGTAATGGTATAAGCGGCGCCTAACCTGTCGCCTATGTTTTTATAGGCGGAGCCTAATCCATCGACTATGTTGTCATAGACGGCACCTAACCTATCGCCTAAGTGAGGCAGTAAGCATAGGTAATGGTATAAGCGGCACCTAACCTATCGCCTATGTTGATATAGGCGGCGCCTAAGCCATCGCCTACGTTAACATAGGCGGCGCCTAACCTATTACCTAAGTGAGGATGTGATCATAGTCTATGGTTTAAGCGGCGCCTAACCTATCGCCTATGTTGATATAGGCGGCACCTAAGACATCGCCTAAATAAGGTAGTGAGCATATCCAATGATATAATCGGCACCTAACCTATCGCCTATGTTGATATATGTGGCGCCTAAGCGATCGCCTATGTTGACATAGGCGACGCCTAACCTATCGCCTAAGTAAGGCGGTGAGCATAGGCAATGGTATAAGCGGCGCATAACCTATTGTCTATGTTGATATAGGTGGCGCCTAAGCGATTGCCTATGTTGTCCTAGACAGAGCCTAAGCTATCGACAAAGTGAGGCAGTGAGCATAGGTAATGGTATAAGCGGCGCCTAGAACTATCGCCTATGTTTATATAGATGGCGCCTAAGCCATCGCTTCTGTTGACATAGGAGGTGCCTAACCTATTGCCTATGTGAGGCAGTGAGCATAGGCAATGGTATAAGCGGCGCCTAACCTATCGCCTATGTTGATATAGGCGACGCCTAAGCCATTGCCTATGTTGACATAGGCGGTGCCTAACCTATAGCCTAATTGAGGCAGTGAGCATAGGCAATGGTATAAGCAGCGCCTAACCTATCGCCTATGTTGATATAGGTGGCGTCTAAGCCATCACCTATAGTGACATTGGCGGAGCCCAATGTATCGACTATGTGAGGCAGTGAGCATAGGCAATGGTATAAGCGGCGCCTACCCTATCTCCCATGTTGATATAGGCGGCGCCTAAGCCATCGCCTATGTTGACATAGGCGGCACCTAACCTATCGCATAAGTGAGGCGGTGAGCATAGGCAATGGTTTAAGCGGCGCCTAACCTGTCGCCTATGTTAGTATAGGCGGCGCCTAATTCATCGACTATGTTGAAATAGGCGGCACCTAACCTATCGCCTAATTAAGGCAGTGAGAATAGGTAATGTTATAAGCGGCACCTAACCTATCGTCTATGTTGATATAGGTGGCGCCTATGGCATCACTTATGTTAACATAGACGGCGCCTAACCTATCGCCTAAGTGAGGCAGTAAGCATAGGCAATGGTATAAGCGGCGCCTAACCTAACGCCTATGTTGATATAGGCGGCCCCTAAGCCATCACCTCTGTTGACGTAGGCGGCGCCTAACCTATCGCCTAAGTAAGGCAGCGAGCATAGGCAATGGTATAAGCGGCGCATAACCTATTGCCTATGTTGATATAGGCGGCGCTTAAGCGATCGCCTATGTTGACATAGGCGGCGCCTAACCTATCGCCTAAGTGAGGCGGTTAGCATAGGCAATGGTATAAGCGGCGCCTAACCTGTCGCCTATGTTGATATAGGCGGCGCCTAAGCCATCACCTATGTTGACCTAGATGGTGCTTAACCAATCGCCAAATTGAGGCAGTGAGCATAGGCAATGGTGTAAGTGGCGCCTAACCATCGCCTATGTTGACATAGACGGAGCCTAACCTATCGCCTATGTGAGAAAGTGAGCATAGGCAATGGAATAATCGACGCCTAGCCTATCGCCTATGTTGATATAGGCGGCACCTAAGCCATCGCCTATGCTGACATAGGCGGTGCCTAACCTATCGCCTAAGTGAGTCAGTGAGCATAGGCAATGGTATAAATGGTGCCTAAACTATCGCCTATGGTTATATACGCGGCGCCTATGACATCACCTATGTTGACATAGGCGGCGCCTAACCTATCGCCTAAGTGAGGCAATGCGCATAGGTAATGGTATTAGCGGCGCCTAACCTATCGCCTATGTTGATATAGGTGAGAACTAAGGCATCACCTATGCCAACATAGGTGGTGCCTAACCTATCGCCTAAGTGAGGCAGTACGCATAGATAATGGTATAAGCGGCGCCTAACCTATCTCCAATGTTGATATAGGTAGTTCCTAACACATCCCCTATGTTGACGTAGGCGGCGCCTAACCTATCGCCTAACTGAGGCAGTAAGCTTAGGCAGTGGTATAAGCGGAGCCTAACCTATCACCTATGTTTATATAGGCGGCGCCTAAGCCATCGTCTATGTTGACTTAGGCGGCGCCTAACCTATCGCCTAAGTGAGGCAGTGAGCAAAGGCATAAGTATAAATGGCTCCTAATCTATCGCTTATGTTGATATAGGCGGTGCCTAATCCATCGCCTATGTTGACATAGGCGGCGCCTAACCTATCGCCTAAGTGAGGCAGTGAGCATAGGCAATGGTATAAGCGGAGCCTAACCTATCGCCTATGTTGATATAAGCGGCGCCTAAGCCATCACCTATGTTGACATAGGCGACACCTAACCTATCGCCTAAGTGAGGCAATGAGTATAGGTAATGGTATAAGCGGTGCCTAACCTATCGCCTATGTTGATATAGGTGGCGCCTATGACATCGCCTATGTTGACATAGGCGGGGCCTAACCTATCGCCTATGTGAGGCAGTGAGTATAGGCAATGGTATAAGCTTTACATAACTAATCGCCTATGTTGATATAGGTGGGTCCATAGCCTTCGTTAATATTGAGATAGGCGGCGCCTAATCTATCACCTAAGTCAGGCAGTGAACATAGACAATGCTATAAGTGGCGCCTAACCTATCACCTATGTTGATATAGGCGGCACCTAAGCCTTCGCCTAAGTGAGATAGTGAGTATAGGCAATGGTATAAGCGGTGCCTAACCTATCCCCTATGTTTATATAGTCGGCGCCTAAGAGATCGCCTATGTTGACATAGGAGGTGCCTAACCTATCGCCTAAGTGAGGCGGTGAGCATAGGAAATGGTATAAGTGGCGCCTAACCCGTCCCCTATGTTGATATAGGCGGCGCCTAATCCATCGCATATGTTGACATAGGTGGCACCTAACCTGTATAGCCTGCACCTAACCTATCTCCTGAGTGATAAAGTGAGCATAGGTAATGGTATAAGCAGCGCCTAACCTATCGCCTATGTTTATATAGGTGGCGCTTATGGCATCGCCTATGTTTACATAGGCGGCGCCTAACTTATCGCCTAAGTAAGGAAGAAAGCATAGGAAATGGTATAAGCAGCGCCTAACCTATCGCCTATGTTGATATACATGGTGCCTAAGCCATCGCCAATGTTGATATAGGAGGCGGCTAAACTATCGCCTAAGTGAGGTAGTGAGCATAGGCAATGGTATAAGCGGCGACTAACCTAACGCTAATTTTGATATAGGCGTCCCCTAAGCCATCGCCTATGTTGACGTAGGCGGTGCCTAACCTATCACCTAAGTGAGGCAGCGAGCATAGGCAATGGTATAAGCGGTGAATAACCTATCGCCTATGTTGATATAGGCTGCGCCTAAGCAATTTCCTATGTTGACATAGGAGGTGCCTAACCTATCGCCTAAGTGAGGCGGTGAGCATAGGGAATGGTATAAGCGGCACCTAACCTGTCGCCTATGTTGATATAGGCGGCGCCTAAGCCATCACCTATTTTGACATAAGCGGCACCTAAGCTATCGCCTAAGTGAGGCAGTGAGCATAGGTAATGGTATAAGCGGCGCCTAACCTATTACCTATTTTGATATAGGTGGCGCCTATGGCATCGCTTATGTTTACATAGGCGGCGCCTAACCTATCGCCTAAGTAAGGCAGTGAGTATAGTCAATGTTATAAGCGGCTACTAATCTATCGCCTATGTTGATATAGACGACGCCTAATCCATCGCCTTTGTTCACAAAGGTGGCGCCTAACCTATCACCTATATGAGGCAGTGAGCAAAGGAAATGGTATAAGCGGCTCCTAAACAATCGCATATGCTGATATAGGAGGCGCCTAAGCCATTCCCTATTTAGACATAGGCGACGCCTAACCTATCGCCTATGTGAGGCGGGGAGCATAGGAAATGGTATAAGCGGTATCTAACCTATAGCCTATGTTGATATAGGCGACGCCTAACCTATCGCCTAAGTAAGGCAGTAAGCATAGGAAATGGTATTAAAGGCTCCTAACCTATCGTATATGTTGATATAGGCGGCGTGTAATCCATCGCCAATGTAGACATAGGCAGCGCCTAACCTATCGCCTAAGTGAGGTTGTCAGCATAGGCAATGGTATAAGCGGCGCCTGACCTATCGCCTATGATGATATAGGCGGCGCTTAAGCCATCGCCTATTTTGACATAGGCAGCGCCTAACCTATCGCCTAAGTAAGGCAGTGAGTATAGTCAACGTTATAAGCGGCGCCTAACCTATCTCCTATGTTGATATTGACGACGCCTAATCCATCGCCTTTGTTGACAAAGGCGGCGCCTAACCTATCACCTATATGAGGCAGTAAGCAAAGGCAATGGTATAAGCGGCTCCTAAACTATCGCATATGTTAATATAGGCGGCGCCTAAGCCATTCCCTATATAGACATAGGCGGCGCCTAACCTATCGCCTATGTGAGGCAGGGAGCATAGGAAATGGTATAAGCGGCGCCTAACCTATAGCCTATGTTGATATAGGCGTCGCCTTAGCCATCGGCTATGTTGATATAGGCGGCGTCTAACCTATCGCCTAAGTGAGGCTGTGAGCATAGTAAATGGTATAAGTGGCACCTGACCTATCGCCTATGATGATATAGGCGGCGTTTAATCCATCGCCTATGTTGACATAGGCAACGCCTAACCTATCACCTAAGTGAGGGAGTGAGCATAGTCAATGGTATAAGCGGTGCCTAACCTATCGCCTTTGTTGAAATAGGCGCGCCTAAGCCATCGCCTATTTAGACATAAGCGGCACCTAACTTATCACCTAAGTTAGGCAGGGAGCATAGGCCATGGTATAAGCAGTGCCTAACCTTTTGCCTCTGTTGATATAGGTGGTGCCTAAGCCATCGCCTATATCGATATAGGAAGCGCCTAACCTATCGCCTAAGTGAGGCAGTGAGCATAGGCAATGGTATAAGCGGCTCCTAGCCTATCGCATATGTTGATATAGATGGCGCCTAAGCCATCGCCTATTTTGACTTAGGCGGCGCCTCACCTATCGCCTTTGTGAGGCAGTGACCATAGGCATTGGTATAAGCGGCTCCTCACCTATCGGTTATGTTGATAAAGGCATCGCCTAAGCCATCGCCTATGTTGACATAGGCGGCGCCTAACCTATCGCCTAAGTAAGGCTGTGAGCATAGGCAATGGTATAAGCGGTTTTTTACCTATTGCCTATGATGATATAGGTGGCGCTTAATCAATAGCCTATGTTGACATAGTTGGCGCCTAACCTATCGCCTATGTTAGGCAGTGAGCATAGTCAATGGTATAAGCAGCGCCTAACCTATCGCCTATATTGATATAGGCGGCGCCTAAGCCATCGCCTATGTTGACATAGGCGGCACCTAACCTATCGCCTAAGTGAGTCAGCGAGCACACGAAACGGTATAAGCAGTATCTAACCTATAGCCTATGTTGATATAGGCGGCGCCTAACCTATCTCCTATGTAAGGCAGTAAGCATAGGAAATGGTATAAAAGGCGCCTAACCTATCGTATATGTTGATATAGGCGGCGTGTAATCCATCGCCAATGTAGACATAGGCAGCGCCTAACCTATCGCCTAACTAAGGTTGTGAGCATAGGCAATGGTATAAGCGGCGCCTGACCTATCGCCTATGATGATATAGGCAACGCTTAAGCCATCGCCTATTTTGACATAGGCAGCGCCTAACCTATCGCCTAAGTAAGGCAGTGAGTATAGTCAATGTTATCAGCGGCGCCTAACCTATCTCCTATGTTGATATTGACAACGCCTAATCCATCGCCTTTGTTGACAAAGGAGGCGCCTAACCTATCTCCTATATGAGGCAGTAAGCAAAGGCAATGGTATAAGCGGCTCCGAAACTATAGCATATGTTAATATAGGCGGCGCCTGAGCCATTCCCTATATAGACATAGGCGGCGCCTAACCTATCGCCTATGTGAGGCAGCGAGCATAGGAAATGGAATAAGCGGCGCCTAACCTATAGCCTATGTTGATATAGGCGTCTCCTTAGCCATCGGCTATGTTGACATAGGCGGCGCCTAACCTATCACCTAAGTGAGGTTGTGAGCATAGTAAATGGTATAAGTGGCGCCTGACCTATCGCCTATGATGATATAGGCGGCGTTTAATCCATCGCCTATGTTGACATAGGCAACGCCTAACCTATCACCTAAGTGAGGGAGTGAGCATAGTCAATGGTATAAGCGGTGCCTAACCTATCGCCTTTGTTGAAATAGGCGCGCCTAAGCCATCGCCTATTTAGACATAAGCGGCACCTAACCTATCCCCTATGTTAGGCAGGGAGCATAGGCCATGGTATAAGCGGTGCCTAACCTTTTGCCTCTGCTGATATAGGTGGTGCCTAAGCCATCGCCTATATCGATATAGGAAGCGCCTAACCTATCGCCTAAGTGAGGTAGTGAGCATAGGCAATGGTATAAGCGGCTCCTAACCTATCGCATATGTTGATATAGGTGGCGCCTAAGCCATCGCCTATTTTGACTTAGGCGGCGCCTCACCTATCGCCTTTGTGAGGCAGTGACCATAGGCATTGGTATAAGCGGCTCCTCACCTATCGCTTATGTTGATAAAGGCATCGCCTAAGCCATCGCCTATGTTGACATAGGCGGCGCCTAACCTATCGCCTAAGTAAGGCTGTGAGCATAGGCAATGGTATAAGCGGTTTCTGACCTCTTGCCTATGATGATATAGGTGGCGCTTAATCCATAGCCTATGTTGACATAGTTGGCGCCTAACCTATCGCCTATGTTAGGCAGTGAGCATAGTCAATGGTATAAGCGGCGCCTAACCTATCGCCTATATTGATATAGGCGGTGCCTAAGCCATCGCCTATGTTGACATAGGCGGCACCTAACCTATCGCCTAAGTGAGGCAGCGAGCATAGGAAACGATATAAGCAGTATCTAACCTATAGCCTATGTTGATATAGGCGGCGCCTAACCTATCTCCTATATAAGGCAGTAAGCATAGGAAATGGTATAAAAGGTGCCTAACCTATCGTATATGTTGATATAGGCGGCGTGTAATCCATCGCCAATGTAGACATAGGCAGTGCCTAACCTATCGCCTAAGTGAGGTTGTGAGCATAGGCAATGGTATAAGCGGCGTCTGACCTATCGCCTATGATGATATAGGCAGCGCTTAAGCCATCGCCTATTTTGACATAGGCAGCGCCTAACCTATCGCCTAAGTGAGGCAGTGAGTATAGTCAATGTTATAAGCGGCACCTAACCTATCGCCTATGTTGATATAGGCGGCGCCTAAGGAATTGCCTATGATGACATAGGTGGCACCTAACCTATTGCCTAAGTGAGGCAGTGAGCAAAGGCAATGGTATAAGAGGTGCCTAACCTATCGCCTATGTTGATATAGGCGGCGCCTAAACCATCGCCTATGTTGGCATAGGTGGAGCCAAACCTATCGCCTAAGTGATGCAGTAAGCATAGGCAATGGAATAAGCGGAGCCTAATCTATCGCCTATGTTGATATAGGCTGCGCCTAAGCCATCGCTAATGTTGACATAGGTGCCGCCTAATCTATCGCCTATCTTGATATAGGCTGCGCCTAAGCCATCGCCAATATTGACATAAGCGGCTCCTAACCTATCGCATATGTTGATATAGGCGGCGCCTAGGCCAACGCCTATTTTGACATAGACGGCGCCTAACCTATCACCTTTGTGAAGAATAGAGCATAGTCAAGGGTATAAGA
The DNA here is from genome assembly GCA_030864215.1 of Capsicum pubescens. NCBI lineage: Eukaryota > Viridiplantae > Streptophyta > Magnoliopsida > Solanales > Solanaceae > Capsicum > Capsicum pubescens. Next base: position 40,446,183 of record CM061538.1, read on the forward strand.
GGCGCCTAACCTATCGCCTATATTGATATAAGCGGCGCCTAACTAATCTCCTTAGTGAGGCTGTTAGCATAGGCAATGGTATAAGTGGCACCTGACCTATCCCCTATGATGATATAAGCGGCGCTTAAGCCATCTCCTATGTTAACATAGGCTGCGCCTAACCTATCGCCTAAGTAAGGCAGTAAGCATAGTCAATGGTATAAGCGGCGCCTAACCTATCGCCTATGTGGATATAGGCGGAGCCTAAGACATCACCTAAGTTAGGCAGTGAGCACAGGCAACGGTATAAGCGGTGCCTAACCTATAGCCTATGTGGATATGGTTGGCGCCTAACCTATCGCCAGAGTGAGGCAGTGAGCATAGGAAATTTTATAAATGGCACCTAACCTATAGCAAATGTTTATATAGGGGGCGCCTAAGCCATCACCTATATAGACATAGGCAGCGTATAACCTATCGTCTAAGTGAGGCAGTGACCATAGGAAATGGTATAAACGGCGCCTAACGTATCGCTTATGTTCATATAGGCGGAGCCTAAGCCATCGCCTATGTTGACATAGGCGGCACCTAACCTATCGCTTAAGTAAGGCAGTAAGCATAGGAAATGGTATAAGCGGCGCCTAACCTATCTCTTATGTTTATTTAGGCAGCGCCTAATCCATCGCCAATGTTGACATAGGCTACACCAAACCTGTTTCCTAATAGAGGCAGTGAGCATAGGAAATGGTATAATCACCGCCTAATCTATCGCCTATGTTGATATAGGCGGCGCCTAAGCCATCACCTATGTTGACATAGGCGGCGCCTAACCTATCGCCTATGTGAGGCAGTATTCATAGGGAATGGTATAAGCGGCTCCTAAACTATCGCATATGTCTATATAGGTGGCGCCTAAGCCATCGACTATTTTGACATAGAAGGCACCTAACCTATCGCCTAGGTGAGGCAGTGAGCATAGGCAATGATATAAACGGCGCCTAACCTTTCGCCTACGTAAGGCAGTGAGCATAGGCAATTGTATAAGCGGCGCCTAACCTATCGCTTATGTTGATTTAGGCGGCGCCTAATCCATCGCCTATGTTGACATAGGCTACGTAAAACCTATAGCCTAAGAGAGGCAGTGAGCATAGGCAATGGTATAAAGGGCGCCTAATCTATCGCCTATGTTGATGTAGGAGGCGCCTAAGCCATCGCCTATGTTGACATTGGCGGCACCTAACCAATCGCATATGTGAGGCAGTGAGCATAGGCAATAACATAAGCGGCTCCTAAACTATCGCATATGTTGATATAGGCGTTGCCTAAGCCATCGCGAATGTTGACATAGGCGGAGCCTAACCTATCGCCTAAGTGAGGCTATGAGCATAGTAAATGGTATAAGCAGTGCCTAACCTATTGCCTATATTGATATAGGTGGTGCCTATGCCATCGCCTATATTGACATAGGAAGCGCCTAACCTATCGCCTAAGTGAGGAAGTGAGCATAGGCAATGGTATAAGCGGCTCCTAACCTATCGCATATGTTGATATAGGTGGCGCCTAAGCCATCGCCTATTTTGACATAGACGGCGCAAGACCTATCGCCTTTGTGAGGCAGTGATCATAGGCAATGGTATAAGCGGGGCCTAACCTATCGCCTATATTGATAGAGGCGTCGCCTATGCCATCGCTTATGTTGACATAGGCGGCGCCTAACCTATCGCCTAAGTGAGGCTGTGAGCATAGGCAATGGTATAAGCAGTTCCTCACCTATCGCTTATGATGATATAGGCGGCGCTTAAGCCATCGCCTATGTTGACATAGGTGGCGCCTAACCTATCGCCTAAGTGAGGCAGTGAGCATAATCAATGGTATAAGCAGCGCCTAAACTATTGCCTATATTGATATAGGCGGCGCCAAAGCCATCCCCTATGTTGACATAGGCGGCGCCTAACCTATCGCCTAAGTGAGGCAGCGAGCAAAGGAAACGGTATAAGCGGTGTCTAACCTATAGCCTATGTTGATATTGGCGGCGCCTAACATATCGCCTAAGTAAGGCAATGAGCATAGGAAATGGTATAAAAGGCGCCTAACCAATCGTATATGCTGATATAGGCAGGGTGTAATCCATCGCCAATTTAGACATAGGAAGCGCCTAACCTATCGCCTAAGTGATGCTGTGAGCATAGGAAATGGTATAAGCGGCGCCTTACCTATCGCCTATGATTATATAGGCGGCGCTTAAGCCATCGCATATGTTGACATAGGCAACGCCTAACCTATCGCCTAAGTGAAGCAGTGAGTATAGTCAATGTTATAAGCGGCGCCTAACCTATCGCCTATGTTGATATAGGCGGCGCCTAAGAAATTACCTATGTTGACATAGGCGGCTCCTACCCTATCCCCTAAGTGAGGCAGTGAGCATCGGCAATGGTATAAGTGGCGCCTAACCTATCGCCTATGTTGATATAGGTGGCGCCTAAGCCATCGCCTATGTTGACATAGGTGGCGCCAAACCTATCGCCTATGTGAGGCAGTGAGCATAAGCAATGGTATAAGCGTCTCCTAAACTATCGCATATGCTTATATAGGCGGCGCCTAAGCCATCACCTATTTTGACATAGGCGACGCCTAACCTATCACCTAGGTGAGGCAGTGTGCCTAGGCAATGATATAAGCGGCGCCTAACCTATAGCCTAAGTAAGGTAGTGAGCATAGGCAAAGGTATAAGTGGCTCCTAACCTATCGCTTATGTTGATTTAGGCGGCGCCTAATCCATCGCCTATGTTGACATAGGCTACGCCAAACCAATTGCCTAAGAGAGGCAGTGAGCATAGGCAATGGTATAAGCGACGCCTAATCTATCGCCTATATTGATATAGGCGGCGCCAAAGACATCGCCTATGTTGACATCGGCGGCGCCTAACCTATCACCTATGTGAGGCAGTGAGCATAGGTAATGGTATAAGCGGCTCCTAAACTATCGCATATGTTGTTCTAGGCGTCGCCTAATCCATCCCCTATGTTGACATAGGCGGCACCTAAGCTATCACCTAAGTGAGTCTATGAGCATAGTAAATGGTATATGCAGTGCCTAACCTATTGCCTATGTTGATATAGGTGGTGCCTATGCCATCTCCTATGTTGACATAGGAAGCGCCTAACCTATCGCCTAAGTGAGGTAGTGAGCATAGGCAATGGTATAAGTGGCTCCTAATCTATCGCATATGTTGATATAGGTGGCACCTAAACCATCGCCTATTTTGACATAGGCGGCGCCTAACCTATTGCCTTTGTGAGGCAGTGATCATAGGCAATGGTATAAGCGGCGCCTAACCTATCGCCTATGTTGATATAGGCGTCGCCTAAGTCATCGCCTATGTTGACATAGGCGGCGCATAACCTATTGCCTAAGTGAGGTTGTGAGCATAGGCAATGGTATAAGCGGTTCCTGACCTATCGCCTATGATGATATAGACGGTGCTTAAGCCATCGCCTATGTTGACATAGGTGGCGCCTAACCTATCGCCTAAGTGAGGCAGTGTGCATAATCAATGGTATAAGCAGCGCCTAACCTATTGCCTATGTTGATATAGGCGGCGTCTAAGCCATCGCCTATGTTGACATAGGCGGCGCCTAACCTATCGCCTAAGTAAGGGAGCGGGCACAGGAAACGGTATAAGCGGTGTATAACCTATAGCCTATTTTGATATAGGCGGCGCCTAACCTATCATCTAAGTAAGGCAATGAGCATAAGAAATGGTATAAAAGGCGCCTAACCTATCGTATATGTTGATAAAGGCGGCATGTAATCCCTCGCCAATGTAGACATTGGTTGTGCCTAACCTATAGCCTAAGTGAGGCTTTGAGAATAGGCAATGGTATAAGTGGTGCCTGACCTATCGCCTATGATGATATAGGGGGCACTTAAGCCATCGCCTATGTTGCCATAGCGGCACCTAACCTATCTCCTATGTTGAAATAGGCAGCGCCTAAGCAATTACCTATGTTGACATAGGCAGCGCCTACCCTATCTCCTATGTAAGGCAGTGAACATAGGCAATGGTATAAGCGGCGCCTAACCTATTGCCTATGTTGATATAGGCGGCGCCTAAGCCATCGCCTATGTTTACATAGGTGGCGCAAAACCTATCGCCTAAGTGATGCAGTAAGAATAGGCAATGGTATAAGCGGAGCCTAACCTATCGCCTATGTTGATATAGGCGGCGCCTAAGCAATTACCTATGTTGACATAGTTAGTGCCTACCCTATCTCCTAGGTGAAGCAGTAAGCATAGGGAATGGTATAAGCGGTTCCTAACCTATCACCTATGTTGATATAGGCGGCGCCTAAGCAATCGCCTATGTTGACATAGGTAGCGCCAAACCTATTGCCTAAGTGATGCAGTGAGCATAGGCAATGGTATAAGCAGAGCCTAACCTATTGCCTATGTTTATATAGGCGGCCCCTATGCCATCGCCTAATTTGACATAGGCGGCGCCTAACCTATCGCCTATGTTGATATCGGCGGTGCCTAAGACATCACCTCTATTGACATAAGCGGCACCTAATATATCACCCAAGTGAGGCAGTGAGCACATGAAACAGTATAAGCGGTTCCTATCCTATAGCCTATGTTGATTTAGTCGGCGCCTAACCTATCGCCTAAGTAAGGCAGTGAGCATAGGAAATGGTATAAAAGGTGCCTAACCTATCGCCTATGTTGATATAGGCGGCGCCAAAGCTATCGCCTATGTTGACATTGACGGCACCTAACCTATCTCCTAAGTGAGGCTGTGACCATAGGCAATGGTATGAGCGACGCCTAACCTATCGCCTATGTTGATATAGGCGGCGCCTAAGACATAGCCTATGTTGACATAGAAGGCACCTAACCTATCGCCTAAGTGAGACAGTGAGCATAGGCAATGGTGTAAATGGCACCTAACCTATCGCCTATGTTAATATAGGCGGCGCCTAAGCGATTGCCTATGTTGACATAGGCGGCGCCTACCCTATCGCCAAAGTAAGGCTGTGAGCATAGGCAATGGTATAAATGGAGCCTAACTTATCGCCTATGTTGATATAGGCGGCGCCTAAGCCATCGCCTATATTGACATAGGTATAGCCAAACGTATCACCTAAGTTAGGTAGTGAGCATAGGCAATGGTATAAGCGGCGCCTAAACTATCGCCTATGTTGATATAGGCGGCGCCTAAGTCATCGCCTATGTTAACATATGCGGCACCTAACCTATCTCCTATGTGATGCATTGAGCATCGGCAATGGTATAAACGGCTCCTAACCTATCGCATATGTTGATATAGGCAGCGTCTAAGCCATCGCCTATTTTGACATAGGCGGCGCCTAAACTATCACGTATGTGAGGCAGTGAGTATAGGAAATGGTATAAGCGGCGCCTAGCCTATCGCCTATGTTGATATAGGCATCGCCTAATCCAACGCCTATCACCTAAGTGAGGCAGTGACCACAAGCAATGGTATAAGCGGCGCCTAACCTATCGCATTTGTTGATATAAGTGGCGCCAAAGCCATCGCCTATGTAGACATAGGTGGCTCCTAAGCCATCGCCTAAGTGAGGCAGCGAGCATAGGCAATGGTATAAGCGGCGCCTAACCTATCGCCTATGTTGACATACGTGGTGCCTAAACAATTTCCTATGTTTATATATGCGGCGCCTAACCTATTGTCTATGTTTAGCAGTAAGCATATGCAATGGTATAAGCGGCGCCTAATCCATCGCATATGTTGACATAGGCGGCACCTAACCTATCGCCTAAGGAAGTAAGCATAGGCAATGGTAAAAGCGGCGCCTAACCTATCTCCTAAGTTGATATACGTGGCGCCTAAGCCATCGCCTATGTTTAATTAGGCGGTGGCTAATCTATCACCTAAGTGAGACAGAAAGCTTAGGCAATGGTATAAGAGGCGCCTAACCTTACGCCTATGTTGATATAGGCAGCGCCTAACCCGTCGCCTATGTTGACGTAGGCGGTGCCTAACCTATCGCCTATGTCAGGCAATGATCATAGGAAATGGTATAAGTGGCGCCTAACCTATCGCCTATATCATGCAATGATCATAGGAAATGGTATAAGCGGCGCCTAACCTATCGCCTATGTTGATATAGGCGACGCCTAAGCCATCATGTATGTTGACATAGGCGGCGCCTAACCTATCGCCTAAGTGAGGCAGTGAGCATAGGCAATGGTGTAAGCGGCGCCTAAGCTATCGCCTATGTTGATAGAGGAGGCGCCTAAACCATCGCCTATGTTAACATAGGTTGGGCCTAACCTATCGCCCAAGTGAGCCACTGAGCATAGGCAATGGTATAAGCGGCGCCTAACCTATCGCCTATGTTGATATAGGCAGAGCCTAATCCATAGCCAATGTTGACATAGGCGGCGCCTAACCTATCGCCTAAGTGAGGTAGTGAGCATAGACAATGGTATAAGCGGCACCGAACCTATCGCCTATGTTGATATAGGAGGCACCTATGCCATCGCCTAAGTGAGGCAGTGAGCATAGCCAATGGTATAAGCGGTGCCTAACCTATCGCCTATGTTGATATAGGCAGCGCCTAAACGATCGCCTATGTTGACTTAGGCGTCGCATAACCTATCGCCTAAGTAAGGTGGTGAGCATAGGCAATGGTATAAGCGACGCATAACCAATAGCCTATGTTGATATAGGTGGCGCCTAAGCCATTGCCTATGTTGACATAGACCGGTCCTAACCTATCTCCTACGTGAGAATGTGAGCATAGGTAATGGAATAAGCATCTCCTATCTATCGCCTATTTTTATATAGGTGGCTCCTAAGACATCACCTATGTTGACATAGAATGCGCCTAACCTATCACCTAAGTGAGGCAGTGAGCATAGGCAATAGTATGTGCGGTGCCTAACCTATCGCCTATGCTGATATAGACGGTGCCTAAGCCATCGCCTATGTTGACATAGGCAGTGCCTATCCCATCGCCTATGTTGATGTAGGCGGTGCCTAACCTATCGCCTAATTAAGGCAGTGAGCATAGGCAATGGTATAAGCGGCGCCTAACCTATCGCCTATCTTGATATAGGCGGCGCCTACGCCATTGCCTATGTTAACATAGACGGAGCCTAACCTATCGCCTATGTCAGGCAGTGAGCATAGGAAATGGTATAAACGGCGCCTAACCTATCACCTATGTTGATATAGGCGACGCCTAAGCCATCATCTATATTGACATGGGCGGCGCCTAACCTATCGCCAAAGTGAGGCAGTGAGAATAGGAAATGGTATAAGCGGCGCCTAACCTATCACCTATGATGATATAGGAGGCGCCTAAACCATCGCCTATATTATCATAGGTGGCGCCTAACCTATCGCCAAAGTGAGGCACTAAGCATAGGCAATGGTATAAGCGGCGCCTAACCTACCGCCTATGTTGATATAGGCAGCGCCTAATCCATCGCCTATGTTGACATAGGCGGTGCCCAACCTATCGCCTAAGTGAGGTAGTGAGAATAGACAATGGTATAAGCAGCACAAAACATATCGCCTATGTTGTTATAGGAGGCTCCTATGCCATCGCCTAAGTGAGGGAGTGAGCATAGCCAATGGTATAAACGGCGCCTAACCTATCGCCTATGTTGATATAGGCGGCGCCTAAGCGATCGCCTATGTTGACTTAGGCGGCGCATAACCTATCGCCTAAGTAAGGCGGTGAGCATAGGCAATTGTATAAGCGGCGCATAACAAATAGCCTATTTTGATATAGGTGGCGCCTAAGCCATTGCCTATGTTGACATAGACCGAGCCTAACCTATCTCCTACGTGAGAAAGTGAGCATAGGTAATGGAATAAGAATCTCCTATCTATCGCATATTTTCATATAGGTGGCACCTAAGCCATCACCTATGTTGACATAGAAAGCGCCTAACCTATCGCCTAAGTGAGGCAGTGAGCATAGGCAATGGTATAAGCGGTGCCTAACCTATCTCCTATGCTGATATAGACGGCGCCTAAGCCAATGCCTATGTTGACATAGGCAGTGCCTAACCTATTTCCTAATTGAGGCAGTGAGCATGGGAAATGGTATAAGCAGCACCTAACCTATCGCCTATGTTGATATAGGTGGCGCCTAAGCCATCACCTATTTTGACATAGGCGGAGCCTAACCTATCACCTATGTGAGGCAGTGAGAACAGGCAATGGTATAACCGGTGCCTAACCTATCGCCAATATTGATATAGGTGGTGCCTAAGCCATCGCCTATGATGACATAGGTGGCTCCTAACCTATCGCCTAAGTGAGGCAGTGAACATAGGCAATGGTATAAGCGGCGCCTAACCTATCGCCTATGTTGATATAGGCGGCGCCTAAGCCATCACCTATGTTGACATAGACGGTGCCTAAGCTATCGCCTATGTTGAAATAGGCAACACCATATCCATTGCCTCTTTTGTCATAGGCGGCGTCTAACCAATCGCCTAAGTGAGGCAGTGATCATAGAAAATGGTATAAGTGGCGCCTAACCTATCACCTATGTTGATATAGGCGGTCCCTAAGCCATCGCCTTAGTTAGGCAGTTAGCATAGGAAATGGTATAAGCGGCGCCTAACCTATCGCCTATGTTGATATAGCTGGAGCCTAAGCGATTGACTATGTTGACATAGGCGGCGCCTAACCTATCTCGTAAGTGAGGCGGTGAGCATAGGCAATGGTATAAGAGGCCCCTAACCTGTCGCCTATGTTGGTATAGACGGCGCCTAATCCATCGACGATGTTGACATAGGCGCCTAACCTATCCCCTAAGTGAGGCAGTGAGCTTAGGTAATGGTATAAGCGGCGCCTAAACTATCGCCTAAGTGAGGCAGTGAGCATAGCTAATGGTATAAGCGGCGCCTAACCTATCACCAATATTGATATAGGTGGGTCCTATGGCATCGCTTATGTTTACATAGGCGGCGCCTAACCTATCGCCTAAGTGAGGCAGCGAGCATAGGAATTGGTATAAGCAGCTCCTAACCTATCGCCTATGTTGATATACGTGGCGCCTAAGCCATTGCCTATGTTTATATATTCAGCGCCCAACCTATCGCCTAAGTGAGGCAGTAAACATAGGCAATGGTATAAGCGGTGCCTAACCTATCGCCTATGTTGGTATAGGCAGCGCCTAAGCCATCGCCTATGTTGACATAGGCGGCGTCTAACCTATCGCCTAACTGAGGCTGTGAGCATAGACAATGGTATAAGAGGTGCCTAACCTATCCCCTATGTTGATATAGGCGGCACCTAAGCCATCGCCTAAGTGAGGCAGTTAGCATAGGCAATGGTATAAACGGCGCCTAACCTATCGCCTGTGTTGATATAGACGGAGCCTAAGCGATCGCCTATGTAGACATAGGCGGCGCCTTACCTATCTCCTAAGTAAGACGGTGAGCGTAGGTAATGGTATAAGCGGCGTGTAACCTGTCGCCTATGTTGGTATAGGCGGAGCCTAATACATCTACTATATTGACATAGGCGGCACCTAACCTATCGCCTAAGTGAGGCAGTGAGCATAGGTAATGGTATAAGCAGCGCCTAACCTATCGCCAATGTTGATATAGGTGGCTCTTATGGTATCACTTATATTTACATAGGCGGTGCCTAACCTATCACCTAAGTGAGGAAGCGACCATAGGCAATGTTATAAGCGGCTCCTAACATATCGCCTATATTGATATACATGGCGCCTAAGCCATTGCCTATGATTATATATGCGGCGCCCAACCTATCGCCTAAGTGAGGCATTAAGCATAGGCAATGTTATAAGCGGCGCCTAACCTATCGCCAATGTTGATATAGGCGGAGCCTAAGCCATCGCCTATGTTCACGTAGGCGGTGCCTAACTAATCTGCTAATTGAGGCAGTGACCATAGGCAATGGTATACGCGTCGCCTAACCTATCGCCTATGTTGTTATTTGCGGCCCCTAAGCCATCGCCTATATTAACATAGGTGGAACCTAACCTATCGTCTAAGTGAGGCAGTGAGAATAGGCAATGGTATAACCGGTGCCTAACCTATCGCCCATGTTGATATAGGCGACACCTAAGCCATCGCCTATCGAGACATATGTGGCGCCTAACCTATCACCTAAGTAAGGCAGTGAGCATAGGCAATGGTATAAGCGGCGCCTAACCTATCGCCTATGTTGATATAGGCGGCACCTAAGCCATCGCCTATGTTGACATAGGAGACACCTAACCTATCGCCTATGTTGATATAGACAACAACATATCCATTGCCTTTGTTGACATAGGCGGCGTCTAACCTATCGCCTAACTGAGGCAGTGAGCATAGACAATGGTATAAGCGGTGCCTAACCTATCACCTATGTTGATATAGGCGGCGCCTAAGACATCGCCTATGTTGACATAAACGGTGCCTAACCTATCACCTAATTGAGGCAGTGAGCATAGGAAATGGTATAAGCGATGCCTAACCTAACGCCTATGTTGATATAGGTGGCGCCTAAGCCATCACCTATGTTAACATAGGCGGATCATAACCTATTACCTATGTGAGGCAGTGAGAATAGGCAATTGTATAACCAGCGCCTAACCTATCGCCTATGTTGCTATAGGCGGCGCCTAGTTCATCGCCTATGTTGACATAGGCGGCGCCTAACCTCTCCCCTATGTGAGGCGATGAGCATAGGCAATGGTATAAGCGGTGCCTAACCTGTCGCCTATGTTGAAATACGTGGTGCCTAAGCCATTGCCTATTTTTATATATACGGCGCCTAACCTATCGCCTAAGTGAGGCAGTAAGCATAGTCAATGGTATATGCGGCGCCTAACCTATCGCCTATGTGAGGAGTGAGAATAGGCAATGGTATAAGCAGCGCCTAACCTATCGCCTATGTTGATATAGGCGGTGCGTAGTCCATCGCCTATGTTGACTTAGGCGGCGCCTAACCTATAACCTAAGTGAGGCAGTGAGAATAGGCAATGTTATAAGCGGTGCCTAACGTATCGCCTATGTTGACATAGGCGGCGCCTAACCTATCGCCTATGTTGATATAGGCGACGCCTAATCCATTGCCTATGTTGACATAGACGGAGCCTATCCTATCGCCTAAGTGAGGCAGTGAGCATAGGTAATGGTTTAAGCGACGCCTAACTTATCGCCTATGTTGATATAGGTGGCGCCTAAGCCATCACCTATGTTGACATAGAAGGCGCCTAACCTATCGCCTAACTGAGGCAGTGAGCATAGGCAATGGTATAAGCGGTTCCTAACCTATCGCCTATGTTGATATAGGCGGCGCCTAAGACATCGCCTATGTTGACATAGGCGGTGCCTAACCTATCGCCTAATTGAGGCAGTGAGCATAGGAAATGGTATAAGCGGCACCTAGCCTATCGCCTAAGTTGATATAGGTGGCGCCTAAGCCATCACCTATGTTGACATAGGCGGAGCCTAACCTATTACCTATGTGAGGCAGTGAGAATAGACAATGGTATAACCAGCGCCTAACCTATTGCCTATGTTGATATCGGCTACGCCTAGTCCATTGCCTATGTTGACAGAGGCGGCGCCTAACCTATAACCTAAGTGAGGCACTGAGCATAGGCAATGGTATAAGAGGCACCTAACCTATCTCCTATGTTGACATAGGCGGCGCCAAACCTATCGCCTATGTTGATATAGGAAGCACCATATCCATTGCCTATGTTGACATAGGCGACGCCTAACCTATCGCCTAAGTGAGGCAGTGAGCATAGACAATGGTATAAGAGGCGCCTAACCTATCACCTATATTTATATAGGCGGCACCTAAGCCATCGCCTAAGTGAGGCAGTTAGCATAGGCAATGGTATAAGCGGCGCCTAACCTATTGCCTAAGCGATCGCCAATGGTTACATAGGCAGCACCTAATCTATCTCCTAAGTGAGGCGGTGGGCATAGGCAATGGTATAAGCGGCGTCTAACCTGTTGCTATGTTGGTATAGGCGGCGCCTAATCCATCGACTATGTTGACATAGGCGGCACCTAACCTATCTCCTAAGTGAGGCAATTAGCATAGGTAATGGTATAAGCAGTGCCTAACCTATCGCCTATGTTGATATACGTGGTGCCTAAGCCATTGCCTATGTTTATATATGCGGTGCCTAACATATTGCCTTAGTGAGGCGGTAACCATAGGCAATTGTATAAGCGACGCCTAACCTATCGCCTATGTTGATATAGGCGGCGCCTAAGCCAACGCCTATGTTGATGTAGGCGGCACCTAACCTATCGCCTAATTGAGGCAATGAGCATAGGCAATGGTTTAAGAAGCGCCTAACCTATCTCCTATGTTGATATTGGTGGCGCCTAAGCCATCACCTATATTGACATAGGCGACATCTAACCTATCGCCTAAGTGAGGCATTGAGCATAGGTAATTGTATAAGCGGCGCCTAAACTATCACCTATTTTGATATAGGTGGCGCCTATGGAATATCCTATGTTTACCTAGGCAGTGCATAACCTATTGCCTTAGTGAGGAAGCAAGCATAGGAAATGGTATAAGCGACGCCAAACCTATTGCCTATGTTACAATTGGCGGCACCTTAGCGATCGCCTATGTTGACATAGACAGAGCCTAACCTATCGCCTAAGTGAGTCGGTGAGAATAGGCAATGGTATAAGCGGCGCCTAACTTGTCGCCTATGTTGATATAGGCGGCACCTAACCTATCGCCTAAGTGAGGCAGTGAGCATAGGTAATGGTTTAAGCGGTGCCTAACCTATCGCCTATGTTGACATAGGTGGTGCTTATGGCATCGCTTATGTTTACATAGGCAGAGCCTAACCTATCTCCCAAGTGAGGTAGTGAGGATAGGCAATGGTATAAGCGGCGCCTAACCTATCGCCTATGTTGACATACGTGGCGCCTAAGCCATTGACAATATTTATATATGCGGCGCCTAACCTATCGCCTAAGTGAGGCAGTAAGCATAGGCAATGGTATAAGCGGCCCCTAACCTGTCGCCAATGTTGATAAACGCGATGCCTAATCTATCGCATATGTTGACATAGGCGGCACCTAACCTATTGCCTAAGGTAGTGAGCATTGGTAATGGTATAAGCGACGCCTAACCTATCGCCTATGTTGATATAGGTGGTGCCTATGGCATCGCCTATTTTTACAAAGGCGGCGCCTAACTTATATCCTAAGTGAGGCAGCTAGCATAGGCAATGGTATATGCAGCACCTAACCTATTGCCTATGTTGATATACGTGCAGCCTAAGCCATCGCCTATGTATAAATAGACGGCGGCTAATCTATCGCCTAAGTGAGGCAGTAAGCATAGGCAATGGTATAAGAGCCGCCTAACCTATCGCCTATGTTGATATAGGCAGCGCCAAGCCATCGCCTATGTTGACGTAGGTGGTGCCTAACCTATCGCCTAATTGAGGCAGTGAGCATAGGCAATGGTATAAGCGGCGCCTAACCAATCGCCTATGCTGATATAGGAGGCGGCTAAACCATCGCCTATGTTGATATAGGCAGCACCTAAGCCATCGCTTAAGTGAGGTAGTGAGCATAGACAATGGTATAAGCGGCGCCTAACCTATCGCCTATGTTGATATAGGAGGCACTTATGCCATCGCCTAAGTTAGGCAGTGAGCATCGCAAATGGAATAAGAGGCGCCAATCCTATCGCCTATGTTTATATAGGCGGCGCCTAAGAGATCGCCTATGTTGACTTAGGCGGCGCCTAACCTATCGCCTAAGTAAGGCGGTGAGCATTGGCAATGGTATAAGCGGCGCATAACCAATCGCCTATGTTGATATAGGTGAAGCCTAAGCCATTGCCTATGTTGACATAGACCGAGCCTAACCTATCGCCTAAGTGAGTAAGTGAGCATAGGTAATGGTATAAGCGGCGCCTAGCCTATCGCCTACGTTGATATAGGTGGCGCCTAAGCCATCACATATGTTGACATAGGAGGCGCCTAACCTATCGCCTAAGTGAGGCATGGAGCATAGGCAATGGTTTAAGTGGCGCCTAACCTATCGCCTATGATGATATAGGTGGCGCCTATGGCATCTTCTATGGTTACATAGACGGCGCCTAACCTATCGCCTTAGTGAGGCAACAAGCATAGGTAATGGTATAAGCGACGCCTAACCTATCGCCTATGTTGATATAAGCGGTCGCCTATCTTGACATAAGCGGTGCATAACCTGTCGCCTAAGTGAGGCGGTGAGCATAGACAATGGTATAAGCGGCGCCTAACCTGTCGCCTATGTCAATATAGGTGGCACCCAATCCACCGACTATGTTTACATGGATGGCACCTAACCTATCGCCTAAGTGAGGCAGTTTGTATAGGTAATGGTATAAGCGGCCCCTAACCTATCGCCTAAGTTGGTATAGGTGGCGCCTATGGCATCACTTATGTTTACATAGGCGGCGCGTAATCTATATCCTAAGTGAGGCGGCAAGCATAGGCAATGGTATAAGCGGCGCCTAACCTGTCGCCTATATTGGTATAGGCGCCGCCTAATAAATCGACTATGTTGACATAGGTGGCACCATACCTATCGCCTAAGTGAGGCAGTGAGCATAGGTAATGGTATAAGCGGCGCCTAACCTATCGCCTATGTTGATATACGTGGTGCCTAAGCCATTGCCAAAGTTTAAATATGCGGCGCCTAACCTATCGCCTAAGTGAGGCAGTAAGAATTGGCAATGGTATAAGCGGCACCTAACCTATCGCCTATGTTGATATAGGCGGCGCCTAAGACATCGCCTATGTTGATGTAGGCGGTGTCTAACCTATCGCCTCATTGAGGCAATGAGCATAGGCATTGGTATAAGCGACGCCTAACCTATCTCCTATGTTGATGTAGGTGGGGCCTAAGCCATCTTTTATATTGACATAGGCGGCACCTAACCTATCGCCTAAGTAAGAAGTGAGCATAGGTAATGGTTTAAGCGGCGCCTAACCTGTCGCCGATGTTTATATAGGTGGGGCCTATTGCATTTCCTTGGTTTACATAGGCAGCGCCTAACCTATTGCCTTAGTGAGGCAGAAAGCATAGGCAATGGTATAAGCGACGCCTAACCTATCGCCTATGTTGATATAGGCGGCGCCTAAGCAATCGCCTATGTCGACATAGACGGCGCCTAACCTATCGCCTAAGTGAGGCGGTGAGAATAGGCAATGGTATAAGCGGCTCCTAACACGTCGCCTATGTTGATATAGGCGGCGCCAAATCCATCGACTATGTTGACATAGGTGGCACCTAACCTATCGCCTAAGGGAGACGGTGAGCATACGTAATGGTTTAAGCAGCGCCTAACCTATTGCCTATGTTGACATAGGTGGCGCTTATGGCATCGCCTATGTTTACATAGGCAGATCCTAACCTATCTCCTATGTGAGGCAGCGAGCATAGGCAATGGTATAAGCGGCGCATAACCTATCTCCTATGTTGACATTCCTGGTGCCTAACCATTGCCTATGTTTATATATGCGGCGCCTAACCTATCGCCTAAGTGAGGAAGTAAGCATAGACAATGGTATTAGGGACGCCAAACCTATCACTTATGTTGATATTAGTCACTCCTATGGCATCGCCTAACTTATCGCCTAAGTGAAGCAGCTAGCATAGACAATGGTATATGCGGCGCCTAAACTATCGCCTATGTGGATATACGTGGCGCCTAAGCCATCGCCTATGTTTAAATAGGCGGCGGCTAATCTGTCGCCTAAGTGAGGCAGTAAGCATAGAAAATGGTATAAGCGGCGCCTAACGTAACGCCTATGTTGATATAGGCAGCGCCTAAGCCATCGCCTATGTTGACGTAGGCGGTGCCTAACCTATCGCCTAATTGAGGCTGTGAGCATAGGAAATGGTATAAGCGGCGCCTAACCTATCGCCTATGTTGATATAGGCGGTGCCTAAGCCATTGCCTATGTTGACATAGACGGAGCCTAACCTATCGCCTATGTCAGGCAGTGAGCATAGGAAATGGTATAAGCGGCGCCTAACCTATCGCCTATGTTGATATAGGCGATGCCTAAGACATCGTCTATGTTGACATAGGCGGCGCCTAACCTATTGCCTAATTGAGGCAGTGAGCATTGGCAATGGTATAAGCGGCGCCTAACCTATCGCCTTTGTTGATATAGGTGGCGCCTATGGAATATCCTATGTTTACATAGGAAGTGCCTAACCTATTGCCATAGTGAGGCAGCAAGCATAGGCAATGGTATAAGCGACGCCAAACCTATCGCCTATGTTGATATTGGCGGCACCTAAGCAATCTCCTATGGTGACATAGACGGAGCCTAACCTATCGCCTAAGTGAGTCGGTGAGAATAGGCAATGGTATAAGCGGCGCCTAACTTGTCGCCTATGTTGATATAGGCGGCACCTAACCTATCGCCTAAGTGAGGCAGTAAGCATAGGTAATGGTTTAAGCGGCGCCTAACCTATCGCCTATGTTGACGTAGGTGGTGCTTATGGCATCGCTTATGTTTACATAGGCAGAGCCTAACCTATCTCCTAAGTGAGGCAGTGAGGATAGGCAATGGTATAAGCGGCGCCTAACCTATCGCTAATGTTGACATACGTGGGGCCTAAGCCATTGACAATGTTTATATATGCGGCGCCTAACCTATCGCCTAAGTGAGGCAGTAAGCATAGGCAATGGTATAACCGGCCCCTAACCTGTCGCCAATGGTGATAAACGCGACGCCTAATCCATCGCATATGTTGACATAGGCGGCACCTAAACTATTGCCTAAGGCAGTGAGCATTGGTAATGGTATAAGCGACGCCTAACCTATCGCCTATGTTGATATAGGTGGCGCCTATGGCATCGCCTATCTTTACAAAGGTGGCACCTAACTTATCTCCTAAGTGAGGCAGCTAGTATAGGCAATGGTATATGCAGCGCCTAACCTATTGCCTATGTTGATATACGTGGAGCCTAAGCCATCGCCTATGTTTAAATAGGCGGCGGCTAATCTATCGCCTAAGTGAGGCAGTAAGCATAGGCAATGGTATAAAAGGCGCCTAACCTAACTCCTATGTTGATATAGGCAGCGCTAAGCCATCGCCTATGTTGATGTAGGCGGTGCCTAACCTATCGCCTAATTGAGGCAGTGAGCATAG
The DNA here is from genome assembly GCA_030864215.1 of Capsicum pubescens. Classification (NCBI taxonomy): domain Eukaryota; kingdom Viridiplantae; phylum Streptophyta; class Magnoliopsida; order Solanales; family Solanaceae; genus Capsicum; species Capsicum pubescens. Next base: position 40,463,335 of record CM061538.1, read on the forward strand.
GCAATGGTATTAGCGGCGCCTAACCAATCGCCTATGTTGATATAGGAGGCGGCTAAACCATCGCCTATGTTAACATAGGCGGCGCCTAACCTATCGCTAAAGTCAGGCACTGAGCATAGGCAATGGTATAAGCGGCGCCTAACCTATCGCCTATGTTGGTATAGGCAGCACCTAAGCCATCGCCTATGTTAATATAGGCAGCACCTAAGCCATCGCCTAAGTGAGGTAGTGAGCATAGCCAATGGTATAAGCGGCGCCAAACCTATCGCCTATGTTTATATAGGCGGCGCCTAAGCGATCGCCTATGTTGACTTAGGCGGCGCCTAACCTATCGCCTAAGTAAGGCGGTGAGCATAGGCAATGGTATAAGCAGCGCATAACCAATCGCCTATGTTGATATAGGTGAAGCCTAAGCCATTACCTATGTTGACATAGACCGAGCCTAACCTATCGCCTAAGTGAGTAAGTGAGCATAGGTAATGGTATAAGCGGCGCCTAACCTATCGCCTATGTTGATATAGGTGGCGCCAAAGCCATCACCTATGTTGACATAGGAGGCACCTAACCTATCGCCTAAGTGAGGCATTGATCATAGGCAATGGTTTAAGTGGCGCCTAACCTATCGCCTATGTTGATATAGGTGGCGCCAATGGCATCTCCTATGTTTACATAGACGGCGCCTAACCTATCGCCTTAGTGAGGAAGCAAGCATAGGCAATGGTATAAGCGGCGCCTAACCTATCGCCTATGTTAATATAAGCGGTCAGTTATGTTAACATAAGCGGAGCCTAACCTATCGCCTATGTTAGGCGGTGAGCATAGACAATGGTATAAGCGGCGCCTAACCTGTCGCCTATGTTGATATAGGAGGCACCTAATCCATCAACTATGTTGACATAGATAGCACCTAACCTATCGCCTAAGTGAGGCAGTTAGTATAGGTAATGGTATAAGCGGCCCCTAACCTAGCGCCTATGTTGGAATAGGTGGCGCCTATGGCATCGCTTATGTTTAGATAGGCGGCGCGTAATCGATATCCAAAGTGAGTCGGTGAGCATAGGCAATGGTATAAGTGGCGCCCAAGCTGTCGCCTATATTGGTATAGGCGGCGCCTAATCCATCTACTATGTTGACATAGGTAGCACCTAACCTATCGCCTTAGTGAGGCAGTGAACATAGGTAATGGTATAAGCGGCGCCTAACCTATCGCCTATGTTGATATACGTGGTGCCTAAGCTATTGCCTATGTTTATATATGCGGCGCCTAACCTATCGCCTAAGTGAGGCAGTAAGAATAGGCAATGGTATAAGCGGCGCCTAACCTATCGCCTATGTTGATATAGGCGGCGCCTAAGCCATCGCCTATGTTGAAGTAGGCGGTGCCTAACCTATCGCCTAATTGAGGCAATGAGCATAGGCAATGGTATAAACGATGCCTAACCTATCTCCTATGTTGATGTAGGCGGGGCCTATGCCATAGCCTATATTGACATAGGCGGCACCTAACCTATTGCCTAAGTAAGAAGTGAGCATAGGTAATGGTATAAGCGGCGCCTAACCTATCGCCGATGTTTATATAGGTGGGGCCTATGGAATCTCCTAGGTTTACATAGGAAGCGCCTAACCTATTGCCTTAGTGAGGCAGCAAGTATAGGCAATGGTATAAGCGACGCCTAACCTATCGCCTATGTTGATATAGGCGGCGCCTAAGCGATCGCCTATGTTGACATAGACGGCGCCAAACCTATCTCCTAAGTGAGGCGGTGAGAATAGGCAATGGTATAAGCTACGCCTAACCTATCGCCTATGTTGATATAGGCGACGCCTAAGCCATCGTCTATGTTGACATAGGTGGCGCCTAACCTATCGCCTAAGTGAGGCAGTAAGCATAGGCAATGGTATAAGCGGCGCCTAACCTATCGCCTATGTTGATATAGGAGGCGCCTAAACCTTTGCCCATGTTAACATAGGCGGCGCCTAACCTATTGCCAAAGTGAGGCACTGAGCATACGCAATGGTATAAGCGTCCCCTAACCTATCGCCTATGTTGATATAGGCAGCGCCTAAGCCATTGCCTATGTTGACATAGGCGGCGCCTAACCTATCGCCTAAGTGAGGTAGTGAGCATAGACAATGGTATAAGTGGCACCTAACCGATCGCCTATGTTGATATAGGAGGCACCTATGCAATCGCCTAAGTTAGGCAGTGAGCATAGCCAATGGTATAAGCGTCGCCTAACCTATCGCCTATGTTGATATAGGCGGCACCTAAGCGATCGCCTATGTTGACTTAGGCGGCGCCTATCCTATCGCCTAAGTAAGACGGTGAGAATAGGCCATGGTATAAGCGGCGCACAACCTACCGCCTATGTTGATATAGGTGGCGCCTAAGCCATTACCTATGTTGACCTAGGCCGAGCCTAACCTATCGCCTAAGTGAGGAAATGGCCATAGGTAATGGTATAAGCGGCGCCTAACCTGTCGCCTATGTTGGTATAGGCGGCGCCTAATCCATCGACTATGTTGTCATAGACGACACCAAACATATCGCCTAAGTGAGGCAGTGAGCATAGGTAATGGTATAAGCAGCGCCGAACCTATCGGTTATGTTTGTATAGGTGGCTCCTATGGCATCGCTTATGTTTACATAGGCGGCGCCTAACCTATCGCCGATTTGAGGCAGTGAGCATAGGAAATGGTATAAGCGGCGCCTACCCTATCTCCTCTGTTGACATACGTAGCGCCTAAGCCATTGCCTATGTTGATATAGGCGGCGCCTAATCCATCGCATATCTTGACATAGGAGGTGCCTAACCTATCGCCTAAGTGAGGCAGTGAGAATAGGCAATGGTATAAGCGGCACCTAACCTATCACCTATGTTGATATAGGCGGCGCCTAAGCCATCGCCTACGCTAACATAGGCGGCGCCTAACCAATCGCCTAAGTGAGGATGTGATCATAGGCTATGGCATAAGCGGCGCCTAACCTATCGCCTATGTTGATATAGGCGGCACCTAAGCCATCGTCTAAGTAAGGTAGTGAGCATAGCCAATGATATAATCGGCGCCTAACCTATCGCCTATGTTTATATATGTGGCGCCTAAGCGATCGCCTATGTTGACATAGGCGGCGCCTAACCTATCGCCTAAGTGAGGCAGTTAGCATAGGTAATGGTATAAGCGGCGCCGAACCTATCGGTTATGTTGGTATAGGTGGCGCCTATGGCATCGCTTATGTTTACATAGGCGGCGCCTAACCTATCGCCTATGTGAGGCAGTGAGCATAGGAAATGCTATAAGCGGCGCCTACCCTATCGCCTATGTTGACATACGTAGCGCCTAAGCCATTGCCTATGTTGATATAGGCGGCGCCTAATCCATCGCATATCTTAACATAGGAGGTGCCTAACTTATCGCCTATGTGAGGCAGTGAGAATAGGCAATGGTATAAGCGGCACCTAACCTATAGCCTATGTTGATATAGGCGGCGCCTAAGCCATCGCCTACGTTAAAATAGGCGGCGTCTAACCTATCGCCTAAGTGAGGATGTGATCATAGGCTATGGTATAAGCAGCGCCTAACCTATCGCCTATGTTGATATAGGCGGCACCTAAGCCATCGCCTAAGTAAGGTAGTGAGCATAGCCAATGATATAATCGGCGCCTAACCTATCGCCTATGTTTATATATGTGGCGCCTAAGCGATCGCCTATGTTGACATAGGCGGCGCCTAACCTATCGCCTAAGTAAGGCAGTGAGTATAGGCAATGGTATAAGCAGTGCATAACCTATTTCCTATGTTGATATAGGTGGCGCCTAAGCCATTGCCTATGTATTCCTAGATGGAGCCTAAGCTATCGTCTAAGTGAGGCAGTGAGCATAGGTAATGGTATAAGCGGCGCCTAACCTATCGCCTATGTTAATATAGGTAGCGCCTAAGACATCGCTTCTGTTGACATAGGAGGCGCCTAACCTATCGCCTATGTGAGGCAGTGAGCATAGGAAATGGTATAAGCGGCGCCTAACCTATCGCCTATGTTGATACAGGCGGCGCCTAAGCTATTGCCTATGTTGACATAGGCGGTGCCTAACCTATAGCCTAATTGAGGAAGTGAGCATAGGCAATGGTATAAGCAGCACGTAACCTATCGCCTATGTTGATATAGGTGGCGCCTAAGCCATCACCTATGGTGACATAGGCGGAGCCACACCTATCGCCTATGTGAGGCAGTGAGCATAGGCAATGGTATAAGCGGCGCCTACCCTATCGCCCATGTTGATATAGGTGGCGCCTAAGCCATCGCCTATGTTGACATAGGCGGCGCCGAACCTATCGCTTTAGTGAGGAGGTGAGCATAGGCAATGGTTTAAGCGGCGCCTAACCTGTCGCCTATGTTGGTATAGGCAGCGCCTAATCCAACGACTATGTTGACATAGGCGGCACCTAACCTATCGCCTAATTAAGGCAGTGAGAATAGGTTATGGTATAAGCGGCACCTAACCTATCGTCTATGTTAATATCGGTGGCGCCTATGGCATCGCTTATGTTAACATAGATGGCGCCTAACCTATCGCCAACGTAAGGAAGCGAGCATAGGCAATGGTATAAGAGGTGCCTAACCTATCGCCTATGTTGATATACATGGCGCCTAAGCCATTGCCTATGTTTATATATGCGACGCCTAACCTATCGCCTATGTGAGGCAGTAAGAATAGGCAATGGTATAAGCAGCGCCTTACCTATCGCCTATGTTGATATAGGCGGCACCTAACCCATCGTCTATGGTGACCTAGACGGAGCCTAACCTATCTCCTAAGTGAGTCGGTGAGAATAGGCAATGGTATAAGCGGCGGGGCATAACTTGTCACCTATGTTGATATAGGCGGCACCTAACCTATCGCCTAAGTGAGGCAGTGAGCATAGGTAATGGTTTAAGCGGTGCCTAACCTATCGCCTATGTTGACATAGGTGGTGCTTATGGCATCGCTTATGTTTACATAGGAAGAGCCTAACCTATCTCCTAAGTGAAGCAGCGAGGATAGGCAATGGTATAACCGGTGCCTAACCTATCGTCTATGTTGACATACGTGGCGCCTAAGCCATTGAGAATGTTTATATATGCGGCGCCTAACCTATTGCCTAAGTGAGGCAGTAAGCATAGGCAATGGTATAAGCAGCCCCTAACCTATCGCCAATGTTGATAAACGCGACGCCTAATCCATCGCATATGTTGACATAGTCGGCACCTAACCTATTGCCTAAGGCAGTGAGCATTGGTAATGGAATAAGCGACGCCTAACCTATCGCCTATGTTGATATAGGTGGCGCCATTGGCATCGCCTATGTTTACAAAGGAGGCGCCTAACTTTTCTCCTAAGTGAGGCAGCTAGCATAGGCAATGGTATATACAGCGCCTAACCTATTGCCTATGTTGATATACGTGGAGCCTAAGCCATCGCCAAATTGAGAAAGTGAGCATAGGCAAAGGTATAAGCGACGCCTAACCTTTCGTATATGTTGATATAGGCGGCGCCTAAGCCATCGCCTATGTTGACATAGGCGGCGCCTAAACTATGGCCTAAGCGAGTCAGAGAGCATAGAAAATGGTATAAGCGGCGCATAACCTATCGCCTATGTTGATATTGGAAGCACCTAAGCCATTGCCAATGTTGACATAAGGAGCGCCAAACCTATCGCCTAAGTGAGGCAGCGAGCATAGGAAATGGTATAAGCGGCGCCTAACCTATCGCCTATGTTGATATAGGCGGCACCTAAGCCATCATCTATTGTATCATAGGTGGCGCCTAACCTATTTCCTAAGTGAGGCAGTGAGCATAGGCAATGGTATAAGCGACGCCTAACCTATCAGCTATGTTGATATAAGGTGCGTCTATGTCATCGCCTATGTTTACATAGGCGGCGCCTAACCTCTCGCCTAAGTGAGGTAGTGAGAATAGGCAATGGTATAAGCAGCACCTAACCTATCGCCTATGTTAACATAGACGACGCCTAACTAATCGCCTAAGTGAGCCAGTGAGCATAGATAATGGTATAAGTGGTTCCTAACCAATCGCCTATGATAATATAGGTGGCGCCAAACCTATCACCTAAGTGAGGCAGTAAGCATAGGCAATGGTATAAGCGGCGCCTAACCTATCGCCTATGCTGATATAGGAGCGCCTAAACCATCACCTATGTTGACGTAGGTGGCGGCAAAGCTATCGCCTAATTGAGGTAGTGAGCATAGGCAATGGTATAAGCGGTGCCTACCCTATCGCCTATGATGATATAGGTAGCACCTAATCCATTGCCTATGCTGACATAGGCGGCACTTAACCTATCACCTAAGTAAGGTAGTGAGCATAGGAAATGGTATAAGTGGAACCTAACCTATCGGCTATGTTTATATAGGCGGCGCCTAAGCCATCGCCTCTGTTAAGATAGGGGGCGCCAAACCTATCGCCTAGGTGAGGCAGTGAGAATAGGCAATGGTAAAAGATGCACCTAACCTATCACCAATGATTATATAGGCGGTGCCTAAGCCATCTCCTATGTTGACATTGGCAGTGCCTAACCTATCGCCTACGTGAGGCTGTAAGCATAGGCTGTGGTATAAGCGGCACCTAACCTATCGCTTATGTTGATATAGGCGGCGCCTAAGCCATCGCTTATGTTGACATGGGCGGCTCCTAACCTTTTGCACAAGTAAGGCAGTGAGCAAAGGAAACGATACAAGCGGCGCCTAACCTATGTTGATATAGGTGGCGCCTAAGCCATCAACTATGTTGACATAGGCGGAGCCTTACCTATCACTCTATGTGAGGCAGTGAGAATAGGCAATGGTATAACCGGCGCCTAACCTATCACCTATGTTGATATAGGCGGCGTTTAAGCCATCGCCTATGTTGACATAGGTGGTGCCTAACCTGTATATCCGGCACCTAACCTATCTCCTGAGTGAGGAAGTGAGCATAGGTAATGGTATAAGCGACGCCTAACCTATCCTAACCTATCGCCTATGTTGATATAGGCGGCACATAAGCCATCGCCTATGCTGACATAGGCGACGCCTAACCTATCACCTAAGTGACGCAGTGAGCATAGGTAATGGTATAAGTGGTGCCTAAACTATCGCCTATGGTTATATAGGCGGCGCCTAAGACATCGCCTATGTTGACATAGGCGGAGCCTAACCTATCGCCTAAGTGAGGCAATGAGCATAGGTAATGGTATTAGCGGCGCCTAACCTATCGCCTATGTTGATATAGATGGCACCTAAGACATCGCCTATGTTGACATAGGCGGCACCTAACCTATCACCTATGTGAGGCAGTAAGCATAGGCAATAGAATAAGCGGCCCCTAACCTATCGCCTATGTTGATACAGGCAATGCATAAGACATCGCCTATGTTGACGTAGGTGGCGCCTAACCTATCTCCTAACTGAGGCAGTGAGCTTAGCCAGTGGTATAAGCGGCGCCTAACCTATCGCCTATGTTGACTTAGGCGGCGCCTAACCTATCGCCTAAGTGAGGCAGTGAGCATAGGCATTAGTATAAGTGGCTCCTAATCTATCGCTTATGTTGATTTAGGCAGTGCCTAAGCCATCGCCTATGTTGACATAGGCGGTGCCTAACCTATCGCCTAAGTGAGGCAGTGAGCATAGGCAATGGTATAAGAAGAACCTAACCTATCGCCTATGTTGACATAGGCGGGGCCTAACCTATCGGCTAAGTGAGGCAGTGAGCAAATGCATTTGTATAAGCTTCACCTAACCTATCGCCTATGTTGATATAGGCGGGTCCATAGCCTTCGCTAATGTTGAGATAAGCGGCGCCTAACTTATCACCTAAGTGAGGTAGTGAGCATAGACAATGGTATAAGTGGCGCCTAACCTATCACCTATGTTGATATAGGCGTCACCTAAGACATTGCCTAAGTGAGATAGTGAGTATAGGCAATGGCATAAGCGGTGCCTAACCTATCGCCTATGTTGATATCGTTGGCGCCTAAGCGATCGCCTATGTTGAGATAGGCGGCGCCTAACCAATCGCCTGAGTGAGGCGGTGAGCATAGGCAATGGTATAAGTGGCGCCTAATTTGTCGCCTATGTTGATATAGGCGGCACCTAAACCATCGCATATGTTGACATAGGTGGAACCTAACCTGTATAGCCGGCACCTACCCTATCTCCTAAGTGAGAAAGTGAGCATAGTTAATGGTATAAGTGGCGCCTAACCTATTTCCTATGTTGATATAGGTTTTGCCTATGGAATAGCCTATGTTTTCATAGGCGGCGCCTAACCTATCGCCTAAGTAAGGCAGAACTAATAGGAAATGGTATAAGCAGCACCAAACCTATCGCCTATGTTGATATACGTGGTGCCTAAGACATCGCCTATATTGATATAGGTGGCGGCTAAACTATCACCTAAGTGAGGCAGTAAGCATAGGCAATGGTATAAGCGGCGCCTAACCTAACGCCTATGTTGATATAGGCGGCCCCTAAGCCATCGCCTATGTTGACGTAGGCGGTGCCTAACCTATCGCCTATGTAAGGAAGCGAGCTTAGGCAATGGTATAAGCGGCGCATAACCTATTGCCTATGTTGATATAGGCGGCGCCTAAGCGATTGGCTATGTTGACATAGGCGGCGCCTAACCTATCGCCTAAGTGAGGCGGTTAGCATAGGCAATGGTATAAGCGGCGCCTAACCTGTCGCCTATGTTGATATAGGCGGCACCTAAGCCATCACCTATGTTGACCTAGATGGTGCTTAACCAATTGCCAAATTGAGGCAGTGAGCATAGTCAATGGTGTAAGTGGAGCCTAGCCATCGCCTATGTTGACATAGACGAAGCCTAACTTTTCGCCTATGTGAGAAAGTGAGCATAGGCAATGGAATAATCGACGCCTAACCTATCGCCTATGTTGATATAGGCGGCACCTAAGCCATCGCCTATGCTGACGTATCGCCTAAGTGTGGAAGTGAAAATAGGCAATGGTATAAACGGTGCCTAACCTATCGCCTATGGTTATATACGCGGCGCCTAAGACATCGCCTATGTTGACATAGGCGGCGCCTAACCTATCGCCTATGTGAGGCAATGCTCATAGGTAATAGTATTAGCGGCACCTAACCTATCGCCTATGATGATATATGTGGCACCTAAGACATCGCCTATGTCTACATAGGAGGCGTCTAACCTATCGCCTAAGTGAGGCAGTACGCATTGGCAATGCTATAAGCGGCGCCTAACCTATCGCCTATGTTGATATAGGCAGTGCCTAACACATCGCCTATGATGACGTAGGAGGCGCCTAACCTATCACCTAACTGAGGCAATAAGCTTAGGCAGTGGTATAAGCGGAGCCTAACCTATCGCCAATGTTTATATAGGCGGCGCCTAATCCATCGTCTATGTTGACTTAGGCGGCGCCTAACCTATCGCCTAAGTGAGGCAGTGAGCATAGGCATAAGTATAAATGGCTCCTAATATATCTATTATGTTGATATAGGCGGTGCCTAATCCATCGCCTATGATGACATAGGCGGCGCCTAACCTATCGCCTAAGTGAGGCAGTGAGCATAGGCAATGGTATAACTGGAGCCTAACCTTTCGCCTATGTTGATATAGGCGGCGCCTAAGCCATCGCCTATGTTGACATAGGCGGCACCTAACCTATCGCCTAAGTGAGGCAATGAGTATACGTAATGGTATAAGCGGTGCCTAACCTATCGCCTATGTTGATATAGGCGGCGCCTATGACATCGCCTATGTTGACATAGGAGGGGCCTAACCTATCGCCTATGAGAGGCAGTGAGTATAGGCAATGGTATAAGCTTCACCTAACCAATCACCTATGTTGATGTAGGTGGGTCCATAGCCTTCGCTAATGTTGAGATAGGCGGCGCCTAATCTATCACCTAAGTCAGGGAGTGAACATAGACAATGGTATAAGTGGCACCTAACCTATAACCTATGTTGATATAGGCGGCACCTAAGCCATCGCCTAAGTGAGATAGTGAGTATAGGCAATGGTATAAGTGGTGCCTAACCTACCCCTATGTTTATATAGTCGGCGCCTAAGAGATCGCCTATGTTGAAATAGGCGGCGCCTAACCTATCGCCTAAGTGAGGCGGTGAGCATAGGAAATGGTATAAGTGGCACCTAACCCGTCCCCTATGTTGATATAGGCGGCGCCTAATCCATCGCTTATGTTGACATAGGTGGAACCTAACCTGTATAGCCGGCACCTAACCTATCTCCTGAGTGAGAAAGTGAGCATAGGTAATGCTATAAGCGGCGCCTAACCTATCACCTATGCTGATATAGGCGGCGCCTATGACATCGCCTATGTTGACATAGGCGGGGCCTAACCTATCGCCTAAGTGAGGCAGTGAGTATAGGCAATGGTATAAGCTTCACCTAACCAATCGCCTATGTTGATATAGGCGGGTCCATAGCCTTCGCTAATGTTGAGATAGGCGGCGCCTAATCTATCACCTAAGTGAGGCAGTGAGCATAGACAATGGTATAAATGGCGCATAACCTATCACCTATGTTGATATAGGCGGCACCAAAGCCATCCCCTAAGTGAGATAGTGAGTATAGGCAATGGTATAAGCGTTGCCTAACATATCACCTATGTTGATATAGTCGGTGCCTAAGAGATCGCCTATGTTGACATAGTCGTCGCCTAACATATCGCCTAAGTGAGGCGGTGTGCATAGGCAATGGTATAAGCGGCGCCTAACCCGTCCCCTATGTTGATATAGGGGGCGCCTAATCCATCGCATATGTTGACATAGGTGGCACCTAACCTGTATAGTCTGCACCTAACCTATCTCCTGAGTGATGAAGTGAGCATTGGTAATGGTATAAGCGGCGCCTAACCTATGGCCTATGTTGATATAGGTGGCGCTAATGGCATCGCCTATGTTTACATAGGTGGCGCCTAACCTATCGCCTAAGTAAGGCAGAAAGCTGAGGAAATTGTACAAGCAGCGCCTAACCTATCTCCTATGTTGATATACATGGTGCCTAAGCCATCGCCAATGTTGATACAGGAGGCGGCTAAACTATCGCCTAAGTGAGGTAGTTAGCATAGGCAATGGTATAAGCGGCGCCTAAACTAACGCTTATGTTTATATAGGCGTCGCCAAAGCCATCACCTATGTTGACGTAGGTGGTGCCTAACCTATCACCTAAGTGAGGCAGCGAGCATAGGCAATGGTATAAGCGGTGAATAACCTATCGCTTATGTTGATATAGGCGGCGCCTAAGCTATCGCCTATGTTGACATAGGAGGTGCCTAACCTATCGCCTAAGTGAGGCGGTGAGCATAGGCAATGGTATAAGCGGCACCTAACCTGTCGCCTATGATGATATAGGCGGCGCCGAAGCCATCACCTATTTTGACATAAGCGGCACCTAACCTATCGCCTAAGTGAGGCAGTGAGCATAGGTAATGGTATAAGCGGCGCCTAACCTATTACCTATTTTTATATAGGTGGCGCCTATGGCATCGCTTATGTTTACATAGGCGGCGCCTAACCTATCGCCTAAGTGAGGCAGTGAGTATAGTCAATGTTATAAGCGGCTACTAATCTATCGCCTATGTTGATATAGACGGCGCCTAATCCATCGCCTTTGTTGACAAAGGCGGCGCCTAACCTACCACCTATATGAGGCAGTGAGCAAAGGCAATGGTATAAGCGGCTCCTAAACTATCGCATATGTTGATATAGGCGGCGCCTAAGCCATTCCCTATTTAGACATAGGCGGCGCCTAACCTATCGCCTATGTGAGGCAGGGAGCATAGGAAATGGTATAATCGGTATCTAACCTATATCCTATGTTGATATAGGCGACGCCTAACCTATCGCCTAAGTAAGGAAGTAAGCATAGGAAATGGTATAAAAGGCGCCTAACCTATCGTATATGTTGATATAGGCGGCGTGTAATCCATCGCCAATGTAGACATAGGCGGCGTGTAATCCATCGCCAATGTAGACATAGGCAGCGCCTAACCTATCGCCTAAGTGAGGTTGTGAGCATAGGCAATGGTATAACCGGCGCCTGACCTATCGCGTATCATGATATAGGCGGCGCTTAAGCCATCGCCTATTTTGACAGAGGCAGCGCCTAACCTATCGCCTAAGTGAGGCAGTGAGTATAGTCAATGTTATAAGCGGCGCCTAACCTATCGCCTATGTTGATATAGACGGCGCCTAATCCATCGCCTTTGTTGATAGAGGAGGCGCCTAACCTATCGCCTATATGAGGCAGTAAGCAAAGGCAATGGTATAACCGGCTCCTAAACTATCGCATATGTTGATATAGGCGGCGCCTAAGCCATTCCCTATTTAGACATAAGCGGTGCCTAACCTATCGCCTATGTGAGGCAGGGAGCATAGGAAATGGTATAAGCGGCGTCTAACCTATAGCCTATGTTGATATAGGCGTCGCCTTTGCCATCGGCTATGTTGACATAGGCGGCGCCTAACCTATCGCCTAAGTGAGGCTGTGAGCATAGTAAATGGTATAAGCGGCGCCTGACCTATCGCCTATGATGATATAGGCGGCGTTGAATCCATCGCCTATGTTGACATCGGAAGCGCCTAACCTATCACCTAAGTGAGGAATTGAGCATAGTTAATGGTATAAGCGGCGCCTAACTTATCGCCTTTGTTGAAATAGGCGCGCCTAAGCCATCGCCTATTTTGACATAAGCGGCACCTAACCTATCCCCTATGTGTGGCAGGGAGCATAGGCCATGGTATAAGCAGTGCCTAACCTTTTGCCTATGTTGATATAGGTGGTGCCTAAGCCATCGCCTATATCGATATAGAAATCACCTAACCTATCGCCTAAGGGAGGCAGTGAGCATAGGCAATGGTATAAGCGGCTCCTAACCTATCGCATATGTTGATATAGGTGGCGCCTAAGCCATCGCCTATTTTGACTTAGGCGGCTCCTCACCTATCGCCTTTGTGAGGCAGTGAGCATAGGCATTGGTATAAGCGGCTCCTCACCTATCGCATATGTTGCTAAAGGCATCGCCTAAGCCATCGCCTATGTTGACATAGGCGGCGCCTAACCTATCGCCTATGTAAGGCTGTGAGCATAGGCAATGGTATAAGCGGTTTCTGACCTATCGCCTATGATGATATAGGCGGCGCTTAATCCATAGCCTATGTTGACATTGTTGGCGCCTAACCTATCGCCTAAGTTAGGCAGTGAGCATAGTCAATGGTATAAGCGGCGCCTAACCTATCGCCTATATTGATATAGGCGGCACCTAAGCCATCGCCTATGTTGACATAGGCGGCACCTAATCTATCGCCTAAGTGAGGCAGCGAGCACAGGAAACGGTATAAGCGGTATCTAACCTATAGCCTATGATGTTATAGGCGGCTCCTAACCTATCTCCTAAGTAAGGAAGTAAGAATAGGAAATGGTATAAAAGGCGCCTAACCTATCGTATATGTTGATATATCGGCGTGTAATCCATCGCCAATGTAGACATAGGCAGTGCCTAACCTATCTCCTAAGCGAGGTTGTGAGCATAGGCAATGGTATAAGCGGCGCCTGACCTATCGCCTATGATAATATAGGCAGCGCATAAGCCATCGCCTATTTTGACATAGGCAGCGCCTAACCTATCGCCTAAGTGAGGCAGTGAGTATAGTCAATGTTATAAGCGGTGCCTAACCTATCGCCTATGTTGATATATGCGGTGCCAAAAGAATTGCCTATGTTGACATAGGTGGAACCTACCCTATTGCCTAAGTGAGGCAGTGAGCATAGGCAATGGTATAAGAGGCGCCTAACCTATAACCTATGTTGATATAGGTGGCTCCTAAACCATCGCCTATGTTGACATAGGTGGCGCCAAACCCATCGCCTAAGTGATGCAGTAAGCATAGGCAATGGAATTAGCGGAGCCTAATCTATCACCTATGTTGATATAGGCTGCGCCTAAGCCATCGCCAATGTTGACATAGGTGGCGCCTAATCTATCGCCTATCTTGCTATAGGCTGCGCCTAAGCCATCGCCAATGTTGACATAAGCGGCTCCTAACCTATCGCATATGTTGATATAGGCGGCGCCTAGGCCAACGCCTATTTTGACATAGACGGTGCCTAACCTATCACCTTTGTGAAGAAGTGAGCATAGGAAAGGGTATAAGAGGCGCCTAACCTATCGCCTATATTAATATAGGCGGCGCCTAACTTATCGCCTAAGTGAGGTTGTGAGCATAGGCAATGGTATAAGTGGCACCTGACCTATCACCTATGTGTATATAGGCGGAGCTTAAGACATCACCTAAGTTAGGCAGTGAGCACAGGCAACGGTATAAGCGGTGCCTAACCTATAGCCTATGTGGATATAAGCGGCGCCTAACCTATCGCCTAAGTGAGGCAGTGAGCATAGGAAATTTTATTAAAGGCACCTAACCTATAGCAAATGTTTATATAAGCGGTGCCTAAGCCATCACCTATGTAGACATAGGCGGCGCCTAACCTATCGTATAAGTGAGGCAGTGACCATAGGAAATGGTATAAGCGGCGCCTAACGTATCGCTTATGTTGATATAGGCGGAGCCTAAGCCATCGCCTATGTTGACATAGGCGTTACCTAACCTATCGCCTAAGTAAGGCAGTGAGCATAGGAAATGGTATAAGCGGCGCCTAACCTATGACTTATGTTTATTTAGGGAGCGCCTAATCCATCGCCAATGTTGACATAGGCTACACCAAACGTATTGCCTAAGAGAGGTAGTGAGCATAGGCAATGTTATAATCGGCACCTAATCTATCGCCTATGTTGATATAGGCGGCGCCTAAGACATCACCTATGTTGACATAGGCGGTGCCTAACCTATCGCCTTTGTGAGGCAGTGATCATAGGCAATGGTATAAGCGGCTCCTAAACTATCGCATATGTCTATATAGGCGGCGCCTAAGCCATTGACTATTTTGACATAGAAGACGCCTAACCTATCGCCTAGGTGAGGCAGTGAGCATAGGCAATGATATAAGCGGCGCCTAACCTATCGCCTACGTAAGGCAGTGAGCATAGGCAATGGTATAAGCGACGCCTAACCTATCGCTTATGTTGATTTAGGCGGCGCCTAATCCATCGCCTATGTTGACATAGGCTACGCAAAACCTATAGCCTAAGAGAGGCAGTGAGCATAGGCAATGGTATAAGGGGCGTCTAATCTATCGCCTATGTTGATATAGGAGGCGCCTAAGCCATCGCCTATGGTGACATAGGCGGCGCCTAACCTATCGCCTATGTGAGGCAGTGAGCATAGGCAATAGTATAAGCGGCTCCTAAACTATCGCATATGTTGATATAGGCGTCGCCTAAGCCATCGCCTATGTTGACATAGGCGGCGCCTAACCTATCGCCTAAGTTAGTCTTTGAGCATAGTAAATGGTACAAGCAGTGGCTAACCTATTGCCTATGTTGATATAGGTGGTGCCTACGCCATCGCCTATATTGACATAGGAAGCGCCTAACCTATCACCTAAGTGAGACAGTGAGCATAGGCAATGGTATAAGCGGCTCCTAACCTATCGCATATGTTGATATAGGTGGCACCTAAGCCATCGCCTATTTTGACATAGACGGCGCCAGACCTATCGCCTTTGTGAGGCAGTGATCATAGGCAATGGTATAAGCGGTGCCTAACCTATCGCCTATTTTGATATAGGCGTCGCCTAAGCCATCGCTTATGTTGACATAGGCGGCGCCTAACCTATCGCCTAAGTGAGGCTGTGAGCATAGGCAATGGTATAAGCAGTTCCTCACCTATCGCATATGATGATATAGGCGGCGCTTAAGCCATCGCCTATGTTGACATAGGTGGCGCCTAACCTATCGCCTAAGTGAGGCAGTGAGCATAATCAATGGTATAAGCGGTGCCTAACCTATTGCCTATATTGATATAGGCGGCGCCTAAGCCATCCCCTATGTTGACATAGGCGGCGCCTAACCTATCGCCTAAGTGAGGCAGCGAGCAAAGGAAACGGTATAAGCGGTGTATAACCTATAGCCTATGTTGATATAGGCGGCGCCTAACTTATCGCCTAAGTAAGGCAATGAGCATAGGAAATGGTATAAAAGGCGCCTAACCAATCGTATATGTTGATATAGGCGGGGTGTAATCCATCGCCAATTTAGACATAGGAAGCGCCTAACCAATCGCCTAAGTGAGCACAGGAAATGGTATAAGCGGCGCCTGACCTATGACCTATGATGATATAGGCGGCGCTTAAGCCATCGCATATGTTGACATAGGCAATGCCTAACCTATCGCCTAAGTGAAGAAGTGAGTATAGTCAATGTTATAAGCGGCGCCTAACCTATCGCCTATGTTGACATAGGCGGCGCCTAAGCAATTAACTATGTTGACATAGGCGGCTCCTACCCTATCCCCTAAGTGAGGCAGTGAGCATAGGCAATGGTATAAGTGGCGCCTAACCTATCGCCTATGTTGATATAGGCGGCGCCTAAGCCATTGCCTATGTTGACATAGGTGGCGCCAAACCTATCGCCTAGGTGAGTCAGTGAGCACAAGCAATGGTATAAGCGTCTCCCAAACTATCGCATATGTTTATATAGGCGGCGCCTAAGCCATAACCTATTTTTTCATAGGCGGCGCCTAACCTATCGCCTAGGTGAGGCAGTGAGCATAGACAATGATATAAGCGGTGCCTAACCTATCGCCTAAGTAATGCAGTAAGCATAGGCAAAGGTATAAGTGGTTCCTAACCTATCACTTATGTAGATTTAGGCGGCGCCTAATTCATCGCCCATGTTGACATAGGCTACGCCAAACCAATTGCCTAAGAGAGGCAGTTAGCATAGGCAATGGTATAAGCGACGCCTAATCTATCGCCTATGTTGATATAGGCGGCACCAAAGCCATTGCCTATGTTGATATCGGTGGCGCCTAACCTATCGCCTATGTGAGGCAGTGAGCATAGGTAATGGTATAAGCGGCTCCTAAACTATCGCATATGTTGATATAGGTGTCGCCTAAGCCATCGCCTATGTTGACATAGGCGGCGCCTAACCTATCGCCTAAGTGAGGCTATGAGCATAGTAAATGGTATAAGCAGTGCCTAACCTATCGCCTATGTTTATATAGGTGGTGCCTACGCCATCGCCTATATTGACATAGGAAGCGCCTAACCTATCGCCTAAGTGAGACAGTGAGCATAGGCAATGGTATAAGCGGCTCCTAACCTATCGCATATGTTGATATAGGTGGCGCCTACGCCATCGCCTATTTTGACATAGACGGCGCTAGACCTATCGCCTTTGTGAGGCAGTGATCATAGGCAATGGTATAAGCGGTGCCTAACCTATCGCATATTTTGATATAGGCGTCGCCTAAGACATTGCTTATGTATACATAGGCGGCGCCTAACCTATCGCCTAAGTGAGGCTGTGAGCATAGGCAATGGTATAAGCAGTTCCTCACCTATCGCTTATGATGATATAGGCGGCGCTTAAGCCATCGCCTATGTTGACATAGGTGGTGCCTAACCTATCGCCTAAGTGAGGCAGTGAGCATAATCAATGGTATAAGCGGCGCCTAACCTATTGCCTATATTGATATAGGCGGCGCCTATGCCATCCCCTATGTTGACATAGGCGGCGCCTAACCTATCGCCTAAGTGAGGCAGCGAGCAAATGAAACGGTATAAGCGGTGTATAACCTATAGCCTATGTTGATATAGGCGGCGCCTAACTTATCGCCTAAGTAAGGCAATGAGCATAGGAAATGGTATAAAAGGCGCCTAACCAATCGTATATGTTGATATAGGCGGGGTGTAATCCATCGCCAATTTAGACATAGGAAGCGCCTAACCAATCGCCTAAGTGAGCACAGGAAATGGTATAAGTGGCGCCTGACCTATGACCTATGATGATATAGGCGGCGCTTAAGCCATCGCATATGTTGACATAGGCAATGCCTAACCTATCGCCTAAGTGAAGAAGTGAGTATAGTCAATGTTATAAGCGGCGCCTAACCTATCGCCTATGTTGACATAGGCGGCGCCTAAGCAATTAACTATGTTGACATAGGCGGCTCCTACCCTATCCCCTAAGTGAGGCAGTGAGCATAGGCAATGGTATAAGTGGCGCCTAACCTATCGCCTATGTTGATATAGGCGGCGCCTAAGCCATTGCCTATGTTGACATAGGTGGCGCCAAACCTATCGCCTAGGTGAGTCAGTGAGCACAAGCAATGGTATAAGCGTCTCCTAAACTATCGCATATGTTTATATAGGCGGCGCCTAAGCCATAACCTATTTTTTCATAGGCGGCGCCTAACCTATCGCCTAGGTGAGGCAGTGAGCATAGACAATGATATAAGCGGTGCCTAACCTATCGCCTAAGTAATGCAGTAAGCATAGGCAAAGGTATAAGTGGCTCCTAACCTATCACTTATGTTGATTTAGGCGGCGCCTAATTCATCGCCCATGTTGACATAGGCTACGCCAAACCAATTGCCTAAGAGAGGCAGTTAGCATAGGCAATGGTATAAGCGACGCCTAATCTATCGCCTATGTTGATATAGGCGGCACCAAAGCCATTGCCTATGTTGATATCGGTGGCGCCTAACCTATCGCCTATGTGAGGCAGTGAGCATAGGTAATGGTATAAGCGGCTCCTAAACTATCGCATATGTTGATATAGGTGTCGCCTAAGCCATCGCCTATGTTGACATAGGCGGCGCCTAACCTATCGCCTAAGTGAGGCTATGAGCATAGTAAATGGTATAAGCAGTGCCTAACCTATCTCCTATGTTTATATAGGTGGTGCCTACGCCATCGCCTATATTGACATAGGAAGCGCCTAACCTATCGCCTAAGTGAGACAGTGAGCATAGGCAATGGTATAAGCGGCTCCTAACCTATCGCATATGTTGATATAGGTGGCGCCTACGCCATCGCCTATTTTGACATAGACGGCGCTAGACCTATCGCCTTTGTGAGGCAGTGATCATAGGCAATGGTATAAGCGGTGCCTAACCTATCGCATATATTGATATAGGCGTCGCCTAAGACATTGCTTATGTATACATAGGCGGCGCCTAACCTATCGCCTAAGTGAGGCTGTGAGCATAGGCAATGGTATAAGCAGTTCCTCACCTATCGCTTATGATGATATAGGCGGCGCTTAAGCCATCGCCTATGTTGACATAGGTGGTGCCTAACCTATCGCCTAAGTGAGGCAGTGAGCATAATCAATGGTATAAGCGGCGCCTAACCTATTTCCTATATTGATATAGGCGGCGCCTATGCCATCCCCTATGTTGACATAGGCGGCGCCTAACCTATCGCCTAAGTGAGGCAGCGAGCAAAGGAAACGGTATAAGCGGTGTCTAACCTATAGCCTATGTTGATATAGGCGGCGACTAACTTATCTCCTAAGTAAGGCAATGAGCATAGGAAATGGTATAAAAGGCGCCTAACCAATCGTATATGTTGATATAGGCAGCGTGTAATCCATCGCCAATTTAGACATAGGAAGCGCTTAACCTATCGCCTAAGTGAGGCTGTGAGCACAGGAAATGGTATAAGCGGCGCCTGACCTATCGCCTATGATGATATAGGCGGCGCTTAAGCCATCGCAGATGTTGACAAAGGCAATGCCTAACCTATCGCCTAAGTGAAGCAGTGAGTATAGTCAATTTTATATGCGGCGCCTAACCTATCGCCTATGTTGATATAGGCGGCGCCAAAGCAATTACCTATGTTTACATAGGCGGTTCCTACCCTATCCCCTAAGTGAGGCAGTGAGTATAGGCAATGGTATAAGTGGCGCCTAACCTATCGCCTATGTTGACATAGGCGGCGCCTAAGCCATCGCCTATGTTGACATAGGTGGCGCCAAACCTATCGCCTATGTGAGGAAGTGAGCTTAAGCAATGGTATAAGCGTCTCCTAAACTATCGCATATGTTTATATAGGCGGTGCCTAAGATATCACCTATTTTGTCATAGGCGGCGCCTAAGCTATCTCCTAGGTGAGGCAGTGAGCATAGACAATGATTTAAGCGGCGCCTAACCTATCGCCTAAGTAAGGCAGTGAGCATAGGCAAAGGTATAAGTGGCTCCTAACCTATCACTTATGTTGATTTAGGTGGCGCCTAATCCATCGCCCATGTTGACATAGGCTACGCCAAACCAATTGCCCAAGAGAGGCAGTGATCATAGGCAATGGTATAAGCGACGCCTAATCTATCGCCTATGTTGATATCGGCGGCACCAAAGCCATCGCCTATGTTGATATCGGCGGCGCCTAACCTATCGCCTATGTGAGGCAGTGAGCATAGGTAATGGTATAAGCGGCTCCTAAACTATCGCATATGTTGATATAGGTGTCGCCTAAGCCATCGCCTATGTTTACATAGGCGGCGCCTAACCTATCGCCTAAGTGAGGCTATGAGCATAGTAAATGGAATAAGTAGTGCCTAACCTATTGCCTATGTTTATATAGGTGGTGCGTACGCCATCGCCTATATTGACATAGGAAGCGCCTAACCTATCGCCTAAGTGAGACAGTGAGCATAGGCAAGGGTATAAGTTGCTCCTAACCTATCGCATATGTTGATTTAGGTGGCGCCTAAGCCATCGCCTATTTTAACATAGACGTCGCCAGACCTATCGCCTTTGTGAGGCAGTGATCATAGGCAATGGTATAAGCGGTGCCTAACCTATCGCCTATTTTTATATAGGCGTCGCCTAAGCCATCGCTTATGTTGACATAGGCGGCGCCTAACCTATCGCCTAAGTGAGGCTGTGAGCATAGGCAATGGTATAAGCAGTTCCTCACCTATCGCTTATGATGATATAGGCGGCGCTTAATCCATCGCCTATGTTGACATAGGTGGTGCCTAACCTATCGCCTAAGTGAGGCAGTGAGCATAATCAATGGAATAAGCGGCGCCTAACCTATTGCCTATATTGATATAGGCGGCGCCTAAGCCATCCCCTATGTTGTCATAGGCGGCGCCTAACCTATCGCCTAAGTGAGGCAGCGAGCAAAGGAAACGGTATAAGCGGTGTCTAACCTATAGCCTATGTTGATATAGGCGGCGCCTAACTTATCGCCTAAGTAAGGCAATGAGCATAGGAAATGGTATAAAAGGCGCCTAACCAATCGTATATGTTGATATAGGCGGCGTGTAATCCATCGCCAATTTAGACATAGGAAGCGCCTAACCTATCGCCTAAGTGAGGCTGTGAGCACAGGAAATGGTATAAGCGGCGGCTGACCTATCGCCTATAATGATATAGGCGGCGCTTAAGCCATCGCATATGTTGACATAGGCAATGCCTAACCTATCGCCTAAGTGAAGCAGTGAGTATAGTTAAGGTTATAAGCGGCGCCTAACCTATCGCCTATGTTGATATAGGCGGCGCCTAAGCAATTACCAATGTTGACATAGGCGGCTCCTACCCTATCCCCTAAGTGAGGCAGTGAGTATAGGCAATGGTATAAGTGGCGCCTAACCTATCGCCTATGTTGATATAGGCGACGCCTAAGCCATCGCCAATGTTGACATAGGTGGCGCCAGACCTATCGCCTATGTGAGGCAGTGAGCATAAGCAATGGTATAAGCGTCTCCTAAACTATCGCATATGTTTATATAGGCGGCGCCTAAGCCATCATCTATTTTGACATAGGCGGCGCCTAACCTATCGCCTAGGTCAGGCAGTGAGCATAGGCAATGATATAAGCGGCGCCTAACCTATCGCCTAAGTAAGGCAGTGAGCATAGGCATAGGTATAAGTGGCTACTAACCTATCGCTTATGTTGATTTAGGTGGCGCCTAATCCATCGCCTATGTTAACATAGGCTACGCCAAACCAATTACCTAAGAGAGGCAGTGAGCATAGGCAATGGTATAAGCGACGCCTAATATATCGCCTATGTTGATATAGGCGGCGCCAAAGCCATCGCCTATGTTGATATCGGCGGCGCCTAACCTATCGCCTATGTGAGGCAGTGAGCATAGGTAATTGTATAAGCGGCTCCTAAACTATCGCATATGTTGATATAGGCGTCTCCTAAGCCATCGCCTATGTTGACATAGGCGACACCTAAGCTATCGCCTAAGTGAGTGTATGAGCATAGTAAATTGTATAAGCAGTGCCTAACCTATTTCCTATGTTGATATAGGTGGTGCCTAAGCCATCTCCTATGTTGACATAGGAAGCGCCTAACCTATCGCCTAAGAGAGGCAGTGAGCATAGGCAATGGTATAAGTGGCTCCTAACCTATCGCATATGTTGATATAGGTGGGGCCTAAACCATCGCCTATTTTTACATAGGCGGCGCCTAACCTATTGCCTTTGTGAGGCAGTGATCATAGGCAATGGTATAAGTGGCGCCTAACCTATCGCCTATGTTGATATAGGCATCGCCTAAGCCATCGCCTATGTTGACATAGGCGGCGCCTAACCTATCGCCTAAGTGAGGCTGTGAGCATAGGCAATGGTATAAGCGGTTCCTGACCTATCGCCTATGATGATATAGACGGTGCTTAAGCCATCGCCTATGTTGCCATAGGTGGCGCCTAACCTATCGCCTAAGTGAGGCAGTGTGCATAATCAATGGTATAAGCGGCACCTAACCTATTGCCTATGTTGATATAGGCGGCGCCTAAGCCATCGCCTATGTTGACATAGGCGGCGCCTAACCTATCGCCTAAGTAAAGCAACGGGCACAGGAAACGGTATAAGCGATGTATAACCTATAGCCTATTTTGATATAGGCGGCGCCTAACCTATCGTCTAAGTAAGGCAATGAGCATAAGAAATGTTATAAAAGGCGCCTAACCTATCGTATATGTTGATAAAGGTAGCATGTAATCCCTCGCCAATGTAGACATTGGCAGTGCCTAACCTATCGCCTAAGTGAGGCTTTGAGCATAGGAAATGGTATAAGTGGCGCCTGACCTATCGCCTATGATGATATAGGCGGCACTTAAGCCATCGCCTATGTTGACATAGCGGCACCTAACCTATCTCCTATGTTGAAATAGGCAGCGCCTAAGCAATTACCTATGTTGACATAGGCAGCACCTACCCTATCTCCTAAGTAAGGCAGTGAACATAGGCAATGGTATAAGCGGCGCCTAACCTATTGCCTATGTTGATATAGGCGGCGCCTAAGCCATCACCTATGTTGACATAGGTGGCGCCAAACCTATCGGCTAAGTGATACAGTAAGAATAGGCAATGGTATAAGCGGAGCCTAACCTATCGCCTATGTTGATATAGGCGGCGCCTAAGCAATTACCTATGTTGACATAGGCAGTGCCTACTCTATCTCCTAAGTGAAGCAGTGAGCATAGGAAATGGTATAAGCGATGCCTAACCTATCGCCTATGTTGATATAGGCGGCGCCTAAGCAATCGCCTATGTTGACATAGGTGGCGCCAAACCTATCGCCTAAGTGATGCAGTGAGCATAGGCAATGGTATAAGCGGAGCCTAACCTATCGCCTATGTTTATATAGGCGGCGCCTATTCCATCGCCTAATTTGACATAGGCGACGCCTAACCTATCGCCTATGTTGATATCGGCGGTGCCTAAGACATCACCTCTGTTGACATAAGCGGCACCTAACCTATCGTCCAAGTGAGGCAGTGAGCACAGGAAACGGTATAAGCGGTGCCTAACCTATAGCCTATGTTGATTTAGTCGGCCCCTAACCTATCGCCTAAGTGAGGCAGTGAGCATAGGAAATGGTATAAAAGGCGCCTAACCTATCGCCTATGTTGATATAGGCGGCGCCAAAGCTATCGCCTATGTTGACATTGACGGCACCTAACCTATCTCCTAAGTGAGGCTGTGACCATAGGCAATGGTATGAGCGGCGCCTAACCTATCGCCTATGTTGATATAGGCGGCGCCTAAGACATCGCCTATGTTGACATAGACAGCACCTAACCTATCGCCTATGTGTCACAGTGAGCATAGGCAATGGTGTATGTGGCGCCGAACCTATCGCCTATGTTAATATAGGCGGCGCCTAAGCGATTGCCTATGTTGACATAGGCGGCGCCTACCCTATCGCAAAAGTGAGGCAGTAAGCATAGGCAATGGTATAAACGGAGCCTAACTTATCGCCTATGGTTATATAGGCGGCGCCTAGGACATCGCCTATATTGACATAAGTATAGCCAAACCTATCACCTAAGTGAGGTAGTGAGCATAGGCAATGGTATAAGAGGCGCCTAAACTCTCGCCTATGTTGATAAAGGCGGCACCTAAGTCATCGCCTATGTAAACATAGGCGGCGCCTAACCTATCTCCTATGTGATGCATTGAGCATCGGCAATGGTATAAACGGCTCCTAACCTATCGCATATGTTGATATAGGCAGCGTCTAAGCCAACCCCTATTTTGACATAGGCGGCGCCTAAAATATCACCTACGTGAGGTAGTGAGTATAGGCAATGGTATAGGCGGCGCCTAGCCTATCTCCTATGTTGATATAGGCGTCGCCTAATCTAACGCCTATGTTGACATAGGTGGCACCTAAACTATCGCCTAAGTGAGGCAGTGAGCATAAGCAATGGTATAAGCGGCGCCTAACCTATCGCATTTGTTGATATAGGTGGCGCCTAAGCCATCGCCTATGTAGACATAGGCGGCGCCTAACCTATCGCCTAAGTAAGGCAGTAACCATAGGCTATGGCATAAGCGGCGCCTAACATATCGCCTATGTTAATATAGGCGGCGCCTAAGCCATCGCCTAAGTGAGGCAGCGAGCATAGGCAATGTTATAAGCGGCTCCTAACCTATCGCCTATTTTGACATACGTGGCGCCTAAACCATTGCCTATGTTTATATATGCGGCGCCTAACCTATCGCCGAAGTTTAGCAGTAAGCATTGGCAATGGTATAAGCGGCGCCTAATACATCACATATGTTGACATAGGCGGCACCTAAATTATCGCCTAAGGCAGTAGGCATAGGTAATGGTATAAGCGGCGCATAACCTATCGCCAATGGCATCGCCTATATTTTCATAGGCGGTGCCTAACTAATCGCCTAAGTGAGGCAGCTAGAATAGGCAATGGTATAAGCGGCGCCTAACCTATCTCCTAAGTTGATATACGTGGCGCCTAAGCCATCGCCTATGTTTAATTAGGCGGTGGCTAATCTATCACCTAAGTAAGGCAGAAAGCTTAGGCAATGGTATAAGCGGCGCCTAACCTAACGCCTATGTTGATATAGGCAGCGCCTAACCCGTCACCTATGTTGACGTAGGTGGTGCCTAACCTATCGCCTAATTGAGGCAGTGAGCATAGACAATGGTATAAGCAGCGCCTAACCTATCGCCTATGTTGATATAGGCGGCACCTACGCCATTGCCTATGTTGACATAGACGGAGCCTAACCTATCGCCTATGTCAGGCAGTGAGCATAGGAAATGGTATAAGCGGCGCCTAACCTATCGCCTATGTTGATATAGGCGACGCCTAAGCCATCATCTATGTTGACATAGGCGGCGCCTACCCTATCACCTAAGTGAGGAAGTGAGCATAGGAAATGGTATAAGCGGCGCCTAACCTATCGCCTATGATGATATAGGAGGCGCCTAAACCTTCGCCTATGTTAACATAGGTGGCGCCTAACCTATCGCCCAAGTGAGACACTGAGCATAGGCAATGGTATAAGCGGCGGCTAACCTATCGCCTATGTTGATATAGGCAGCGCCTAATCCATCGCCTATGTTGACATAGGCGGCGCCTAACCTATCGCCTAAGTCAGGTAGTGAGCATAGAAAATGGTATAAGCGGCGCCGAACCTATCGCCTATGTTGATATTGGAGGCACCTATGCCATCGCCTAAGTGAGGCAGTGAGCATAGCCAATGGTATAAGCGGCGCCTAACCTATCTCCTATGTTGATATAGGTGGTGCCTAAACGATCGCCTATGTTGACTTAGGGGTCGCATAACCTATCGCCAAAGTAAGGCGGTGAGCATAGGCAATGGTATAAGCGACGCATAACCAATAGCCTATGTTGATATAGGTGGCGCCTAAGCCATTGCCTATGTTGACATAGACCGTTCCTAACCTATCTCCTACGTGAGAAAGTGAGCATAGGTAATGGAATAAGCAGCTCCTATCTATCGCCTATTTTTATATAGGTGGCGCCTAAGAAATCACCTATGTTGACATAGAAGACGCCTAACCTATCACCTAAGTGAGGCAGTGAGCATACGCAATAGTATAAGCGAGCTTAACCTATCTATTCTGATATAGACGGTGCCTAATCCATCGCCTATGTTGACATAGGCGGTGCCTAACCCATCGCCTATGTTGACGTAGGCGGTGCCTAACCTTTCGCCTAATTATGGCAGTGAGCATAGGAAATGGTATAAGCGGCGCCTAACCTATCGCCTATGTTGATATAGGCGGCGCCTACGCCATTGCCTATGTTGACATAGACGGAGCCTAACCTATCGCCTATGTCAGGCAGTGAGCATAGGAAATGGTATAAGCGACGCCTAACCTATCGCCTATGTTGATATAGGCGACCTCTAAGCCATCATCTATGTTGACAT
Source organism: Capsicum pubescens (assembly GCA_030864215.1). Taxonomy (NCBI): domain Eukaryota; kingdom Viridiplantae; phylum Streptophyta; class Magnoliopsida; order Solanales; family Solanaceae; genus Capsicum; species Capsicum pubescens. The sequence continues at coordinate 40,489,959 of CM061538.1, forward strand.
AGGCGGCGCCTAACCTATCACCAAAGTGAGGCAGTAAGCATAGGCAATGGTATAAGCGGCGCCTAACCTATCGCCTATGTTGATATAGGAGGCGCCTAAACCATCGCCTATATTAACATAGGTGGCGCCTAACCTATCGCCAAAGTGAGGCACTATGCATAAGCAATGGTATAAGCGGCGCCTAACCTATTTCCTATGTTGATATAGGCAGCGCCTAATCCATCGCCTATGTTGACATAGGCGGCGCCTAACCTATCGCCTAAGTGAGGTAGTGAGAATAGACAATGGTATAAGCGGCACCAAACCTATCGCCTATGTTGTTATAGGAGGCTCCTATGCCATCGCCTAAGTGAGGGAGTGAGCATAGCCAATGTTATAAACGGCGCCAAACCTATCGCCTATGTTGATATAGGCGTCGCCTAAGCGATCGCCTATGTTGACTTAGGCGGCGCATAACCTATCGCCTAAGTAAGGCGGTGAGCATAGGCAATTGTATAAGCGGCGCATAACCAATAGCCTATGTTTATATAGGTGGAGCCTAAGCCATTGCCTATGTTGACATTGACCGAGCCTAACCTATCTCCTACGTGAGAAAGTGAGCATAGGTAATTGAATAAGCATCTCCTATCTATCGCATATTTTCATATAGGTGGTGCCTAATCCATCACCTATGATGACATAGAAGGCGCTTAACCTATCGCCTAAGTGAGGCAGTGACCATAGGCAATGGTATAAGCGGCGCCTAACCTATCGCATTTGTTGATATAGGTGGCGCCTACGCCATCGCCTATGTAGACATAGGCGGCGCCTAACCTATTGCCTAAGTAAGGCAGTAACCTTAGGCAATGGCATAAGCGGCCCCTAACATATCGCCTATGTTAATATAGGCGGCGCCTAAGCCATCGCCTAAGTGAGGCAGCGAGCATAGGCAATGTTATAAGCGGCGCCTAACCTATTGCCTATGTTGACATACGTGGCGCCTAAACCATTGCCTATGTTTATATATGCGGCGCCTAACCTATCGCCTAAGTTTAGCAGTAAGAATAGGCAATGGTATAAGCGGCTCCTAATCCATCACATATGTTGACATAGGCGGCACCAAAATTATCGCCTAAGGTAGAAAGCATAGGTAATGGTATAAGCGGTGTATAACCTATCGCAAATGGCATCGCCTATATTTACATAGGCGGGGCCTAACTTATCACCTAAGTGAGGCAGCTAGAATAGGAAATGGTATAAAGGGCGCCTAACCTATCTCCTAAGTTGATATACGTGGTGCCTAAGCCATCGCCTATGTTTAATTAGGCGATGGCTAATATATCACCTAAGTCAGGCAGAAAGCTTAGGCAATGGTATAAGCGGCGCCTAACCTAACGCCTATGTTGATATAGGCAGCGCCTAACCCGCCGCCTATGTCGACTTAGGTGGTGCCTAACCTATCGCCTAATTGAGGCAGCGAGCATAGACAATGGTATAAGCAGCGCCTAACCTATCGCCTATGTTGATATAGGCGGTGGCTACGCCATTGCCTATGTTGACATAGACAGAGCCTAACCTATCGCCTATGTCAGGCAGTGAGCATAGGAAATAGTATAAGCGGCGCCTAACCTATCGCCTATGTTGATATAGGCGACGCCTAAGCCATCATCTATGTTGACATAGGCGGCGCCTAACCTATCGCCTAAGTGAGGAAGTGAGCATAGGAAATGGTATAAGCGGCGCCTAACCTATATATTCTGATATAGACGGTGCCTAAGCCATCGCCTATGTTGACATAGGCGGTGCCTAACCCATCGCCTATGTTGACGTAGGCGGTGCCTAACCTTTCGCCTAATTAAGGCAGTGAGCATAGGAGATGGTATAAGTGGCGCCTAACCTATCGCCTATGTTGATATAGGCGGCGCCTACGCCATTGCCTATGTTGACATAGACGGAGCCTAACCTATCGCCTATGTCAGGCAGTGAGCATAGGAAATGGTATAAGCGATGCCTAACCTATCGCATATGTTGATATAGGCGACGCCTAAGCCATCATCTATGTTGACATAGGCGGCGCCTAACCTATCACCAAAGTGAGGCAGTGAGCATAGGCAATGGTATAAGCGGCGCCTAACCTATCGCCTATGTTGATATAGGAGGTGCCTAAACCATCGCCTATATTAACATAGGTGGTGCCTAACCTATCTCCAAAGTGAGGCACTATGCATAGGCAATGGTATAAGTGGCGCCTAACCTATCGCCTATGTTGATATAGGCAGCCCCTAATCCATCACCTATGTTGACATAGGCGGCGCCTAACCTATCGCCTAAGTGAGGTAGTGAGAATAGACAATGGTATAAGCGGCACCAAACCTATCGCCTATGTTGTTATAGGAGGCTCCTATGCCATCACCTAAGTTAGGGAGTGAGCATAGACAATGGTATAAACGGCGCCAAACCTATCGCCTATGTTGATATAGGCGGCGCCTAAGTGATCGCCTATGTTGACTTAGGCGGCGCATAACCTATCGCCTAAGTAAGGCGGTGAGCATAGGCAATTGTATAAGCGGCGCATAACCAATAGCCTATGTTTATATAGGTGGCGCCTAAGCCATTGCCTATGTTGACATAGACCGAGCCTAACCTATCTCCTACGTGTGAAAGTGAGCATAGGTAATGGAATAAGAATCTCCTATCTAGCGCATATTTTCATATAGGTGGTGCCTAAGCCATCGCCTATGTGAGGCAGCGAGCATAGGCAATGTTATAAGCGGCGCCTAACCTATTGCCTATGTTGACATACGTGGCGCCTAAACCATTGCCTATGTTTATATATGCGGCGCCTAACCTATCGCCTAAGTTTAGCAGTAAGCATAGGCAATGGTATAAGTGGCTCCTAATCCATCACATATGCTGACATAGGCGGCACCTAAATTATCGCCTAAGGCAGTAAGCATAGGTAATGGTATAAGCGGCGCATAACCTATCGCAAATGGCATCGCCTATATTTACATAGGCGGGGCCTAACTTATCGCCTAAGTGAGGCAGCTAGAATAGGAAATGGTATAAGAGGCGCCTAACCTATCTCCTAAGTTGATATACGTGGCGCCTAAGCCATCACCTATGTTTATTTAGGCGGTGGCTAATCTATCACCTATGTGAGGCAGAAAGCTTAGGCAATGGTATAAGCGGCGCCTAACCTAACGCCTATGTTTATATAGGTAGCGCCTAACCCGTCGCCTATGTCGACGTAGGTGGTGCCTAACCTATGTTGATATAGGCGGTGCCTAAACGATCGCCTATGTTGACTTAGGCGTCGCATAACCTATTGCCAAAGTAAGGCGGTGAGCATAGACAATGGTATAAGCGACGCATAACCAATAGCCTATGTTGATATAGGTGGCGCCTAAGCCATTGCCTATGTTGACATAGACCGGTCCTAACCTATCTTCTACGTGAGAAAGTGAACATAGGTAATGGAATAAGCAGCACCTATCTATCGCCTATTTTTATATAGGTGGCACCTAAGACATCACCTATGTTGACATAGAAGGTACCTAACCTATCACCTAAGTGAGGCAGTGAGCATAGGCAATAGTATAAGTGGTTCCTAACCTATCTATTCTGATATAGACGGTGCATAAACCATCACCTATGTTGACATAGGCGGTGCCTAACCCATCGCCTACGTTGACGTAGGCGGTGCCTAACCTATCGCCTAATTAAGGCAGTAAGCATAGGAGATGGTATAAGCGGCGCCTAACCTATCGCCTATGTTGATATAGGCGGCGCCTACGCCATTGCCTATGTTGACATAGACGGAGCCTAACCTATCGCCTATGACAGGCAGTGAGCATAGGAAATGGTATAAGCGGCGCCTAACCTATCGCCTATGTTGATATAAGCGACGCCTAAGCCATCATCTATGTTGACATAGGCGGCGCCTAACCTATCACCAAAGTGAGGCAGTGAGCATAGGCAATGGTATAAGCGGCGCCTAACCTATCGCCTATGTTGATATAGGAGGCGCCTAAACCATCGCCTATATTAACATAGGTGGCGCCTAACCTATCGCCAAAGTAAGGCACTATGCATAGGCAATGGTATAAGCGGCGCCTAACCTATCGCCTATGTTGATATAGGCAGCGCCTAATCCATCGCCTATGTTGACATAGGCGGCGCCTAACCTATCGCCTAAGTGAGGTAGTGAGCATAGACAATGGTATAAGCGGCACCAATCCTATCGCATATGTTGTTATAGGAGGCTCCTATGCCATCTCCTAAGTGAGGGAGTGAGCATAGCCAATGGTATAAACGGCGCCTAACCTATCGCCTATGTTGATATAGGCGGCGCCTAAGCGATCTCCTTTATTGACATAGGCGGCACATAACCTATCGCCTAAGTAAGGCGGTGAGCATAGGAAATTGTATAAGCGGCGCATAACCAATAGCCTATGTTTATATAGGTGGCACCTAAGCCATTGCCTATGTTGACATAGACCGAGCCTAACCTATCTCCTACGTGAGAAAGTGAGCATAGGTAATGGACTAAGCATCTCCTATCTATCGCATATTTTCATATACTTGGCGCCTAAGCCATCACCTATGTTGACATAGAAGGCGCCTAACCTATCGCCTAAGTGAGGCAGTGACCATAGGCAATGGTATAAGCGGCGCCTAACCTATCGCATTTATTGATATAGGTGGCGCCTAAGCCATCGCCTATGTAGACATAGGTGGCGCCTAACCTATCGCCTAAGTAAGGCAGTAACCATAGGCATTGGCATAAGCGGCGCCTAACATATCGCCTATATTAATATTGGCGGCGCCTAAGCCATCGCCTAAGTGAGGCAGCGAGCATAGGCAATGTTATAAGCGGCGCCTAACCTATCGCCTATGTTGACATACGTGGCGCCTAAACCATTGCCTATGTTTATATATGCGGCGCCTAACCTATCGCCTATGTTTAGCAGTAAGCATAGGCAATGGTATAAGCGGCTCCTAATCCATCACATATGTTGACTTAGGCGGCACCTAAATTATCGCCTAAGGCAGTAAGCATAGGTAATGGTATAAGCGGGGCATAACCTATCGCAAATGGCATCGCCTATATTTACATAGGCGGGGCCTAACTTATCGCCTAAGTGAGGCAGCTAGAATAGGAAATTGTATAAGAGGCGCCTAACCTATCTCCTAAGTTGATATACGTGGAGCCTAAGCCATCACCTATGTTTAATTAGGCGGTGGCTAATCTATCACCTAAGTGAGGCAGAAAGCTTAGGCAATGGTATAAGCGGCGCCTTACCTAACGCCTATGTTTATATAGGCAGCGCCTAACCCGTCTCCTATGTCGACATAGGTGGTGCCTAACCTATCGCCTAATTGAGGCAGTGAGCATAGACAATGGTATAAACAGCGCCTAACCTATCGCCTATGTTGATATAGGCGGCGGCTACACCATTGCCTATGTTGACATAGACAGAGCCTAACCTATCGCCTATGTCAGGCAGTGAGCATAGGAAATAGTATAAGCGGCGCCTAACCTATCGCCTATGTTGATATAGGTGACGCCTAAGACATCATCTATGTTGACATAGGCGGCGCCTAACCTATTGCCTAAGTGAGGAAGTGAGCATAGGAAATAGTATAAGCGGCGCCTAACCTATAGCCTATGTTGATATAGGAGGCGCCTAAACCTTCGCCTATGTTAACATAGGTGGCGCCTAACCTATCGCCCAAGTGAGCCACTGAGCATAGCCAATGGTATAAGCGGCACCTAACCTATCGCCTATGCTGATATAGGCAGCGCCTAATCCATCGCCTATGTTGACATAGGCGGCGCCTAACCTATCGCCTAAGTGAGGTAGTGAGCATAGAAAATGGTATAAGCGGCGCCGAACCTATCGCCTATGTTGATATTGGAGGCACCTATGCCATCGCCTAAGTGAGGTAGTGAGCATAGCCAATGGTATAAGCGGCGCCTAACCTATCGCCTATGTTGATATAGGCGGTGCCTAAACGATCACCTATGTTGACTTAGGCGTCGCATAACCTATCGCCAAAGTAAGGCGATGAGCATAGACAATGGTATAAGCGACGCATAACCAATAGCCTATGTTGATATAGGTGGCGGCTAAGCCATTGCCTATGTTAACATTGACCGGTCCTAACCTATCTCCTACGTGAGAAAGTGAACATAGGTAATGGAATAAGCAGCACCTATCTGTCGCCTATTTTTATATAGGTGGCACCTAAGACATCACCTATGTTGGCATAGAAGGCGCCTAACCTATCACCTAAGTGAGGCAGTGAGCATAGGCAATAGTATAAGTGGTTCCTAACCTATCTATTCTGATATAGACGGTGCCTAAGCCATCGCCTATGTTGACATAGGCGGTGCCTAACCCATCGCCTACGTTGACGTAGGCGGTGCCTAACCTATCGCCTAATTAAGGCAGTAAGCATAGGAGATGGTATAAGCGGCGCCTAACCTATCGCCTATGTTGATATAGGCGGCGCCTACGCCATTGCCTATGTTGACATAGACGGAGCCAAACCTATCGCCTATGACAGGCAGTGAGCATAGGAAATGGTATAAGCGGCGCCTAACCTATCGCCTATGTTGATATAGGTGACGCCTAAGCCATCATCTATGTTGACATAGGCGGTGCCTAACCTATCACCAAAGTGAGGCAGTGAGCATAGGCAATGGTATAAGCGGCGCCTAACCTATCGCCTATGTTGATATAGGAGGCGCCTAAACCATCGCCTATATTAACATAGGTGGCGCCTAACCTATCGCCAAAGTGAGGCACTATGCATAGGCAATGGTATAAGTGGCGCCTAACCTATCGCCTATGTTGATATAGGCAGCGCCTAATCCATCGCCTATGTTGACATAGGCGGCGCCTAACCTATCGCCTAAGTAAGGTAGTGATCATAGACAATGGTATAAGCGGCATTAAACCTATCGCCTATGTTGTTATAGGAGGCTGCTATGCCATCGCCTAAGTGAGGGAGTGAGCATAGCCAATGGTATAAACAGCGCCTAACCTATCGCCTATGTTGATATAGGCGGCGCCTAAGCGATCGCCTTTGTTGACATAGGCGGCACATAACCTATCGCCTAAGTAAGGCGGTGAGCATAGGCAAGTGTATAAGCGGCGCATAACCAATAGCCTATGTTTATATAGGTGGCGCCTAAGCCATTGCCTATGTTGACATAGACCGAGCCTAACCTATCTCCTACGTGAGAAAGTGAGCATAGGTAATGGAATAAGCATCTCCTATCTATCGCATATTTTCATATACTTGGCGCCTAAGCCATCACCTATGTTGACATAGAAGGCGCCTAACCTATCGCCTAAGTGAGGCAGTGACCATAGGCAATGGTATAAGCGGCACCTAACCTATCGCATTTGTTGATATAGGTGGCGCCTAAGCCATCGCCTATGTAGACATAGGTGGCGCCTAACCTATCGCCTAAGTAAGGCAGTAACCATAGGCATTGGCATAAGCGGCGCCTAACATATCGCCTATATTAATATTGGCGGCGCCTAAGCCATCGCCTAAGTGAGGCAGCGAGCATAGGCAATGTTATAAGTGGCGCCTAACCTATCGCCTATGTTGACATACGTGGCGCCTAAACCATTGCCTATGTTTATATATGCGGCGCCTAACCTATCGCCTATGTTTAGCAGTAAGCATAGGCAATGGTATATGCGGCTCCTAATCCATCACATATGTTGACTTAGGCGGCACCTAAATTATCGCCTAAGGCAGTAAGCATAGGTAATGGTATAAGCGGCGCATAACCTATCGCCAATGGAATGGCCTATATTTACATAGGCGGGGCCTAACTTATCTCCTAAGTGAGGCAGCTAGAATAGGAAATGGTATAAGAGGCGCCTAACCTATCTCCTATGTTGATATACGTGGCGCCTGAGCCATCGCCTATGTTTAATTAGGCGGTGGCTAATCTATCACCTAAGTGAGGCAGAAAACTTAGGCAATGGTATAAGCGGCGCCTAACCTAACGCCTATGTTGATATAGGTGGTGCCTAACCTATCACCTCATTGAGGCAGTGAGCATAGACAATGGTATAAGCAGCGCCTAACCTATCGCCTATGTTGATATAGGCGGCGCCTACGCCATTGCCTATGTTGACATAGACGGAGCCTAACCTATCGCCTATGTCAGTCAGTGAGCATAGGAAATGGTATAAGCGGCGCCTAACCTATCGCCTATGTTGATATAGGCGACTCCTAAGCCATCATCAATGTTGACATAGGCGGCGCCTAACCAATCGCCTAAGTGAGGAAGTGAGCATAGGAAATGGTATAAGCGGCGCCTAACCTATCGCCTATGTTGAAGTAGGAGGCGCATAAACCTTCGCCTATGTTAACATAGGTGGTGCCTAACCTATCGCCCAAGTGAGCCACTGCACATAGGCAATGGTATAAGCGGCGCCTAACCTATCGCCTATGTTGATATATGCAGCGCCTAATCCATCACCTATGTTGACATAGGCGGCGCCTAACCTATCGCCTAAGTGAGGTAGTGATCATAGAAAATGGTATAAGCGGCACCGAACCTATCACCTATGTTGATATTGGAGGCACCTATGCCATCGCCTAAGTGAGGCAATGAGCATAGCCAATGGTGTAAGCGGCGCCTAACCTATCGCCAAAGTTGATATAGGCGGTGCCTAAACGATCGCCTATGTTGACTTAGGCGTTGCATAACCTATCGCCAAAGTAAGGCGGTGAGCATAGGCAATGGTATAAGCGACGCATAACCAATAGCCTATGTTGATATAGGTGGCGCCTACGTGAGAAAGTGAGCATAGGTAATGGAATCAGCAGCTCCTATCACCTATTTTTATATAGGTGGTGCCTAAGACATAACCTATGTTGACATAGAAGGCGCCTAACCTATCACCTAAGTGAGGCAGTGAGCATAGGCAATAGTATAAGTGGTGCCTAACCTATCTATTCTAATCTAGACAGTGCCTAAGCCATCGCCTATGTTGACATAGGCGGTGCCTAACCCATCGCCTATGTTGACGTAGGCGGTGCCTAACCTATCGCCTAATTAAGGCAGTGAGCATAGGAGATGGTATAAGCGGCGCCTAACCTATCGCCTATGTTGATATAGGCGGCGCCTACGCCATTGCCTATGTTGACATAGACGGAGCCTAACCTATCGCCTATGTCAGGCAGTGAGCATAGGAAATGGTATAAGCGGCGCCTAACCTATCGCCTATGTTGATATAGGCGATGCCTAAGCCATCATCTATGTTGACATAGGCGGCGCCTAACCTATCACCAAAGTGAGGCAGTGAGCATAGGCAATGGTATATGCGGCGCCTAACCTATCGCCTATGTTGATATAGGAGGCGCCTAAACCATCGCCTATATTAACATTGGTGGCGCCTAACCTATCGCCAAAGTGAGGCACTATGCATAGGCAATGGTATAAGCGGCGCCTAACCTATCGCCTATGTTGATATAGGCAGCGCCTAATCCATCGCCTATGTTGACATAGGCGGCGCCTAACCTATCGCCTAAGTGAGGTAGTGAGCATAGACAATGGTATAAGCGGCACCAAACCTATCGCCTATGTTGTTATAGAAGGCTCCTATGCCATCGCCTAAGTGAGGGAGTGAGCATAGACAATGGTATAAACGGCGCCTAACCTATCGCCTATGTTGATATAGGCGGCGCCTAAGCGATCGCCTATGTTGACTTAGGCGGCGCATAACCTATCGCCTAAGTAAGGCGGTGAGCATAGGCAATTGTATTAGTGGCGCATAACCAATAGCCTATGTTTATATAGGTGGCGCCTAAGCCATGGCCTATTTTGACATAGACCGAGCCTAACCTATCTCCTACGTGAGAAAGAGAGCATAGGTGATGGAATAAGCATCTCCTATCTATCGCATATTTTCATAAAGGTGGCGCCTAATCCATCACCTATGTTGACATAGAAGGCGCCTAACCTATCGCCTAAGTGAGGCAGTGAGCATAGGCAATGGTATAAGCGGTGCCTAACCTATCGCATTTGTTGATATAGGTGGCGCCTAAGCCATCGCCTATGTAGACATAGGCGGCGCCTAACCTATCGCCTAAGTAAGGCAGTAACCATAGGAAATGGCATAAGCGGCGCCTAACATATCGCCTATGTTAATATAGGCGGCGCCTAAGCCATCGCCTAAGTGAGGCAGCGAGCATAGGCAATGTTATAAGCGGCGCCTAACCTATCGCCTATATTGACATACGTGGCGCCTAAACCATTGCCTATGTTTATATATGCGGCGCCTAACCTATCGCCTAAGTTTAGCAGTAAGAATAGGCAATGGTATAAGCGGCTCCTAATCCATCACATATGTTGACATAGGCGGCACCTAAATTATCGCCTAAGGCAGTAAGCATAGGTAATGGTATAAGCGGCGCATAACCTATCGCCAATTGCATCGCCTATATTTACATAGGCGGAGCCTAACATATCGCCTAAGTGAGGCAGCTAGAATAGGAAATGGTATAAGCGGCGCCTAACCTATCTCCTAATTTTATATACGTGGCGCCTAAGCCATCGCCTATGTTTAATTAGGCGGTGGCTAATCTATCACCTAAGTGAGGCAAAAAACTTAGGCAATGGTATAAGCAGCGCCTAACCTAACGCCTATGTTGATATAGGCAGCGCCTAATCCATCGCCTATGTTGACATAGGCGGCGCCTAACCTATCGCCTAAGTGAGGTAGTGAGCATAGACAATGGTATAAGCGGCACCAAACCTATCACCTATGTTGTTATAGGAGGCTCCTATGCCATCGCCTAAGTGAGGGAGTGAGCATAGCCAATGGTATAAATGGCGCCTAACCTATCGCCTATGTTGATATAGGCGGCGTCTAAGCGATCGCCTATGTTGACTTAGGCGGTGCATAACCTATCGCCTAAGTAAGGCGGTGAGCATAGGCAATTGTATAAGCGGCGCATAACCAATAGCCTATGTTTATATAGGTGGCGCCTAAGCCATGGCCTATGTTGACATAGACCGAGCCTAACCTATCTCCTACGTGAGAATGTGAGCATAGGTGATGGAATAAGCATCTCCTATCTATCGCATATTTTCATAAAGGTGGCGCCTATGCCATCACCTATGTTGACATAGAAGGCGCCTAACCTATCGCCTAAGTGAGGCAGTGAGCATAGGCAATGGTATAAGCGGTGCCTAACCTATCGCATTTGTTGATATAGGTGGCGCCTAAGCCATCGCCTATGTAGACATAGGCGGCGCCTAACCTATCGCCTAAGTAAGGCAGTAACCATAGGCAATGGCATAAGCAGCGCCTAACATATCGCCTATGTTAATATAGGCGGTGCCTAAGCCATCGCCTAAGTGAGGCAGCGAGCATAGGCAATGTTATAAGCGGCGTCTAACCTATCGCCTATACTGACATACGTGGCGCCTAAACCATTGCCTATGTTTATATATACGGCGCCTAACCGATAGCCTAAGTTTAGCAGTAAGCATAGGCAATGGTATAAGCGGAGCCTAATCCATCACATATGTTGTCATAGGCGGCACCTAAATTATCGCCTAAGGCAGTAAGCATAGGTAATGGTATAAGCGGAGCATAACCTATCTCCAATGGCATCGCCTATATTTACATAGGCGGAGCCTAACATATCGCCTAAGTGAGGTAGCTAGAATAGGAAATGGTATAAGCGGCGCCTAACCTATCTCCTAAGTTTTTATACGTGGCGCCTAAGCCATCGCCTATGTTTAATTAGGCGGTGGCTAATCTATCACCTAAGTGAGGCAGAAAACTTAGGCAATGGTATAAGCGGCGCCTAACCTAACGCCTATGTTGATATAGGCAGCGCCTAACCCGTCGCCTATGTTGACGTAGGTGGTGCCTAACCTATCGCCTAATTGAGTCAGTGAGCATAGACAATGGTATAAGCAGCGCCTAACCTATCGCCTATGTTGATATAGGCGGCGCCTACGCCATTGCCTATGTTGACATAGACGGAGCCTAACCTATCGCCTATGTCAGGCAGTGAGCATAGGAAATGGTATAAGCGGCGCCTAACCTATCGCCTATGTTGATATAGGCGACACCTAAGCCATCATCTATGTTGACATAGGCGGCGCCTAACCTATCGCCTAAGTGAGGATGTGAGCATAGGAAATAGTATAAGCGGCACCTAACCTATCGCCTATGTTGATATAGGAGGCGCCAAAACCTTCGCCTATGTTAACATAGGTGGCGCCTAACCTATCCCCCAAGTGAGCCACTGAGCATAGGCAATGGTATAAGCGGCGCCTAACCTATCGCCTATGTTGATATAGGCAGCGCCTAATCCATCACCTATGTTGACATAGGCGGCGCCTAACCTATCGCCTAAGTGAGGTAGTGAGCATAGAAAATGGTATAAGCGGCGCCGAACCTATCGCCTATGTTGATATTGGAGGCACCTATGCCATCGCCTTAGTGAGGCAGTGAGCAGAGCCAATGGTATAAGCGACGCCTAACCTATCGCCTATGTTGATATAGGCGGTGCCTAAACGATCGCCAATGTTGACTTAGGCGTCGCAAAACCTATCGCCAAAGTAAGGCGGTGAGCATAGGCAATGGTATAAGCGACGCATAACCAATAGCCTATGTTGATATAGGTGGCGCCTAAGCCATTGCCTATGTTGACATAGACCGGTCCTAACCTATCTCCTACGTGAGAAAGTGAGCATAGGTAATGGAATAAGCAGCTCCTATCTATCGCCTATTTTTATATAGGTGGCGCCTAAGACATCACCTATGTTGACATAGAAGGCGCCTAACCTATCACATAAGTGAGGCAGTGAGCATAGGCAATATTATAAGCGGTGCCTAACCTATCTATTCTGATATAGACGGTGCCTAAGCCATCGCCTATGTTGACATAGGCGGTGCCTAACCCATCGCCTATGTTGACGTAGGCGGTGCCTAACCTATCGCCTAATTAAGGCAGTGAGCATAGGAGATGGTATAAGCGGCGCCTAACCTATCGCCTATGTTGATATAGGCGGCGCCTACGCCATTGCCTATGTTGACATAGACGGAGCCTAACCTATCGCCTATGTCAGGCAGTGAGCATAGGAAATGGTATAAGCGGCGCCTAACCTATCTCCTATGTTGATATAGGCGACGCCTGAGCCATCATCTATGTTGGCATAGGCGGCGCCTAACCTATCACCAAAGTGAGGCAGTGAGCATAGGCAATGGTATAAGCGGCGCCTAACCTATCGCCTATGTTGATATAGGAAGCGCCTAAACCATCGCCTATATTAACATAGATGGCGCCTAACCTATCGCCAAAGTGAGGCACTATGCATAGGCAATGGTATACGCGGCGCCTAACATATCGCCTATGTTGATATAGGCAGCGCCTAATCCATCGCCTATGTTGACATAGGCGGCGCCTAACCTATCGCCTAAGTGAGGTAGTGAGCATGGACAATGGTATAAGCGGCACCTAACCTATCGCCTATGTTGTTATAGGAGGCTCCTATGCCATCGCCTAAGTGAGGGAGTGAGCATAGCCAATGGTATAAACGGCGCCTAACCTATCGCCTATGTTGATATAGGCAGCGCCTAAGCGATCGCCTATGTTGACTTAGGCGGCGCATAACCTATCGCCTAAGTAAGGCGGTGAGCATAGGCAATTGTATAAGCGGCGCATAACCAATAGCCTATGTTTATATAGGTGGCGCCTAAGCCATTGCCTATGTTGACATTGACCTAGCCTAACCTATCTCCTACGTGAGAAAGTGAGCATAGGTAATGGAATAAGCATCTCCTATCTATCTCATATTTTCATATAGGTGGCGCCTAAGCCATCACCTATGTTGACATAGATGTCGCCTAACCTATCGCCTAAGTGAGGCAGTGAGCATAGGCAATGGTATAAGCGGAGGCTAACCTATCGCCTATGCTGATATAGACGGCGCCTAAGCCATTGCCTATGTTGACATAGGCGGTGCCTAACCTATTGCCTAATTGAGGGAGAGAGCATGGGAAATGGTATAAGCGGCGCCTAACCTATCGCCTATGTTGATATAGGTGGCGCGTAAGCCATCACCTATTTTGACATAGGCGGAGCCTAACCTATCACCTATGTAAGGCAGTGAGAATAGGCAATGGTATAACCGGTGCCTAACCTATCGCCAATGTTGATATAGGTGGTGCCTAAGCCATCGCCTATGTTGACATAGGTGGCTCCTAACCTATCGCCTAAGTGAGGCAGTGAGCATAGGCAATTGTATAAGCGGCGCCTAACCTATCGCCTATGTTGATATAGGCGGCGCCTAACCCATCACCTATCTTGACATAGACGGCGCCTAAGCTATCGCCTATGACGATATAGGCAGCACCATATCCATTGCCTCTTTTGTCATAGGCGGCGTCTAACCTATCGCCTAAGTGAGGCAGTGAGCATAAAAATGGTATAAGTGGTGCCTAACCTATCACCTATGTTGATATAGGCGGTCCCTAAGCCATCGCCTAAGTTAGGCAGTTAGCATAGGCAAAGGTATAAGCGGCGCCTAACCTATCGCCTATGTTGATATAGGCGGAGCCTAAGCAATCGACTATGTTGACATAGGCGGCGCCTAACCTATATCCTAAGTAAAGCGGTAAGCATAGGCAATGGTATAAGCGGCTCCTAACCTGTCGCCTATGTTTGTATAGACGACGCCTAATTCATCGACTATGTTGACATAGGCGCCTAACCTATCCCCTAAGTGAGGCAGTGAGCATAGGTAATAGTATAAGCGGCGCCTAAACTATCGCCTAAGTGAGGCAGTGAGCATAGCTAATGGGATAAGCGGCGCCTAACCTATCGCCAATGTTGATATAGGTGGGGCTTATGGCATCACTTATGTTTACATAGGCGGCGCCTAACCTATCGCCTAAGTGAGGCAGCGAGCATAGGAAATGGTATAAGCGGCACCTAACCTATCGCCTATGTTGATATACGTGGCGCCTAAGCCATTGCCTATGTTTATATATGCAACGCCCAACCTATCGCCTAAGTGAGGCAGTAAACATAGGCAATGGTATAAGCGGTGCCTAACCTATCGCCTATGTTGGTATAGGCAGCGCCTAAGACATCGTCTATGTTGACATAGGTTGCGTCTAACCTATCGCCTAACTGAGGCAGTGAGCATAGACAATGGTATAAGCGGTGCCTAACCTATCACCTATGTTGATATAGGCGGCACCTATGCCACGCCTAAGTGAGGTAGTTAGCATAGGCAATGGTATAAACGGCGCCTAACCTATCGCCTGTGTTGATATAGGCAGAGCCTAAGCGATCGCCTACGTAGACATAGGCGGCGCCTAACCTATCTCCTAAGTAAGGCGGTGAGCATAGGTAATGGTATAAGCGGCGTGTAACCTGTCGCCTATGTTGGTATAGCTGGCGCCTAATACATCGACTATATTGACATAGGCGGCACCTAACCTATCGCCTAAGTGAGGCAGTGAGCATAGGTAATGGTATAAGCGGCGCCTATCCTATTGCCAATGTTGATATAAGTGGCGCTTATGGCATCGCTTATGTTTACATAGGCGGTGCCTAACCTATCACCAAAGTGAGGCAGCGAGCATAGGCAATGTTATAAGAGGCACCTAACATATCGCCTATATTGATTTACGTGGCGCCTAAGCCATTGCCTATGTTTATATATGCGGCGCCCAACCTATCGCCTAAGTGAGGCAGTAAGCATAGGCAATGGTATAAGCGGTGCCTAACCTATCACCAGTGTTGATATAGGCGGCGCCTAAGCCATCGCCTATGTTGACGTAGGAGGTGCCTAACCTATCGTCTAATTGAGGCAGTGACCATAGACAATGGTATAAACGTCACCTAACCTATCGCCTATGTTGATATAGGTGGCGCCTAAGCCATCGCCTATATTGACTTAGGCGGCACCAAACCTATCGCCTATGTGAGGTAGTGATCATAGGTAATGGTATAAGCGACGCCTAACCTATCGCCTATGTTGATATAGGTGGCGCCTATGGCATCGCCTATGTTTACATAGGCGGCGCCTAACCTATCGCCTATGTTGATATAGATGGCACCTATGGCATCTCCTATGTTTACATAGGCGGCGCCTAACCTATCGCCTAAGTAATGTAGAAAGCATATGCAATGGTATAAGCGGCGCCTAACCAATGTCCTATGTTGATATAGGCGGCCCTTAAGAGATCGCCTATGTTGACATAGGCGGCACCTAACATATCGCCTAAGTGAGGCGGTAAGAATAGGCAATGGTATAAGCGGCGCCTAACCTGTCGCCTATGTTGATATATGCGGCGCCTAATCCATCGACTATGTTGACATAGGCGGCACCTAACCTATCGCCTAACTGAGGCAGTAAGCATAGGCAATGGTATAAGCGGCGCCTAACCTATCGCCAATGTTGATATAGGCGGCGCCTAAGCCATCGCCTATGTTCACGTAGGCGGTGCCTAACCTATCGCCTAATTGAGGCAGTGACCATAGGCAATGGTATAAGCGTCGCCTAACCTATCGCCTATGTTGTTATAGGCGGCGCCTAAACCATCGCCTATATTAACATAGGTGGAACCTAACCTATCGCCTAAGTGACGCAGTGACAATAGGCAATGGTATAACCAGTGCCTAACCTATCGCCTATGTTGATATAGGCGGCGCCTAAGCCATCGCCTATCACGACAAATGTGACACCTAACCTATCGCCTAAGTGAGGCAGATAGCATAGGCAATGGTATAAACGGCGCCTAACCTATAGCCTATGTTGATATAGGCGGCACCTAAGCCATCGCCTATGTTGACATAGGCGGCGCCTAACCTATAGCCTATTTTGACATAGGAAACACCATATCCATTGCCTTTGTTTACATAGGCGGCGTCTAACCTATCGCCTAACTGAGGCAGTGAGCATAGACAATGGTATAAGCGGTGCCTAACCTATCACCTATGTTGAAATAGGCGGCACCTAAGCCATCGCCTAACTGAGGCAGTTAGCAAAGGCAATGGTATAAACGGCGCGTAACCTATCCCCTGTGTTGATATAGGCTAGCCTATGCGATCTCCTTTGTAGACATAGGCGGCGCCTAACCTATCTCCTAAGTAAGGCGGTGAGCATAGGTAATGGTATTAGCGGCGTGTAACCTGTCGCCTATGTTGGTATAGGTGGCGCCTAATACATCGACTATATTGACATAGGCGACACCTAACCTATCGCCTAAGTGAAGTAGTGAGCATAGGTAATGGTATAAGCGGCGCCTAACCTATCGCCAATGTTGATATAGGTGGCGCTTATGGCATCGCTTATGTTTACATAGGCGGTGCCTAACCTATCACCAAAGTGAGGCAGCGAGCATAGGCAATGGTATGAGCGGCTCCTAACATATCGCCTATATTGATATACATGGCGCCTAAGCCATTGCCTATGTTTATATATGCGGCGCCCAACGTATCGCCTAAATGAGGCAGTAAGCATAGGCAATGGTATAAGCGGTGCCTAAGCCATCGCCTAGGTTGACGTAGGCGTCGCCTAACCTATCGTCTATGTTGATATAGGCGGCGCCTAATCCATCGCCTATATTGACATAGGCGGCACCTAACCTATCGCCTAAGTGAGGCAGTGAGCATAGGTAATTGTATAAGCGACGCCTAACCCATCGCCTATGTTGATATAGGTGGCGCCTAACCTATCTCCTATGTCTACACAGGCGGCGCCTAACCTACCGCCTATGTTGATATAGGTGGCACCTATGGCATCTCCTATGTTTACATAGGCGACGCATATCCTATCTCCTTAGTGAGGCAGCAAGCATATGCAATGGTATAAGCGGCGCCTTACCTACCGCCTATGTTGATATAGGCGGCCCCTAAGCGATCGCCTTGGTTGACATAGGTGGCACCTAACCTATCGCCTAAGTGAGGCGGTGAGAATAGGCAATGGTATAAGCGGCGCCTAACCTGTCGCCTATGTTGATATATGCGGCGCCTAATCCATCGACTATGTTGACATAGCCGGCACCTAATCTATCGCCTAAGTGAAGCAGTAAGCATAGGCAATGGTATAAGCGGCGCCTAACCTATCGCCAATGTTGATATAGGCGGCGCCTATGCCATCGCCTATGTTCACGTAGGCGGTGCCTAACCTATCGCCTAATTGAGGAAGTGACCATAGGCAATGGTATAAGCATCGCCTAACCTATCGCCTATGTTGTTATAGGCGGCGCCTAAACCATCGCCTATATTAACATAGGTGGAACCTAACCTATCGCCTAAGTGACGCAGTGAGAATAGGCAATGGTATAACCGGTGCCTAACCTATCGCCTATGTTGATATAGGCGGCGCCTAAGCCATCGCCTATCATGACATATGTGGCACCTAACCTATCGCCTAAGTGAGGCAGTGAGCATAGGCAATGGTATAAGCGGCGCCTAACCTATCGCCTATGTTGATATAGGCGGCACCTAGGCCATCGCCTATGTTGACATAGGCGGCGCCTAACCTATCGCCTATGTTGATATAGGCAACACCATATCCATTGCCTTTGTTAACATAGGCGGCGTCTAACCTATCGCCTAACTGAGGCAGTGAGCATAGACAATGGTATAAACGGTGCCTAACCTATCACCTATGTTGATATAGGCGGCACCTAATCCATCGCCTAAGTGAGGCAGTTAGCAAAGGCAATGGAATAAACGGCGCCTAACCTATCCCCTGTGTTGATATAGGCGGAGCCTAAGCGATCTCCTATGTATACATAGGCGGCGCCTAACCTATCTCCTAAGTAAGGCGGTGAGCATAGGTAATGGTATAAGCGGCGTGTACCTGTCGCCTATGTTGGTATAGGCGGCGCCTAATACATCGACTATTTTGACATAGGTGGAACCTAACCAATCGCCTAAGTGAGGCAGTGAGCAGAGGTAATGGTATAAGCGGCGCCTAAACTATCACCAATGTTGATATAAGTGGCGCTTATGGCATCGCTTATGTTTACATAGGCGGTGTCTAACCTATCACCTAAGTGAGGCAGCGAGCCTAGGCAATTGTATAAGCGGTGCCTAACATATCGCCTATATTGATATACATGGCGCCTAAGCCATTGTGTATGTTTATATTGCGGCGCCCAACCTATCGCCTATGTGAGGCAGTAAGCATAGGCAATGGTATAAGCGGTGCCTACGCCATCGCCTATGTTGACGTAGGCGTTGCCTAACCTATCGTCTATGTTGATATAGGCGGCGACTAAGCCATCGCCTATATTGACATATGCGGCACCTAACCTATCGCCTAAGTGAGGTAGTGAGCATTGGTAATGGTATAAGCTACGCCTAACCTATCGCCTATGTTGATATAGGTGGCTCCTATGTCATCTCCTATGTTTACATAGGCGGCGCCTAACCTATCGCCTATGTTGATATAGGTGGCAGCTATGGCATCTCCTATGTTTACATAGGCGGTGCCTATCCTATCGCCTTAGTGAGGCAGCAAGCATATGCAATGGTATAAGCGGCGCCTTACCTATCGCCTATGTTGATATAGGCGGCCCCTAAGCGATCGTCTATGTTGACATAGGCGGCACCTAACCTATCGCCTAAGTGAGGCGGTGAGAATAGGCAATGGTATAAGCGGTGCCTAACCTGTCGTCTATTTTTATATATGCGGCGCCTAATCCATCGACTATGATGACATAGCCAGCACCTAACCTATCGCCTAAGTGAGGCAGTAAGCATAGGAAATTGTATAAGCGGCGCCTAACCTATCGTCAATGTTGATATAGGCGGCGTCTAAGCCAACGCCTATGTTCACGTAGGCGGTGCCTAACCTATCTCCTAAGTAAGGCGGTGAGCATAGGTAATGGTATAAGCGGCGTGTAACCTGTCGCCTATGTTGGTATAGGCGGCGCCTAATACATCGACTATATTGACATAGGTGGAACCTAACCAATCGCCTAAGTGAGGCAGTGAGCAGAGGTAATGGTATAAGCGGCGCCTAAACTATCACCAATGTTGATATAAGTGGCGCTTATGGCATCGCTTATGTTTACATAGGCGGTGTCTAACCTATCACCTAAGTGAGGCAGCGAGCATAGGCAATTGTATAAGCGGTGCCTAACATATCGCCTATATTGATATACATGGCGCCTAAGCCATTGCGTATGTTTATATTGCGGCGCCCAACCTATCGCCTAAGTGAGGCAGTAAGCATAGGCAATGGTATAAGCGGTGCCTACGCCATCGCCTATGTTGACGTAGGCGTTGCCTAACCTATCGTCTATGTTCATATAGGCGGCGACTAAGCCATCGCCTATATTGACATATGCGGCACCTAACCTATCGCCTAAGTGAGGTAGTGAGCATTGGTAATGGTATAAGCTACGCCTAACCTATCGCCTATGTTGATATAGGTGGCGCCTATGTCATCTCCTATGTTTACATAGGCGGCGCCTAACCTATCGCCTATGTTGATATAGGTGGCAGCTATGGCATCTCCTATGTTTACATAGGCGGTGCCTATCCTATCGCCTTAGTGAGGCAGCAAGCATATGCAATGGTATAAGCGGCGCCTTACCTATCGCCTATGTTGATATAGGCGGCCCCTAAGCGATCGTCTATGTTGACATAGGCGGCACCTAACCTATCGCCTAAGTGAGGCGGTGAGAATAGGCAATGGTATAAGCGGTGCCTAACCTGTCGCCTATGTTGATATATGCGGCGCCTAATCCATCGACTATGATGACATAGCCAGCACCTAACCTATCGCCTAAGTGAGGCAGTAAGCATAGGAAATTGTATAAGCGGCGCCTAACCTATCATCAATGTTGATATAGGCGGCGCCTAAGCCAACGCCTATGTTCACGTAGGCGGTGCCTAACCTATCGCCTTATTGAGGCAGTTACCATAGGCAAAAGATATAAGCGTCGCCTAACCTATCGCCTATGTTATTATAGGCGGCGCCTAAGCCATCTCCTATATTAACATAGCTGGAACCTAACCTATCGCCTAAGTGAGGCAGTGAGAATAGGCAATGGTATAACCGGTGCCTAACCTATCGCCTATGTTGATATAGGCGGCGCCTAATCCATCGCCTATCATGACATAGGTGGCGCCTAACCTATCACCTAAGTTAGGCAGTGAGGATAGGCAATGGTATAAGCAGCACCTAACCTATCGCCTATGTTGATATAGGCGGCGCCTAAGCCATCGCCTATGTTGACATAGGCGGTGCCTAACCTATCGCCTATGTTGATATAGGCAACACCATATCCATTGCCTTTGTTGACATAGGCGGCGTCTAACCTATCGCCTAACTAAGGCAGTGAGCATAGACAATGGTATAAGCAGTGCCTAACCTATCACCTATGTTGATATAGGCGACACCTAAGACATCGCCTAAGTGAGGCAGTTAGCATAGGCAATGGTATAAACGGCGCCTAACCTATCGCCTGTGTTGATATAGGCGGAGCCTAAGAGATCGCCTATGTAGACATAGGCAACGCCTAACCTATCTCCTAAGTAAGGCAGTGAGCGTAGGTAATGGTATAAGCGGCGTGTAACCTGTCGCCTATGATGGTATAGGCGGCGCCTAATACATCGATTATATTGACATAGGCGGCACCTAACCTATCGCCTATGTTGGTATAGGCAGCGCCTAAGCCATCGCCTATGTTGACATAGGCCGCGTCTAACCTATCGCCTAACTGAGGCAGTGAGCATAGACAATGGTATAAGCGGTGCCTAACCTATCACCTATGTTGATATAGGCGGAACCTATGCCACACCTAAGTGAGGTAGTTAGCATAGGGAATGGTATAAACGGCGCCTAACCTATCGCCTGTGTTGATATAGGCGGAGCCTAAGCGATCGCCTATGTAGACATAGGCGGCGCCTAACCTATCTCCTAAGTAAGGCGGTGAGCATAGGTAATGGTATATGCGGCGTGTAACCTGTCGCCTATGTTGGTATAGGCGACGCCTAATACATCGACTATATTGACATAGGCGGCACCTAACCTATCGCCTAACTCAGGCAGTGAGCATAGGTAATGGTATAAGCGGCGCCTATCCTATTGCCAATGTTGATATAGGTGGCGCTTATGGCATTGCTTATGTTTACATAGGCGGTGCCTAACCTATCACCTAAGTGAGGCCACGAGCATAGGCAATGTTATAAGAGGCGCCTAACATATCGCCTATATTGATATACGTGGCGCTTAAGCCATTGCCTATGTTTATATATGCGGCGCCCAACCTATCGCCTAAGTGAGGCAGTAAGCATAGGCAATGGTATAAGCGGTGCCTAACCTATCACCAGTGTTGATATAGGCGGCGCCTAAGCCATCGCCTATCTTGACGTAGGAGGTGCCTAACCTATCGTCTAATTGAGGCAGTGACCATAGGCAATGGTATAAACGTTGCCTAACCTATCGCCTATGTTGATATAGGCGGCGACCAAGCCATCGCCTATATTGACTTAGGCGGCACCAAACCTATCGCCTAAGTGAGGTAGTGATCATAGGTAATGGTATAAGCGACGCCTAACCTATCCCCTATGTTGATATAGGTGGCGCCTATGGCATCTCCTATGTTTACATAGGCTGCGCCTAACCTATCGCCTATGTTGATATAGATGGCACCTATGGCATCTCCTATGTTTACATAGGCGGCGCCTAACCTATCGCCTAAGTAATGTAGAAAGCATATGCAATGGTATAAGCGGCGCCTAACCTATCTCCTATGTTGATATAGGCGGCCCCTAAGCGATCGCCTATGTTGACATAGGCGGCACCTAACATATCGCCTAAGTGAGGCGGTAAGAATAGGCAATGGTATAAGCGGCGCCTAACCTGTCGCCTATGTTGATATATGCAGCGCCTAATCCATCGACTATGTTGACATAGGTGGCACCTAACCTATCGCCTAACTGAGGCAGTAAGCATTGGCAATGGTATAAGCGGCGCCTAACCTATCGCCTATGTTCACGTAGGTGGTGCCTAACCTATCGCCTATGTTGACATACGTGGCTCTTATGCCATTGCCTATGTTTATATATGCGGCGCCTAAACTATCTCCTAAGTGAGGCAGTAAGCATAGAAAATGGTATAAGCGGCGCGTAACCTGTCGCCTATGATGATATAGGCGGCGCTTAATCCATCGCATATGTTGACATAGGCGGCACCTAACCTACCATGTAATTGAGGCAGTGAGCATAGGTAATGGTATAAGCGGCGCCTAACCTATCGCCTATGTTGATATAGGTGGCGCCTAAGCCATCGCCAATGTAACATAGGCGGTGCCTAACCTATTGCCTAAGTGAGGGAGTGAGAATAGGCAATGGTATAAGCGACGGCTAACCTATCGCCTATGTTGATATAGGTGGCGCCTATGCCATTACCAATGTTGACATAATTGGAGCCTAACCTATCCCCTATGTGAGGCAGTTAGCATAGGCAATGGTATATGCGGCGCCTAACCTATCTCCTATGTTGATATAGGCGGCGCCTAAGACATCGCCTATGTAGACATAGGCGGCGTCTAACCTATCGTCTAAGTGAGGCAGTGAGCATAGGCAATGGTCTAAGCGACGCCTAACCTATCGCCTATGTTGATATAGGCAGCGCCTAAGCCATTGTCTATGTTGACATAGGCGGTGCCTAACCTATCTCTTAAAAAAGACAGTGAGCATAGACAATGGTATAAGCGGAGCCTAACCTATCAACTATGTTGATATAGGCGGCACGTAAGCCATCGCCTAAGTGAGGCAGTGAGCATTGGCAATGGTATAAGCGGCGCCTAACCTATCGCCTATGTTGATATAGGAAGCGCCTATGCCATCGCCTATGTTGACATAGGCGGCACCTAACCTATTGCCTAAGTGAGACAACGAGCATAGGAAAATGTAGAAGCGGCGCCTAACCTGTCGCCTATGTTGATATATGCGGCGCCTAATCCATCGACTATGTTGACATAGGCGGCACCTAACCTATCGCCTAAGTAAGGCAGTGAGCATAGGTAATGGTATAAGCAGCGCCTAACCTATCGCCTATGTTGACATAGGTAGCGCCTATGGCATCGCTCATGTTTACATATGCGGCACCTAACCTATCGCCTAAGTAAGGCAGCGAGGATAGGCAATGGTATAAGTGGTGCCTAACCTATTACCTATGTTGACATAGGTGGCGCCTAAGACATTGCCTATGTTTATATATGCGACGCCTAACCTATCGCCTAAGTGAGGCAGTAAGCATAGGCAACGGTATAAGCGGCCCCTAAACTGCCGCCTATGTTCATATAGGTGGCGCCTAATCCATCGCATATGTTGACATAGGCAGAACCTAACCTATCGCCTAAGGCAGTGAGCATAGTTAATGGTATAAGTGGTGCCTAACCTATCGCGTATGTTGATACTGGCGGTGCCTAAGCGATCCCCTAAGTGAGGCAGTGAGCATAGCCAATGGTATAAGCGGCGCCTAACCTATCGCCTATGTTGATACAGGCGGCGCCTAAGCGATCGCCTATGTTGACTTAGGCGGCGCCTAACCTATCGCCTAAGTAAGGCGGTGATCATAGGAAATGGTATAAGCGATGCATAACCTATCGCCTATGTTGATATAGGTGGCGCCTAAGCCATTGCCTATGTTGACATAGACCGAGCCTAACCTATCACCTAAGTGAGAAAGTGAGCATAGGTAATGGTATAAGCGGCGCCTGACCGATCGCCTATGTTGATATAGGCGGCACCTAACCTATCGCCTAACTGAGGCAGCAAGCATAGGCAATGGTATAAGCGGCGCCTAACCTATCGCCAATGTTGATATAGGCGGCGGCTAAGCCATCGCCTAAGTTCACGTAGGCGGTGCCTAACCTATCACCTAATTGAGGCAGTGACCATAGGCAATGGTATAAGCGTCGCCTAACCTATCGCCTATGTTTTTATAGGCGGCGCCTAAACCATCGCCTATATTAACATAGGTGGAACCTAACCTATCGCCTAAGTGACGCAGTGACAATAGGCAATGGTATAACCGGTGCCTAACCTATCGCCTCTGTTGATATAGGCGGCGCCTAAGCCATCGCCTATCATGACATATGTGACACCTAACCTATCGCCTAAGTGAGGCAGTAAGCATAGGCAATGGTATAAGCGGCGCCTAACCTATAGCCTATGTTGATATAGGCGGCACCAAAGCCATCGCCTATGTTGACATAGGCGGCGCCTAACCTATCGTCTATTCTGACATAGGAAACACCATATTCATTGCCTTTGATGACATAGGCGGCGTCTAACCTATCGCCTAACTGAGGCAGTGAGCATAGACAATGGTATAAGCGGTGCCTAACCTATCACCTATGTTGAAATAGGCGGCACCTAAGCCATCGCCTAAGTGAGGCAGTTAGCAAAGGCAATGGTATAAACGGCGCCTAACCTATCCCCTGTGTTGATATAGGCTAGCCTATGCGATCTCCTTTGTAGACATAGGCGGCGCCTAACCTATCTCCTAAGTAAGGCGGTGAGCATAGGTAATGGTATAAGCGGCGTGTAACCTGTCCCCTATATTGGTATAGGCGGCGCCTAATACATCGACTATATTGACATAGGCGGCACCTAACCTATCGCCTAAGTGAGGCAGTGAGCATAGGTAATGGTATAAGCGGCGCCTAACCTATCGCCAATGTTGATATAGGTGGCGCTTATGGCATCGCTTATGTTTACATAGGCGGTGCCTAACCTATCACCTAAGTGAGGCAGCGAGCATAGGCAATGGTATAAGCGGCTCCTAACATATCGCCTATATTGATATACATGGCTCCTAAGTCATTGCCTATGTTTATATATGCGGCGCCCAACGTATCGCCTAAGTGAGGCAGTAAGCATAGGCAATGGTATAAGCGGTGCCTAAGCCATCGCCTAGGTTGACGTAGGCGTCGCCTAACCTATCGTCTATGTTGATATAGGCAGCGCCTAATCCATCGCCTATATTGACATAGGCGGCACCTAACCTATCGCCTATGTGAGGCAGTGAGCATAGGTAATTGTATAAGCGACGCCTAACCTATCGCCTATGTTGATATAGGTGGCGCCTATCGCATCTCCTATGTTTACATAGGCGGCGCCTAACCTATCGCCTATGTTGATATAGGTGGCACCTATGGCATCTCCTATGTTTACATAGGCGGCGCATATCCTATCGCCTTAGTGAGGAAGCAAGCATATGCAATGGAATAAGCGGCGCCTTACCTATCGCCTATGTTGATATAGGCGGCCCCTAAGCGATAGCCTATGTTGACATAGGCGGCACCTAACCTATCGCCTAAGTGAGGCGGTGAGAATAGGCAATGGTATAAGCGGCGCCTAACCTGTCGCCTATGTTGATATATGCGGCGCCTAATCCATCGAATATGTTGACATAGCCGGCACCTAATCTATCGCCTAAGTGAAGCAGTAAGCATAGGCAATGGTATAAGCGGCGCCTAACCTATCGCCAATGTTGATATAGGCGGCGCCTATGCCATCGCCTATGTTCACGTAGGAGGTTCCTAACCTATCGCCTAATTGAGGCAGTGACCATAGGCAATGGTATAAGCGTCGCCTAACCTATCCCCTATGTTGTTATAGGTGGCGCCTAAACCATCGCCTATATTAACATAGGTGGAACCTAACCTATCGCCTAAGTGACGTAGTGAGAATAGGCAATGGTATAATCGGTGCCTAACCTATCGCCTATGTTGATATAGGCGGCGCCTAAGCCATCGCCTATCATGACATATGTGGCACCTAACCTATCGCCTAAGTAAGGCAGTGAGCATAGGCAATGGTATAAGCGGCGCCTAACCTATCGCCTATGTTGATATAGGCGGCACCTAAGACATCGCCTATGTTGACATAGGCGGCGCCTAACCTATCGCCTATGTTGATATAGGCAACACCATATCCATTGCCTTTGTTGACATAGACGACGTCTAACCTATCGCCTAACTGAGGCAGTGAGCATAGACAATGGTATAAACGGTGCCTAACCTATCACCTATGTTGATATAGGCGGCACCTAAGCCATCGCCTAAGTGAGGCAGTTAGCAAAGGCAATGGAATAAACGGCGCCAAACCTATCCTCTGTGTTGATATAGGTGGAGCCTAAGCGATCTCCTATGTATACATAGGTGGCGCCTAACCTATCTCCTAAGTAAGGCGGTGAGCATAGGTAATGGTATAAGCGGCGTGTAACCTGTCGCCTATGTTGGTATAGGCGGCGCCTAATACATCGACTATATTGAAATAGGCGGCACCTAACCTATCGCCTAAGTGAGGCAGTGAGCAGAGGTAATGGTATAAGCGGCGCCTAACCTATCGCCAATGTTGATATAAGTGGCGCTTATGGCATCGCTTATGTTTACATAGGCGGTGTCTAACCTATCACCTAAGTGAGGCAGCGAGCATAGGCAATGGTATAAGCGGTGCCTAACATATCGCCTATATTGATATACATGGCGCCTAAGCCATTGCCTATGTTTATATTGCGGCGCCCAACCTATCGCCTAAGTGAGGTAGTAAGCATAGGCAATGGTATAAGCGGTGCCTAAGCCATCGCCTATGTTGACGTAGGCGTTGCCTAACCTATCGTCTATGTTGATATAGGCGGCGCCTAAGCCATCGCCTATATTGACATATGCGGCACCTAACCTATCGCCTAAGTGAGGTAGTGAGCATAGGTAATAGTATAAGCTACGCCTAACCTATCGCCTATGTTGATATAGGTGGCGCCTATGTCATCTCCTATGTTTACATAGGCGGCGCCTAACCTATCGCCTATGTTGATATAGGTGGCACCTATGGCATCTCCTATGTTTACATAGGCGGTGCCTATCCTATCGCCTTAGTGAGGCAGCAAGCATATTCAATGGTATAAGCGGCGCCTTACCTATCGCCTATGTTGATATAGGCGGCCCATAAGCGATCGCCTATGTTGATATAGGCAACACCATATCCATTGCCTTTGTTGACATAGGCGGTGTCTAACCTATCGCCTAACTGAGGCAGTGAGCATAGACAATGGTATAAACGGTGCCTAACCTATCGTCTATGTTGATATAGGCGGCGCCTAAGCCATCGCCTATATTTTCATATGCGGCACCTAACCTATCGCCTAAGTGAGGTAGTGAGCATAGGTAATAGTATAAGTTACGCCTAACCTATCGCCTATGTTGATATAGGTGGCGCCTATGTCATCTCCTATGTTTACATAGGCGGCGCCTAACCTATCGCCTATGTTAATATAGGTGGCACCTATGGCATCTCCTATGTTTACATAGGCGGTGCCTATCCTATCGCCTTAGTGAGGCAGCAAGCATATGCAATGGTATAAGCGGTGCCTAACCTATCGTCAATGTTGATATAGGCGGCGCCTAAGCCAACGCCTATGTTCACGTAGGCGGTGCCTAACCTATCGCCTTATTGAGGCAGTTACCATAGGCAAAGGTATAAGCGTCGCCTAACCTATCGCCTATGTTATTATAGGCGGCGCCTAAGCCATCTCCTATATTAACATAGATGGAACCTAACCTATCGCCTAAGTGAGGCAGTGAGAATAGGCAATGGTATAACCGGTGCCTAACCTATCGCCTATGTTGATATAGGCGGCGCCTAAGCCATCGCCTATCATGACATAGGTGGCGCCTAACCTATCACCTAAGTTAGGCAGTGAGGATAGGCAATGGTATAAGCAGCGCCTAACCTATCGCCTATGTTGATATAGGTGGCTCCTAAGCCATCGCCTATGTTGACATAGTCGGTGCCTAACCTATCGCCTATGTTGATATAGGCAACACCATATCCATTGCCTTTGTTGACATTGGTGGCGTCTAACCTATCGCCTAACTGAGGCAGTGAGCATAGACAATGGTATAAGCAGTGCCTAACCTATCACCTATGTTGATATAGGCGACACCTAAGCCATCTCCTAAGTGAGGCAGTTAGCATAGGCAATGGTATAAACGGCGCCTAACCTATCGCCTGTGTTGATATAGGCGGAGCCTAAGAGATCGCCTATGTAGACATAGGCAGCGCCTAACCTATCTCCTAAGTAAGGCATGAGCGTAGGTAATGGTATAAGCGGCGTGTAACCTGTCGCCTATGATGGTATAGGCGGCGCCTAATACATCGACTATATTGACATAGGCGGCACGTAACCTATCGCCTAAGTGAGGCAGTGAGCATAGGTAATGGTATAAGCAGCGCCTAACCTATCGCGAATGTTGATATAGGTGGAACTTATGGCATAGCTTATGTTTACATAGGCGGTGCCTAACCTATCACCAAAGTGAGGCAGCGAGCATAGGCAATGGTATAAGCGGAGCCTAACATATCGCCTATATTGATATACGTGGCGCCTAAGCCATTGCCTATTTTTATATATGCGGCGCCCAACCTATCGCCTAAGTGAGGCAGTAAGCATAGGCAATGGTATAAGCGGTGCCTAACCTATCACCAATGTTGATATAGGCGGCGCCTAAGCCATCGCCTATGTTGATGTAGGCGGTGCCTAACCTATCGGCTAATTGAGGTAGTGACCATAGGCAATGGTATAAACGTAGCCTAACCTATCGCCTATGTTGATATAGGCGGCGCCTAAGCCATCGCCTATATTGACATAGGCGGCACCTAACCTATCGCCTATGTGAGGCAGTGAGCATAGGTAATGGTGGCACCTATGGCATCTCCTATGTTTACATAGGCGGCGCCTAACCTATCGCCTAAGTGAGGGAGCAAGCATATGCAATGGTATAAGAGGCTCCTAACCTATCGCCTATGTTGATATAGGTGGCCCCTAAGCGATCGCCTATGTTGACATAGGCGGCACCTAACCTATCGCCTATGTGAGGCAGTGAGCATAGGTAATGGTGGCACCTATGGCATCTCCTATGTTTACATAGGCGGTGCCTAACCTATCGCCTAAGTGAGGGAGCAAGCATATGCAATGGTATAAGCGGCTCCTAACCTATCGCCTATGTTGATATAGGTGGCCCCTAAGCGATCGCCTATGTTGACATAGGCGGCACCTAACCTATCGCCTAAGTGAGGCGGTGAGAATAGGCAATGGTATAAGCGGCGCCTAACCTGTCGCCTATGTTGATATATGCGGCGCCTAATCCATTGACTATGTTGACATAGGCGGCACCTAACCTATCGCCTAAGTGAGGCAGTGAGCATAGGTAATGGTATAAGCAGCGCCTAACCTATCGCCTATGTTGACATAGGTGGCGCCTATGGCATCGCTCATGTTTACATAGGCGGTGCCTAACCTATCGCCTAAGTGAGGCTGCGAGGATAGGCAATGGTATAAGCGGTGCCTAACCTATTACCTATGTTGACATACGTGGCGCCTAAGACATTGCCTATGTTTATATATGCGACGCCTAACCTATCGCCTAAGTGAGGCAGTAAGCATAGGCAACGGTATAAGCGGCCCCTAAACTGCCGCCTATGTTCATATAGGTGGCGCCTAATCCATCGCATATGTTGACATAGGCGGCACCTAACCTATCGCCTAAGGTAGTGAGCATAGTTAATGGTATAAGTGGCGCCTAACCTATCGCGTATGTTGATACTGGCGGCGCCTAACCTATCGCCTAAGTAAGGCGGTGATCATAGGAAATGGTATAAGCGACGCATAACCTATCGCCTATGTTGATATAGGTGGCGCCTAAGCCATTGCCTATGTTGACATAGACCGAGCCTAACCTATCGCCTAAGTGAGAAAGTGAGCATAGGTAATGGTATAAGCGGCGCCTGACCGATCGCCTATGTTGATATAGGTGGCTCCTAATCCATCACCTATGTTGTCATAGGAGGCGCCTAACCTATCGCCTAAGTTAGGCAATGAGCATAAGCAATGGTATAAGCGGCGCCTAACCTATCGCCTATGTTGATATAGGTGGCGCCTATGGCAGCTCCTATGATTACATAGGCGGAACCTAACCTCTCTCCTTAGTGAGGCAGCAAGAATAGGCAATGGTATAAGCAACGCCTAACCTATCGCCTATGTAGATATAGGCGGCGCCTAAGCGATCGTGTATGCTGACATAGGCGGTGCCTAACATATCGCCAAATTAAGGCAGTGAGCATAGGCAATGATATAAGCGGCGCCTAACCTATCTCCTATGTTGATATAGGCGGTGCCTAAGCCATCGCCTATGTTGACATAGGCGGATCCTAACCTATTACCTAAGTAAGGCAGTGAGCATAGGTAATGGTCTGAGCGGCGCCTAACCTATCGCCTATGTTGATATAAGTGGCGCCTATGGCATCTCCTATGTTTACATAGGCGGCGCCTAACCTATCGCCTTAGTGAGGCGGCAAGAATAGGCAATGGTATAAGCGGCGCATAACCTATCGCCTATGTTGATATAAGCGGTGCCTAAGCGATCGCCAATGTTGACATAGGCGGAACCTAACCTTTATCCTAAGTCAGGCGATGAGAATAGGCAATGGTATAAGCGGCGCCTAACCTATTGCCTATGTTAATATAGGCAGCACATAATCCATCGACTATGTTGACATAGGCGGCACAAAACCTATCACCTAAGTGAGGCAATGAGCATAGGTAATGGTATAAGCGGAGCCTAACCTATCGCCTATGTTGATATAGGTGGTGCCAATGGCATCGCTTATGTTTACATAGACGGCGTCTAACCTATTGCCTAAGTGAGGCAGCGAGCATAGGCAATGGTATAAGCGGCGCCTAACCTATCGCCTATGTTGACATACGTGGCTCTTAAGCCATTGCCTATGTTTATATATGCGGCACCTAAACTATCGCCTAAGTGAGGCAGTAAGCATAGAAAATGGTATAAGCAGCGCCTAACCTGTCGCCTATGTTGATATAGGCGGCGCTTAATCCATCGCATATGTTGAAATAGGCGGCACCTAACCTACCATGTAATTGAGGCAGTGAGCATAGGTAATGGTATAAGCGGCGCCTAACCAGTCGCCTATGTTGATATAGGTGCCTCCTAAGCCATCGCCAATGTAACATAGGCGGTGCCTAACCTATTGCCTAGGCGAGGGAGTGAGCATAGGCAATGGTATAAGCGACGCCTAACCTATCGCCTATGTTGATATAGGTGGCGCCTATGCCATTACCAATGTTGACATAAGCGGAGCCTAACCTATCCCCTATGTGAGGCAGTGAGCATAGGCAATGGTATATACGGCGCCTAACCTATCTCCTATGTTGATATAGGCGGCGCCTAAGACATCGCCTATGTAGACATAGGCGGCGTCTAACCTATCGCCTAAGTGAGGCAGTGAGCATAGGCAATGGTCTAAGCGATGCCTAACCTATCGCCTAATTTGATATAGGCAGCGCCTAAGCCATTGTCTATGTTGATATAGGCGGTGCCTAACCTATCTCTTAAATGAGACAGTGAGCATAGACAATGGTATAAGCGGAGCCTAACCTATCAACTATGTAGAGATAGGCGGCACGTAAGCCATCGCCTAAGTGAGGCAGTGAGCATAGGCAATGGTATAAGCGGCGCCTAACCTATCGCATATGTTGATATAGGTGGCCCCTAAGCGATCGCCTATGTTGACATAGGCGGCACCTAACCTATCGCCTAAGTGAGGCGGTGAGAATAGGCAATGGTATAAGCGGCGCCTAACCTGTCGCCTATGTTGATATATGCGGCGCCTAATCCATCGACTATGTTGACATAGGCGGCACCTAACCTATCGCCTAAGTGAGGCAGTGAGCATAGGTAATGGTATAAGCAGCGCCTAACCTATCGCCTATGTTGACATAGGTGGCGCCTATGGCATCGCTCATGTTTACATAGGCGGCGCCTAACCTATCGCCTAAGTGAGGCAGCGAGGATAGGCAATGGTATAAGCGGCGCCTAACCTATTACCTATGTTGACATACGTGACACCTAAGACATTGCCTATGTTTATATATGCGACGCCTAACCTATCGCCTAAGTGAGGCAGTAAGCATAGGCAACGGTATAAGCGGCCCCTAAACTTCCGCCTATGTTCATATAGGTGGCGCCTAATCCATCGCATATGTTGACATAGGCGGAACCTAACCTATCACCTATGGCAGTGAGCATAGTTAATGGTATAAGTGGCGCCTAACCTATCGCGTATGTTGATACTGGCGGTGCCTAAGCGATCCCCTAAGTGAGGCAGTGAGCATAGCCAATGGTATAAGCGGCGCCTAACCTATCGCCTATGTTGATATAGGCGGCGCCTAAGCGATCGCCTATGTTGACTTAGGCGGCACCTAACCTATCGCCTAAGCAAGGCGGTGATCATTGGAAATGGTATATGCGACGCATAACCTATCGCCTATGTTGATATAGGTGGCGCCTAAGCCATTGCCTATGTTGACATAGACCGAGCCTAACCTATCGCCTAAGTGAGAAAGTGAGCATAGGTAATGGTATAAGCGGCGCCTGACCGATCGCCTATGTTGATATAGGTGGCTCCTAATCCATCACCTATGTTGTCATAGGAGTCGCCTAACCTATCGCCTAAGTGAGGCAATGAGCATAAGCAATGGTATAAGCGGCGCCTAACCTATCGCCTATGTTGATATAGGTGGCGCCTATGGCATCTCCTATGTTTACATAGGCGGAGCCTAACCTCTCTCCTTAGTGAGGCAGCAAGAATAGGCAATGGTATAAGCAGTGCCTAACCTATCGCCTATGTTGATATAGGCGGCGCCTAAACGATCGCGTATGCTGACATAGGCGGTGCCTAACATATCGCCAAATTAAGGCAGTGAGCATAGGAAATGATATAAGCGGCGCCTAACCTATCTCCTATGTTGATATAGGCGGTGCCTAAGCCATCGCCTATGTTGACATAGGCGGATCCTAACCTATCACCTAAGTAAGGCAGTGAGAATAGGTAATGGTATGAGCAGCGCCTAACCTATCGCCTATGTTGATATAAGTGGCGCCTATGGCATATCCTATGTTTACATAGGCGGCGCCTAACCTATCGCCTTAGTGAGGCGGCAAGAATAGGCAATGGTATAAGCGGCGCCTAACCTATCGCCTATGTTGATATAAGCGGTGCCTAAGCGATCGCCAATGTTGACATAGGCGGAACCTAACCTATATCCTAAGTCAGGCAGTGAGAATAGGCAATGGTATAAGCGGCGCCTAACCTGTTGCCTATGTTAATATAGGCGGCACATAATCCATCGACTATGTTGACATAGGCGGCACCAAACCTCTCACCTAAGTGAGGCAATGAGCATAGGTAATGGTATAAGCGGAGCCTAACCTATCGCCTATGTTGATATAGGTGGTGCCAATGGCATCGCTTATGTTTACATAGACGGCGTCTAACCTATTGCCTAAGTGTGGCAGCGAGCATAGGCAATGGTATAAGCGACGCCTAACCTATCGCCTATGTTGACATACGTGGCTCTTAAGCCATTGCCTATGTTTATATATGCGGCGCCTAAACTATCTCCTAAGTGAGGCAGTAAGCATAGAAAATGGTATAAGCGGCTCCTAACCTGTCGCCTATGTTGATATAGGCGGCGCTTAATCCATCGCATATGTTGACATAGGCGGCAACTAACCTACCATGTAATTGAGGTAGTGAGCATAGGTAATGGTATAAGCGGCGCCTAACCTATCGCCTATGTTGATATAGGTGGCGCCTAAGCCATCGCCAATGTAACATAGGCGGTGCCTAACCTATTGCCTAAGTGAGGGAGTGAGCATAGGCAATGGTATAAGCGGCGCCTAACCTATCGCCTATGTTGATATAGGTGGCGCCTATGCCATTACCAATGTTGACATAAGCGGAGCCTAACCTATCCCCTATGTGAGGCAGTGAGCATAGGCAATGGTATATGCGGCGCCTAACCTATCTCCTATGTTGATATAGGCGACGCCTAAGACATCGCCTATGTAGACATAGGCGGCGTCTAACCTATCGCCTAAGTGAGGCAGTGAGCATAGGCAATGGTCTAAGCGACGCCTAACCTATCGCTTATGTTGATATAGGCAGCGCCTAAGGCATTGTCTATGTTGACATAGGCGGTGCCTAACCTATCTCTTAAATGAGACAGTGAGCATAGACAATGGTATAAGCGGAGCCTAACCTATCAACTATGTAGATATAGGCGGCACGTAAGCCATCGCCTAAGTGAGGCAGTGAGCATAGGCAATGGTATAAGCGGCGCCTAACCTATCGCCTATGTTGATATAGGAAGCGCCTATGCCATCGCCTATGTTGACATAGGCGGCACCTAACCTACCGCCTAAGTGAGACAGCGAGCATAGGAAAATGTAGAAGCGGCGCCTAACCTATCGCCTATGTAGATATAAGTGGCACCTAAGCCATCACCTATGTTGACATAGGCGGCGCCTAAACTATCGCCTAAGTGAGGCAGTGAGCATAGGAATTGGTAAAAGTAGCGCCTAATCTATCGCCTATGTTGATGTAGGGGGAGCCTATGCCAGGACGTATGTTGACATAGGCGGAGTCTAACCTATCGCCTAAGTGAGGCAGTGACCATAGGCAATGGTATAAGCGTCGCCTATCCTATTGCCTATGTTGATATAGGTGGAGCCTACGACAGGGCCTAAGTTGTCATAGGCGGCATCTAACCTATCGCCTAAGTGAGTCAGGGAGCATAGGCAATGGTATAAGTGGCTCCTAACCTATCACCTATGTTGGTATAGGAGGCCCCTAAGACATCGCCTATGTTGACATAGGCGGCGCCTAACCTATCTCCTAAGTGAGTCAGTGAGCATAGGCAATGGTATAAGCGGCGCCTAACCTATTGCCTATGCTGATATAGGCGGCTCCTATGCCATCGCCTTTGTTGACATAGGAGGCGCCTAACCTATCGCCTAAGTGAGGTAGCGATAATAGGCAATGGTATAAGCTGCGCCTAACCTATCGTGTATGTTAATTTAAGTGGCACCTAAGCCATCGCCATTGGTCATATAGGCGGGGGATAACCTATCAGATAAGTGAGGAAGTAAGCATTGGAAACCTATTGCCTATGTTGACATAGGTGTTGCCTAACCTATCGCCTATGATTATATAGGCGGAGCCTAACCTATCACCTAAGTGAGGCAGTAAGCATAGACAATGGTATAAGCGGCTCTTATCCTATCGCTTATGTTGATACAGGTGGCACGTAAGCCATCGCCTATGTTGACATAGGTGTCACCTAACCTATAGCCAAAGTGAGGCAGTGAGCATAGGGAATAGAATAATCGGCGCCGAACCTATCGCATATGTTGTTATTGGCGGCACCTGATCTATCGCCTTTGTTGACATCCAGTGCCTAACCTATCGCCTAAGTGAGGTAGTGAGCCTTGGAAATGGTATAAGAGGCGCCTAATCTATCTCATATGTTGATTAAGGCGGCACCTAAGACATCGCCTATGTTAACATAGGCGGCACCTAACCTATCACCTAAGTAAGCTAGTGAGCATAGGAAATGGTATAAGTGACGCCTAGCCTATCGTCTATGTCGATATAAGCGGCGCCTATGCCATCGCCAATGTAACATAGGCGGTGCCTAACCTATTGCCTAAGTGAGGCAGTAAGCATAGGCAATGGTATAAGTGGACCCTAACCAATCACCTATGTTGATATAAGTGGCGCCTATGACATTGCCTATGTTGACATAGACAGCGCCTAACCTATCGCCTAAGTGAGGTAGTGAGCATAGGCAATGGTATAAGAGTCACATAAACTATCTCCTAACTGAGGGAGTGAGCATAGGCAATGGTATAAGCGGCGCCTAATCTATCGCCCATGTTGATATAGGTGGCTCCTAAGCCATTACCAATGTTGACATAAGCGGAGCCTAACCTATCCCCTATGTGAGGCAGTGAGCATAGGCAATGGTATATGCTGAGCCTAACCTATCGCCTATGTTGATATAGGCGGCGCCTAAGACATCACCTATGTTGACATAGGTGAGGTCTAACCTATCGCCTAAGTGAGGCAGTGAGCATAGGCAATGGTCTAAGCGGCGCCTAACCTATCGCCTATGTTGATATAGGCAGCGCCTAATCCATTGTCTATGTTGACATAGGCGGTGCCTAACCTATCTCTTAAATGAGACAGTGAGCATAGACAATGGTATAAGCGGAGCCTAACCTATCAACTATGTTGATATAGGCGGCACCTAAGCCATCGCCTAAGTGAGGCAGTGAGCATAGGCAATGGTATAAGCGGCGCCTAACCTATCGCCTATGTTGATATAGGCGACGCCTAAGTGATCGCCTATATCTACATAGGCGGCGCCTAACCTATCGCCTCAGTGAGGCGGTGAGCATAGGCAATGGTATATGCGGCGCCTAACCTGTTGCATAGGTTGGTATAGGCGGTGCCTAATCCATCGACTATGTTGACATAGGCGGCACCTAACCTATCGCCTAAGTGAGGCAGTGAACATAGGTAATGGTATAAGCGGCTCCTAACATATCTACAATGTTGATATAGGTGGCTCCTATGGAATCGCTTATGATTACATAGGCGGCATCTAACCTATCGCCTAAGTGAGGCAGCGAGGATACGCAATGGTATAAGCGTCGCCTAACCTATCGCCTATGTTGATATATGCAGCGCCTAAGCCATCGCCTATATTGACGTAGGCAGTGCCTAACGTATCGCCAAATTGAGGCAGTGAGCATAGGCAATGGTATAAGCGGTGCCTAACCTATTGCCTGTGTTTATTTAGGCGATGCCTAAGCCATCGCCTATATTGATATAGGCGACACCAAACCTATCGCCTAAGTGAGGCAGTGAGAATAGGTAATGGTTTTAGCGGCGCCTAACCTATCGCCTATATTGATATAGGTGGCGCCTATGGAATCTCCTATGTTTACATAGGCGGAGCCTAACCTATCGCCTTAGTGAGGCAGCAAGAATTGGCAACGGTATAAGCGGCGCCTAACCTATCGCCTATGTTGATATAGACGGCGCCTAAGTGAGGCGGTGAGCATAGGCAATGGCATAAGCGGCGCCTAAACTGTCACCTATGTTGATATAGGCGGCGCCTAATACATCGACTATGTTGACATAGGCGGCGCCTAACCTATCGCCTAAGTGAGGCGGTTAGCATGGGTAATAGTATAAGAGGCGCTTAACCTATCGCCTATGTTGATATAGGTGGCTCCTATGGCATTGATTATGTTGACATAGGCGGCGCCTAACCTATCGCCTAAGTGAGGCAGCGAGCATAGGCAATGGTATAAGCGGCTCCTAACCCATCACCTATGTTGATATAGGTGGAGCCTAAGTTATTGCCTAAGTGAGGCAGTGAGCATAGGCAATGGTATAAGCGACGCCTAACCTATCGCCTATATTGACATAGGTGTCACCTAACCTATAGCCAAAGTGAGGTAGTGAGCATAGGGAATAGTATAATCGGCGCCTAACCTATCGCCTATGTTGATATAGGAAGCGCCTATGCCATCGCCTATGTTGACATAGGCGGCACCTAACCTATCGCCTAAGTGAGACAGTGAGCATAGGAAAATGTAGAAGCGGCGCCTAACCTATGGCCTATGTTTATATAAGTGGCACCTAAGCCATCACCTATGTTGACATAGGCGGCTCCTAAACTATCGCCTAAGTGAGGTAGTGAGCATAGGAATTGGTAAAAGTAGCGCCTAATCTATCGCCTATGTTGATGTAGGGGGAGCCTATGCCAGGACGTATGTTGACATAGGCGGAGTCTAACCTATCGCCTAAGTGAGGCAGTGACCATAGGCAATGGTATAAGCATCGCCTATCCTATTGCCTATGTTGATATAGGCGGATCCTATTACAGGGCCTAAGTTGACATAGGCGGCATCTAACCTATCGCCTAAGTGAGTCAGGGAGAATAGGCAATGGTATATGTGGCTCCTAACCTATCACCTATGTTGATATAGGACGCCCCTAAGACATCGCCTATGTTGACATAGGCGGCGCCTAACCTATCGCCTATGTGAGTCAGTGAGCATAGGCAATGGTATAAGCGGCGCCTAACCTATTGCCTATGTTGATATAGGCGGCTCCTATGCCATCGCCTCTGTTGACATAGGAGGCGCCTAACCTATCGCCTAAGTGAGGTAGCGATAATAGGCAATGGTATATGCTGCGCCTAACCTATCGTGTATGTTGATATAAGTGGCACCTAAGCCATCGCCATTGTTGATATAGGCGGGGGATAACCTATCACATAAGTGAGGAAGTAAGCATTGGAAACCTATCGCCTATGTTGACATAGGCGTTGCCTAACCTATCGCCTATGATTATATAGGCGGAGCCTAACCTATCACCTAAGTGAGGCAGTAAGCATAGCCAATGGTATAAGCGACTCTTATCCTATCTCTTATGTTGATACAGGTGGCACGTAAGACATCGCCTATGTTGACATAGGTGTCACCTAACCTATAGCCAAAGTGAGGCAGTGAGCATAGGGAATAGAATAATCGGCGCCGAACCTATCGCCTATGTTGTTATTGGCGGCACCTGACCTATCGCCTATGTTGACATAACTAGTGCCTAACCTATCGCCTAAGTGAGGTAGTGAGCCTTGGAAATGGTATAAGAGGCGCCTAATATATCGCCTATGTTGATTAAGGCGGCACCTAAGACATCGCCTATGTTACCATAGGCAGCACCTAACCTATCACCTAAGTAAGCTAGTGAGCATAGGCAATGGTATAGCGGCTCCTAACCTATTGCATATGTTGATATAGGTGGTGCCTAAACCATCGCCTAGGTGAGGCAGTGAGCATAGGCAATAATATAAGCGGCGCCTAACCTATCGCCTAAGTAAGGCAGTGAGCATAGGCAAAGGTATAAGTGGCTCCTAACCTATCGCCTATGTTTATATAGGCGGCGCCTAAGCCATCGCCTATGTTAACATAGGTGGCGCCAAACCCATCGCCTATGTGTGGCAGTGAGCATAAGCAATGGTATAAGCGTCTCCTAAACTATCGCATATATTTATATAGGCGGCGCCTAAGCCATCACCTATTTTGTTTGGGCGGTGCCTAACCTACCGCCTAGGTGAGGCAGTGAGCATAGGCAATGATATAAGCGGCGTCTAACCTATCGCCTAAGTAAGGCAGTGATCATAGGCAAAGGTATAAGTGGCTCCTAACCTATCACTTATGTTGATTTAGGCGGCGCCTAATCCATCGCCCATGTTGACATAGGCTACGCCAAACTAATTGCCTAAGAGAGGCAGTGAGCATAGGCAATGGTATAAGCGACGCCTAATCTATCACCTATGATGATATAGGCGGCACCAAAGCCATCGCCTATGTTGATATCGGCGGCGCCTAACCTATCGCCTATGTGAAGCAGTGAGCATAGGTAATGGTATAAGTGGCTCCTAAACTATCGCATATGTTGATATAGGTGTCGCCTAAGCCATCGCCTATGTTGACATAGGCGG
The DNA here is from genome assembly GCA_030864215.1 of Capsicum pubescens. Lineage (NCBI taxonomy): Eukaryota > Viridiplantae > Streptophyta > Magnoliopsida > Solanales > Solanaceae > Capsicum > Capsicum pubescens. The sequence goes on from CM061538.1 coordinate 40,530,430, forward strand.
CGCCTAACCTATCGCCTAAGTGAGGCTATGAGCATAGTAAATGGTATAAGTAGTGCCTAACCTATTGCCTATGTTTATATAGGTGGTGCCTACGCCATCGCCTATATTAACATAGGAAGCGCCTAACCTATCGCCTAAGTGAGGAAGTGAGCATAGGCAATGGTATAAGCGGCTCCTAACCTATTGCATATGTTGATATAGGTGGCGCCTAAACCATCGCCTAGGTGAGGCAGTGAGCATAGGGAATAGAATAATCGGCGCCGAACCTATCGCCTATGTTGTTATTGGCGGCACCTGACCTATCGCCTATGTTGACATAACTAGTGCCTAACCTATCGCCTAAGTGAGGTAGTGAGCCTTGGAAATGGTATAAGAGGCGCCTAATATATCGCCTATGTTGATTAAGGCGGCACCTAAGACATCGCCTATGTTAACATAGGCAGCACCTAACCTATCACCTAAGTAAGCTAGTGAGCATAGGCAATGGTATAGCGGCTCCTAACCTATTGCATATGTTGATATAGGTGGTGCCTAAACCATCGCCTAGGTGAGGCAGTGAGCATAGGCAATAATATAAGCGGCGCCTAACCTATCGCCTAAGTAAGGCAGTGAGCATAGGCAAAGGTATAAGTGGCTCCTAACCTATCGCCTATGTTTATATAGGCGGCGCCTAAGCCATCGCCTATGTTAACATAGGTGGCGCCAAACCCATCGCCTATGTGTGGCAGTGAGCATAAGCAATGGTATAAGCGTCTCCTAAACTATCGCATATATTTATATAGGCGGCGCCTAAGCCATCACCTATTTTGTTTGGGCGGCAACTAACCTATCGCCTAGGTGAGGCAGTGAGCATAGGCAATGATATAAGCGGCGTCTAACCTATCGCCTAAGTAAGGCAGTGATCATAGGCAAAGGTATAAGTGGCTCCTAACCTATCACTTATGTTGATTTAGGCGGCGCCTAATCCATCGCCCATGTTGACATAGGCTACGCCAAACTAATTGCCTAAGAGAGGCAGTGAGCATAGGCAATGGTATAAGCGACGCCTAATCTATCACCTATGATGATATAGGCGGCACCAAAGCCATCGCCTATGTTGATATCGGCGGCGCCTAACCTATCGCCTATGTGAAGCAGTGAGCATAGGTAATGGTATAAGTGGCTCCTAAACTATCGCATATGTTGATATAGGTGTCGCCTAAGCCATCGCCTATGTTGACATAGGCGGCGCCTAACCTATCGCCTAAGTGAGGCTATGAGCATAGTAAATGGTATAAGTAGTGCCTAACCTATTGCCTATGTTTATATAGGTGGTGCCTACGCCATCGCCTATATTAACATAGGAGGCGCCTAACCTATCGCCTAAGTGAGGAAGTGAGCATAGGCAATGGTATAAGCGGCTCCTAACCTATTGCATATGTTGATATAGGTGGCGCCTAAACCATCGCCTAGGTGAGGCAGTGAGCATAGGCAATGATATAAACGGCGCCTAACCAATCGCCTAAATAAGGCAGTGAGCATAGGCAAAGATATAAGTGGCTCCTAACCTATTGCCTATGTTGATATAGGTGGCGTCTAAGCCATCGCCTATGTTGACATAGGCGGCTCCTACCATATCCCCTAAGTGAGGCAGTGAGTATAGGCAATGGTATAAGTGGCGCCTAACCTATCGCCTATGTTGAAATAGTCGGCGCCTAAGCCATCGCCTATGTTGATATTGGAGGCACCTATGCCATCGCCTAAGTGAGGCAGTGAGCATAGCCAATGGTATAAGCGGCGCCTAACCTATCGCCTATGTTGATATAGGCAGCGCCTAAACGATCGCCTATGTTGACTTAGGCGTCGCATAACCTATCGCCAAAGTAAGGCGGTGAGCATAGGCAATGGTATAAGCGACGCACAACCAATAGCCTATGTTGATATAGGTGGTGCCTAAGCCATTGCCTATGTTGACACAGACCGGTCCTAACCTATCTCCTATGTGAGAAAGTGAGCATAGGTAATGGAATAAGCAGCTCCTATCTATCGCCTATTTATATATAGGTGGCGCCTAAGACATCACCTATGTTGACATAGAAGGCGCCTAACCTATAACCTAAGTGGGGCAGTGAGCATAGGCAATAGTATAAGCGGTGCCTAACCTATCTATTCTGATATAGACGGTGCCTAAGCCATCTCCTATGTTGACATAGGCGGTGCCTAACTCATCGCCTATGTTGACGTAGGCGGTGCCTAACCTATCGCCTAATTAAGGCAGTGAGCATAGGAGATGGTATAAGCGGCGCCTAACCTATCGCCTATGTTGATATAGGCGGCGCCTACGCCATTGCCGATGTTGACATAGACGGAGCCTAACCTATCGCCTATGTCAGGAAGTCAGCATAGGAAATGGTATAAGAAGCGCCTAACCTATCGCCTATGTTGATATAGGCGACCCCTAAGCCATCATCTATGTTGACATAGGCGGCGCCTAACCTATCACGAAAGTGAGGCAGTGAGCATAGGCAATGGTATAAGCGGCGCCTAACCTATCGCCCATGTTGATATAGGAGGCTCCTAAACAATCGCCTATATTAACATAGGTGGCGCCTAACCTATCGCCAAAGTGAGGCACTATGCATAGGCAATGGTATAAGCGGCGCCTAACCTATCGCCGATGTTGATATAGGAAGCGCCTAATCCATCGCCTATGTTGACATAGGCGGCGCCTAACCTATCGCCAAAGTGAGGTAGTGAGCATAGACAATGGTATAAGCGGCACCAAACCTATCGCCTATGTTGTTATAGGAGGCTCCTATGCCATCGCCTAAGTGAGGGAGTGAGCATAGCCAATGGTATAAACGGCGCCTAACCAATCGCCTATGTTGATATAGGCGGCGCCTAAGCGATCGCCTATGTTGACTTCGGCGTCGCATAACCTATCGCCTAAGTAAGCCAGTGACCATAGGCAATGGTATAAGCGGAGCCTAACCTATCGTATTTGTTGATATAGGTGGCGACTAAGCCATCGCCTATGTAGACATAGGCGACGCCTAACCTATCGCCTAAGTAAGGCAGTAACCATAGGCAATGGCATAAGCGGTGCCTAACATCTCGCCAATGTTAATATAGGCGGCGCCTAAGCCATCGCCTAAGTGAGGCAGCCAGCATAGGCAATGTTTTAAGCGGCACCTAACCTATCGCCTATGTTGACATACGTGGCGCCTAAACCATTGCCTATGTTTATATATGTGGCGCCTAACCTATCGCCTCAGTTTAGCAGTAAGCATAGGCAATGGTATAAGCGGCTCCTAATCCATCACATATGTTGACATAGGCGGCACCTAAATTATCACCTAAGGAAGTAAGCATAGGTAATGGTATAAGCAGCGCATATGCTATCGCCAATGGAATCGCCTATATTTACATAGGCGGGGCCTAACTTATCGCCCAAGTGAGGCAGCTAGAATAGGCAATGGTATAAGAGGCGCCTAACCTATCTCCTAAGTTGATATACGAGGCGCCTAAGCCATCGCCTATGTTTAATTAGGCGGTGGATAATCTATCACCTAAGTGAGGCAGAAAACTTAGGCAATGGTATAAGCGGCGCCTAACCTAACGCCTATGTTGATATAGGCAGCACCTAACCCGTCGCCTATGTTGACGTAGGTGGGGCCTAACCTATTGCCTAATTGAGGCAGTAAGCATAGACAAAGGTATAAGCAGCGCCTAACCTATCGTCTATGTTGATATAGGCGACGCCTACGCAATTGCCTATGTTGACATAGACGGAGCCTAACCTATCACCTATGTCAGGCAGTGAGCATAGGAAATGGTATAAGCGGCGCCTAACCTATCGCCTATGTTGATATAGGCGAAGCCTAAGCCATCATCTATGTTGACATAGGCAGCGCCTAACCTATCGCCTAAGTGAGGAAGTGAGCATAGGAAATGGTATAAGCGGCGCCTTACCTATCGCCTATGTTGATATAGGAGGCGCCTAAACCTTCGCCTATGTTAACATAGGTGTCGCCTAACCTATCGCCCAAGTGAGCCACTTAGCATAGGCAATGGTATAAGCAGCGCCTAACCTATCACCTATGTTGATATAGGTAGCACCTAATCCATCGCCTATGTTGACATAGGCGGAGCCTAGCCTATCGCCTAAGTGAGGTAGTGAGCATAGAAAATGGTATAAGCGGCACCGAACCTATCGCCTATGTTGATATTGGAGGCACCTATTCCATCGCCTAAGTGAGGCAGTGAGCATAGCCAATGGTATAAGCGGCGCCTAACCTATCGCCTATGTTGACTTAGGCGTCGCATAACCTATCGCCAAAGTAAGGCGGTGAGCATAGGCAATGGTATAAGCGACGCATAACCAATAGCCTATGTTGATATAGGTGGCGCCTAAGCCATTGCCTATGTTGACATAGAGCGATCCTAACCTATCTCCTATGTGAGAAAGTGAGCATAGGTAATGGAATAAGCAGCTCCTATCTATCGCCTATTTTTATATAGGTGGCACCTAAGACATCACCTATGTTGACATAGAAGGCGCCTAACCTATCACCTAAGTAAGGCAGTGAGCATAGGCAATAGTGTAAGCGGTGCCTAACCTATCTATTCTGATATAGACGGTGCCTATGTCATCGCCTATGTTGACATACGCGGGGCCTAACCCATCGCCTATGTTGACGTAGGTGGTGCCTAACCTATCGCCTAATTAAGGAAGTGAGCATAGTAGATGGTATAAGCGGCGCCTAACCTATCGCCTATGTTGATATAGGCGGCGCCTACGCCATTGCCTATGTTGACATAGACGGAGCCTAACCTATCGCCTATGTCAGGCAGTGAGCATAGGAAATAGTATAAGCGGCGCCTAACCTATCGCCTATGTTGATATAGGCGACGCCTAAGTCATCATCTATGTTGACATAGGCGGCGCCTAACCTATCACCAAAGTGAGGTAGTGAGCATAGGCAATGGTATAAGCGGCGCCTAACCTATCGCCTATGATGATATAGGAGGCGCCTAAACCATCGCCTATATTAACATAGGTGGCGCCTAACCTATCGCCAAAGTGAGGAACTATGCATAGGCAATGGTATAAGCGGCGCCTAACCTATCGCCTATGTTGATATAGGAAGCGCCTAATCCATCGCCTATGTTGACATAGGCGGCTCCTAACCTATCGCCTAAGTGAGGTAGTGAGCATTGACAATGGTATAAGCGGCACCAAACCTATCGCCTATGTTATTATAGGAGGCTCCAATGCCATCGCCTAAGTGAGGGAGTGAGCATAGCCAATGGTATAAACGGCGCCTAACCTATCGCCTATGTTGATATAGGCGGCGCCTAAGCGATCGCCTATGTTGACTTAGGCGGCGCATAACCTATCGCCTAAGTAAGGCGGTGAGCATAGCCAATTGTATCAGCGGCGCATAACCAATAGCCTATGTTTATATAGGTGTCGCCTAAGCCATGGCCTATGTTGACATAGACCGAGCCTAACCTATCTCCTACGTGAGAAAGTGAGCATAGGTAATGGAATAAACATCTCCTATCTATTGCATATTTTCATATAGGTGGCGCCTAAGCCATCACCTATGTTGACATAGAAGGCGCCTAATCTATCGCCTAAGTGAGGCAGTGAGCATAGGCAATGGTATAAGTGGTGCCTAACCTATCGCATTTGTTGATATAGGTGGCGCCTAAGCCATCGCCTATGTAGACATAGGCGGCACCTAACCTATCGCCTAAGTAAGGCAGTAACCATAGGCAATGGCATAAGCGGCGCCTAACATATCGCCTATGTTAATATAGGCGGTGCCTAAGCCATCGCCTAAGTGAGGCAGCGAGCATAGGCAATGTTATAAGCGGCGCCTAACCTATCGCCTATATTGGCATACGTGGCGCCTAAACCATTGCCTATGTTTATATATGCGGCGCCTAACCTATCGCCTAAGTTTAGCAGTAAGCATAGGCAATGGTATAAGCGACGCCTAATCCATCACATATGTTGACATAGGCGGCACCTAAATTATCGCCTAAGGCAGTAAGCATAGGTAATGGTATAAGCGGTGCATAACCTATCGCCAATGGCATCGCCTATATTTACATAGGCGGCGCCTAACTTATCGCCTAAGTGAGGCAGCTAGAATAGGAAATGGTATAAGCGACGCCTAACCTATCTCCTAAGTTTATATACGTGGCGCCTAAGCCATCGCCTATGTTTAATTAGGCGGTGGCTAATCTATCACCTAAGTAAGGGAGAAAGCTTAGGCAATGGTATAAGCGGCGCCTAACCTAACGCCTATATTGATATAGGCAGCGCCTAACCCGTCGCCTATGTTGACGTAGGTGGTGCCTAACCTATCGCCTAATTGAGTCAGTGAGCATAGACAATGGTATAAGCAGCGCCTAACCTATCGCCTATGTTGATATAGGCGGCGCCTACGCCATTGCCTATGTTGACATAGACGGAGCCTAACCTATCGCCTATGTCAGGCAGTGAGCATAGGAAATGGTATAAGCGGCGCCTAACCTATCGTCTATGTTGATATAGGCGACGCCTAAGCCATCATCTATGTTGACATAGGCGGCGCCTAACCTATCGCCTAAGTGAGGAAGTGAGCATAGGAAATGGTATAAGCGGCGCCTAACCTATCGCCTATGTTGATATAGGAGGCGCCTAAACCTTCGCCTATATTATCATAGGTGGCGCCTAACTTATCGCCCAAGTGAGCCACTGAGCATAGGCAATGGTATAAGCGACGCCTAACCTATCTCCTATGTTGATATAGGCAGCGCCTAATCCATCGCCTATGTTGACATAGGCGGCGCCAAACCTATCGCCTAAGTGAGGTAGTGAGCATAGAAAATGGTATAAGCGGCGCCGAACCTATAGCCTATGTTGATATTGGAGGCACCTATGCCATCGCCTAAGTGAGGCAGTGAGCATAGCCAATGGTATAAGCGGCGCCTAACCTATCGCCTATGTTGATATAGGAGGTGCCTAAATGATCGCCTATGTTGACTTAGGCGTCGCATAACCTATCGCCAAAGTAAGGCGGTGAGCATAGGCAATGGTATAAGCGACGCATAACCAATAGCCTATGTTGATATAGGTGGCGCCTAAGCCATTGCCTATGTTGACATAGACCGGTCCTAACCTATCTCCTACGTGAGAAAGTGAGCATAGGTAATGGAATAAGCAGCTCCTATCTATCGCCTTTTTTTATATAGGTGGCGCCTAAGACATCACCTATGTTGACATAGAAGGCGCCTAACCTATCACCTAAGTGAGGCAGTGAGCATAGGCAATATTATAAGCGGTGCCTAACCTATCTATTCTGATATAGACGGTGCCTAAGCCATCGCCTATGTTGACATAGGCGGTGCCTAACCCATCGGCTATGTTGACGTAGGCGGTGCCTAACCTATCTCCTAATTATGGCAGTGAGCATAGGAGATGGTATAAGCGGCGCCTAACCTATCGCCTATGTTGATATAGGCGGCGCCTATGCCATTGCCTATGTTGACATAGACGGAGCCTAACCTATCGCCTATGTCAGGCAGTGAGCATAGAAAATGGTATAAGCGGTGCCTAACCTATCACCTATGTTGATATAGGCGACGCCTAAGCCATCATCTATGTTGACATAGGCGGTGCCTAACCTATCACCATAGTGAGGCAGTGAGCATAGGCAATGGTATAAGCGGCGCCTAACCTATCGCCTATGTTGATATAGAAGGCGCCTTAACCATCGCCTATATTAACATAGGTGGCGCCTAACCTATCGCCAAAGTGAGGCACTATGCATAGGCAATGGTATAAGCGGCACCTAACCTATTGCCTAAGTGAGGTAGTGAGCATAGACAATGGTATAAGCGGCACCAAACCTATCGCATATGTTGTTATAGGAGGCTCCTATGCCATCGCCTAAGTGAGGGAGTGAGCATAGCCAATGGTATAAAAGGCGTCTAAACTATCGCCTATGTTGATATAGGCAGCATCTAAGCGATCGCCTATGTTGACTTAGGCGGCGCATAACCTATCGCCTAAGTAAGGCGGTGAGCATAGGCAATTGTATAAGCGGCGCATAACCAATAGTCTATGTTTATATAGTTGGCGCCTAAGCCATTGCCTATGTTGACATAGACCGAGCCTAACCTATCTCCTACCTGAGAAAGTGAGCATAGGTAATGCAATAAGCATCTCCTATCTATTGCATATTTTCATATAGGTGGCGCCTAACCCATCACCTATGTTGACATAGAAGGCGCCTAACCTATCGCCTAAGTGAGGCAGTGAGCATAGGCAATGGTATAAGCGGTGCCTAACCTATCGCCTATGCTGATATAGACGGTGCCTAAGCCATTGCCTATGTTGACATAGGTGGTGCCTAACCTATCGCCTAATTGAGGCAGTGAGCTGGGAAATGGTATAAGCGGCGCCTAACCTATCGCCTATATTGATATAGGTGGCACCTAAGCCATCACCTATTTTGACATAGGCGGAGCCTAACCTATCACCTATGTGAGGCAGTGAGAATAGGCAATGGTATAACCGGTGCCTAACCTATCGCCAATGTTGATATAGGTGGTGCCTAAGCCATCGCCTATGTTGACATAGGTGGCTCCTAACCTATCGCCTAAGTGAGGCAGTGATCATAGGCAATGGTATAAGCGGCGCCTATCCTATCGCCTATGTTGATATAGGCGGCACCTAACCCATCACCTATGTTGACATAGATGGCACCTAAGCTATCGCCTATGTTGATATAGGCAGCACTATATCCATTGCCTCTTTTGTCATAGGCGGCGTCTAACCTATCGCCTATGTGAGGCAGTGAGCATAGAAAATGGTATAAGTGGCGCCTAACCTATCACCTATGTTGATATAGGCGGTCCCTAAGCCATCGCCTAAGTTAGGAAGTTAGCATAGTCAATGGTATAAGCGGCGCCTAACCTATCGCCTATGTTGATATAGGCGGAGCCTAAGCGATCGCCTATGTTGATATAAGTGGCGCCTAACCTATCTCCTAAGTAAGGAGGTGAGTATAGGCAATGGTATAAGCGGCCCCTAACCTGTCGCCTATGTTGGTATAGACGACGCCTAATCCATCGACTATAGACGGCGTCTAACCTATCGCCTAACTGAGGCAGTGAGCATAGACAATGGTATAAGCGGTGCCTAACCTATCACCTATGTTGATATAGGAGGCACCTAAGCCATCGCCTAAGTGAGGGAGTTAGCATAGGCAATGGTATAAACGGCGCCTAACCTATCGCCTGTGTTGATATAGGCGGAGCCTAAGCGATCGCCTATGTAGACATAGGCAGCGCCTAACCTATCTCCTAAGTAAGGCGTTGAGCGTAGGTAATGGTATAAGCGGCGTGTAACCTGTCGCCTATGATGGTATAGGCGGCGCCTAATACATCGACTATATTGACATAGGCGGCACCTAACCTATCGCCTAAGTGAGGCAGTGAGCATAGGTAATGGTATAAGCGGCGCCTAACCTATCGCGAATGTAGATATAGGTGGCACTTATGGCATCACTTATGTTTACATAGGCGGTGCCTAAGCTATCACCTAAGTGAGGCAGCGAGCATAGGCAATGGTATAAGCGGCGCCTAACATATCGCCTATATTGATATACGTGGCGCCTAAGACATTGCCTATTTTTATATATGCGGCGCCCAACCTATCGCCTAAGTGAGGCAGTAAGCATAGGCAATGGTATAAGCGGTGCCTAACCTATCACCAATGTTGATATAGGCAGCGCCTAAGCCATCGCCTATGTTGACGTAGACGGTGCCTAACCTATCGGCTAATTGAGGCAGTGAAAATAGGCAATGGTATAAACGTCGCCTAACCAATCGCCTATGTTGATATAGGCGGCGCCTAAGCCATCGCCTATATTGACATAGGCGGCACCTAACCTATCGCCTAAGTGAGGCAGTGAGCATAGGTAATGGTATAAGCGACGCCTAACCTACCACCTATGTTGATATAGGTGGCGCATATGGCATCTCCTATGTTTACCTAGGCGGCGCCTAACCTATCGCCTATGTTTATATAGGTGGCACCTATCGCATCTCCTATGTTTACATAGGCGGCGCCTAACCTATCGCCTAAGTGAGGCAGCAAGCATATGCAATGGTATTAGCGGCGCCTAACCTATCGCCTATGTTGATATAGGTGGCCCCTAAGCGATTGCCTATGTTGACATAGGCGGCACCTAACCTATCGCCCAAGTGAGGAGGTGAGAATAGGCGATAGGTTAGGTGCCGCCTATGTCAACATAGGCGATCGCTTAGGGGCCACCTATATCAACAAAGGTGATAGGTTAGGCGCCGCTTAAGTGAGGAGGTGAAAATAGGCAATGGTATAAGCGGCTCCTAACCTGTCGCCTATGTTGATATATGCGGCGCCTAATCCATCGACTATGTTGACATAGGTGGCACCTAACCTATCGCCTAAGTGAGGCAGTGAGCATAGGTAATGGTATAAGCAGCGCGTAACCTATCGCCTATATTGATATAGGTGGCGCCTATGGAATCGCTTATGTTTACATAGGCGGCGCCTAACCTATCGCCTAAGTGAGGCAGCGAGGATAGGCAATGGTGTAAGCGGCGCCTAACCTATTACCTATGTTGACATTCGTCGCGCCTAAGACATTGCCTATGTTTATATATGCGACGCCTAACATATCGCCTATGTGAGGCAGTAAGCATAGCAACGGTATAAGCGGCCCCTAAACTGCCGCCTATGTTGATATAGGCGGCGCCTAATCCTTCGCATATGTTGACATAGGCGGCACCTAACCTATCGCCTAAGGCAATGAGCATAGTTAATGGTATAAGTGGCGCCTAACCTATCGCGTATGTTGATACTGGCGGTGCCTAAGCGATCGCCTAAGTGAGCCAGTGAGCATAGCCAATGGTATAAGCGCCGCCCAACCTATCGCCTATGTTGATACAGGCGGCGCCTAAGCGATCGCCTATGTTGACTTAGGCGGCGCCTAACCTATCGCCTAAGTAAGGCGGTGATCATAGGCAATGGTATAAGCGACGCATAACCTATCGCCTATGTTGATATAGGTGGCGCCTAATCCATTGCCTATGTTGACATAGACCGAGCCTAACCTATCGCCTATGTGAGAAAGTGAGCATAGGTAATGGTATAAGCGGCGCCTGACCGATCGCCTATGTTGATATAGGTGGCTCCTAATCCATCTTCTATGTTGTCATAGGAGGCGCCTAACCTATCGCCTAAGTGAGGCAATGAGCATAAGCAATGGTATAAGCGGCGCGTAACCTATCGCCTATGTTGATATAGGTGGCGCCTATGGCATCTCCTATGTTTACATAGGAGGAGCCTAACCTCTCTCCTTATTGAGGTAGCAAGGATAGGCAATGGTATAAGCGGCGCCTAAACTATCGCCTATGGTTATATAGGCGGCGCCTAAGACATCGCCTATGTTGACATAGGCGGCGCCTAACCTATCACCTAAGTGAGGCAATGAGCATAGGTAATGGTATTAGCGGCGCCTAACCTATCGCCTATGTTGATATAGATGGCACCTAAGACATCGCCTATGTTGACATAGGCGGCACCTAAACTATCACCTAAGTGAGGCAGTAAGCATAGGCAATAGAATAAGCGGCGCCTAACCTATCGCCTATGTTGATACAGGCAATGCATAAGACATCGCCTATGTTGACGTAGGCGGCGCCTAACCTATCTCCTAACTGAGGCAGTGAGCTTAGCCAGTGGTATAAGCGGCGCCTAACCTATCGCCTATACTGATATAGGCGGCGCCTAAGCCATCGTCTATGTTGACTTAGGCGGCGCCTAACCTATCGCCTAACTGAGGTAGTGAGCATACGCATTAGTATAAGTGGCTCCTAATCTATCGCTTATGTTGATTTAGGCGGTGCCTAAGCCATCGCCTATGTTGACATAGGCGGTGCCTAACCTATCGCCTAAGTGAGGCAGTGAGCATAGGCAATGGTATAACCAGAGCCTAACCTATCGCCTCTGTTGACATAGGCGGGGCCTAACCTATCGGCTAAGTGAGGCAGCGAGCAAATGCAATGGTATAAGCTTCACCTAACCTATCGCCTATGTTGATATAGGCGGGTCCATAGCCTTCGCTAATGTTGAGATAAGCGGCGCCTAACCTATCACCTAAGTGAGGCAGTGAGCATAGACAATGGTATAATTGGCACCTAACCTAACACCTATGTTGATATAGGCGTCACCTAAGACATCGCCTAAGTGAGATAGTGAGTATAGGCAATGGCATAAGCGGTGCCTAACCTATCGCCTATGTTGATATCGTCGGTGCCTAAGCGATCGCCTATGTTGAGATAGGCGACGACTAACCAATTTCCTGAGTGAGGCGGTGAGCATAGGCAATGGTATAAGTGGCGCCTGACCTATCGCGTATGATGATATAGGCGGCGCTTAAGCCATCGCCTATTTTGACAGAGGCAGCGCCTAACCTATCGCCTAAGTGAGGTAGTGAGTATAGTCAATGTTATAAGCGGCGCCTAACCTATCGCCTATGTTGATATAGACGGTGCCTAATCCATCGCCTTTGTTGACAAAGGAGGCGCCTAACATATCGCCTATATGAGGCAGTAAGCAAAGGCAATGGTATAAACGGCTCCAAAACTATCGCATATGTTGATATAGGCGGCGCCTAAGCCATTCCCTATTTAGACATAGGCGGCGCCTAACCTATCGCCTATGTGAGGCAGGGAGCATAGGAAATGGTATAAGCAGCGCCTAACCTATAGCCTATGTTGATATAGGCATCGCCTTTGCCATCGGCTATGTTGACATAGGCAGCGCCTAACCTATCGCCTGAGTAAGGCTGTGAGTATAGTAAATGGTATAAGCGGCGCCTGACCTATCGCCTATGATGATATAGGCGGCGTTGAATCCATCGCCTATGTTAACATAGGCAGCGCCTAACCTATCACCTAAGTGAGGGAGTGAGCATAGTCAATGGTATAAGTGGCGCCTAACCTATCGCCTTTGTTGAAATAGGCGCACCTAAGCCATCGCCTATTTTGACATAAGCGGCACCTAACCTATCCCCTATGTGTGGCAGGGAGCATAGGCCATGGTATAAGCAGTGCCTAACCTTTTGCCTATGTTGATATAGGTGGTGCCTAAGCCATCGCCTATATCGATATAGGAAGCACCTAACCTATCTCCTAAGTAAGGCAGTGAGCATAGGCAATGGTATAAGCGGCTCCTAACCTATCGCATATGTTGATATAGGTGGCGCCTAAGCCATCGCCTATTTTGACTTAGGCGGCGCCTCACCTATCTCCATTGTGAGGCAGTGAGCATAGGAATTGGTATAAGCGGCTCCTCACCTATCGCATATGTTGATAAAGGCATCGCCTAAGCCATCGCCTATGTTCACATAGGCGGCGCCTAACCTATCGCCTAAGTAAGGCTGTGAGCATAGGCAATGGTATAAGCGGTTTCTGACCTATCACCTATGATGATATAGGCGGCGCTTAATCCATAGCCTATGTTGACATTGTTGGCGCCTAACCTATCGCCTATGTTAGGCAGTGAGCATAGTCAATGGTATAAGCGGCGCCTAACCTATCGCCTTTATTGATATAGGCGGCACCTAAGCCATCGCCTATGTTGACATAGGCGGCACCTAACCTATCGCCTAAGTGAGGCAGCGAGCACAGGAAACGGTATAAGCGGTATCTAACCTATAGCCTATGATGATATAGGCGGCGCCTAACCTATCTCCTAAGTAAGGTAGTAAGAATAGGAAATGGTATAAAAGGCGCCTAACCTATCGTATATGTTGATATAGGCGGCGTGTAATCCATCGCCAATGTAGACATAGGCAGTGCCTAACCTATCGCCTAAGTGAGGTTGTGAGCATAGGCAATGGTATAAGCGGCGCCTGACCTATCGCCTATGATAATATTGGCGGCGCTTAAGCCATCGCCTATTTTGACATAGGCAGCGCCTAACCTATCGCCTAAGTGAGGCAGTGAGTATAGTCAATGTTATAAGAGGCGCCTAACCTATCGCCTATGTTGATATATGCGGTGCCAAAAGAATTGCCTATGTTGACATAGGTGGCACCTACCCTATTGCCTAAGTGAGGCAGTGAGCATAGGCAATGGTATAAGAGGCGCCTAACCTATCGCCTATGTTGATATAGGTGGCGCCTAAACCATCGCCTATGTTGACATAGGTGGCGCCAAACCTATCGCCTAAGTGATGCAGTAAGCATAGGCAATGGAATTAGCAGAGCCTAATCTATCGCCTATGTTGATATAGGCTGCGCCTAAGCCATCGCCAATGTTGAAATAGGTGGCGCCTAATCTATCGCCTATCTTGATATAGGCTGCGCCTAAGCCATCACTAATGTTGACATAAGCGGCTCCTAACCTATCGCATATGTTGATATAGGCGGCGCCTAGGCCAACGCCTATTTTGACATAGACGGCGCCTAACCTATCACCTTTGTAAAGAAGTGAGCATAGGAAAGGGTATAAGAGGCGCCTAACCTATCGCCTATATTGATATAGGCGGCGCCTAACTTATCGCCTAAGTGAGGCTGTGAGCATAGGCAATGGTATACGTCGCACCTGACCTATCGCCTATGTGGATATAGGTGGAGCCTAAGACATCACCTAAGTTAGGCAGTGAGCACAGGCAACGGTATAAGCAGTGCCTAACCTATAGCCTATGTGGATATAGGCGGCGCCTAACCTATCGCCTAATTGAGGCAGTGAGCATAGGAAATTTTATTAAAGGCACCTAACCTATAGCAAATGTTTATATATAGGGGTGCCTAAGCCATCACCTATGTAGACATAGGCGGAGCCTAACCTATCGTATAAGTGAGGCAGTGACCATAGGAAATGGTATAAGCGGCGCCTAACGTATCGCTTATGTTGATATAGGCGGAGCCTAAGCCATCGCCTATGTTGACATAGGTGTTACCTAACCTATCGCCTAAGTAAGGCAGTGAGCATAGGAAATGGTATAAGCGGCGCCTAACCTATGACTTATGTTTATTTAGGGAACGCCTAATCCATCGCCAATGTTGACATAGGCTACACCAAACCTATTGCCTAAGAGAGGCAGTGAGCATAGGCAATGGTATAATCGGCGCCTAATCTATCGCCTATGTTGTTATAGGTGGCGCCTAAGCCATCGCCTATGTTCACATAGGCGGTGCCTAACCTATCGCCTTTGTGAGGCAGTTATCATAGGCAATGGTATAAGCGGCTCCTAAACTATCGCATATGTCTATATAGGCGGCGCCTAAGCCATCGACTATTTTGACATAGAAGACGCCTAACCTATCGCCTAGGTGAGGCAGTGAGCATAGGCAATGATATAAACGGCGCCTAACCTATCGCCTACGTAAGGTAGTGAGCATAGGCAATGGAATAAGCGACGCCTATCCTATCGCTTATGTTGATTTAGGCGGCGCATATCCATCGCCTATGTTGACATAGGCTACGGAAAACCTATAGCCTAAGAGAGGCAGTGAGCATAGGCAATTGTATAAGGGGCGTCTAATCTATCGCCTATGTTGATATAGGAGGCGCCTAAGCCATCGCCTATGGTGACATAGGCGGCGCCTAACCTATCGCCTATGTGAGGCAGTGAGCATAGGCAATAGTATAAGTGGCTCCTAAACTATCGCATATGTTGATATAGGCGTCGCCTAAGCCATCGCCTATGTTGACATAGGCGGCGCCTAACGTATCGCCTAAGTGAGGCTATGAGCATAGTAAATGGTATAAGTAGTGCCTAACCTATTGCCTATGTTGATATAGGTGGTGCCTACGCCATCGCCTATATTGACATAGGAAGCGCCTAACCTATCGCCTAAGTGAGACAATGAGCATAGGCAATGGTATAAGCGGCTCCTAACCTATCGCATATGTTGATATAGGTGGCGCCTAAGCCATCGCCTATTTTGACATAGACGGCGCCAGACCTATCGCCTTTGTGAGGCAGTGATCATAGGCAATGGTATAAGCGGTGCCTAACCTATCGCCTATTTTGATATAAGCGTCGCCTAAGCCATCGCTTATGTTGACATAGGCGGCGCCTAACCTATCGCCTAAGTGAAGCTGTGAGCATAGGCAATGGTATAAGCAGTTCCTCACCTATCGCTTATGATGATATAGGCGGCGCTTAAGCCATCACCTATGTTGACATAGGTGGCGCCTAACCTATCGCCTAAGTGAGGCAGTGAGGATAATCAATTGTATAAGCGGCACCTAACCTATTGCCTATATTGATATAGGCGGCGGCTAAGCCATCCCCTATGTTGACATAGGCGGCGCCTAACCTATCGCCTAAGTGAGGCAGCGAGCAAATGCAATGGTATAAGCTTCACCTAACCTATCGCCTATGTTGATATAGGCGGGTCCATAGCCTTCGCTAATGTTGAGATAAGCGGCGCCTAACCTATCACCTAAGTGAGGCAGTGAGCATAGACAATGGTATAATTGGCACCTAACCTAACACCTATGTTGATATAGGCGTCACCTAAGACATCGCCTAAGTGAGATAGTGAGTATAGGCAATGGCATAAGCGGTGCCTAACCTATCGCCTATGTTGATATCGTCGGTGCCTAAGCGATCGCCTATGTTGAGATAGGCGACGACTAACCAATCGCCTGAGTGAGGCGGTGAGCATAGGCAATGGTATAAGTGGCGCCTGACCTATCGCGTATGATGATATAGGCGGCGCTTAAGCCATCGCCTATTTTGACAGAGGCAGCGCCTAACCTATCGCCTAAGTGAGGTAGTGAGTATAGTCAATGTTATAAGCGGCGCCTAACCTATCGCCTATGTTGATATAGACGGTGCCTAATCCATCGCCTTTGTTGACAAAGGAGGCGCCTAACATATCGCCTATATGAGGCAGTAAGCAAAGGCAATGGTATAAACGGCTCCAAAACTATCGCATATGTTGATATAGGCGGCGCCTAAGCCATTCCCTATTTAGACATAGGCGGCGCCTAACCTATCGCCTATGTGAGGCAGGGAGCATAGGAAATGGTATAAGCAGCGCCTAACCTATAGCCTATGTTGATATAGGCATCGCCTTTGCCATCGGCTATGTTGACATAGGCAGCGCCTAACCTATCGCCTGAGTAAGGCTGTGAGTATAGTAAATGGTATAAGCGGCGCCTGACCTATCGCCTATGATGATATAGGCGGCGTTGAATCCATCGCCTATGTTAACATAGGCAGCGCCTAACCTATCACCTAAGTGAGGGAGTGAGCATAGTCAATTGTATAAGTGGCGCCTAACCTATCGCCTTTGTTGAAATAGGCGCACCTAAGCCATCGCCTATTTTGACATAAGCGGCACCTAACCTATCCCCTATGTGTGGCAGGGAGCATAGGCCATGGTATAAGCAGTGCCTAACCTTTTGCCTATGTTGATATAGGTGGTGCCTAAGCCATCGCCTATATCGATATAGGAAGCACCTAACCTATCTCCTAAGTAAGGCAGTGAGCATAGGCAATGGTATAAGCGGCTCCTAACCTATCGCATATGTTGATATAGGTGGCGCCTAAGCCATCGCCTATTTTGACTTAGGCGGCGCCTCACCTATCTCCATTGTGAGGCAGTGAGCATAGGAATTGGTATAAGCGGCTCCTCACCTATCGCATATGTTGATAAAGGCATCGCCTAAGCCATCGCCTATGTTCACATAGGCGGCGCCTAACCTATCGCCTAAGTAAGGCTGTGAGCATAGGCAATGGTATAAGCGGTTTCTGACCTATCACCTATGATGATATAGGCGGCGCTTAATCCATAGCCTATGTTGACATTGTTGGCGCCTAACCTATCGCCTATGTTAGGCAGTGAGCATAGTCAATGGTATAAGCGGCGCCTAACCTATCGCCTTTATTGATATAGGCGGCACCTAAGCCATCGCCTATGTTGACATAGGCGGCACCTAACCTATCGCCTAAGTGAGGCAGCGAGCACAGGAAACGGTATAAGCGGTATCTAACCTATAGCCTATGATGATATAGGCGGCGCCTAACCTATCTCCTAAGTAAGGTAGTAAGAATAGGAAATGGTATAAAAGGCGCCTAACCTATCGTATATGTTGATATAGGCGGCGTGTAATCCATCGCCAATGTAGACATAGGCAGTGCCTAACCTATCGCCTAAGTGAGGTTGTGAGCATAGGCAATGGTATAAGCGGCGCCTGACCTATCGCCTATGATAATATTGGCGGCGCTTAAGCCATCGCCTATTTTGACATAGGCAGCGCCTAACCTATCGCCTAAGTCAGGCAGTGAGTATAGTCAATGTTATAAGAGGCGCCTAACCTATCGCCTATGTTGATATATGCGGTGCCAAAAGAATTGCCTATGTTGACATAGGTGGCACCTACCCTATTGCCTAAGTGAGGCAGTGAGCATAGGCAATGGTATAAGAGGCGCCTAACCTATCGCCTATGTTGATATAGGTGGCGCCTAAACCATCGCCTATGTTGACATAGGTGGCGCCAAACCTATCGCCTAAGTGATGCAGTAAGCATAGGCAATGGAATTAGCAGAGCCTAATCTATCGCCTATGTTGATATAGGCTGCGCCTAAGCCATCGCCAATGTTGAAATAGGTGGCGCCTAATCTATCGCCTATCTTGATATAGGCTGCGCCTAAGCCATCACTAATGTTGACATAAGCGGCTCCTAACCTATCGCATATGTTGATATAGGCGGCGCCTAGGCCAACGCCTATTTTGACATAGACGGCGCCTAACCTATCACCTTTGTAAAGAAGTGAGCATAGGAAAGGGTATAAGAGGCGCCTAACCTATCGCCTATATTGATATAGGCGGCGCCTAACTTATCGCCTAAGTGAGGCTGTGAGCATAGGCAATGGTATACGTCGCACCTGACCTATCGCCTATGTGGATATAGGTGGAGCCTAAGACATCACCTAAGTTAGGCAGTGAGCACAGGCAACGGTATAAGCAGTGCCTAACCTATAGCCTATGTGGATATAGGCGGCGCCTAACCTATCGCCTAATTGAGGCAGTGAGCATAGGAAATTTTATTAAAGGCACCTAACCTATAGCAAATGTTTATATAAGGGGTGCCTAAGCCATCACCTATGTAGACATAGGCGGAGCCTAACCTATCGTATAAGTGAGGCAGTGACCATAGGAAATGGTATAAGCGGCGCCTAACGTATCGCTTATGTTGATATAGGCGGAGCCTAAGCCATCGCCTATGTTGACATAGGCGTTACCTAACCTATCGCCTAAGTAAGGCAGTGAGCATAGAAAATGGTATAAGCGGCGCCTAACCTATGACTTATGTTTATTTAGGGAACGCCTAATCCATCGCCAATGTTGACATAGGCTACACCAAACCTATTGCCTAAGAGAGGCAGTGAGCATAGGCAATGGTATAATCGGCGCCTAATCTATCGCCTATGTTGTTATAGGTGGCGCCTAAGCCATCGCCTATGTTCACATAGGCGGTGCCTAACCTATCGCCTTTGTGAGGCAGTTATCATAGGCAATGGTATAAGCGGCTCCTAAACTATCGCATATGTCTATATAGGCGGCGCCTAAGCCATCGACTATTTTGACATAGAAGACGCCTAACCTATCGCCTAGGTGAGGCAGTGAGCATAGGCAATGATATAAACGGCGCCTAACCTATCGCCTACGTAAGGTAGTGAGCATAGGCAATGGAATAAGCGACGCCTATCCTATCGCTTATGTTGATATAGGCGGCGCATATCCATCGCCTATGTTGACATAGGCTACGCAAAACCTATAGCCTAAGAGAGGCAGTGAGCATAGGCAATTGTATAAGGGGCGTCTAATCTATCGCCTATGTTGATATAGGAGGCGCCTAAGCCATCGCCTAACCTATCGCCTATGTGAGGCAGTGAGCATAGGCAATAGTATAAGTGGCTCCTAAACTATCGCATATGTTGATATAGGCGTCGCCTAAGCCATCGCCTATGTTGACATAGGCGGCGCCTAACCTATCGCCTAAGTGAGGCTATGAGCATAGTAAATGGTATAAGTAGTGCCTAACCTATTGCCTATGTTGATATAGGTGGTGCCTACGCCATCGCCTATATTGACATAGGAAGCGCCTAACCTATCGCCTAAGTGAGACAGTGAGCATAGGCAATGGTATAAGCGGCTCCTAACCTATCGCATATGTTGATATAGGTGGCGCCTAAGCCAACGCCTATTTTGACATAGACGGCGCCAGACCTATCGCCTTTGTGAGGCAGTGATCATAGGCAATGGTATAAGCGGTGCCTAACCTATCGCCTATTTTGATATAAGCGTCGCCTAAGCCATCGCTTATGTTGACATAGGCGGCGCCTAACCTATCGCCTAAGTGAAGCTGTGAGCATAGGCAATGGTATAAGCAGTTCCTCACCTATCGCTTATGATGATATAGGCGGCGCTTAAGCCATCACCTATGTTGACATAGGTGGCGCCTAACCTATCGCCTAAGTGAGGCAGTGAGCATAATCAATTGTATAAGCGGCACCTAACCTATTGCCTATATTGATATAGGCGGCGGCTAAGCCATCCCCTATGTTGACATAGGCGGCGCCTAACCTATCGCCTAAGTGAGGCAGCGAGCAAAGGAAACGGTATAAGCGGTGTCTAACCTATAGCCTATGTTGATATAGGCGGATCCTAACTTATCGCCTAACTAAGGCAATGAGCATAGGAAATGGTATAAAAGGTGCCTAACCAATCGTATATGTTGATATAGGCGGTGTGTAATCCATCGCCAATTTAGACATAGGAAGAGCCTAACCAATCGCCTAAGTGAGGATGTGAGCACAGGAAATGGTATAAGCGGCGCCTGACCTATCTCCTATGATGATATAGGCGGCGCTTAAGCCATCGCATATGTTGACATAGGCACCGCCTAACCTATCGCCTAAGTGAAGCAGTGAGTATAGTCAATGTTATAAGCGGCTCTTAACCTATCGCCTATATTGACATAGGCGGCGCCTATGCAATTAACTATGTTGACATAGGCGGCTTCTACCCTATCCCCTAAGTGAGGCAGTGAGCATAGGCAATGGTATAAGTGGAGCCTAACCTATCGCCTATGTTGATATAGGAGGCGCCTAAGCCATCGCCTATGTTGACATAAGTGGCGCCAAACCTATCGCCTATGTGAAGCAGTGAGCACAAGCAATGGTATAAGAGTCTCCTAAACTATCGCATATGTTTATATAGGCGGCGCCTAAGCCATCACCTATTTTGTCATAGGCGGCGCCTAACCTATCGCCTAGGTGAGGCAGTGAGCATAGGCAATGATATAAGCGGTGCCTAACCTATCACCTAAGTAAGGCAGTGAGCATAGGCAAAGGTATATGTGGCTCCTAACCTATCACTAATGTTGATTTAGGCGGCGCCTAATTCATCGCCCATGTTGTCATAGGCTACGCCAAACCAATTGCCTAAGAGAGGCAGTGAGCATAGGCAATGGTATAAGCGACGCCTAATCTATCGCCTATGTTGATATAGGCGGCACCAAAGCCATCGCCTATCTTGATATCGGCGGCGCCTAACCTATCGCCTATGTGAGGCAGTGAGCATAGGTAATGGTATAAGCGGCTCCTAAACTATCGCATATGTTGATATAGGTGTCGCCTAAGCCATCGCCTATGTTGACATAGGCGGCGCCTAACCTATCGCCTAAGTGAGGCTATGAGCATAGTAAATGTTATAAGCAGTGCCTAACCTATTGCCTATGATTATATAGGTGGTGCCTACGCCATCGCCTATATTGACATAGGAAGCGCCTAACCTATCGCCTAAGTGAGACAGTGAGCATAGGCAATGGTATAAGCGGCTCCTAACCTATCGCATATGTTGATATAGGTGGCGGCTAAGCCATCGCCTATTTTGACATAGACGGCGCCAGACCTATCGCCTTTGTGAGGCAGTGATCATAGGCAATGGTATAAGCGGTGCCTAACCTATCGCCTATTTTGATATAGGCGTCGCCTAAGCCATCGCTTATGTTGACATAGGCGGCGCCTAACCTATCGCCTAAGTGAAGCTGTGAGCATAGGCAATGGTATAAGCAGTTCCTCACCTATCGCTTATGATGATATAGGCGGCGCTTAAGCCATCGCCTATGTTGACATAGGTGGCGCCTAACCTATCGCCTAAGTGAGGCAGTGAGCATAATCAATGGTATAAGCGGCACCTAACCTATTGCCTATATTGATATAGGCGGCGCCTAAGCCATCCCCTATGTTGACATATGCGGCGCCTAACCTATCGCCTATGTGATATAGATGGCACCTATGGCATCTCCTATGCTTACATAGGCGGTGCCTATCCTATCGCCTTAGTGAGGCAACAAGCATATGCAATGGTATAAGCGGCGCCTTACCTATCGCCTATGTTGATATAGGAGGCCCCTAAGCTATCGCCTATGTTGACATAGGCGGCACCTAACCTATCGCCTAAGTGAGGCGGTGAGAATAGGCAATGGTATAAGAGGCGCCTAACCTGTCGCCTATGTTGATATATGCGGCGCCTAATCTATCGACTATGATGACATAGCCGGCACCTAACCTATCGCCTAAGTGAGGCGTAAGCATATGCAATGGTATAAGCGGCGCCTTACCTATCGCCTATGTTGATATAGGCGGCCCCTAAGCTATCGCCTATGTTGACATAGGCGGCACCTAACCTATCGCCTAAGTGAGTCGGTGAGAATAGGCAATGGTATAAGAGGCGCCTAACCTGTCGCCTATGTTGATATATGCGGCGCCTAATCCATCGACTATGAGGACATAGCCGGCACCTAACCTATCGCCTAAGTGAGGCAGTAAGCATAGGAAATTGTATAAGCGGCGCCTAACATATCGTCAATGTTGATATAGGCGGTGCCTAAGACATCGCCTATGTTCACATAGGCTGTGCCTAACCTATCGCCTTATTGAGGCAGTTACCATAGGCAATGGTATAAGCGTCGCCTAACCTATCGCCTATGTTGTTATAGGCGACGCCTAGGCCATCTACTATATTAACATAGCTAGAACCTAACCTATCGCCTAAGTGAGGCAGAGAGAATAGGCAATGGTATAACCGGTGCCTAACCTATCGCCTATGTTGATATAGGCGGCGCCTAAGCCATCGCCTATCATGACATAGGTGGCGCCCAACCTATCACCTATGTTAGGCAGTGAGGATAGGCAATGGTATAAGCAGCGCATAACCTATCGCCTATGTTGATATAGGCGGCGCCTAAGACATCGCCTATGTTGACATAGGCGGTGCCTAACCTATCGCCTATGTTGATATAGGCAACACCATATCCATTGCCTTTGTTGACATAGGCGGCGTCTAACCTATCGCCTAACTGAGGCAGTGAGCATAGACAATGGTATAAGCAGTGCCTAACCTATCACCTATGTTTATATAGGCGGCACCTAAGCCATCGCCTAAGTGAGGCAGTTAGCATAGGCAATGGTATAAACGGTGCCTAACCTATCGCCTGTGTTGATATAGGCGGAGCCTAAGCGATCGCCTATGTAGACTTAGGCAGCGCCTAACCTATCTCCTAAGTAAGGCGGTGAGCGTAGGTAATGGTATAAGCGGCGTGTAACCTGTCGTCTATGATGGTATAGGCGGCGCCTAATACATCGACTATATTGACATAGGCGGCACGTAACCTATCGCCTAAGTGAGGCAGTGGGCATAGGTAATGGTATAAGCGGCGCCTAACCTATCGCGAATATTGATATAGGTGGAGCTTATGGCATCGCTTATGTTTACATTGGCGGTGCCTAACCTATCACCAAAGTGAGGCAGCGAGCATAGGCAATGGTATAAGCGGCGCCTAACATATCGCCTATATTGATATACGTGGTGCCTAAGCCATTGCCTATTTTTATATATGCGGCGCCCAACCTATCGCCTAAGTGAGGAAGTAAGCTTAGGCAATGGTATAAGCGGTGCCTAACCTATCACCAATGTTGATATAGGCGGCGCCTAAGCCATCGCCTATGTTGACGTAGGCGGTGCCTAACCTATCGGCTAATTGAGGCAGTGACCATAGGCAATGGTATAAACGTCGCCTAACCTATCGCCTATGTTGATATAGGTGGCGCCTAATCCATCGCCTATATTGACATAGGCGGCACCTAACCTATCGCCTAAGTGAGGCAGTGAGCATAGGTAATGGTATAAGCGACGCCTAACCTACAACCTATGTTGATATAGGTGGCACATATGGCATCTCCTATGTTTACATAGGCGGCGCCTAACCTATCGCCTATGTTTATATAGGTGGCACCTATGGCATCTCCTATGTTTACATAGGCGGCGCCTAACCTATCGCCTAAGTGAGGCAGCAAGCATATGCAATGGTATAAGCGGCGCCTAACCTATCGCCTATGTTGATATAGGTGGCCCCTAAGCGATCGCCTATGTTGACATTGGCGGCACCTAACCTATCGCCTAAGTGAGGCGGTGAGAATAGGCAATGGTATAAGCGGCGCCTAACGTGTCGCCTATGTTGATATATGCGGCGCCTAATCCATCGACTATGTTGACATAGGCGGCACCTAACCTATCGCCTAAGTGAGGCAGTGAGCATAGGTAATGGTATAAGCAGCGCCTAACCTATCGCCTATGTTGACATAGGTGGCGCCTATGGCATCGCTCATGTTTACATAGGCGGCGCCTAACCTATCGCCTAAGTGAGGCAGCGAGGATAGGCAATGGTATAAGCGGCGCCTAACCTATTACCTATGTTGACATACGTGGCGCCTAAGACATTGCCTATGTTTATATGTGCGACGCCTAACCTATCGCCTAAGTGAGGCAGTAAGCATAGGCAACGGTATA
Organism: Capsicum pubescens; assembly: GCA_030864215.1. Taxonomy (NCBI): domain Eukaryota; kingdom Viridiplantae; phylum Streptophyta; class Magnoliopsida; order Solanales; family Solanaceae; genus Capsicum; species Capsicum pubescens. The sequence goes on from CM061538.1 coordinate 40,555,338, forward strand.
AGCGGCCCCTAAACTGCCGCCTATGTTGATATAGGCGGCGCCTAATCCATCGCATATGTTGACATAGGCGGCACCTAACCTATCGCCTAAGACAGTGAGCATAGTTAATGGTATAAGTAGCGCCTAACCTATCGCATATGTTGATACTGGCGGTGCCTAAGCGATCGCCTAAGTGAGGCAGTGAGCATAGCCAATGGTATAAGCGGCGCCTAACCTATCGCCTATGTTGATACAGGCGGCGCCTAAGCGATCGCCAATGTTGACTTAGGCGGCGCCTAACCTATCGCCTAAGTAAGGCGGTGATCATAGGAAATGGTATAAGCGACGCATAACCTATCGCCTATGTTGATATAGGTGGCGCCTAAGCCATTGCCTATGTTGACATAGACCGAGCCTAACCTATCGCCTAAGTGAGAAAGTGAGCATAGGAAATGGTATAAGCGGCGCCTGACCGATCGCCTATGTTGATATAGGTGGCTCCTAATTTATCACATATGTTGTCATAGGAGGCTCCTAACCTATCGCCTAAGTGAGGCAATGAGTATAAGCAATGGTATAAGCGGCGCCTATCCTATCGCCTATGTTGATATAGGTGGCGCCTATGGCATCTCCTATGTTTACATAGGCGGAGCCTAACCTCTCTCCTTAGTGAGGCAGCAAGGATAGGCAATGGTATAAGCGGCGCCTAACCTATCGCCTATGTTGATATAGGCGGCGCCTAAGCGATCGCGTATGCTGACATAGGCGGTGCCTAACATATCGCCAAATTAAGATAGTGAGCATAGGCAATGATATAAGCGGCGCCTAACCTATCTCCTATGTTGATATAGGCGGTGCCTAAGCCATCGCCTATGTTGACATAGGCGGATCCTAACCTATCACCTAAGTAAGGCAGTGAGCATAGGTAATGGTATAAGCGGCGCCTAACCTATCGCCTATGTTGATCTAAGTGGCGCCTATGGCATCTTCTATGTTTACATAGGCGGCGCCTAACCTATCGCCTTAGTGAGGCGGCAAGAATAGGCAATGGTATAAGCGGCGCCTAACCTATCGCCTATGTTGATATAAGCGGTGCCTAAGCGATCGCAAATGTTGACATAGGCGGAACCTAACCTATCTCCTAAGTCAGGCGGTGAGAATAGGCAATGGTATAAGCGGCGCCTAACCTGTTGCCTATGATAATATAGGCGGCACATAATCCATCGACTATGTTGACATAGGCGGCACCAAACCTATCACCTAAGTGAGGCAATGAGCATAGGTAATGGTATAAGCGGAGCCTAGCCTATCGCCTATGTTGATATAGGTGGTGCCAATGGCATCGCTTATGTTTACATAGACGGCGTCTAACCTATTGCCTAAGTGAGGCAGCGAGCATAGGCAATGGTATAAGCGGCGCCTAACCTATCGCCTATGTTGACATACGTGGCTCTTAAGCCATTGCCTATGTTTATATATGCGGCGCCTAAACTATCGCCTAAGTGAGGCAGTAAGCATAGAAAATGGTATAAGCGGCGCCTAACCTGTCGCCTATGTTGATATAGGCGGCGCTTAATCCATCGCAGATGTTGACATAGGCGGCAACTAACCTACCATGTAATTGAGGCAGTGAGCATAGGTAATGGTATAAGCGGCGCCTAACCTATCGCCTATGTAGACATAGGCGGCGCCTAACCTATCTCCTAAGTAAGGCGGTGAGCATTGGTATTGGTATAAGCGGCGTGTAACTTGTCGCCTATGTTGGTATAGGCGGCGCCTAATACATCGACTATATTAACATAGGCGGCACCTAACCTATCGCCTAAGTGAGGCAGTGAACATAGGTAATGGTATAAGCGGTGCCTATCCTATCGCCAATGTTGATATAGGTGGCGCTTATAGCATCGCTTATGTTTACATAGGCGGTGCCTAACCTATCACCTAAGTGAGGCAGCGAGCATAGACAATGTTATAAGAGGCGCCTAACATATCGCCTATATTGATATACGTGGCGCCTAAGCCATTGCCTATGTTTATATATGCGGCGCCCAACCTATCGCCTAAGTGAGGCAGTAAGCATAGGCAATGGTATAAGCCGTGCCTAACCTATCACCAGTGTTGATATAGGCGGCGCCTAAGCCATCGCCTATGTTGACGTAGGCGGTGCCTAACCTATCGTCTAATTGAGGCAGTGACCATAGGCAATGGTATAAACGTCGCCTAACCTATCGGCTATGTTGATATAGGCGGTGCCTAAGCCATCGCCTATATTGACTTACGCGGCACCAAACCTATCGCCTAAGTGAGGTAGTGATCATAGGTAATGGTATAAGCGACGCCTAACCTATCGCCTATGTTGATATAGGTGGCGCCTATGGCATCTCCTATGTTTACATAGGCGGCGCCTATCCTATCGTCTATGTTGATATAGGTAGCGCCTATGGCATCTCCTATGTTTACATAGGCAGCGCCTAACCTATCGCCTATGTTGATATAGATGGCACCTATGGCATCTCCTATGTTTACATAGGTGGTGCCTAACCTATCGCCTAAGTAATGTAGCAAGCATATGCAATGGTATAAGCGGCGCCTAACCTATCGCCTATGTTGATATAGGCGGCCCCTAAGCGATCGCCTATGTTGACATAGGCGGCACCTAACATATCGCCTAAGTAAGGCGGTGAGAATAGGCAATGGTATAAGGGGCGCCTAACCTGTCGCCTATGTAGATATATGCGGCGCCTAATCCATCGACTATGTTGACTTAGGCGGCACCTAACCTATCGCCTAACTGAGGCAGTAAGCATAGGCAATGGTATAAGCGGCGCCTAACGTATTGCCAAAGTTGATATAGGCGGCGCCTAAGCCATCGCCTAAGTTCACGTAGGCGGTGCCAAACCTATCGCCTAATTGAGGCAGTGACCATAGGCAATGGTATAAGCGTCGCCTAACCTATCGCCTATGTTGTTATAGGCGGCGCCTAAACCATCGCCTATATTAACATAGGTGGAACCTAACCTATCGCCTAAGTGACGCAGTGAGAATAGGCAATGGTATAACCGGTGCCTAACCTATCGCCTATGTTGATATAGGCGGCGCCTAAGCCATCGCCTATCATGACATATGTGACACCTAACCTATCGCCTAAGTGAGGCAGTAAGCATAGGCAATGGTATAAGCGGCGCCTAACCTATAGCCTATGATGATATAGGCGGCACCTAAGCCATCGCCTATGTTGACATAGGCGGTGCCTAACCTATCGCCTATGTTGACATAGGAAACACCATATCCATTGCCTTTGTTGACATAGGCGGCGTCTAACCTATCGCCTAACTGAGGCAGTGAGCATAGACAATGGTATAAGCGGTGCCTAACCTATCACCTATGTTTAAATAGGCGGCACCTAAGCCATCGCCTAAGTGAGGCAGTTAGCAATGGCAATGGTATAAACGGCGCCTAACCTATCCCCTGTGTTGATATAGGCTAGTCTAAGAGATCTCCTGTGTAGACATAGGCGGCGCCTAACCTATCTCCTAAGTAAGGCGGTGAGCATAGGTAATGGTATAAGCGGCGTGTAACCTGTCACCTATGTTGGTATAGGCGGCGCCTAATACATCGACTATATTGACATAGGCGGCACCTAACCTATCGCCTAAGGGAGACAGTGATCATAGGTAATGGTATAAGCGGCGCCTAACCTATCGCCAATATTGATATAGGTGGCGCTTATGGCATCGCTTATGTTTACATAGGCGGTGCCTAACCTATCACCTAAGTGAGGCAGCGAGCATAGGCAATGGTATAAGCGGCGCCTAACATATCGCCTATATTGATATACATGGTGCCTAAGCCATTGCCTATGTTTATATATGCGGGGCCCAACCTATCGCCTAAGTGAGGCTGTAAGCATAGTCAATGGTATAAGCGGTGCCTAAGACATCGCCTAGGTTGACGTAGGCGTCGCCTAACCGATCGTCTATGTTGATATAGGCGGCGCCTAATCCATCGCCTATATTGACATAGGCGGCACCTAACATATCGCCTAAGTGAGGCAGTGAGCATAGGTAATGGTATAAGCGACGCCTAACCTATCGCCTATGTTGATATAGGTGGCGCCTATGGCATCTCCTATGTTTACATAGGCGGCGCCTAACCTATCGCCTATGTTGATATAGGTGGCACCGGTGGCATCTCCTATGTTTACATAGGCGGCGCATATCCTATCGCCTTAGTGAGGCAGCAAGCTTATGCAATGGTATAAGCGGCGCCTTACCTATCGCCTATGTTGATATAGGCGGCCCCTAAGCGATCGACTATGTTGACGTAGGCGGCACCTAACCTATCGCCTAAGTGAGGCGGTGAGAATAGGCAATGGTATAAGCGACGCCTAACCTGTCGCCTTTGTTGATATATGCGGCGCCTAATCCATCGACTATGTTGACATAGCCGGCACCTAATCTATCGCCTAAGTGAGGCAGTAAGCATAGGCAATGGTATAAGCGGTGCCTAACCTATCGCCAATGTTGATATAGGCGGCGCCTATGCCATCGCCTATGTTCACGTAGGCGGTGCCTAACCTATCGCCTAATTGAGGCAGTGACCATAGGCAATGGTATAAGCGTCGCCTAACTTATCGCCTATGTTGTTATAGGCGGCGCCTAAACCATCGCCTATCTTAACATAGGTGGAACCTAACCTATCGCCTAAGTGACGCAGTGAGAATAGGCAATGGTATAACCGGTGCCTAACCTATCTCCTATGTTGATATAGGCGGCGCCTAAGCCATCGCCTATCATGACATATGTGGCACCTAACCTATCGCCTAAGTGAGGAAGTGAGCATAGGAAATGGTATAAGCGGTGCCTAACCTATCGCCTATGTTGATATAGGCGGCACCTAAGCCATCGCCTATGTTGACAAAGGCGGCGCCTAACCTATCGCCTATGTTGATATAGGCAACACCATATCCATTGCCTTTGTTGACATAGAGGCGTCTAACCTATCGCCTAACTGAGGCAGTGAGCATAGACAATGGTATAAGCGGTGCCTAACCTATCACCTATGTTGATATAGGCGGCACCTAAGCCATCGCCTAAGTGAGGCAGTTAGCAAAGGCAATGTTATAAATGGCGCCTAACCTATCCCCTGTGTTGATATAGGTGGAGCCTAAGCGATCTCTTATGTATACATAGGCGGCACCTAACCTATCTCCTAAGTAAGGCGGTGAGCATAGGTAATGGTATAAGCGGCATGTAACCTGTCGCCTATGTTGGTATAGGCGGGTCCTAATACATCGACTATATTGACATAGGCGGCACCTAACCTATCGCCTAAGTGAGGCAGTGAGCAGAGGTAATGGTATAAGCGGCGCCTAACCTATCGCCAATGTTGATATAGGTGGCGCTTATGGCATCGCTTATGTTTACATAGGCGGTGCCTAACCTATCTCCTAAGTGAGGCAGCGAGCATAGGCAATGGTATAAGCGGTGCCTAACATATCGCCTATATTGATATACATGGCGCCTAAGCCATTGCCTATGTTTATATATGCGGTGCCCAACCTATCGCCTAAGTGAGGCAGTATGCATAGGCAATGGTATAAGCGGTGCCTAAGCAATCGCCTATATTGACGTAGGCGTCGCCTAACCTATCATCTATGTTGATATAGGCGGAGCCTAAGCCATCGCCTATATTGACATAGGCGGCACCTAACCTATCGCCTAAGTGAGGTAGTGAGCATAGGTAATGGTATAAGCTACGCCTAACCTATCGCCTATGTGGATATAGGTGGCGCCTATGGCATCTCCTATGTTTACATAGGCGGCGCCTAACCTATCGCCTATGTTGATATAGGTGGCACCTATGGCATCTCCTATGCTTACATAGGCGGTGCATATCCTATCGCCTTAGTGAGGCAGCAAGCATATGCAATGGTATAAGCGGCGCCTTACCTATCGCCTATGTTGATATAGGCGGCCCCTAAGCTATCGCCTATGTTGACATAGGCGGCACCTAACCTATCGCCTAAGTGAGGCAGTGAGCATAGACAATGGTATAAGCGGTGCCTAACCTATCACCTATGTTGATATAGGCGGCACCTAAGCCATCGCCTAAGTGAGGCAGTTAGCAAAGGCAATGTTATAAATGGCGCCTAACCTATCCCCTGTGTTGATATAGGCGGAGCCTAAGCGATCTCCAATGTATACATAGGCGGCACCTAACCTATCTCCTATGTAAGGCGGTGAGCATAGGTAATGGTATAAGCGGCATGTAACCTGTCGCCTATGTTGGTATAGGCGGCGCCTAATACATCGACTATATTGACATAGGCGGCACCTAACCTATCGCTTAAGTGAGGTAGTGAGCAGAGGTAATGGTATAAGCGGCGCCTAACCTATCGCCAATGTTGATATAGGTGGCGCTTATGGCATCGCTTATGTTTACATAGGCGGTGCCTAACCTATCTCCTAAGTGAGGCAGCGAGCATAGGCAATGGTATAAGCGGTGCCTAACATATCGCCTATATTGATATACATGGCGCCTAAGCCATTGCCTATGTTTATATATGCGGTGCCCAACCTATCGCCTAAGTTAGGCAGTATGCATAGGCAATGGTATAAGCGGTGCCTAAGCAATCGCCTATATTGACGTAGGCGTCGCCTAACCTATCGTCTATGTTGATATAGGCGGCGCCTAAGCCATCGCCTATATTGACATAGGCGGCACCTAACCTATCGCCTAAGTGAGGTAGTGAGCATAGGTAATGGTATAAGCTACGCCTAACCTATCGCCTATGTTGATATAGGTGGCGCCTATGGCATCTCCTATGCTTACATAGGCGGTGCCTATCCTATCGCCTTAGTGAGGCAGCAAGCATATGCAATGGTATAAGCGGTGCCTTACCTATCGCCTATGTTGATATAGGCGGCCCCTAAGCTATCGCCTATGTTGACATAGGCGGCACCTAACCTATCGCCTAAGTGAGGCGGTGAGAATAGGCAATGGTATAAGAGGCGCCTAACCTGTCGCCTATGTTGATATATGCGGCGCCTAATCCATCGACTATGATGACATAGCCGGCACCTAACCTATCGCCTAAGTGAGGCAGTAAGCATAGGAAATTGTATAAGCGGTGCCTAACCTATCGTCAATGTTGATATAGGCGGCGCCTAAGCCATCGCCTATGTTCACATAGGCGGTGCCTAACTTATCGCCTTATTGAGGCAGTTACCATAGGCAATGGTATAAGCGCCGCCTAACCTATCGCATATGTTGTTATAGGCGGCGCCTAAGCCATCTACTATATTAACATAGCTGGAACCTAACCTATCGCCTAAGTGAGGCAGTGAGAATAGGCAATGGTATAACCGGTGCCTAACCTATCGCCTATGTTGATATAGGCGGCGCCTAAGCCATCGCCTATCATGTCATAGGTAGCGCCTAACCTATCACTTATGTTAGGCAGTGAGGATAGGCAATGGTAAAAGCAGCGCCTAAGCTATCACCTATGTTGATATAGGCGGCGCCTAAGCCATCGCCTATGTTGACATAGGCGGTGCCTAACCTATCGCCTATGTTGATATAGGCAACACCATATCCATTGCCTTTGTTGACATAGGCGGCGTCTAACCTATCGCCTAACTGAGGCAGTGAGCATAGACAATGGTATAAGCAGTGCCAAACCTATCACCTATGTTGATATAGGCGGCACCTAAGCCATCGCCTAAGTGAGGCAGTTAGCATAGGCAATGGTATAAACGGTGCCTAACCTATCGCCTGTGTTGATATAGGCGGAGCCTAAGCGATCGCCTATGTAGACATAGGCAGCGCCTAACCTATCTCCTAAGTAAGGCGGTGAGCGTAGGTAATGGTATAAGCGGCGTGTAACCTGTCGCCTATGATGGTATAGGCGGCGCCTAATACATCGACTATATTGACATAGGCGGCACGTAACCTATCGCCTAAGTGAGGCAGTGGGCATAGGTAATGGTATAAGCGGCGCCTAACCTATCGCGAATGTTGATATAGGTGGCGCTTATGGCATCGCTTATGTTTTCATTGGCGGTGCCTAACCTATCACCAAAGTGAGGCAGCGAGCATAGGCAATGGTATAAGCGGTGCCTAACATATCGCCTATATTGATATACGTGGCGCCTAAGCCATTGCCTATTTTTATATATGCGGCGCCCAACCTATCGCCTAAGTGAGGAAGTAAGCATAGGCAATGGTATAAGCGATGCCTAAGATTTCACCAATGTTGATATAGGCAGCGCCTAAGCCATCGCCTATGTTGACGTAGGCGGTGCCTAACCTATCGGCTAATTGAGGCAGTGACCATAGGGAATGGTATAAACGTCGCCTAACCTATCGCCTATGTTGATATAGGTGGTGCCTAAGCCATCGCCTATATTGACATAGGCGGCACCTAACCTATCGCCTAAGTGAGGCAGTGAGCATAGGTAATGGTATAAGCGACGCCTAACCTACAACCTATGTTGATAGAGGTGGCGCATATGGCATCTCCTATGTTTACATAGGCGGCGCCTAACCTATCGCCTATGTTTATATAGGTGGCACCTATGGCATCTCCTATGTTTACATAGGCGGCGCCTAACCTATCGCCTAAGTGAGGCAGCAAGCATATGCAATGGTATAAGCGGCGCCTAACCTATCGCCTATGTTGATATAGGTGGCCCCTAAGCGATCGCCTATGTTGACATAGGCGGCACCTAACCTATCGCATAAGTGAGGCGGTGAGAATAGGCAATGGTATAAGCGTTGCCTAACGTGTCGCCTATGTTTATATATGCGGCGCCTAATCCATCGACTATGTTGACATAGGCGGCACCTAACCTATCGCCTAAGTGAGGCAGTGAGCATAGGTAATGGTATAAGCAGCGCCTAACCTATCGCCTATGTTGATATAGGTGGCGCCTATGTCATCTCCTATGTTTACATAGGCGGCGCCTAACCTATCGCCTATGTTGATATAGGTGGCACCTATGGCATCTCCTATGCTTACATAGGCGGTGCCTATCCTATAGCCTTAGTGAGGCAGCAAGCATATGCAATGGTATAAGCGGCGCCTAACCTATCGCCTAAGTGAGGCAGCAAGCATATGCAATGGTATAAGCGGCGCCTAACCTATCGCCTATGTTGATATAGGTGGCCCCTAAGCGATCGCCTATGTTGACATAGGCGGCACCTAACCTATCGCATAAGTGAGGCGGTGAGAATAGGCAATGGTATAAGCGTTGCCTAACGTGTCGCCTATGTTTATATATGCGGCGCCTAATCCATCGACTATGTTGACATAGGCGGCACCTAACCTATCGCCTAAGTGAGGCAGTGAGCATAGGTAATGGTATAAGAAGCGCCTAACCTATCGCCTATGTTGATATAGGTGGCGCCTATGGCATCTCCTATGTTTACATAGGCGGCGCCTAACCTATCGCCTATGTTGATATAGGTGGCACCTATGGCATCTCCTATGCTTACATAGGCGGTGCCTATCCTATCGCCTTAGTGCGGCAGCAAGCATATGCAATGGTATAAGCGGCGCCTTACCTATCGCCTATGTTGATATAGGCGGCCCCTAAGCTATCGCCTATGTTGACATAGGCGGCACCTAACCTATCGCCTAAGTGAGGCGGTGAGAATAGGCAATGGTATAAGAGGCGCCTAACCTGTCGCCTATGTTGATATATGCGGCGCCTAATCCATCGACTATGATGACATAGCCGGCACCTAACCTATCGCCTAAGTGAGGCAGTAAGCATAGGAAATTGTATAAGCGGTGCCTAACCTATCGTCAATGTTGATATAGGCGGCGCCTAAGCCATCGCCTATGTTCACATAGGCGGTGCCTAACTTATCGCCTTATTGAGGCAGTTACCATAGGCAATGGTATAAGCGCCGCCTAACCTATCGCATATGTTGTTATAGGCGGCGCCTAAGCCATCTACTATATTAACATAGCTGGAACCTAACCTATCGCCAAAGTGAGGCAGTGAGAATAGGCAATGGTATAACCGGTGCCTAACCTATCGCCTATGTTGATATAGGCGGCGCCTAAGCCATCGCCTATCATGTCATAGGTAGCGCCTAACCTATCACTTATGTTAGGCAGTGAGGATAGGCAATGGTAAAAGCAGCGCCTAACCTATCACCTATGTTGATATAGGCGGCGCCTAAGCCATCGCCTATGTTGACATAGGCGGTGCCTAACCTATCGCCTATGTTGATATAGGCAACACCATATCCATTGCCTTTGTTGACATAGGCGGCGTCTAACCTATCGCCTAACTGAGGCAGTGAGCATAGACAATGGTATAAGCAGTGCCAAACCTATCACCTATGTTGATATAGGCGGCACCTAAGCCATCGCCTAAGTGAGGCAGTTAGCATAGGCAATGGTATAAACGGTGCCTAACCTATCGCCTGTGTTGATATAGGCGGAGCCTAAGCGATCGCCTATGTAGACATAGGCAGCGCCTAACCTATCTCCTAAGTAAGGCGGTGAGCGTAGGTAATGGTATAAGCGGCGTGTAACCTGTCGCCTATGATGGTATAGGCGGCGCCTAATACATCGACTATATTGACATAGGCGGCACGTAACCTATCGCCTAAGTGAGGCAGTGGGCATAGGTAATGGTATAAGCGGCGCCTAACCTATCGCGAATGTTGATATAGGTGGCGCTTATAGCATCGCTTATGTTTTCATTGGCGGTGCCTAACCTATCACCAAAGTGAGGCAGCGAGCATAGGCAATGGTATAAGCAGTGCCTAACATATCGCCTATATTGATATACGTGGCGCCTAAGCCATTGCCTATTTTTATATATGCGGCGCCCAACCTATCGCCTAAGTGAGGAAGTAAGCATAGGCAATGGTATAAGCGATGCCTAAGATTTCACCAATGTTGATATAGGCAGCGCCTAAGCCATCGCCTATGTTGACGTAGGCGGTGCCTAACCTATCGGCTAATTGAGGCAGTGACCATAGGCAATGGTATAAACGTCGCCTAACCTATCGCCTATGTTGATATAGGTGGTGCCTAAGCCATCGCCTATATTGACATAGGCGGCACCTAACCTATCGCCTAAGTGAGGCAGTGAGCATAGGTAATGGTATAAGCGACGCCTAACCTACAACCTATGTTGATAGAGGTGGCGCATATGGCATCTCCTATGTTTACATAGGCGGCGCCTAACCTATCGCCTATGTTTATATAGGTGGAACCTATGGCATCTCCTATGTTTACATAGGCGGCGCCTAACCTATCGCCTAAGTGAGGCAGCAAGCATATGCAATGGTATAAGCGGCGCCTAACCTATCGCCTATGTTGATATAGGTGGCCCCTAAGCAATCGCCTATGTTAACATAGGCGGCACCTAACCTATCGCATAAGTGAGGCGGTGAGAATAGGCAATGGTATAAGCGTTGCCTAACGTGTCGCCTATGTTTATATATGCGGCGCCTAATCCATCGACTATGTTGACATAGATGGCACCTAACCTATCGCCTAAGTGAGGCAGTGAGCATAGGTAATGGTATAAGCAGCGCCTAACCTATAGCCTATGTTGACATAGGTGGCGCCTATGGCATCGCTCATGTTTACATAGGCGGCGCCTAACCTATCGCCTAAGTTAGGCAGCGAGGATAGGCAATGGTATAAGCGGCACCTAACCTATTACCTATGTTGACATACGTGGCGCCTAAGACATTGCCTATGTTTATATGTGCGACGCCTAACCTATCGCCTAAGTGAGGCAGTAAGTATAGGCAACGGTATAAGCGGCCCCTAAACTGCCGCCTATGTTGATATAGGCGGCGCCTAATCCATCGCATATGTTGACATAGGCGGCACCTAACCTATCGCCTAAGGCAGTGAGCATAGTTAATGGTCTAAGTAGCGCCTAACCTATCGCGTATGTTGATACTGGCGGTGCCTAAGCGATCGCCTAAGTGAGGCAGTGAGCATAGCCAATGGTATAAGCGGCGCCTAACCTATCGCCTATGTTGATACAGGCGGCGCCTAAGCGATTGCCAATGTTGACTTAGGCGGCGCCTATCCTATCGCCTAAGTAAGGCGGTGATCATAGGAAATGGTATAAGCGACGCATAACCTATCGCCTATGTTGATATAGGTGGCGCCTAAGCCATTGCCTATGTTGACATAGACCGAGCCTAACCTATCGCCTAAGTGAGAAAGTGAGCATAGGTAATGGTATAAGCGGCACCTGACCGATCGCCTATGTTGATATAGGTGGCTCCTAATCCATCACCTATGTTGTCATAGGAGGCGCCTAACCTATCTCCTAAGTGAGGCAATGAGCATAAGCAATGGTATAAGCGGCGCCTATCCTATCGCCTATGTTGATATAGGTGGCGCCTATGGCATCTCCTATGGTTACATAGGCGGAGCCTAACCTCTCTCCTTAGTGAGGCAGCAAGGATAGGCAATGGTATAAGCGGCGCCTAACCTATCGCCTATGTTGATAAAGGCGGCGCCTAAGCGATCGCGTATGCTGACATAGGCGGTGCCTAACATATCGCCAAATTAAGGCAGTAAGTATAGGCAATGATATAAGCGGCGCCTAACCTATCTCCTTTGTTGATATAGGCGGTGCCTAAGCCATCGCCTATGTTGACATAGGCAGATCCTAACCTATCACCTAAGTAAGGCAGTGAGCATAGGTAATGGTATAAGCGGCGCCTAACCTATCGCCTATGTTGATATAAGTGGCGCCTATGGCATCTCCTATGTTTACATAGGCGGCGCCTAACCTATCGCCTTAGTGAGGCGGCAAGAATAGGCAATGGTATAAGCGGCGCCTAACCTATCGCCTATGTTGATATAAGCGGTGCCTAAGCGATCGCCAATGTTGACATAGGCGGAACCTAACCTATCTCCTAAGTCAGGCGGTGAGAATAGGCAATGGTATAAGCGGCGCCTAACCTGTTGCCTATGTTAATATAGGCGGCACATAATCCATCGACTATCTTGACATAGGCGGCACCAAACCTATCACCTAAGTGAGGCAATGAGCATAGGTAATGGTATAAGCGGAGCCTAACCTATCGCCTATGTTGATATAGGTGGTGCCAATGGCATCGCTTATGTTTACATAGACGACGTCTAACCTATTGCCTAAGTGAGGCAGCGAGCATAGGCAATGGTATAAGCGGTGCCTAACCTATCTCCTATGTTGACATACGTGGCTCTTAAGCCATTGCCTATGTTTATATATGTGGCGCCTAAACTATCGCCTAAGTGAGGCAGTAAGTATAGAAAATGGTATAAGCGGCGCCTAACCTGTCGCCTATGTTGATATAGGCGGAGCTTAATCCATCGCATATGTTGACATAGGCGGCACCTAACCTACCATGTAATTGAGGCAGTGAGCATAGGTAATGGTATAAGCGGCGCCTAACCTATCGCCTATGTTGATATAGGTGGCGCGTAAGCCATCGCCAATGTAACATAGGCGGTGCCTAACCTATTGCCTAAGTGAGGGAGTGAGCATAGGCAATGGTATAAGCGGCGCCTAACCTATCGCCTATGTTTATATAGGTGGGGCCTATGCCATTACCAATGTTGACATAAGCGGAGCCTAACCTATCCCCTATGTGAGGCAGTGAGCATAGGCAATGGAATATGCGGCCATTATCCTATCTCCTATGTTGATATAGGCGGCGCCTAAGACATCGCCTATGTAGACATAGGCGGCGTCTAACCTATCGCCTATGTGAGGCAGTGAGCATAGGCTATGGTCTAAGCGGCGCCTAACCTATCTCCTATGTTGATATAGGCAGCGCCTAAGCCATTGTCTATGTTGACATAGGCGGTGCCTAACCTATCTCTTAAATGAGACAGTGAGCATAGATAATGCTATAAGCGGAGCCTAACCTATCAACTATGTAGATATAGGCGGCACGTAAGCCATCGTCTAAGTGAGGCAGTGAGCATAGGCAATGGTATAAGCGGCGCCTAACCTATCGCCTATGTTGATATAGGAAGCGCCTATGCCATCGCCTATGTTGACATAGGCGGCACCTAACCTATCGCCTAAGTGAGACAGCGAGCATAGGAAAATGTAGAAGCGGCGCGTAACCTATCGCCTATGTTGATATAAGTGGCACCTAAGCCATCACCTATGTTGACATAGGCGGCGCCTAAACTATCGCCTAAGTGAGGTAGTGAGCATAGGAATTGGTAAAAGTAGCGCCTAATCTATCGCCTATGTTGATGTAGGGGGAGCCTATGCCAGGACGTATGTTGACATAGGCGGAGTCTAACCTATCGCCTAAGTGAGGCAGTGACCATATGCAATGGTATAAGCGTCGCCTATCCTATTGCCTATGTTGATATAGGCGGAGCCTATGACAGGGCCTAAGTTGACAAAGGCGGCATCTAACCTATCTCCTAAGTGAGTCAGGGAGCATAGGCAATGGTATAAGTGGCTCCTAACCTATCACCTATGTTGATATAGGAGGCCCCTAAGACATCGCCTATGTTGACATAGGCGGCGACTAACCTATCGCCTAAGTGAGTCAGTGAGCATAGGCAATGGTATAAGCGGCGCCTAACCTATTGCCTATGTTGATATAGGCGGCTCATATGCCATCGCCTATGTGGACATAGGAGGCGCCTAACCTATCGCCTAAGTGAGGTAGCGAGAATAGGCAATGGTATAAGCTGCGCCTAACCTATCGTGTATGTTGATATAAGTGGCACCTAAGCCATCTCCATTGTTGATATAGGCGGGGGATAACCTATCACATAAGTGAGGAAGTAAGCATTGGAAACCTATCGCCTATGTTGACATAGGCGTTGCCTAACCTATCGCCTATGATTATATTGGGGGAGCCTAACCTATCACCTAAGTGAGGCAGTAAGCATAGCCAATGGTATAAGCGGCTCTTATCCTATCGCTTATGTTGATACAGGTGGCACGTAAGCCATCGCCTATGTTGACATAGGTGTCACCTAACCTATAGCCAAAGTGAGGTAGTGAGCATAGGGAATAGAATAATCGGCGCCGAACCTATCGCCTATGTTGTTATTGGCGGCACCTGACCTATCGCCTATGTTGACATAACCAGTGCCTAACCTATCGCCTAAGTGAGGTAGTGAGCCGTAGAAATGGTATAAGAGGCGCCTAATCTATCGCCTATGTTGATTAAGGCGGCACCTAAGACATCGCCTATGTTAACATAGGCGGCACCTAACCTATAACCTAAGTAAGCTAGTGAGCATAGCTAATGGTATAAGCGACGCCTAGCCTCTCGACTATGTCGATATAAGCAGCGCCTATGCCATCGCCTATGTTGACATAGGCGGCACCTAACCTATCACCTAAGTGAGGCACTAAGCATAGGCAATGGTATAAGTGGCGCCTAACCTATCACCTATGTTGATAGAGGAGGCGCCTGAGCCTTAGCCTATGTTGACATAGGTGGCGCCTAACCTATTGTCTCAGTAAGGCAGTGAGCATAGGCAATGGTATAAGCGGCGCCTAACCTATCGCCTATGTTGATATAGGCGGCGCCTAAGCCATCGCCAATGTAACATAGGCGGTGCCTAACCTATTGCCTAAGTGAGGCAGTAAGCATAGGCAATGGTATAAGTGTCCCCTAACCAATCACCTATGTTGATATAAGTGGCGCCTAAGACATTGCCTATGTTGACATAGGCAGCGCCTAACCAATCGCCTAAGTGAGGTAGTGAGCATAGGCAATGGTATTAGAGTCACATAAACTATCGCCTAAGTGAGGGAGTGAGCATAGGCAATGGTATAAGCGGCGCCTAACCTATCGCATATGTTGATATAGGTGGCGCCTAAGCCATTACCAATGTTGACATAAGCGGAGCCTAACCTATCCCCTATGTGAGGTAGTGAGCATAGGCAATGGTATATGCGGCGCCTAACCTATCACCTATGTTGATATAGGCGGCGCCTAAGACATCACCTATTTTGACATAGGCGGCGTCTAACCTATCGCCTAAGTGAGGCAGTGAGCATAGGCAATGGTCTAAGCGGCGCCTAACCTATCGCCTATATTGATATACGCAGCGCCTAATCCATTGTCTATGTTGACATAGGCGGTGCCTAACCTAACTCTTAAATGAGACAGTGAGCATAGACAATGGTATAAGCGGAGCCTAACCTATCAACTATGTTGATATAGGCGGCACCTAAGCCATCACCTAAGTGAGGCAGTGAGCATAGGCAATGGTATAAGCGGCGCCTAACCTATCGCCTATGTTGATATAGGCGACGCCTAAGTGATCGCCTATATCTACATAGGCGGCGCCTAACCTATCGCCTTAGTGATGCGGTGAGCATAGGCAATGGTATATGCGATGCCTAACCTGTCGCATAGGTTGGTATAGGCGGTGCCTAATCCATCGACTATGTTGACATAGGCGGCACCTAACCTATCGCCTAAGTGAGGCAGTGAGCATTGGTAATGGTATAAGCGGCTCCTAACATATGTAACACCCCACATTTTACCTGTACTAGTAATGTTCACATAAAATGACATACGACTTGATTTAATGCCTCCTAGGCAGCCTTGCAGACAATGTGGGAGATATCATATAGGTGCGTGTCGCAGGGGAACGGATGTTTGTTATTGGTGTGGTATGCCAGGGCATGTAATAAAAGATTGCCCAAGAAGACGCAGGGGTGATATGGCACAACCTACTGGATCAGCTGTTGTATCATCATCATCAGTGCCTCCATCAGGTAGAGGTGAGCAATTTCCTATAGGTCGCGGCAGAGGTATTAGAGGGGCAGCCAGTTCCAGCGTGGCCCAAAATCGCACATATGCTCTAGGGACTCGACAGAACCTGGAAGCTTCACCCGATGTGGTTATAGATACATTGTCCATCTTCTCATATAAAGTGTATGCATTAATTGACCCTGGTTCTACATTGTCATATATTACTCCATTGGTTGCTGGGAAGCTTGGTAGAACTCCTAAATTATTGAATAAACCACTTGGGGTGTCTACACCAACTGGGGAGTCAATTATAGCTAGAAGAGTCTATTGTGACTGCATAGTGACTGTCTGCGACCGAGATACATTAGCTGATCTTATCGAGTTAGAAATGGTAGAATTTGATATTATAATGGGTATGGATTGGTTGGCTTCTTGCTATGCCACCGTTGACTTCCGAACCAAGAGAGTGTACTTTCACTTTCCAAATGAAGCAGTCCTTGAATGGGAAGGCAATATTGGGGCACCAAAAGGGAGGTTTATCTCTTATTTTAAAGCCATAAAAATGATATCAAAGGGATATATATGTCATCTCGTTAGAGTGAGAGACATGGAGGCAGAATCACCAACTATCCAGTCTGTTCCAATAGTGAATGAATTTATTGATGTCTTTCCTAAGGAACTCCCTGGTTTGCCTCCAGAACGAGAAATAGATTTTGGTATTGACTTATTACCAGGCACCGAGCCTATCTCTATTCCTCCATATAGAATTGCCCCGGCAGAATTACGTAAATTAAAGGAGCAACTGAAAGACTTGTTAGAAAAGGGTTTTATTAGGCCTAGTGTGTCCCCTTGGGGTGCACCAGTTTTATTTGTGCATAAAAAGGATGGCACATTGAGGATGTGTATTGACTACCGACAACTGAATAGGGTGACAATTCAGAATAAATATCCCCTCCCCAGAATTGATGACTTGTTTGATCAGTTACAGGGTGCCAAATACTTTTCAAAGATCGATTTGAGATCAGGTTATCATCAGGTGAGAGTGAAGGAAAAAGATATACCTAAGACAGCTTTCCGAACCAGATATGGTCACTTTGAATTTCTTGTTATGTCGTTTGGGCTAACGAATGCACCAGCAGTTTTTATGGATTTGATGAATAGGGTATTCAAGTCTTTCCTGGATGTGTTCGTGATAGTATTTATAGATGATATTCTAGTGTATTCAAGGTCAGAAAAGGATCATGCAAATCATTTACGACTAGTACTACAAGTTCTCCGTGATCACCGGTTGTATGCTAAGTTTTCCAAATGTGAATTTTGGTTAAAATCAGTGGCATTTTTGGGCCATATTGTATCGGATGAAGGAATAAGGGTGGATTCACAAAAAATAGAGGCTGTGAAAGATTGGCCAAGGCCAACGACACCTACAAAAGTTCGAAGCTTCCTGGGATTGGCAGGTTATTACAGAAGGTTTTTCTTCTATGTCTGCACCTCTTACTAAGCTAACTCACAAGGAAACCAAATTCCAATGGAATGATGCATGAGAAAGGAGCTTTCAAGAGTTGAAAAGCAGGTTAACCTCAGCACCTGTGCTAGTGCTTCCAGAAGGCTCAGAGGGATATGCAGTGTATTGTGATGCTTCCGGAGTTGGTTTGGGGTGTGTACTAACACACCATGGTAAGGTGATTGCTTATGCCTCGAGACAATTGAGACCACACGAGAAAAACTACCCAACACATGATCTTGAGCTAGCAGCGGTTGTTTTTGCTTTAAAGATATGGCGCCACTATTTGTATGGGGTGCATGCAGACATATATACACATCATAAGAGTTTACAGTATATTTTCAAGCAGAAAGATCTAAATTTGAGGGAGCGGAGGTGGCTAGAGTTAATAAAGGATTATGATATTGATATATTATACCATCCAGGGAAAGCAAATATGGTGGCTGATGCTCTAATTCGTAAGACACTCATGGGTACCAGTGATCAGAAAGGGGTAAAGCAAGGCATGGCTAAGGATCTGCGTCAACTAGCCAATCTGGGTGTTCGTCTACTCGAACCTCCAAGAAAGGATATTATTGTACATAATGCTACCGATTCTTCATTGATAAGGGAAGTGAAAGAAAGACAGTGTTATGATCCTATTCTACAATGCCTTAAGGAGAAAGTAAGTCAAGGTATAATGAAGGAGTTTAGGCTTACAGAAGATGGAGTACTTTATTGCCAAAATAGATTGTGTGTGCCTGATATTAACAGACTCAGAAGGAGAATAATGGAAGAAGCCCATCATTCAAGATATTCCATCCACCCGGGATCTACTAAGATGTATCATGACCTAAAGGGAGTGTTTTGGTGGGGAGGCATGAAAAAGGACCTTGCAGAGTTTGTGGCTCAATGTCCTACTTGTCAACAAGTCAAAGTAGAGCACCAAAAGCCAGGTGGTTACATGCAATGTATAGAGATTCCAACTTGGAAGTGGGATATGATTAATATGGATTTTGTAACTGGTTTGCCTCGGTCAGTTAATAAGTTTGACTCCATATGGGTGATAGTTGATAGACTCACGAAGTCAGCGCACTTCCTGCCAGTTAGAAGTGATTATACAGCTGAAAAATATGCCAAATTATACCTCAAAGAGATAGTTAGGCTACATGGGGTCCCACTTTCTATTATATCCGATCGAGGAGCTCAATTCACGGCAAAAATTTGGAAGTCCTTTCAAAGGAGTTTAGGGACGCAAGTGAATTTGAGTACAGCCTTCCATCCCCAAACAGACGGCCAAGCAGAGCGTACTATTCAAACACTTGAGGATATGTTGCGAACCTGTGCATTAGATTTTAAAGGTAGCTGGGTAGAACACTTGCCCCTTATTGAATTTGCCTATAGTAACAGCTACCATTCGAGCATCAAGATGGCGCCTTACGAAGCTTTGTATGGGAGGAAATGTAGGTCACCAATTGGTTGGTTCGAAGTGGGTGAAACCACCTTGCTCGGGACAGATTTAGTCCAACAAGCCATGGAAAAAGTTAAGGTGATACATCAACGGCTAAAAACAGCCCAAAAGTCGGAATAAATCATATGCAGACATGCGGAGAAGAGGGCTGGAATTCTCTATTGGAGATTGGGTACTTTTAAAGGTATCACCAATGAAAGGGATTATGAGATTTGGTAAGAAAGGGAAACTAAGACCACGTTACATAGGGCCATATAAGATTACTAAAAGGGTCGGACAAGTTGCATATGAATTAGAGCTACCCCAGGAACTTTCAATGGTTCATCCAGTGTTTCATGTGTCAATGCTTCGAAAATGCATAGGTGACCCCTCTCGTATCACTCCTATAGAAGATGTACAGGTCACAGAGGATCTTACTTATGAAGAGGTACCGGTTGCTATTCTAGATCGCCAAATTAAAAAGTTAAGGAACAAAGAAATGGCATCAGTAAAGGTACTCTGTAGAAACAACCAAGTAGAAGAAATAACGTGGGAACCGGAGGAAGTAATGACATATAAATACCCTCATCTATTTGAAGACAAGGAGGGACCAAAAGATACAGAGGAGGAATATTAATAGGTATGTGTCTGAATACTAGTTATGTTATTAACAGTTGTGTGACCAGAAATTCAAACCTGCCTACACTATACAGTTATGTTAACATTCGGGACGAATGTTCCTAAGGGGGGAAGGATGTAACACCCCACATTTTACATGTACTAGTAATGTTCACATAAAATGACATACGACTTGATTTAATTACTACCAAAATTTTTTTCAAGTGTTCAAGTGTTAGATTGGGGCACTATATGGAAGTCTATTTAGAGACTGTGGCCTTAAACGGAGAAAATCATTGACGTGCTTATGGAACTTAGGAAGCTAGTAGGTGAGTCACCTGTGTGGTTGGCTTAAAAATATATGTATATATACATGAGGGAGAATAATTCATTCATAAGTGAACTCACTTGAAGTCTAGATGTTAGTAAAAAGAAAGGGGAACGAAGACAAGGCTTAACGCCGAAACTTTCCAAGTCTTGTGACAAACGAAGCCCAAGTTAGGGAGGCTATTAAAACCAATGGTTTAGCATTATATTGCGCCAAGATTTTCAGCCCAAGATTTTTATATAATATGCCCAACTACATTCATTCACTACTAACAAAATTGGGCCCAAACAAAGTGCAAGAAAGATTAAGGAAAATGGGCCGCTAAAGCCCATTGATTTAGAGATCCAAAAGGCCCATGTGAAAGGGGAAAATTAGTCATTGACCAACTTGGGTTAATCAGCTGCAAATATCAGGAGAAAGTCGGTCTAAGGTCTCCTTAAAAAGGGACCAAAACCGAGCTCCTTAGGTTAACTAATAAAAGACCAAAAATTTCAGCTTTTCTCTCTAAGTTTCTCTTGGAATTTCTTCACCTTGGAAGGCAACCAAAGGCTACTTTTTATGTTCTTGAATTAGACCTACACCTTGGGAGTTAAGGTATGTAAAAATGACCATATACTTTATATGAATTTTCCATGGAAAACAAGATAAGTCGGCTGGTGCACTGTGCAGGAATTTCTGGACAGCTTGTGTCCTGAAAGTTGTTGTTTGATTTTCTTGGCTTTGGAGCGATTTTTACCCTGATTTTTGACTTTAATATGGTATAGGTTGAGGTTATTAATATGTTATAGTGTGTATATGGTTGCCAAGGTTGCTGGACTGTTTTTCTAGTTCTTTGGAAACAAGTATCCTTATATGATCTTATGTGCTTCCAAAATCGTATTGGACTGTTTTGATGAGGGGGGGGGGGGGCGATGTTTCACGTTTCCCCCTGTTTTTTGAGCTATTTTGTGAATATGTTAAGGTTTATTTGATGGATATATATGTTGGGAGCATCTGGTTCGATGTTGAGACAAGTATGAATTGTTAACGACGAAATGTAGGGAGACGACGAGATGTTGTGCTTCTTAGTTGAGCGTTTTGTAAAATGGTTCTGTGTTGTAGTTATGGACTGTTTCCAGCATGTTATAGAGCTAATATAGGATGTATACATCATGTATATGATAACGTGTACTGGTTGAAGACAGTTAGAATTGAGAAAGTCGGAATAACACCATTGAGTCGATGGTTATACGTTTGTTGCCAAAGTGTTGTGTCTTGTAAGATTGGGATGTCCAGATGCATTGATTAGCTGCTAATACCCGCTTTAAAACATGATATTGTAGATAAATAGTTGGAAGAAAAGAAGTCATTTCGAGGTAAAAACAAGTTGATATGTCGAGGTATGTAAGGCTATTCGATCTCTTATTATTTAGCATGGAATCCAAAGTCTTTATTGGCACATAGAGATCTTTACAAACTTCGATATAACCACTCCACTCTTTCACATGTATTTGTGTGTCCAGATTCGAGCATTGTCACTGCTGCATACATACAGTGGATACCATGACATATGAGTCTTCTTTTTAGCTAAATAAAGTTCATACGTTGTTTATGTCCTACATGTTTCACTAATTTTATAACCCACTCTTTTCATTGTGATATGATGTTACTTGGTCACATACTTGTCATTGGTCATGCTTATAGTCTTATAGCTCAAATGTTACAACCACCAAAGATTCATCTCAAAAGTAATAAGAAGATATATGTATACAGTTGCTTCTGTTGGGTGGTATCCCAGGGGTGAAAGGATCACCTAGCATGGGTCAATCCCAGTATTACAGGGGGTATCCCAGGGGTGAAAGGAAAGCCTAGCATGGGTCGATCCTGATATAGATTTACCACTGATCAACTGGTCATCTGTATTACATGCTGTGCACAGATTATACAAGTGATAAGAGTAAAGTAACATAATTGTTATACGATGCATGACTCCACAATATTCATAAAGGTGGTCCTTTACCCTACAACAGTGTATGGTTTCATTTGAGCTTTTATCTCATACATAGTACATGTTGCCTTACATATTCAGTACATTATTTCGTACTGACGTCCCTGTTGGGGGACCTGCATTCCATGTTGCAGGTGCAGAAGCTACTAAACCTCCCCAGTAAGAGTACAGGATATCAACTGCAGTCACTGAGCTCCAGGTTGCTTCGGGGCTTTGAGCCTTATCATATCTTCTTGCATTGTATAGTATCTTATCATGAGGCGGGGCCTGTACCGACCCTTATAAGATAATGTTTCTTTTCTAGAGGCTTTGTAGACTATGTAAAGTATAGTATGGTCATGTATCGTATCGTAGACATTGTGGCTCCAACGGCCTGGTCATACAACATCTTTTGGCTTGCTAGTCCCATTTATCTTTTGAGGGCATGTTAGTATAAAAGTAACTTATAATGTTCATAGGTAATGTATTGCTACAGGTTGGTTCTCCCGAGCCTTACCGGCAACGGGTGCCAGTCCGCCTTAATAGGATTTGGGGCGTGACAGAAGTGGTATCAGAGCGGGTCGTCCTAGGGAGTCTACAAAGCCGTGTCTATGTAGAATCATGTTTATCGATGTGTTGTGCACCACATTTATAAACAAGAGGCTACGTGGCATTTAGGAGTTATCACTTCTTTTCATTCTTTAGATTGTGCCATAGAGCCAAATATTATAAGTGTACCATGTCTAACCCCTGAATTATTTTGTACAGTAAGTATGCCAGAGACAAGGAAGAGTAAAGGTAAAGAAAAGGAAGTAGAAGTGGTAGTTGGTATACCCAATCGGGCGAGACGGCAAAGTGAGGCTCTAGATGAGTCTCTATCACAGACATCTCCAACCCCTCCATCTGTTGATGTACCAGGAAGTAGTGAAAATCCCCGAGAACCACTTGTTGACGCTTCTGTGCAGGATTTGAGAAATGCAGTTCAACTGTTGACTTGTATAGTTGCTGGCCAAGGTCAAAAACAAGAAGGCCCAGTTGCAGGTGCAGTTGGTGCAGGTAGGGCAGCCAGTATGAGAATACGTGATTTCCTCAACTTAGACCCTCCATCATTCACTGGGTCAGATCCAAATGAAGATCCACAGGATTTTATTGATCAGATCCAACGCACCTTAGATGTTATGCATGTAAGTAGTTCGGAAGCTGCTGAGTTGGCAATATATAGATTGAAGGGTGTGGCTATACTGTGGTACGAAGCCTGGAAGCATTCCAAAGGAATAGATACACCTCGAACTACTTGGGAGGAGTTCAAAATGACCTTTCTTGATCATTACATGCCATTAGAGATCCGAGAGGCCCGTGCAGATCAGTTCCTGAACCTCCATCAGGGGAATATGAGCGTGAGGGAATATAGTCTTAAATTTAATTCTCTGGCCAGGTACGCTCCTAATGTTGTTGCTACTATGGCAGATAGAGTCCATCGGTATGTGGATAGGTTGGATTCATATTTGGTTAGAGATTGTACCATTACTTCTTTGAATAAAGACATGGATATAGCGAGGATGCAAGCTTTTGCACAGAAACTGGAGGATCAGAGACAAAGAAGGAGGGCCCAAGAAATAGAAAGGGGGCAATCCAAGAGGGCCAGATCTACAGGACAGTTTACACCACCCCAGGGTGAGTTTAGGCCACGATTTTCTAATAGGCCACCCAGGCCATCATCCACTTAATCTACAGCTAGTGCTCCACCACCACTTCAAGGGTCTAGAAATGATCAATTTGGGCAGAGAAGTGAGGGCCAAGGTACACGGACAACAGGCTATTCGGGAAGCCAGCAAATGCCTCCTAGGCAGCCTTGCAGACAATGTGGGAGATATCATATAGGTGCGTGTCGCAGGGGAACGGATGTTTGTTATTGGTGTGGTATGCCAGGGCATGTAATAAAAGATTGCCCAAGAAGACGCAGGGGTGATATGGCACAACCTACTGGATCAGCTATTGTATCATCATCATCAGTGCCTCCATCAGGTAGAGGTGAGCAATTTCCTATAGGTCGCGGCAGAGGTATTAGAGGGGCAGCCAGTTCCAGCGTGGCCCAAAATCGCACATATGCTCTAGGGACTCGACAGAACCTGGAAGCTTCACCCGATGTGGTTATAGGTACATTGTCCATCTTCTCATATAAAGTGTATGCATTAATTGACCCTGGTTCTACATTGTCATATATTACTCCATTGGTTGCTGGGAAGCTTGGTAGAACTCCTAAATTATTGAATAAACCACTTGCGGTGTCTACACCAACTGGGGAGTCAATTATAGCTAGAAGAGTCTATTGTGACTGCATAGTGACTGTCTGCGACCAAGATACATTAGTTGATCTTATCGAGTTAGAAATGGTAGAATTTGATATTATAATGGGTATGGATTGGTTGGCTTCTTGCTATGCCACCGTTGACTGCCGAACCAAGAGAGTGTACTTTCACTTTCCAAATGAAGCAGTCCTTGAATGGGAAGGCAATATTGGGGCACCAAAAGGGAGGTTTATCTATTATTTTAAAGCCATAAAAATGATATCAAAGGGATATATATGTCATCTCGTTAGAGTGAGAGACATGGAGGCAGAATCACCAACTATCCAGTTTGTTCCAATAGTGAATGAATTTATTGATGTCTTTCCTGAGGAACTCCCTGGTTTGCCTCCAGAACGAGAAATAGATTTTGGTATTGACTTATTACCAGGCACCGAGCCTATCTCTATTCCTCCATATAGAATTGCCCCGGCAGAATTACGTAAATTAAAGGAGCAACTGAAAGACTTGTTAGAAAAGGGTTTTATAAGGCCTAGTGTGTCCCCTTGGGGTGCACCAGTTTTATTTGTGCGTAAAAAGGATGGCACATTGAGGATGTGTATTGACTACCGACAACTGAATAGGGTGACAATTAAGAATAAATATCCCCTCCCCAGAATTGATGACTTGTTTGATCAGTTACAGGGTGCCAAATACTTTTCAAAGATCGATTTGAGATCAGGTTATCATCAGGTGAGAGTGAAGGAAAAAGATATACCTAAGACAGCTTTCCGAACCAGATATGGTCACTTTGAATTTCTTGTTATGTCGTTTGGGCTAACGAATGCACCAGCAGTTTTTATGGATTTGATGAATAGGGTATTCAAGTCTTTCCTGGATGTGTTCGTGATAGTATTTATAGATGATATTCTAGTGTATTCAAGGTCAGAAAAGGATCATGCAAATCATTTACGACTAGTACTACAAGTTCTCCGTGATCACCGGTTGTATGCTAAGTTTTCCAAATGTGAATTTTGGTTAAAATCAGTGGCATTTTTGGGCCATATTGTATCGGATGAAGAAATAAGGGTGGATTCACAAAAAATAGAGGCTGTGAAAGATTGGCCAAGGCCAACGACACCTACAAAAGTTCGAAGCTTCCTGGGATTGGCAGGTTATTACAGAAGGTTTTTCTTCTATGTCTGCACCTCTTACTAAGCTAACTCACAAGGAAACCAAATTCCAATGGAATGATGCATGAGAAAGGAGGTTTCAAGAGTTGAAAAATAGGTTAACCTCAGCACCTGTGCTAGTGCTTCCAGAAGGCTCAGAGGGATATGCAGTGTATTGTGATGCTTCTGGAGTTGGTTTGGGGTGTGTACTAACACAACATGGTAAGGTGATTGCTTATGCCTCGAGACAATTGAGACCACACGAGAAAAACTACCCAACACATGATCTTGAGCTAGCAGCGGTTGTTTTTGCTTTAAAGATATGGCGCCACTATTTGTATGGGGTGCATGCAGACATATATACACATCATAAGAGTTTACAGTATATTTTCAAGCAGAAAGATCTAAATTTGAGGCAGCGGAGGTGGCTAGAGTTAATAAAGTATTATGATATTGATATATTATACCATCCAGGGAAAGCAAATGTGGTGGCTGATGCTCTAATTCGTAAGACACTCATGGGTACCAGTGATCAGAAAGGGGTAAAGCAAGGCATGGCTAAGGATCTGCGTCAACTAGCCAATCTGGGTGTTCGTCTACTCGAACCTCCAAGAAAGGATATTATTGTACATAATGCTACCGATTCTTCATTGATAAGGGAAGTGAAAGAAAGACAGTGTTATGATCCTATTCTACAATGCCTTAAGGAGAAAGTAAGTCAAGGTATAATGAAGGAGTTTAGGCTTACAGAAGATGGAGTACTTTATTGCCAAAATAGATTGTGTGTGCCTGATGTTAACAGACTCAGAAGGAGAATAATGGAAGAAGCCCATCATTCAAGATATTCCATCCACCCGGGATCTACTAAGATGTATCATGACCTAAAGGGAGTGTTTTGGTGGGGAGGCATGAAAAAGGACCTTGCAGAGTTTGTGGCTCAATGTCCTACTTGTCAACAAGTCAAAGTAGAGCACCAAAAGCCTGGTGGTTACATGCAATGTATAGAGATTCCAACTTGGAAGTGAGATATGATTAATATGGATTTTGTAACTGGTTTGCCTCGGTCAGTTAATAAGTTTGACTCCATATGGGTGATAGTTGATAGACTCACGAAGTCAGCGCACTTCCTGCCAGTTAGAAGTGATTATACAGCTGAAAAATATGCCAAATTATACCTCAAAGAGATAGTTAGGCTACATGGGGTCCCACTTTCTATTATATCCGATCGAGGAGCTCAATTCACGGCAAAATTTTGGAAGTCCTTTCAAAGGAGTTTAGGGACGCAAGTGAATTTGAGTACAGCCTTCCATCCCCAAACAGACGGCCAAGCAGAGCGTACTATTCAAACACTTGAGGATATGTTGCGAACCTGTGCATTAGATTTT
Organism: Capsicum pubescens; assembly: GCA_030864215.1. NCBI lineage: Eukaryota > Viridiplantae > Streptophyta > Magnoliopsida > Solanales > Solanaceae > Capsicum > Capsicum pubescens. The sequence continues at coordinate 40,582,735 of CM061538.1, forward strand.
AAAGGTAGCTGGGTAGAACACTTGCCCCTTATTGAATTTGCCTATAATAACAGCTACCATTCGAGCATCAAGATGGCGCCTTACGAAGCTTTGTATGGGAGGAAATGTAGGTCACCAATTGGTTGGTTCGAAGTGGGTGAAACCACCTTGCTCGGGCCAGATTTAGTCCAACAAGCCATGGAAAAAGTCAAGGTGATACAACAACGGCTAAAAACAGCCCAAAAGTCGGAATAAATCATATGCAGACATGCGGAGAAGAGGGCTGGAATTCTCTATTGGAGATTGGGTACTTTTAAAGGTATCACCAATGAAAGGGATTATGAGATTTGGTAAGAAAGGGAAACTAAGCCCACGTTACATAGGGCCATATAAGATTACTAAAAGGGTCGGACAAGTTGCATATGAATTAGAGCTACCCCAGGAACTTTCAATGGTTCATCCAGTGTTTCATGTGTCAATGCTTCGAAAATGCATAGGTGACCCCTCTCGTATCACTCCTATAGAAGATGTACAGGTCACAGAGGATCTTACTTATGAAGAGGTACCGGTTGCTATTCTAGATCGCCAAATTAAAAAGTTAAGGAACAAAGAAATGGCATCAGTAAAGGTACTCTGGAGAAACAACCAAGTAGAAGAAATAACGTGGGAACCGGAGGAAGTAATGACATCTAAATACCCTCATCTATTTGAAGACAAGGAGGGACCAAAAGATACAGAGGAGGAATATTAATAGGTATGTGTTTGAATACTAGTTATGTTATTAACAGTTGTGTGACCAGAAATTCAAACCTGCCTACACTATACAGTTATGTTAACATTCGGGACGAATGTTCCTAAGGGGGGAAGGATGTAACACCCCACATTTTACATGTACTAGTAATGTTCACATAAAATGACATACGACTTGATTTAATTACTACCAAAATTTTTTTCAAGTGTTCAAGTGTTAGATTGGGGCACTATATGGAAGTCTATTTAGAGACTGTGGCCTTAAACGGAGAAAATCATTGACGTGCTTATGGAACTTAGGAAGCTAGTAGGTGAGTCACCTGTGTGGTTGGCTTAAAAATATATGTATATATACATGAGGGAGAATAATTCGTTCATAAGTGAACTCACTTGAAGTCTAGATGTTAGTAAAAAGAAAGGGGAACGAAGACAAGGCTTAACGCCGAAACTTTCCAAGTCTTGTGACAAACGAAGCCCAAGTTAGGGAGGCTATTAAAACCAATGGTTTAGCATTATATTGGGACAAGATGTTCAGCCCAAGATTTTTATATAATATGCCCAACTACATTCATTCACTACTAACAAAATTGGGCCCAAACAAAGTGCAAGAAAGATTAAGGAAAATGGGCCGCTAAAGCCCATTGATTTAGAGATCCAAAAGGCCCATGTGAAAGGGGAAAATTAGTCATTGACCAACTTGGGTTAATCAGATGCAAATATCAGGAGAAAGTCGGTCTAAGGTCTCCTTAAAAAGGGACCAAAACCGAGCTCCTTAGGTTAACTAATAAAAGACCAAAAATTTCAGCTTTTCTCTCTAAGTTTCTCTTGGAATTTCTTCACCTTGGAAGGCAACCAAAGGCTACTTTTTATGTTCTTGAATTAGACCTACACCTTGGGAGTTAAGGTATGTAAAAATGACCATATACTTGATATGAATTTTCCATGGAAAACAAGATAAGTCGGCTGGTGCACTGTGCAGGAATTTCTGGACAGCTTGTGTCCTGAAAGTTGTTGTTTGATTTTCTTGGCTTTGGAGCGATTTTTACCCTGATTTTTGACTTTAATATGGTATAGGTTGAGGTTATTAATATGTTATAGTGTGTATATGGTTTCCAAGGTTGCTGGACTGTTTTGCTAGTTCTTTGGAAACAAGTATCCTTATATGATCTTATGTGCTTCCAAAATCGTATTGGACTGTTTTGATGAGAGGGGGGCGATGTTTCACGTTTCCCCCTGTATTTTGAGCTATTTTGTGACTATGTTAAGGTTTATTTGATGGATATATATGTTGGGAGCATCTGGTTCGAAGTTGAGACAAGTATGAATTGTTAACGACCAAATGTAGGGAGACGACGAGATGTTGTGCTTCTTAGTTGAGCGTTTTGTAAAATGGTTCTGTGTTGTAGTTATGGACTGTTGCCAGCATGTTATAGAGATAATATAGGCTGTATACATCATGTATATGATAACGTGTACTGGTTGAAGACAGTTAGAATTGAGAAAGTCGGAATAACACCATTGAGTCGATGGTTATACGTTTGTTGCCAAAGTGTTGTGTCTTGTGAGATTGGGCTGTCCAGATGCATTCATTAGCTGCTAATACCCGCTTTAAAACATGATATTGTAGATAAATAGTTGGAAGAAAAGAAGTCATTTCGAGGTAAAAACAAGATGATATGTCGAGGTATGTAAGGCTATTCGATCTCTTATTATTTGGCATGGAATCCAAAGTCTTTATTGGCACATAGAGATCTTTACAAACTTCGATATAACCACTCCACTCTTTCACATGTATTTGTGTGTCCAGATTCGAGCATTGTCACTGCTGCATACATACAGTGGATACCATGACATATGAGTCTTCTATTTAGCTAAATAAAGTTCATACGTTGTTTATGTCCTACATGTTTCACTAATTGTATAACCCACTCTTTTCATTGTGATATGATGTTACATGGTCACATACTTGTCATTTGTCATGCTTATAGTCTTATAGCTCAAATGTTACGACCACCAAAGATTCATCTCAAAATTAATAAGAAGATATATGTATACAGTTGCTTCTGTTGGGTGGTATCCCAGGGGTGAAAGGATCACCTAGCATGGGTCAATCCCAGTATTACAGGGGGTATCCCAGGTGTGAAAGGAAAGCCTAGCATGGGTCGATCCTGATATAGATTTACCATTGATCAGCTGGTCATCTGTATTACACGTTGTGCACAGATTATACAAGTGATAAGAGTAAAGTAACATAATTGTTATACGATGCATGACTCCACAATATTCATAAAGGTGGTCCTTTACCCTACAGCAGTGTATGGTTTCATTTGAGCTTTTATCTCATACATAGTACATGTTGCCTTACATATTCAGTACATTATTTCGTACTGACGTCCCTGTTGGGGGACCTGCATTCCATGTTGCAGGTGCAGAAGCTACTAAACCTCCCCAGTAAGAGTACAGGATATCAACTGCAGTCACTGAGCTCCAGGTTGCTTCGGGGCTTTGAGCCTTATCATATCTTCTTGCATTGTATAGTATCTTATCATGAGGCGGGGCCTGTACCGACCCTTATAAGATAATGTTTCTTGTCTAGAGGCTTTGTAGACTATGTAAAGTATAGTATGGTCATGTATCGTATCGTAGACATTGTGGCTCCAACGGCCTGGTCATACAACATCTTTTGGCTTGCTAGTCCCATTTATCTTTTGAGGGCATGTTAGTATAAAAGTAACTTATAATGTTCATAGGTAATGTATTGCTACAGGTTGGTTCTCCCGAGCCTTACCGGCAACGGGTGCCAGTCCGCCTTAATAGGATTTGGGGCGTGACAACATATCACCAATGTTGATATAGGTGGCTCCTATGGAATCGCTTATGATTACATAGGCGGCGTCTAACCTATCGCCTAAGTGAGGCAGCGAGCATAGGCAATGGTATAAGCGGCGCCTAACCTATCGCCTATGTTGATATATGCAGCGCCGAAGCCATCGCCTATGTTGACGTAGGCGGTGCCTAACGTATCGCCAAATTGAGGCAGTGAGCATAGGCAATGGTATAAGCAGCGCCTAACCTATTGCCTGTGTTGATTTAGGCGATGCCTAAGCCATCGCCTATATTGACATAGGCGACACCAAACCTATCGCCTAAGTGAGGCAGTGAGCATAGGTAATGGTTTAAGCGGCGCCTAACCTATCTCCTATATTGATATAGGTGGCGCCTTTGGAATCTCCTATGTTTACATAGGCGGAGCCTAACCTATCGCCTTAGTTAGGCAGCAAGAATTGGCAACGGTATAAGCGGCGCCTAACCTATCGCCTATGTTGATATAGACGGCGCCTAAGTGAGGCGGTGAGCATAGGCAATGGCATAAGCGGCGCCTAAACTGTCACCTATGTTGATATAGGCGGCGCCTAATCTATCGACTATGTTGACATAGGCGGCGCCTAACCTATCGCCTAAGTGAGGCGGTTAGCATGGGTAATAGTATAAGAGGCGCATAACCTATCGCCTATGTTGATATAGGTGGCTCCTATGGCATTGATTATGTTGACATAGGCAGCGCCTAACCTATCGCCTAAGTGAGGCAGCGAGCTTAGGAAATGGTATAAGCGGCTCCTAACCTATCACCTATGTTGATATAGGCGGTGCCTAAGACATCGCCTATGTTGACAAAGGTGGAGCCTAACTTATTGCCTATGTGAGGCAGTGAACATAGGCAATGGTATAAGCGGCGCCTAACCTATCGCCTATATTGACATAGGTGTCACCTAACCTATAGACAAAGTGAGGCAGTGAGCATAGGGAATAGTATAATCGGCGCCGAACCTATCGCCTATGTTGTTATTGGCGGCACCTGACCTAACACCTATGTTGACATAACCAGCGCCTAACCTATCACCTAAGTGAGGCAGTGAGCATAGGCAATGGTATAAGCGGCGCCTAACCTATCGCCTATGTTTATATAGGGAGAGCCTATGCCAGGGCCTAAGTGAGGCAGCGACTAAGTGAGGCAGCGAGCATAGACAATGGTATAAGCGGCTCCTAACCTATCACCTATGTTGATATAGGCGGTGCCTAAGACTTTGCCTATGTTGACATAGGCGGAGCCTAACCTATCGCCTAAGTGAGGCAGTGAGCATATGCAATGGTATAATCGGCGCCTAACCTATCGCCTATGTTGATATAGGCAGCGCCTACACCATCGCCTATGTTGACATAGGCGGCACCTAACCTATCGCCTAAGTGAGATAGCGAGCATAGGAAATTGTAGAAGCGGCGCTTAACCTATCGCCTATGATGATATAAATGGCACCTAAGCCATCACCTATGTTGACATAGGCGGCGCCTAAACTATCGCCTAAGTGAGGTAGTGAGCATAGGAATTGGTATAAGTAGCGCTTAACCTATCGCCTATGTTGATGTAGGGGGAGCCTATGCCAGGACGTATGTTGACATAGATGGAGCCTAACCTATCGCCAATGTTAGGTAGTGACCATAGGCAATGGTATAAGCGTTGCCTATCCTATTGCCTATGTTGATATAGGCGGAGCCTATGACAGGGCCTAAGTTGACATAGGCGGCATCTAACCTATCGCCTAAGTGAGGCAGGGAGCACAGGCAATGGTATAAGTGGATCCTAACCTATCACCTATGTTGATATAGGAGGCCCCTAAGACATCGCCTATGTTGTCATAGGAGGCGCCTAACCTATCGCCTAAGTGAGTCAGTGAGCATAGGCAATGGTATAAGCGGCGCCTAACCTATTGCCTATGTTGATATAGGCGGCTCCTATGCCATCACCTATGTTGACATAGGAGGCGCCTAACCTATCGCCTAAGTGAGGTAGAGAGAATAGGCAATGGTATAAGCGGCGCCTAACCTATCGTCTATGTTGATATAAGTGGCACCTAAGCCATCGCCTTTGTTGATATAGGCGGGGGATAACCTATCACCTAAGTGAGGAAGTAAGCATTGGAAACCTATCGCCTCTGTTGACATAGGCGGTGCCTAACCTATCGCCTATGATTATATAGGCGGCACCTAACCTATCACCTAAGTGAGGCAGTAAGCATAGCCAATGGTATAAGCGGCTCTTATCGTATCGCTTATCTTGATACAGGTGGCACGTAAGCCATTGCCTATGTTGACATAGGTGTCACCTAACTTATAGCAAAAGTGAGGCAGTGAGCATAGGGAATAGAATAATCGGCGCCGAACCTATCGCCTATGTTGTTATTGGCGGCACCTGACCTATCACCTATGTAGACATAACCAGTGCCTAACCTATCGCCTAAGTGAGGTAGTGAGTCTTGGAAATGGTATAAGAGGCGCCTAATCTATCGCCTATGTTGATTAATGCGGCACCTAAGACATCGCCTATGTTAACATAGGCGGCACCTAACCTATCACCTTAGTAAGCTAGTGAGCATAGGCAATGGTATAAGCGACGCCTAGCCTATCGTCAATGTCGATATAAGCGGCGCCTATGCCATCGCCTATGTTGACATAGGCGGCACCTAACCTATCGCCTAAGTGAGGCACTAAGCATAGGCAATGGTATAAGTGGCGCCTAACCTATCACCTATGTTGAAAGAGGCGGCGCCTGAGCCTTAGCCTATGTTGACATAGATGGCGCCTAACCTATTGTCTAAGTAAGGCAGTGAGCATAGGAAATGGTATAAGCGGCGCCTAACCTATCGCCTATGTTGATATAGGCGCGGCGCCTAAGCCATCGCCAATGTAACATAGGCGGTGCCTAACCTATTGCCTAAGTAAGGCAGTAAGCATAGGCAATGGTATAAGTGTCCCCTAACCAATCACCTATGTTAATATAAGTGGCGCCTAAGACATTGCCTATGTTGACATAGGCAGCGCCTAACCTATCGCCTAAGTGAGTTAGTGAGCATAGGAAATGGTATAAGAGTCACATAACCTATCGCCTAAGTGAGGGAGTGAGCATAGGCAATGGTATAAGCGGCGCCTAACCTATCGCCTATGTTGATATAGGTGGCGCCTAAGCCATTACCAATGTTCATATAAGCGTAGCCTAACCTATCCCCTATGTGAGGCAGTGAGCATAGGCAATGGTTTATGCGGCGCCTAACATATCGCCTATGTTGATATAGGCGGCGCCTAAGACATCGCCTATGCTGACATAGGCGGCGTCTAACCTATCGCCTAAGTGAGGCAGTGAGCATAGGCAATGGTCTAAGTGGCGCCTAACCTATTTCTTAAATGAGACAGTGAGCATAGACAATGGTATAAGCGGAGCCTAACCTATCAACTATGTTGATATAGGCGGCACCTAAGCCATCGCCTAAGTGAGGCAGTGAGCATAGGCAATGGTATAAGCGGCGCCTAACCTATCGCCTATGTTGATATAGGCGATGCCTAAGTGATCGCCTATATCTACATAGGCGGCGCCTAACCTATCGCCTCAGTGAGGTGGTGAGCATAGGCAATGGTATATGCGGCGCCTAACCTGTCGCATAGGTTGGTATAGGCGGTGCCTAATCCATCGACTATGTTCACATAGGCGGCACCTAACCTATCGCCTAAGTGAGGCAGTGAGCATAGGTAATGGTATAAGCGGCTCCTAACATATCACCAATGTTGATATAGGTGGCTCCTATGGAATCGCTTATGTTTACATAGGCGGCGTCTAACCTATCGCCTAAGTGAGGCAGCGAGCATAGGTACTGGTATAAGTGGCGCCTAACCTATCGCCTATGTTGATATATGCAGCGCCTAAGCCATCGCCTATGTTGACGTAGGCGGTGCCTAACGTATCGCAAAATTGAGGCAGTGAGCATAGGCAATGGTATAAGCGGCGCCTAACCTATTGCCTGTGTTGATTTAGGCGATGCCTAAGCCATCGCCTATATTGACATAGGCGACACCAAACTTATCGCCTAAGTGAGGCAGTGAGCATAGGTAATGATTTTAGCGGAACCTAACCTATCGCCTATATTGATATAGGTGGCACCTATGGAATCTCCTTTGTTTACATAGGCGAAGCCTAACCTATCGCCTTAGTGAGGTAGCAAGAATTGGCAACGGTATAAGCGGCGCCTAACCTATTGCCTATGTTGATATAGACGGTGCCTAAGTGAGGCGGTGAGCATAGGCAATGGCATAAGCGGCGCCTAAACTGTCACCTATGTTGATATAGGCGGCGCCTAATCCATCGACTATGTTGACATAGGCGGCGCCTAACCTATAGCCTAAGTGAGGCAGTGAGCATAGGCAATGATATAAGAGGCACCTAACCTATCACCTATATTGATATAGGTGGTGCCTAAGACATCGCCTATGTTGACCTAGGTGGCGGCTAACCTTTCGCCTAAGTGAGGTAGTGAGCATAGGCAATGGTATAAGCGGCGGCTAACCTATCACCTATTTTGATATAGGTGGGGCCTTAGACATCACCTATGTTAACATAGGTGGAACCTAACCTATAGCCTATGTAAGGCAGTGACCATAGGAAATGGTATAAGCGGCGCCTAACCTATTACCTATGTTGATATAGGCTGCGCCTAAGCCATCGCCTATGTTGATATAGGAGGCGCCTAACCTATCGCCTAAGTGAGGCAATGAGAATAGGCAATGGTATAAGCGGAACTTAACCTATCGCCTACGTTGATATAGGCGGCGCCAAAGCCATCGCCTATGTTGACATAGGCGGTGCCCAACCGATCGCCTAAGTGAGGCAGTGAGCATAGACAATCGTATAAGTGGCGCCTAACCTATCGCCTATGTTAATATAGGTGGCGCGTAACCAATCGCTTAAGTGAGGTAGTAAGCATAGGCAATGGTATAAGCGGAGCCTAATCTATCGCCTATGCTGATATAGGCGGCACCTAATCCATCGCCTATGTTGATGTAGGCGGCGTCTAACCGATCGCCTAATTGAGCCAGTGAGCATAGGTAATGGCATAAGCGGGGCCTAACCTATCGCCTATGTTGATATATGTGGCGACTAAGCCATCGCCTATGTTGACATAGGCGGCGCTTAACCTATCACCTAAGCGAGGTAGTATGCATAGGCAATGGTATAAGTGGCGCCTAACCTATCGCCTATGTTTATATAGGAGGCACCTAAGCCATCGCCTCTGTTGACATAGGCGGCGCCAAATCTATCGCCTAAGTGAGGCAGTGAGCATAGGCAATGGTATAAGAAGCACCTAACCTATCGCGTATGATTATACAGGCGGCGCCTAAGCCATCGCCTATGTTGACATTGGCGGCGCCTATCCTATCGCCTACATGAGGCAGTAAGCATAGGCAATGGTATATGCGGCGCCTAACCTATCGCTTATGTTGATATTGATGGCGCCTAATCCATCGCCTATGTTGACATAGGCGGCGCCTAACCTATCGCCTAAGTGAGGCAGTGATCATAGTCAATGGTATAAGCGGGGTCTAACCTATTGCCTATGTTGATATAGGCGGCGCCTATGCCATCGCCTATGTTGACATAGGCGGCGCCTAACCTATCACCTAATTGAGGTAGTGAGCATAGGCAATGGTATAAGCGGCGCCTAACCTATAGCCTAAGTTGATATAGGCGGCGCCTAAGCCATCTTCTATGTTGACATAGGTGGCACCTAACCTATTGCCTAAGTGAGGCAATGAGCATAAGAAATGGTATAAGCGGCTCCTAACCTATCGCCTATGTTTATATTGGCGGCGCCTAAGCCATCGCCTATGTTTATATAGGCGGCGCCTAACCTTTCGCCTAAGCGAGGCAGTGAGCATAGGTAATGGTATAAGCGGTGTCTAACCTATCGCCTATGTTGGTATAGGCGGCGTCTAAGATATCGCCTATGTTGACATAGGCGGCGTCTAAACTATGGCCTAAGTGAGGAAGTGAGCATAGAAGGTGGTATAAGCGGCGCCTAACCTATCGCCTATGTTGATATAGGTGGCGCCAAAGAAATTGCCTATGTTGACATAGGAGGTGCCTAACCTATCGCCTAACTGATGCAGTGAGCATAGGAAATGATATAAGCAGTGGCTAATTTATCGCCTATGTTGATATAGGCGGCGCCTAAGACATCGCCAATGTTGATATTAGCACCGCCTAACCTATCGCCTATGTTGATATAGGCGGCGCCTAAGACATTGCCTATGATGACATAGACGGCACCTAACTTATCGCCTAAGTGATGCAGTGAGCATAGGTAATGGTATAAGCGGCGCCTAACATATCGCCTACGTTGATATAGGCGGTACCTATGCCATTGCCTATCTTGACATAGGCGGTCCCTAACCTATCACCTAAGTGAGGCAGCGAGCATAGGCAATGGTATAAGCGACACCTAACCTATCGCCTATGTTGATATAAGTGGCTCTTAAGCCATCGCCTATGTTGATATATGCGGCGCCTAACCTATCGCCTAAGTGAGGCAGTAAGCATAGGCAATGGTAAAAGCAGCGCATAACCTATCGCCTATGTTGATAGAGGCGGTGCCTAAGCCCTCGCCTATGTTGACATAGGCGGCGCCTAACTTATAACGAAGTGAGGCAGTGAGCATAGGCAATGGTATATGCGGCGCCTAACCTATGGCCTATGATGATATAGGTGGTGCCTAAGCCATCGCCTAACCTATCGCCTAATTAAGAAAGTGATCATAGGGAAAGGTATAAGCTACACCTAACCTATCGCCTATGTTGATATAGGCAGCGCGTAATCCATCACCTATGTTGACTTAGGCGGCGCCTAACCTATAGCCTAAGCCTATGTTGACTTAGGCGGCGCCTAACCTATCGCCTATATATTATATAGGCGGTGCCTAAGACATTGCCTATGTTGACATAGGTGGCGGCTAACCTATCACCTATTTGGATATATGCGGGGTCTTAGCCATCACCTATGTTAACATAGGTGGAACCTAACCTATATCCTATGTAAGGAAGTGAGCATAGGAAATGGTATAAGCGGCGCCTAACCTATCACCTATGTTGATATAGGCTGCACCTAAGCCATCGCCTATGTTGACATAGGAGGCGCCTAACCTATCGCCTAAGTGAGGCAGTGAGAATAGACAATGGTATAAGCGGCACCTAACCTATCGCCAACGTTGATATAGGCGGCACAAAGCCATTGCCTATGTTGACATAGGCGGCGCCTAACCGATCGCCTAAGTGAGGCAGTGAGCATAGACAATGGTATAAGTGGCGCCTAACCTATCGCCTATGTTAATATAAGTGGCGCCTAACCTATCTCATAAGTGAGGTAGTAAGCATAGGCAATGGTATAAGCGGAGCCTAATCTATCGCCTATGCTGATATAGGCGGCACCTAATCCATCGCCTATGTTGATGTAGGCGGCGTCAAACCGATCGCCTAATTGAGCCAGTGAGCATAGGCAATGGCATAAGCGGCGCCTAACCTATCGCCTTTGTTGATATAGGCGGCGCCTAAGCCATAGCCTATGGTGACATAGGCGGCGCTTAACCTATCACCTAAGTGAGGCAGTGTGCAAAGGCAATGGTATAAGTGGCGCCTAACCTATCGCCTATGTTTATATAGGAGGCACCTAAGCCATCGCCTCTGTTAACATAGGCGGCGCCAAACCTATCGCCTAAGTGAGGCAGTGAGCATAGGCAATGGTATAAGCAGCACCTAACCTATCGCGTATGATTATACAGGCGGCGCCTAAGCCATCGCCTATGTTGACATTGGCGGCGCCGAACCTATCGCCTACATGAGGCAGTAAGCATAGGCAATGGTATATGCGGCGCCTAACCTATCGCTTATGTTGATATTGGTGGTGCCTAATCCATCGCCTATGTTGACATAGGCGGTGCCTAACCTATCGCATAAGTGAGGCAGTGGTCATAGGCAATGGTATAAGCGGCGTCTAACCTATCGCCTATGTTGATATAGGCGGCGCCTATGCCATCGCCTATGTTGACATAGGCGGCGCCTAACCTATCGCCTAATTGAGGTAGTGAGCATAGGCAATGGTATAAGCGGCGCCTAACCTATCTCCTATGTTGATATAGGCGGCGCCTAAGCCATCTTCTATGTTGACATAGGCGGCGCCTAACCTATTGCCTAAGTGAGGCAATGAGCTTAAGAAATGGTATAAGCGGCTCCTAATCTATTGCCTATGTTGATATTGACGGCGCCTAAGCCATCGCCTATGTTTATATAGGCGGTGCCTAACCTTTCGCCTAAGCGAGGCAGTAAGCATAGGTAATGGTATAAGCGGTGTCTAACCTATCGCCTATGATGGTATAGGCGGCGCCTAAGACATCTCCTATGTTGACATAGGCGGCGTCTAAACTATGGCCTAAGTGAGGCAGTGAGCATAGACGGTGGTATAAGCGGCGCCTTAGCAATTGCCTATTTTGATAAAGGCAACGCCTAAGCCGTTTGCTATGTTGACATATGCAGTGCCTAACCTATCGCCTAAGTGAGGTAGCGAGCATCGGCAATGGTATAAGCGGCGCCTAACCTATCGCCTATGTTTATATAGGTGGCACCTAAGCCATCGCCTATGTTGACATAGGCTTTGCCTAACCTATCGCCTAAGTGAGGCAGAGAGCATAGGAAATGGTATAAGCGGCGCCTAACCTATCACCTATATTGATATAGGCGGTGCCTAGCCATCGTCTATGTTGACATAAGCGGCGCCTACACTATCGCCTAAGTAAGGCTGTGAGCGTAGGAAATGGTATAAGAGGCGCCGAACCTATCGCCTATGTTGATATAGGCGGCTCCTAAGCCATCGCCTAAGTGACGCACTGAGTATATGAAATAGTATAAGTTGCGCCTAGCCTACCGTCTATGTTGATATATGCTGCGCCTAAACGATCACCTACATTGACATAGGCGGACCCTGACCTATCTCCTAAGTGAGGCGGTGAGCATATTCAATGGTACAAGTGGCACCTAACCTATCGCCTATGTTTATATAGGCGGCGCCTAATGTATCTCCTATGTTCACATAGACGGCGCCTAACCTATCGCTTAAGTGAGGCAGCGATCATAGGCAATGGTATAAGCGGCGCCTAAACTATCACCTATGTTGATATAGGTTGAGCCTAAGCCATCGCCTAAGTGAGGCAGTAAGCATAGGAAATGGTAAAAGTGGCGCCTAACCTATCGCTTATGTTGATAGAGGCAGCGCCTAAGCCATCGCCTATGTTGACATAGGCGGCGCCTAACTTATCGCCAAAGTGAGGCAGTTAGCATAAGCAATGGTATAAGCGGCGCCTAACCTATTGCCTATGATGATATAGGCGGTGCCTAAGCCATCGCCTATGTTGACATAGGCGGCGCCTAACCTATCTCCTAATTGAGAAGGTGAGCATAGGCAAAGGTATAATCAACGCCTAACCATTCACATATGTTGATATAGGCGGCGCCTAAGCCATCGCCTATGTTGACATAGGCGGCGCCTTAACTATGGCCTAAGTGAGGTAGTGAGCATAGACAATGGTATAAGCGGTGCCTAACCTATCGCCTATGTTAATATAGGCAGCGCCTAAGCCATTGCCTATGTTGACAAAGGCAGCGCCTAACCTATCGCCTAAGTGAGGCAGCGAGCATATGAAATGGTATAAGCGGCGGCTAACCTATCGCCTATGTTGATATAGGTGGAACCTAAGCCATCTCCTATGTTGACATAGGCGTCGCCTAACCTATCTCCTTAGTGAGGCAGAGAGCAGAGGCAATTGTATAAGCGGCGCCTAACCTATCTCCTATATTGATATAGGCGGAGCCTAGCCATCGCCTTTGTTGACATAAGCGGCTCCTACCGTATCGCCTAAGTGAGGAAGTGAGCATAGGCAATGGTTTAAGGGGCTCCCAACCTATCGCCTATGTTGATATAGGTGGCACCTAAGCCATCACCTAAGTGAGGAAGTGAGCATAGGCAATGGTATAAGCTGCGCCTAACCTACCGTCTATGGTGATATATGTTGCGCCTAAACGATCGCTTATATTAACATAGCCGGTGCCTAACCTATCTCTCCTAAGTGAGGCGGTGAGCATATTCAATGGTATAAGCGGCACCTAACCTATCGCCTATGTTGATATAGGCGGCACCTAATCTATCGCCTATGTTGACATAGACGGCGCCTAACCAATAGCCTAAGTAAGGCAGTGAGCATAGGTAATGGTATAAGCGGCGCCTAACCTAACGCCTATGTTGATATAGGTGGATCCTATGGCATCGTCTATGTTGCAATAGGCGGCTCCAAACCTAACGCCTATGTTGATATAGGTGGAGCCTAAGCTATCGCCTATGTATATATAGGCGGCGCCTAACCTATCACCTAAGTGAGGTAGTAAGAATAGGCAATGGTAAAAGCGGCGCTTAACCTATCGCCTATGTTGATAGAGGCTGCTCCTAAGCCGTCGCCTATGTTGACATAGGCGGGACCTAACTTTTCGCCAAAGTGAGGTCGTGAGCATCGGCAATGGTATAAGATGCGCCTATGCTATTACCTATGATGATATTGGCGGTGCCTATGCCATCGCCTATGTTGACATAGGTGGCGCCTAACCTATCGCCAAATTGAGAAAGTGAGCATAGGCAAAGGTATAAGCGACGCCTAACCTTTCGCATATGTTGATATAGGCGGCGCCTAAGCCATCGCCTATGTTGACATAGGCGGCGCCTAAACTATGGCCTAAGTGAGTCAGAGAGCATAGAAAATGGTATATGCGGCGCATAACCTATCGCCTATGTTGACATAGGGAGCGCCGAACCTATCACCTATGTGAGACAGCGAGCATAGGCAATGGTATAAGCGGCGCCTAACCTATCGCCTATGTTGATATAGGCGGCACCTAAGCCATCATCTATGGTAACATAGGTGGCGCCTAACCTATTTCCTAAGTGAGGCAGTTAGCATAGGCAATGGTATAAGCGATGCCTAACCAATCAGCTATGTTGATATAAGGTGCGGCTAAGTCATCGCCTATGTTGACATAGGCGGCGCCTAACCCCTCGCCTAAGTGAGGAAGTGAGAATAGGCAATGGTATAAGTGGCACCTAACCTATCTCCTATGTTAACATAGACGACGCCTAACTAATCTCCTAAGTGAGCCAGTGAGCATTGACAATGGTATAAGTGGCGTCTAACCTATCGCCTATGTTAATATAGGTGGCGCCTAACCTATCACCTAAGTGAGGCAGTAAGCATAGGCAATGGTATAAGCGGCGCCTAACCTATCGCCTATGCTGATATAGGAGCGCCTAAACCATCACCTATGTTGACGTAGGCGGCGTCAATGCTATCGCCTAATTGAGGTAGTAAGCATAGGCAATGGTATAAGCGGTGCCTACCCTATCGCCTATGATGATATAGG
Organism: Capsicum pubescens; assembly: GCA_030864215.1. Taxonomy (NCBI): domain Eukaryota; kingdom Viridiplantae; phylum Streptophyta; class Magnoliopsida; order Solanales; family Solanaceae; genus Capsicum; species Capsicum pubescens. The sequence continues at coordinate 40,597,795 of CM061538.1, forward strand.
TAGCACCTAAGCCATTGCCTATGCTGACATAGGCAACACTTAACCTATCACCTAAGTAAGGCAGTGAGTATAGGAAATGGTATAAGTGGAACCTAACCTATCGGCTATGTTTACATTGGCAGTGCCTAACCTATCGCCTACGTGAGGATGTAAGCATAGGCAGTGGTATAAACGGCACCTAACCTATCGCCTAAGTGAGGCAATGAGTATAGGTAATGGTATAAGCGGTGCCTAACCTATCGCCTATATTGATATAGGCGGCGCCTATGACATCGCCTATGTTGACATAGGAGGGGCCTAACCTATCGCCTATGTGAGGCAGTGAGTATAGGCAATGGTATAAGCTTCACATAACCAATCGCCTATGTTGATGTAGGTGGGTCCATAGCCTTCGCTAATGTTGAGATAGGCGGCGCCTAATCTATCACCTAAGTCAAGGAGTGAACATAGACAATGGTATAAGTGGCGCCTAACCTATCACCTATGTTGATATAGGCGGCACCTAAGCCATCGCCTAAGTGAGATAGTGAGTATAGGCAATGGTATAAGAGGTGCCTAACCTATCCCCTATGTTTATATAGTCGGCGCCTAAGAGATCGCCTATGTTGACATAGGCGGCGCCTAACCTATCGCCTAAGTGAGGCGGTGAGCATAGGAAATGGTATAAGTGGCGCCTAACCCGTCCCCTATGTTGATATAGGCGGCGCCTAATCCATCGCATATGTTGACATAGGTGGCACCTAACCTGTATAGCCGGCACCTAACCTATCTCCTGAGTGAGAAAGTGAGCATAGGTAATGGTATAAGCGGCGCCTAACCTATCACCTATGCTGATATAGGCGGCGCCTATGACATCGCCTATGTTGACATAGGCGGGGCCTAACCTATCGCCTAAGTGAGGCAGTGAGTATAGGCAATGGTTTAAGCTTCACCTAACCAATCGCCTATGTTGATATAGGCGGGTCCATAGCCTTCGCTAATGTTGAGATAGGCGGCGCCTAATCTATCACCTAAGTGAGGCAGTGAGCATAGACAATGGTATAAATGGCGCATAACCTATAACCTATGTTGATATAGGCGGCACCAAAGCCATCCCCTAAGTGAGATAGTGAGTATAGGCAATGGTATAAGCGTTGCCTAACTTATCACCTATGTTGATATAGTCGGCGCCTAAGAGATCGCCAATGTTGACATAGGCGGCGCCTAACATATCGTCTAAGGGAGGCGGTGAGCATAGGCAATAGTATAAGCGGCGCCTAACCCGTCCCCTATGTTGATATAGGGGGCGCATAATCCATCGTATATGTTGACATAGGTGGCACCTAACCTGTATAGTCGGCACCTAACCTATCTCCTGAGTGATAAAGTGAGCATTGGTAATGGTATAAATGGCGCTTAACCTATCGCCTATGTTGATATAGGTGGCGCTAATGGCATCGCCTATGTTTACATAGGCGGCGCCTAACGTATCGCCTAAGTAAGGCAGAAAGAAGAGGAAATCGTATAAGCAACGCCTAACCTATCTCCTATGTTGATATACATGGTGCCTAAGCCATCGCCAATGTGGATATAGGAGGCGGCTAAACTATCCCCTAAGTGAGGTAGTTAGCATAGGCAATGGTATAAGCGGCGCCTAACCTAACGCTTATGTTGATATAGGCGTCCCCTAAGCCATCGCCTATGTTGACGTAGGCGGTGCCTAACCTATCACCTAAGTGAGGCAGCGAGCATAGGCAATGGTATAAGCGGTGAATAACCTATCGCCTATGTTGATATAGGCGGCGCCTAAGCTATCGCCTATGTTGACATAGGAGGTGCCTAACCTATCGCCTAAGTTAGGCGTTGAGCATTGGCAATGGTATAAGCGGCACCTAACCTGTCGTCTATGATGATATAGGCGGCGCCGAAGCCATCACCTATTTTGACATAAGCGGCACCTAACCTATCGCCTAAGTGAGGCAGTGAGCATAGGTAATGGTATAAGCGGCGCCTAACCTATTACCTATTTTGATATAGGTGGCGCCTATGGCATCGCTTATGTTTACATAGGCGGCGCCTAACCTATCGCCTAAGTGAGGCAGTGAGTATAGTCAATGTTATAAGCGGCTACTAATCTATCGCCTATGTTGATATAGACGGCGCCTAATCCATCGCCTTTGTTGACAAAGGCGACGCCTAACCTATCACCTATATGAGGCAGTGAGCAAAGGCAATGGTATAAGCGGCTCCTAAACTATCGCATATGTTTAAATAGGCGGCGCCTAAGCCATTCCCTATTTAGACATAGGCGGCGCCTAACCTATCGCCTATGTGAGGCAGAGAGCATAGGAAATGGTATAAGCGGTATCTAACTTATATCCTATGTTGATATAGGCGACGCCTAACCTATCTCCTAAGTAAGGAAGTAAGCATAGGAAATGGTATAAAAGGCGCCTAACCTATAGTATATGTTGATATAGGTGGCGTGTAATCCATCGCCAATGTAGACATAGGCAGTGCCTAACCTATCGCCTAAGTGAGGTTTTGAGCATAGGTAATGGTATAAGCGGCGCCTGACCTATCGCCTATGATGATATAGGCGGCGCTTAAGCCATCGCCTATTTTGACAGAGGCAGCGCCTAACCTATCCCCTAAGTGTGGCAGTGAGTATAGTCAATGTTATAAGCGGCGCCTAACCTATCACCTATGTTGATATAGACGGCGCCTAATCCATCGCCTTTGTTGACAAAGGAGGCGCCTAACCTATCACCTATATGAGGCAGTAAGCAAAGGCAATGGTATAAGCGGCTCCTAAACTATCGCATATGTTGATATAGGCGGCGCCTAAGCCATTCCCTATTTAGACATAGGCGGCGCCTAACCTATCGCCTATGTGAGGCAGGGAGCATAGGAAATGGTATAAGCGGCGCCTAACCTATAGCCTATGTTGATATAGGCATCGCCTTAGCCATTGGCTATGTTGACATAGGCGGCGCCTAACCTATCGCCTAGGTGAGGCTGTGAGCATAGTAAATGGTATAAGCAGCGCCTGACCTATCGCCTATGATGATATAGGCGGTGTTTAATCCATCGCCTATGTTGACATAGGCAGCGCCTAACCTATCACCTAAGTGAGGGAGTGAGCATAGTCAATGGTATAAGCGGCGCCTAACCTATCGCTTTTGTTGAAATAGGCGCGCCTAAGCCATCGCCTATATTGACATAAGCGGCACCTAACCTATCCCCTATGTGTGGCAGGGATCATAGGCCATGGTATAAGCAGTGCCTAACCTTTTGCCTATGTTGATATAGGTGGTGCCTAAGCCATCGCCTATATCGATATAGGAAGCACCTAACCTATCGCCTAAGTGAGGCAGTGAGCATAGGCAATGGTATAAGCGGCTCCTAACCTATCGCATATGTTGATATAGGTGGCGCCTAAGCCATCCCCTATTTTGACTTAGGCGGCGCCTCACCTATCGCCTTTGTGAGGCAGTGAGCATAGGCATTGGTATAATTGGTTCCTCACCTATCGCATATGTTGATAAAGGCATATCCTAAGCCATCACCTATGTTGACATAGGCGGCGCCTAACCTATCGCCTAAGAAAGTCTGTAGCATAGGCAATGGTATAAGCGGTTTCTGACCTATCGCCTATGATGATATAGGCGGCGCTTAATCCATAGCCTATGTTGACATAGTTGGCGCCTAACCTATCGCCTAAGTTAGGCAGTGAGCATAGTCAATGGTATAAGCGGCGCCTAACCTATCGCCTATATTGATATAGGCGGCACCTAAGCCATCGCCTATGTTGACATAGGCGGCACCTAACCTATCGCCTAAGTGAGGCAGCGAGCACAGGAAACAGTATAAGCGGTATCTAACCTATAGCCTATGTTTATATAGGCGACGCCTAACCTATCTCATATGTAAGGCAGTAAGCATAGGATATGGTATAAAAGGCGCCTAACCTATCGTATATGTTGATATAGGCGGCGTGTAATCCATCGCCAATGTAGACATAGGCAGTGCCTAACCTATCGCCTAAGTGATGTTGTGAGCATAGGCAATGGTATAAGTGGCGCCTGACCTATCGCCTATGATAATATAGGTGGCGCTTAATCCATCACCTATTTTGACATAGGCAGCGCCTAATCTATCGCCTAAGTGAGGCAGTGAGTATAGTCAATGTTATAAGCGACGCCTAACCTATCGCCTATGTTGATATATGCAGTGCCAAAGGAATTGCCTATGTTGACATAGGTGGCACCTACCCTATTGCCTAAGTAAGGCAGTGAGCATAGGCAATGGTATAAGAGGCGCCTAACCTATCGCCTATGTTGATATAGGTGGCACCTAAACCGTCGCCTATGTTGACATAGGTGGCGCCAAACCTATTGCCTAAGTGATGAAGTAAGCATAGGCAATGGAATAAGCGGAGCCTAATCTATCGCCTATGTTGATATAGGTTGCGCCTAAGCCATCGCCAATATTGACATAAGTGGCGCCTAATCTATCGCCTATCTTGATATAGGCTGCGCCTAAGCCATCGCCAATGTTGACATAAGCGGCTCCTAACCTATCGCATATGTTGATATAGGCGGCGCCTAGGCCAACGCCTATTTTGGCATAGACGGCGCCTAACCTATCACCTTTGTAAAGAAGTGAGCATAGGAAAGGGTATAAGAGGCGCCAAACCTATCGCCTATATTGATATAGGCGGCGCCTGACTTATCGCCTAAGTGAGGCTGTGAGCATAGGCAATGGTATAAGTGGCACCTGACCTATCGCCTATGTGGATATAGGCGGAGCCTAAGATATCACCTAAGTTAGGCAGTGAGCACAGGCAACGGTATAAGCGGTGCCTAACCTATAGCCTATGTGGATATGGGCGGCGCCTAACCTATCGCCTAAGTGAGGCAGTGAGCATAGGAAATTTTATAAAAGGCACCTAACCTATAGCAAATGTATATATAGGGGGTGCCTAAGCCATCACCTATGTAAACATAGGCGACGCCTAACCTATCGTCTAAGTGAGGCAGTGACCATAGGAAATGGTATAAGAGGCGCCTAACGTATCGCTTATGTTGATATAGGCGGAGCCTAATCCATCGCCTATGTTGACATAGGCGTTACCTAACCTATCGCCTAAGTAAGGCAGTGAGCATAGGAAATGGTATAAGCGGCGCCTAACCTATGTCTTATGTTTATTTAGGCAGCGCCTAATCCATCGCCAATGTTGACATATGCTACACCAAACCTATTGCCTAAGAGAGGCAGTGAGCATAGGCAATGGTATAATCGGCGCCTAATCTATCGCCTATGTTGATATAGGCGGCGCCTAAGCCATCGCCTATGTTGACATAGGCAGCGCCTAACCTATCGCCTTTGTGAGGCAGTGATCATAGGAAATGGTATAAGAGGCTCCTAAACTATCGCATATGTCTATATAGGCGGCGCCTAAGCCATCGACTATTTTGACATAGAAGGCGCCTAACCTATCGCCTAGGTGAGGCAGTGAGCATAGGCAATGATATATGCGGCGCCTAACCTATCGCCTACGTAAGGCAGTGAGCATAGGCAATGGTATAAGCGACGCCTAACCTATCGCTTATGTTGATTTAGGTGGCGCCTAATCCATCGCCTATGTTGACATAGGCTACGCAAAACCTATAGCCTAAGAGAGGCAGTGAGCATAGGCAACGGTATAAGGGGCGTCTAATCTATCGCCTATGTTGAGGCAGTGAGCATAGGCAATAGTATAAGCGGCTCCTAAACTATCGCATATGTTGATATAGGCGTCGCCCAAGCCATCGCCTATGTTGACATAGGCGGCGCCTAACCTATCTCCTAATTGAGGCTATGAGCATATTAAATGGTATAAGCAGTGCCTAACCTATTGCCTATGTTGATATAGGTTGTGCCTACGCCATCGCCTATATTGACATAGGAAACGCCTAACCTATCGCCTAAGTAAGACAGTGAGCATAGGCAATCGTATAAGCGGCTCCTAACCTATCGCATATGTTGATAGAGGTGGCGCCTAAGCCATCACCTATTTTGACATAGACGGCGCCAGACCTATCGCCTTTGTGAGGCAGTGATCATAGGCAATGGTATAAGCGGTGCCTAACCTATCGCCTATTTTGATATAGGCGTCCCCTATGCCATCACTTATATTGACATAGGCGGCGCCTAACCTATCGCCTAAGTGAGTCTGTGAGCATAGGCAATGGTATAAGCAGTTCCTAACCTATCTCTTATGATGATATAGGCGGCGCATAAGCCATCGCCTATGTTGACATAGGTGGCGCCTAACCTATCGCCTAAGTGAGGCAGTGAGCATAATCAATGGTATAAGCGGCGCCTAACCTATTGCCTATATTGATATAGGCGATGCCTAAGCCATCCCCTATGTTGACATAGGCGGCGCCTAACCTATCGCCTAAGTGAGGCAGCGAGCAAAGGAAACGGTATAAGCGGTGTCTAACCTATATCCTATGTTGATATAAGTGGCGCCTAACTTATCGCCTAAGTAAGGCAATGAGCATAAGAACTGGTATAAAAGGCGCCTAACCAATCGTATATGTTGATATAGGCGGCGTGTAATCCATCACCAATTTAGACATAGGAAGCGCCTAACCAATCGCCTAAGTGAGGCTATGAGCACAGGAAATGGTATAAGCGGCACCTGACCTATCGCCTATGATGATATAGGCGGTGCTTAAGCCATCGCATATGATGACATAGGCAACGCCTAACCTATCGCCTAAGTGAAGCAGTGAGTATAGTCAATGTTATAAGCGGCGCCTAACCTATCGCCTATGTTGATATAGGCGGCGCCTAAGCAATTAACTATGTTGACATAGGCGGCTCCTACCCTATCCCCTAAGTGAGGCAGTGAGCATAGGCAATGGTATAAGTGGCGCCTAACCTATCGCCTATGTTGATATAGGCGGAACCTAAGCCATCGCCTATGTTAACATAGGTGGCGCCAAACCTATCGCCTATGTGAGGCAGTAAGCACAAGCAATGGTATAAGCGTCTCCTAAACTATCGCATATGTTTATATAGGTGGCGCCTAAGCCATCACCTATTTTGTCATAGGCGACGCCTAGCCTATCGCCTAGGTGAGGCAGTGAGCATAGGCAATGATATAAGCGGCACCTAACCTATCGCCTAAGTAAGGCAGTGAGCATAGGCAAAGGTATAAGTGGCTCCTAACCTATCACTTATGTTGATTTAGGCGGCGCATAATCCATCGCCCATGTTGACATAGGCTACGCCAAACCAATTGCCTAAGAGTGGCAGTGAGCATAGGCAATGGTATAAGCGACGCCTAATCTATCGCCTATGTTGATATAGGCGGCACCAAAGCCATCGCCAATGTTGATATCGGCGGCGCCTAACCTATCGCCTATGTGAGGCAGTGAGCATAGGTAATGGTATAAGCGGCTCCTAAACTATCGCATATGTTGATATAGGTGTCGCCTAAGCCATCGCCTATGTTGACATAGGCGGCGCCTAACCTATCGCCTAAGTGAGGCTATGAGCATAGTAAATGGTATAAGTACTGCCTAACCTATTGCCTATGTTTATATAGGTGGTGCCTACGCCATCGCCTATATTGACATAGGAAACGCCTAACCTATCACCTAAGTGAGACAGTGAGCATAGGCAATGGTATAAGCGGCTCCTAACCTATCGCATATGTTGATATAGGTGGTGCCTAAGCCATCGCCTATTTTAACATAGACCGCGCCAGTCCTATCGCCTTTGTGAGGCAGTGATCATAGGCAATGGTATAAGCGGTGCCTAACCTATCCCCTATTTTGATATAGGCGTCGCCTAAGCCATCGCTTATGTTGACATAAGAGGTGCCTAACCTATCTCCTATGTGAGGCTGTGAGCATAGGCAATGGTATAAGGAGTTCCTCACCTATCGCTTATGATGATATAGGCGGCGCTTAATCCATCGCCTATGTTGACATAGGTGGTGCCTAACCTATCGCCTAAGTGAGGCAATGAGCATAATCAATGGTATAAGCGGTGCCTAACCTATTGCCTATATTGATATAGGCGGCGCCTAATCCATCCCATATATTGACATAGGCGGTGCCTAACCTATCACCTAAGTGAGGCAGCGAGCAAAGGAAACGATATAAGCGGTGTCTAACCTATAGCCTATGTTGATATAGGCGGCGCCTAACTTATCGCCTAAGTAAGGTAATGAGCATAGGAAATGGTATAAAAGGCACCTAACCAATCGTATATTTTGATATAGGCGGCGTGTAATCCATCGCAAATTTAGACATAGGAAGCGCCTAACCTATCGCCTAAGTGAGGCTGTTAGCACAGGAAATGGTATAAGCGGCGCCTGACCTATCTCCTATGATGATATAGGCGGCGCTTAAGCCATCACATATGTTGACATAGGCAATTCCTAACCTATCACCTAAGTGAAGCAGTGAGTATAGTCAATGTTATAAGCGGCGCCTAACCTATCGCCTATGTTGATATAGGCGGCGCCTAAGCAATTACCTATGTTGACATAGGCGGATCCTACCCTATCCCCTAAGTGAGGAAGTGTGTATAGGCAATGGTATAAGTGGCGCCTAACCTATCGCCTATGTTGATATAGGCGGCGCCTAAGCCATCGCCTATGTTGACATAGGTGGCGCCAAACCTATCGCCTATGTGAGGCAGTGAGCATAAGCAATGGTATAAGCGTCTCCTAAACTATAGCATATGTTTATATAGGCGGCGCCTAAGCCATCACCTATTTTGACATAGGCGGGGCCTAACCTATCGCCTAGGTCAGGCAGTGAGCATAGGCAATGATATAAGCGGCGCCTAACCTATCGCCTAAGTAAGGCAGTGAGCATAAGCATAGGTATAAGTGGCTCCTAACCTATCGCTTATGTTGATTTAGGCGGCGCCTAATCCATCGCCTATGTTGACATAGGCTACGCCAAACCAATTGCCTAAGAGAGGCAGTGAGCATAGGCAATGGTATAAGCGACGCCTAATCTATCGCCTATGTTGATATAGGCGGCGCCAAAGCCATTTCCTATGTTGATATCAGCGGCGCCTAACTTATCGCCTATGTGAGGCAGTGAGCGTAGGTAATGGTATAAGCGGCTCCTAAACTATCGCATATGTTCATATAGGCGTCGCCTAAGCCATCGCCTATGTTGACATAGGCAGCGCCTAAGCTATCGCCTAAGTGAGTCTATGAGCATAGTAAATGGTATAAGCAGTGCCTAACCTATTGCCTATGTTGATATAGGTGGTGCCTAAGCCATCTCTTATGTTGACATAGGAAGCGCCTAACCTATCGCCTAAGTGAGGCAGTGAGCATAGGCAATGGTATAAGTGGCTCCTAACCTATCGCATATGTTGATATAGGTGGCGCCTAAACCATCGCCTATTTTGACATAGGCGGTGCCTAACCTAATGCCTTTGTGAGGCAGTGATCATAGGCAATGGTATAAGCAGCGCCTAACCTATCACCTATGTTGATATAGGCGTCGCCTAAGCCATCGCCTATATTGACATAGGCGGCACCTAACCTATCGCCTAAGTGAGGCTGTGAGCATAGGCAATGGTACAAGCGGTTCCTGACCTATCACCTATGATGATATAGACGGTGCTTAAGCCATCGCCTATGTTGCCATAGGTGGCGCCTAACCTATCTCCTAAGTGAGGCAGTGTGCATAATCAATGGTATAAGCGGCGCCTAACCTATTTCCTATGTTGATATAGGTGGCGCCTAAGCCATCGCCTATGTTGACATAGGCGGCGCCTAACCTATCGCCTAAGTAAGGCAGCGGGCACAGGAAACGGTATAAGCGGTGTATAACCTATAGCCTATTTTGATATAGGCGGCGCCTAACCTATCGTCTAAGTAAGGCAATGAGCATAAGAAATGTTATAAAAGGCGCCTAACCTATCGTATATGTTGATAAAGGCAGCATGTAATCCCTCGCCAATGTAGACATTCGCAGTGCCTAACCTATCGCCTAAGTGAGGCTTTGAGCATAGGAAATGGTATAAGTGGGGCCTGACCTATCGCCTATGATAATATAAGCGGCACATAATCCATCGCCTATGTTTACATAGAGCACCTAACCTATCTCCTATGTTGAAATAGGCAGCGCCTAAGCAATTACCTATGTTGACATAGGCAGCGCCTACCCTATCTCCTAAGTAAGGTAGTGAACATAGGCAATGGTATAAGCGGCGCCTAACCTTTTGCCTATGTTGATATAGGCGGCACCTAGGCCATCGCCTATGTTGACATAGGTGGCGCCAAACCTATCGCCTAAGTGATGCAGTAAGAATAGGCAATGGTATAAGCGGAGCCTAACCTATCGCCTATGTTGATATAGGCGGCGCCTAAGCAATTACCTATGTTGACATAGGCAGTGCCTACCCTATCTCCTAAGTGAAGCAGTGAGCATAGGGAATGGGATAAGCGATGCCTAACCTATCGCCTATGTTGATATAGGCGGCGCCTAAGCAATCGCCTATGTTGACATAGGTGGCGCCAAACCTATCGCCTAAGTGATGCAGTGAGCATAGGCAATGGTATAAGCGGAGCCTAACCTATCGCCTATGTTTATATAGGCGGCGCCTATGCCATCGCCTAATTGGACATAGGCGACGCCTAACCTATCGCCTATGTTGTTATCGGCGGTGCCTAAGACATCACCTCTGTTGACATAAGCGGCACCAAACCTATCGCCCAAATAGGCAGTGAGCATAGGAAACGGTATAAGCGGTGCCTAACCTATAGCCTATATTTATTTAGTCGGCGCCTAACCAATCGCCTAAGTGAGGAAGTGAGCAAAGGAAATGGTATAAAAGGCACCTAACCTATCGCCTATGTTGATATAGGCGGCGCCAAAGCTATCGCCTATGTTGACATTAACGACACCTAACCTATCTCCTAAGTGAGGCTGTGACCATAGGCAATGGTATGAGCGGTGCCTAACCTATCGCCTATGTTGATATAGGCGGCGCCAAAGACATCGCCTATATTGACATAGACGGCACCTAACCTGTCGCCTAAGTGAGACAGTGAGCATAGGCAATGGTGTAAGTGGCGCCGAACCTATCGCCTATGTTAATATAGGCGGCGCCTAAGGGATTGCCTATGTTGACATAGGCGGCGCCTACCCTATCGCCAAAGTGAGGCAGTGAGCATAGGCATTGGTATAAACGGAGACTAAATTATCGCCTATGTTGATATAGGCGGCGCCTAAGCCATCCCCTATATTGACATAGGTATAGCAAAACCTATCACCTAAGTGAGGTAGTGAGCATAGGCAATGGTATAAGCGGCGCATAAACTATCGCCTATGTTGATAAAGGCGGCGCCTAAGTCATCGCCTATGTTAACATAGGCGGCGCCTAACCTATCTCCTATGTGATGCATTGAGCATCGGCAATGGTATAAACGACTCCTAACCTATCGCATATGTTGATATAGGCAGCTTCTAAGACATCGACTATTTTGACATAGGCGGCGCCTAAACTATCACCTATGTGAGGCAGTGAGTATAGGCAATGGTATAAGCGGCGCCTAGCCTATCACCTATGTTGATATAGGCGTCGCCTAATCCAACGCCTATGTTGACATAGGCGGCGCCTAAACTATCGCCTAAGTGAGGCAGTGAGCATAGGCAATGGTATAAGCGGAGCCTAACCTATCGCATTTGTTGATATAGGTGGCGCCTAAGCCATCGCCTATGTAGACATAGGCGCCGCCTAACCAATCGCCTAAGTAAGGCAGTAACCATAGGCAATGGCATAAGCGGTGCCTAACATATCGCCTATGTTAATATAGGCGGCGCCTAAGCCATCGCCTATGTGAGGCAGCGAGCATAGGCAATGTTATATGGGGAGCCTAACCTATCGCCTATGTTGACATACGTGGCGCCTAAACCATTGCCTATGTTTATATATGCGGCGCCTAACCTATCGCCTATTTTAGCAGTAAGCATAGGCAATGGTATAAGCGGCGCCTAATCCATCACTTATGTTGACATAGGCGGCACCTAAATTATCGCCTAAGGCAGTAAGCATAGGTAATGGTATAAGCGGCGCATAACCTATCGCCAATAGCATCGCCTATATTTACATAGGAGGCGCCTAACTTATCGCCTAAGTGAGGCAGCTAGAATAGGCAATGGTATAAACGGCGCCTAACCTATCTCCTAAGTTGATATACGTGGCTCCTAAGCCATCGCCTATGTTTAATTAGGCGGTGGCTAATCTATCACCTAAGTAAGGCAGAAAGATTAGGCACTGGTATAAGCGGCGCCTAACCTAACGCCTATGTTGATATAGGCAGCGCCTAACCTATCGCCTATGTTGACGTAGGTGGTGCCTAACGTATCGCCTAATTGAGGCAGTGAGCATACACAATGGTATAAGCAGCGCCTAACCTATCGCCTATGTTGATATAGGCGGCGCCTACGCCATTGCCTATGTTGACATAGACGGAGCCTAACCTATCGCCTATGTCAGGCAGTGCGCATAGGAAATGGTATAAGCGGCGCCTAACCTATCGCCTATGTTGATATTGGCGACGCCTAGCCATCATCTATGTTGACATAGGAGGCGCCTAACCTATTGCCTAAGTGAGGAAGTGAGCATAGGAAATGGTATAAGCGGCGCCTAACCTATCGCCTATATTGATATAGGAGGTGCCTAAACCTTCGCCTATGTTAACATAGGTGGCGCCTAACCTATCGCCCAAGTGAGCCACTGAGCATAGGCAATGGTATAAGCGGCACCTAAACTATCGCCTATGTTGATATCGGCAGCGCCTAATCCATCGCCTATGTTGACATAGGCGGCGCCTAACCTATCGCCTAAGTGAGGTAGTGAGCATAGAAAATGGTATAAGCGGCGCCGAACCTATCGCCTATGTTGATATTTGAGGCACCTATGCCATCGCCTAAGTGAGGCAGTGAGCATAGCCAATGGTATAAGCGGCGCCTAACCTATCGCCTATGTTGATATAGGCGGCGCCTAAACGATCGCCTATGTTGACTTAGGCGTCGCATAACGTATCGCCAAAGTAAGACGGTGAGCATAGGCAATGGTATAAGCGACGCATAACCAATAGCCTATGTTGATATAGGTGGCGCCTAAGCCATTGCCTATGTTGACATAGACCGGTCCTAACCTATCTCCTACGTGAGAAAGTTAGCATAGGTAATGGAATAAGCAGCTCCTATCTATCGCCTATTTTTATATAGGTGGCACCAAAGACATCACCTATGTTGACATAGAAGGCGCCTAACCTATCACCTAAGTGAGGCAGTGAGCATAGGCAATAGTATAAGCGATGCCTAACCTATCTATTCATATATAGACGGTTCCTAAGCCATCGCCTATGTTGACATAGGCGGTGCCTAACCCATCGCCTATGATGACATAGGCGGTGCCTAACCTACCGCCTAATTAAGGCAGTGAGCATAGGAGATGGTATAAGCGGCGCCTAACCTATCGCCTATGTTGATATAGGCGGCGCCTACGCCATTGCCTATGTTGACATAGACGAAGCCTAACCTATCGCCTATGTCAGGCAGTGAGCATAGGAAATGGTATAAGCGGCGCCTAACCTATCACCTATGTTGATATAGGCGACGCCTAAGCCATCATCTATGTTGACATAGGCGGCGCCTAACCTATCACCAAAGTAAGGCAGTGAGCATAGGCAATGGTATAAGCGGCGCCTAACCTATCGCCTATGTTGATATAGGAGGCGCCTAAACCATGGCCTATATTAACATAGGTCGCGCCTAACCTATCGCCAAAGTGAGGCACTATGCATAGGCAATGGTATAAGCAGCGCCTAACCTATCGCCTATGTTGATATAGGCGGCGCCTAAACGATCGCCTATGTTGACTTAGGCTTCGCATAACCTATCGCCAAAGTAAGGCGGTGAGCATAGGCAATGGTATAAGCGGCGCATAACCAATAGCCTATGTTGATATAGGTGGCGCCTAAGCCATTGCCTATGTTGACATAGACCGGTCCTAACCTATCTCCTACGTGAGAAAGTTAGCATAGGTAATGGAATAAGTAGCTCCTATCTATCGCCTATTTTTATATAGGTGGGACCAAAGACATCACCTATTTTGACAGAGAAGGCGCCTAACCTATCACCTAAGTGAGGCAGTGAGCATAGGCAATAGTATAAGCGGTGCCTAACCTATCTATTCTGATATAGACGGTTCCTAAGCCATCGCCTATGTTGACATAGGCGGTGCCTAACCCATCGCCTATGATGACGTAGGCGGTGCCTAACCTATCGCCTAATTAAGGAAGTGAGCATAGGAGATGGTATAAGCGGCGCCTAACCTATCGCCTATGTTGATATAGGCGGCGCCTACGCCCTTGCCTATGTTGACTTCGACGGAGCCTAACCTATCGCCTATGTCAGGCAGTGAGCATAGGAAATGTTATTAGCGGCGCCTTACCTATCGCCTATGTTGATATAGGCGATGCCTAAGCCATCATCTATGTTGACATAGGCGGCGCCTAACCTATCACCAAAGTGAGGCAGTGAGCATAGGCAATGGTATAAGCGGCGCCTAACCTATCGCCTATGTTGATATAGGATGCGTCTAAACCATGGCCTATATTAACATAGGTGGCGCCTAGCCTATCTCCAAAGTGAGGCACTATGCATAGGCAATGTTATAAGCGGCGCCTAACCTATCGCCTATGTTGATATAGGCAGCGCCTAATCCATCGCCTAAGTTGACATAGGGGGCGTCTAACCTATTGCCTAAGTGAGGTAGTGAGCATAGACAATGGTATAAGCGGCACCAAACCTATTGCCTATGTTGTTATAGGAGGCTCCTATGCCATCGCCAAAGTGAGGGAGTGAGCATAGCCAATGGTATAAACGGCGCCTAACCTATCGCCTATGTTGATATAGGCGGCGCCTAAGCGATCACCTATGTTGACTTAGGCAGCGCATAACCTATGGCCTAAGTAAGGCGGTGAGCATAGGAAATTGTATAAGCGGCGCATAACCAATAGCCTATGTTTATATAGGTGGCGCCTAAGCCATTGCCTATGATGACATAGACCGATCCTAACCTATCTCCTACGTGAGAAAGTGAGCATAGGTAATGGAATAAGCATCTCCTATCTATCGCATATTTTCATATAGGTGGCGCCAAAGCCATCACCTATGTTGACATAGAAGGCGCCTAACCTATCGCCTGACTGAGGCAGTGAGCATAGGCAATGGTATAAGCGGCGCCTAACCTATCGCATCTGTTGATATAGGTGGCGCCTAAGCCATCGCCTATGTAGACATAGGCGGTGCCTAACCTATTGCCTAAGTAAGGCAGTAACCATAGGCAATGGCATAAGCGGCGCCTAACATATCGCCTATGTTAATATAGGCAGCGCCTAGGCCATCGCCTAAGTGTGGCAGCGAGCATAGGCAATGTTATAAGCGGCGCCTAACCTATCGCCTATGTTGACATACATGGTGCCTAAACCATTGCCTATGTTTAGCAGTAAGCATAGGCAATGATATAAGCGGCTCCTAATCCATCACATATGTTGACATAGGCGGCACCTACATTATCGCCTAAGGCAGTAAGCATAGGTAATGGTATAAGCGGCGCATAACCTATCGCCAATGGAATCGCCTATATTTACATAGGCGGGGCCTAACTTATCGCCTAAGTGAGGCAGCTAGAATAGGCAATGGTATAAGAGGCGCCTAACCTATCTCCTAAGATGATATACGTGGCGCCTAATCCATCGCCTATGTTTAGTTAGGCGGTGGCTAATCTATCACCTAAGTAAGGCAGAAAACATAGGCAATGGTATAAGCGGCGCCTAACCTATCGCCTATATTGATATAGGCAGCGCCTAACCCGTCGCCTATGTTGACGTAGGTGGTGCCTAACCTATCTCCTAATTGAGGCAGTGAGCATAGACAATGGTATAAGCAGCGCCTAACCTATCGCCTATGTTGATATAGGCGGCATCTACGCCATTGCCTATGTTGACATAGACGGAGCCTAACCTATCGCCTATGTCAGGCAGTGAGCATAGGAAATGGTATAAGCAGCGCCTAACCTATCGCCTATGTTGATATAGGCGACGCCTAAGCCATCATCTATGTTAACATAGGCGGCGCCTAACCTATCGCCTAAGTGAGGAAGTGAGCATAGAAAATGGTATAAGCGGCGCCTAACCTATCGCCTATGTTGATATAGGAGGCGCCTAAACCTTCGCCTATGTAAACATAGGTGGCGCCTAACCTATCGCCCAAGTGAGCCACTAAGCATAGGCAATGGTATAAGCGGCGCCTAACCTATCGCCTATGTTGATATAGGCAGCGCCTAATCCGTCGCCTATGTTGACATAGGCGGCGCCTAACCTATCGCCTAAGTGAGGTAGTGAGCATAGAAAATGGTATAAGCGGCACCAAACCTATTACCTATGTTGATATTGGAGGCACCTTTGCCATCGCCTAAGTGAGGCAGTGAGCATAGCCAATGGTATAAGCGGCGCCTAACCTATCGCCTATGTTGATATAGGCGGTGCCTAAACGATCGCCTATGTTGACTTAGGCGTCCCATAACCTATCGCAAAAGTAACGAGGTGAGCATAGGCAATGGTATAAGCGAC
Source organism: Capsicum pubescens (assembly GCA_030864215.1). Lineage (NCBI taxonomy): Eukaryota > Viridiplantae > Streptophyta > Magnoliopsida > Solanales > Solanaceae > Capsicum > Capsicum pubescens. Next base: position 40,614,455 of record CM061538.1, read on the forward strand.
GCATAACCAATAGCCTATGTTGATAGAGATGGCGCCTAAGCCATTTCCTATGTTGACATAGACCGATCCTAACCTATCTCCTACGTGAGAAAGTGAGCATAGGTAATGGAATAAGCAGCTCCTATCTATCGCCTATTTTTATATAGGTGGCGCCTAAGACATCACCTATGTTGACATAGAAGGCGCCTAACCTATCACCTAAGTTAGGTAGTGAGCATAGGCAATAGTATAAGCGGTGCCTAACCTATCTATTCTGATATAGACGGTGCCTAAGCCATCGCCTATGTTGACATAGGCGGTGCCTAACCCATCGCCTATGTTGACGTAGGCGGTGCCTAACCTATCTCCTAATTAAGGAAGTGAGCATAGGAGATGGTATAAGCGGCGCCTAACCTATCGCCTATGTCGATATAGGCGGCGCCTACAGCATTGCCTATGTTGACATAGACGGAGCCTAACCTATCGCCTATGTCAGGCAGTGAGCATAGGAAATGGTATATGCGGCGCCTAACCTATCGCCTATGTTGATATAGGCGACGCCTAAGCCATCATCTATGTTGACATAGGCGCCGCCTAAGCTATCACCAAAGTGAGGCAGTGAGCATAGGCAATTGTATAAGCGGCGCCTAACCTATCGCCTATGTTGATATAGGAGGCGCCTAAACCATCGCCAATATTAACATAGGTGGCGCCTAACTTATCGCCTATGTTGATATAGGCAGCGCCTAATCCATCGCCTATGTTGACATAGGCGGCGCTATGTTGAGATAGGCGGCGCCTAAACTATCGCCTAAGTGAGGTAGTGAGCATAGACAATGGTATAAGCGGCACCAAACCTATCGCTTATGTTGTTATAGGAGGCTCCTATGCCATCGCCTAAGTGAGGGAGTGAGCATAGCCAATGGTATAAACGGCGCCTAACGTATCGCCTATGTTGATATAGGCAGCGCCTAAGCGATCGCCTATGTTGACTTAGGAGGCGCATAACCTATCGCCTAAGTAAGGCGGTGAGCATAGGAAATTGTATAAGCGGCGCATAACCAATAGCCTATGTTTATATAGATGGCGCCTAAGCCATGGCCTATGTTGACATAGACCGAGCCTAACCTATCTCCTACGTGAGAATGTGAGCATAGGTAATGGAATAAGCATCTCCTATCTATCGCATATTTTCTTATAGGTGGCGCCTAAGCCATCACCTATGTTTACATAGAAGGCGCCTAACCTATCGCCTAAGTGAGGCAGTGAGCATAGGCAATGGTATAAGCGGTGCCTAACCTATCGCATTTGTTGATATAGGTGGAGCCTAAGCCATCGCCTATGTAGACATAGGCGGCGCCTAACCTATCGCCTAAGTAAGGCAGTAACCATAGGCAATGGCATAAGCGGCGCCTAACATATTGCCTATGTTAATATAGGCGGCGCCTAAGCCATCGCCTAAGTGAGGCAGCGAGCATAGGCAATGTTATAAGCGGCGCCTAACCTATCGCCCATATTGACATACGTGGCGCCTAAACCATTGCCCATGTTTATATGTGCGGCGCCTAACCTATCGCCTAAGTTTAGCAGTAAGCATAGGCAATGGTATAAGCGGCGCCTAATCCATTACATATGTTGACATAGGTGGCACCTAAATTATCGCGTAAGGCAGTAAGCATAGGTAATGGTATAAGAGGCGCATAACCTATCGCCAATGGCATCGCCTATATTTACATAGGCGCCGCCTAACTGATCGCCTATGTGAGGCAGCTAGAAAAGGAAATGGTATAAGTGGCGCCTAACCTATCTCCTAAGTTTATATACGTGGCACCTAAGCCATCGCCTATGTTTAATTAGGCGGTGGCTAATCTATCACCTAAGTGAGGCAGAAAGCTTAGGCAATGGTATAAGCGGTGCCTAACCTAACGCCTATGTTGATATAGGCAGCGCCTAACCCGTCGTGTATGTTGACGTAGGTGGTGCCTAACCTATATCCTAATTGAGTCAGTGAGCATAGACAATGGTATAAGCAGCGCCTAACCTATCGCCTATGTTGATATAGGCGGCACCTACGCCATTGCCTATGTTGACATAGACGGAGCCTAACCTATCGCCTATGTCAGGCAGTGAGCATAGGAAAGGGTATAAGCGGCGCCTAACCTATCACCTATGTTGATAGAGGCGACGCCTAAGCCATCATCTATGTTGACATAGGTGGCGCCTAACCTATCGCCTAAGTGAAGAAGTGAGCATAGGAAATGGTATAAGCGGCGCCTAACCTATCGCCTATGTGTATATAGGAGGCGCCTAAACCTTCGCCTATGTTAACATAGGTGGCGCCTAACCTATCACCCAAGTGAGCCACTGAGCATAGGCAATGGTATAAGCGGCGCCTAACCTATCGCCTATGTTGATATAGGCAGCGCCTAATCCATCACCTATGTTGACATAGGCGGCGCCTAACCTATCGCCTAAGTGAGGTAGTGAGCATAGAAAATGGTATAAGCAGCGCCGAACCTATCGCCTATGTTGATATTAGAGGCACCTATGCCATCCCCTAAGTGAGGCAGTGAGCATAGCCAATGGTATAAGCGGCGCCTAACCTATCGCCTATGTTGATATAGGCAGTGCCTAAACGATCGCCTACGTGGACATAGGCGTCGCATAACCTATTGCCAAAGTAAGGCAGTGAGCATAGGCAATGGTATAAGCGACGCATAACCAATAGCCTATGTTGATATAGGTGGCGCCTAAGCAATTGCATATGTTGACATAGACCGGTCCTAACCTATCTCCTACGTGAGAAAGTGATCATAGGTAATGGAATAAGCAGCTCCTATCTATCGCCTATTTTTATATATGTGGCACCTAAGACATCACCTATGTTGACATAGAAGGCGCCTAACCTATCACCTAAGTGAGGTAGTGAGCATAGGAAATATTATAAGCGGTGCCTAACCTATCTATTCTGATATAGACGGTGCCTAGGACATCGCCTATGTTGACATAGGCGGTGCCTAACCCATCGCCTATGTTGACGTAGGCGGTGCCTAACCTATCGCTTAATTAAGGCAGTGAGAATAGGAGATGGTATAAGCGGCACCTAACCTATCGCCTATGTTGATATAGGCGGCGCCTACGCCATTGCCTATGTTGACATAGACGCAGCCTAACCTATCGCCTATGTCAGGCAGTGAGCATAGGAAATGGTATAAGCAGCGCCTAACCTATCACCTATGTTGATATAGGCGACGCCTAAGCCATCATCTATGTTGACATAGGCGGCGCCTAACCTATCACCATAGTGAGGCAGTGAGCATAGGCAATGGTATAAGCGGCGCCTAACCTATCGCCAATGTTGATATAGGAGGCACCTAAACCATCGCCTATTTTACCATAGGTGGCACCTAACCTATAGCCAAAGTGAGGCACTATGCATAGGCAATGGTATAAGAGGCGCCTAACCTATCGCCTATGTTGATATAGGCAGCGCCTAATCCATCGCCTATGTTGACATAGGCGGCGCCTAACCTATCGCCTAAGTAAGGTAGTGAGCATAGACAATGGTATAAGCGGCACCAAACCTGGCGCCTATGTTGTTATAGGAGGCTCCTATGCCATCGCCTAAGTGAGGGAGTGAGCATAGCCAATGGTATAAACGGCGCCTAACCTATCGCCTATGTTGATATAGGCGGCGCCTAAGCGATCGCCTATGTTGACTTAGGCGGCGCATAACCTATCGCCTAAGTAAGGCGGTGAGCATAGGCAATTGTATATGCGGCACATAACCAATAGCCTATGTTTATATAGGTGGCGCCTAAGCCATTGCCTATGTTGACATAGACCGAGCCTAAACTATCTCCTACGTGAGAAAGTGAGCATAGGTAATGGAATAAGCATCTCCTATCTATCGCATATTTTCATATAGTGGCGCCTAAGCCATAATCTATGTTGACATAGAAGGCGCCTAACCTATCGCCTAAGTGAGGCAGTGAGCATAGGCAATGGTATAAGCGGTGCCTAACCTATCACCTATGCTGATATAGACGGCGCCTAAGCCATTGCCTATGTTGACATAGGCGGTGCCTAACCTATCGCCTAATTGAGGCAGTGAGCATGGGAAATGGTATAAGCGGCGCCTAACCTATCGCCTATGTTGATATACGTGGCGCCTAAGCCATTGCCTATGTTTATATATGCAACGCCCAACCTATTGCCTAAGTGAGGCAGTAAACATAGGCAATGGTATAAGCGGTGCCTAACCTATCGCCTAGATTGGTATAGGCAGCGCCTAAGCCATCGCCTATGTTAACATTGGCGGCGTCTAACCTATCGCCTAACTGAGGCAGTGAGCATAGACAATGGTATAAACGGTGCCTAAACTATCACCTATGTTGATATAGGCGGCACCTAAGCCACGCCTAAGTGAGGTAGTTAGCATAGGCAATGGTATAAATGGCGCCTAACCTATCGCCTGTGTTGATATAGGTGGAGCCTAAGCGATCGCCTATGTAGACATAGGTGGCGCCTAACCTATCTCCTAAGTAAGGCGGTGAGCATAGGTAATGGTATAAGCGGCGTGTAACCTGTCGCCTATGTTGGTATAGGCGGCGCCTAATACATCGACTATATTGACATAGGCGGCACCTAACCTATCGCCTAAGTGATGCAGTAAGCATAGGTAATGGTATAAGCGGCGCCTATCCTATCGCCAATGTTGATATAGGTGGCGCTTATGGCATCGCTTATGTTTACATAGGCGGTGCCTAACCTATCACCTAAGTGAGGCAGCGAGCATAGGCAATGTTATAAGAGGCGCCTAACATATCGCCTATATTGATATACGTGGCGCCTAAGCCATTGCCTATGTTTATAGATGCGGCGCCCATCCTATCGCCTAAGTGAGGCAGTAAGCATAGGCAATGGTATAAGTGGTGCCTAACCTATCACCAATGTTGATATAGGCGACGCCTAAGCCATCGCCTATGTTGACGTAGGCGGTGCCTAACCTATCGTCTAATTGAGGCAGTGGCCATAGGCAATGGTATAAACGTTGCCTAACCTATCGCCTATGTTGATTTAGGCGGCGCCTAAGCCATCACCTATATTGACTTAGGCGGCACCAAACCTATCGCCTAAGTGAGGTAGTGAGCATAGGTAATGGTATAAGCGACGCCTAACCTATCGCCTATGTTGATATAGTTGGCGCCTATGGCATCTTCTATGATTACATAGGCGGTGCCTAACCTATCGCCTATGTTGATATAGGTGGCGCCTATGGCATCTCCTATGTTTACATAGGCGGCGCCTAACCTATCGCCTATGTTGATATAGGTGGCACCTATGGCATCTCCTATGTTTACATAGGCGGCGCCTAACCTATCGCCTAAGTAATGTAGCAAGCATATGCAATGGTATAAGCGGCGCCTAACCTATCGCCTATGTTGATATAGGCGACCCCTAAGCGATCGCCTATGTTGATATAGGCGGCACCTAACCTATCGCCTAAGTCAGGCGGTGAGAATAGGCAATGGTATAAGCGGCGCCTAACCTGTCGCCTATGTTGATATATGCGGTGCCTAATCCATCGACTATGTTGACATAGGCGGCACCTAACCTATCGCCTAACTGAGGCAGTAAGCATAGGCAATGGTATAAGCGGCGCCTAACCTATCGCCAATGTTGATATAGGCGGCGCCTAAGCCATCTCCTATGTTCTCGTAGGCGGTGCCTAAGCCATCGCCTATGTTGACATAGGCGGTGCCTAACCTATCGCCTATGTTGATATAGGCAACACCATATCCATTGCCTTTGTTGACATAGGTGGCGTCTAACCTATCGCCTAACTGAGGCAGTGAGCATAGACAATGGTATAAGAGGTGCCTAACCTATCACCTATGTTGATATAGGCGGCACCTAAGCCATCGCCTAAGTGAGGCAGTTAGCATAGGCAATGGTATAAACGGCGCCTAACCTATCGCCTGTGTTGATATAGGCGGAGCCTAAGCGATTGCCTATGTAGACATAGGCAGCGCCTAACCTATCTCCTAAGTAAGGCGGTGAGCGTAGGTAATGGTATAAGCGGCGTGTAACCTGTCGCCTATGATGGTATAGGCGGCGCCTAATACATCGACTATATTGACATAGGCGGCACCTAACCTATCGCCTAAGTGAGGTAGTGAGCATAGGTAATGGTATAAGCGGCGCCTAACCTATCGCAAATGTTGATATAGGTGGCGCTTATGGCATCGCTTATGTTTACATAGGCGGTGCCTAACCTATCACCTAAGTGAGGCAACGAGCATAGGTAATAGTATAAGCGGCGCCTAACATATCGCCTATATTGATATACGTGGCCCCTAAGCCATTGCCTATTTTTATATATCCGGCGCCCAACCTATCGCCTAAGTGAGGCAGTAAGCATAGGCAATGGTATAAGCGGTGCCTAACCTATCACCAATGATGATATAGGCGGCTCGTAAGCCATCTCCTATGTTGACGTAGGCGGTGCCTAACCTATCGCCTAATTGAGGCAGTGAGCATGGGAAATGGTATAAGCGGCGCCTAACCTATCGCCTATGTTGATATACGTGGCGCCTAAGCCATTGCCTATGTTTATATATGCAACGCCCAACCTATTGCCTAAGTGAGGCAGTAAACATAGGCAATGGTATAAGCGGTGCCTAACCTATCGCCTAGATTGGTATAGGCAGCGCCTAAGCCATCGCCTATGTTAACATTGGCGGCGTCTAACCTATCGCCTAACTGAGGCAGTGAGCATAGACAATGGTATAAACGGTGCCTAAACTATCACCTATGTTGATATAGGCGGCACCTAAGCCACGCCTAAGTGAGGTAGTTAGCATAGGCAATGGTATAAATGGCGCCTAACCTATCGCCTGTGTTGATATAGGTGGAGCCTAAGCGATCGCCTATGTAGACATAGGTGGCGCCTAACCTATCTCCTAAGTAAGGCGGTGAGCATAGGTAATGGTATAAGCGGCGTGTAACCTGTCGCCTATGTTGGTATAGGCGGCGCCTAATACATCGACTATATTGACATAGGCGGCACCTAACCTATCGCCTAAGTGATGCAGTAAGCATAGGTAATGGTATAAGCGGCGCCTATCCTATCGCCAATGTTGATATAGGTGGCGCTTATGGCATCGCTTATGTTTACATAGGCGGTGCCTAACCTATCACCTAAGTGAGGCAGCGAGCATAGGCAATGTTATAAGAGGCGCCTAACATATCGCCTATATTGATATACGTGGCGCCTAAGCCATTGCCTATGTTTATAGATGCGGCGCCCATCCTATCGCCTAAGTGAGGCAGTAAGCATAGGGAATGGTATAAGTGGTGCCTAACCTATCACCAATGTTGATATAGGCGACGCCTAAGCCATCGCCTATGTTGACGTAGGCGGTGCCTAACCTATCATCTAATTGAGGCAGTGGCCATAGGCAATGGTATAAACGTTGCCTAACCTATCGCCTATGTTGATTTAGGCGGCGCCTAAGCCATCGCCTATATTGACTTAGGCGGCACCAAACCTATCGCCTAAGTGAGGTAGTGAGCATAGGTAATGGTATAAGCGACGCCTAACCTATCGCCTATGTTGATATAGTTGGCGCCTATGGCATCTTCTATGATTACATAGGCGGTGCCTAACCTATCGCCTATGTTGATATAGGTGGCGCCTATGGCATCTCCTATGTTTACATAGGCGGCGCCTAACCTATCGCCTATGTTGATATAGGTGGCACCTATGGCATCTCCTATGTTTACATAGGCGGCGCCTAACCTATCGCCTAAGTAATGTAGCAAGCATATGCAATGGTATAAGCGGCGCCTAACCTATCGCCTATGTTGATATAGGCGACCCCTAAGCGATCGCCTATGTTGATATAGGCGGCACCTAACCTATCGCCTAAGTCAGGCGGTGAGAATAGGCAATGGTATAAGCGGCGCCTAACCTGTCGCCTATGTTGATATATGCGGTGCCTAATCCATCGACTATGTTGACATAGGCGGCACCTAACCTATCGCCTAACTGAGGCAGTAAGCATAGGCAATGGTATAAGCGGCGCCTAACCTATCGCCAATGTTGATATAGGCGGCGCCTAAGCCATCTCCTATGTTCTCGTAGGCGGTGCCTAAGCCATCGCCTATGTTGACATAGGCGGTGCCTAACCTATCGCCTATGTTGATATAGGCAACACCATATCCATTGCCTTTGTTGACATAGGTGGCGTCTAACCTATCGCCTAACTAAGGCAGTGAGCATAGACAATGGTATAAGAGGTGCCTAACCTATCACCTATGTTGATATAGGCGGCACCTAAGCCATCGCCTAAGTGAGGCAGTTAGCATAGGGAATGGTATAAACGGCGCCTAACCTATCGCCTGTGTTGATATAGGCGGAGCCTAAGCGATTGCCTATGTAGACATAGGCAGCGCCTAACCTATCTCCTAAGTAAGGCGGTGAGCGTAGGTAATGGTATAAGCGGCGTGTAACCTGTCGCCTATGATGGTATAGGCGGCGCCTAATACATCGACTATATTGACATAGGCGGCACCTAACCTATCGCCTAAGTGAGGTAGTGAGCATAGGTAATGGTATAAGCGGTGCCTAACCTATCGCAAATGTTGATATAGGTGGCGCTTATGGCATCGCTTATGTTTACATAGGCGGTGCCTAACCTATCACCTAAGTGAGGCAACGAGCATAGGTAATAGTATAAGCGGCGCCTAACATATCGCCTATATTGATATACGTGGCCCCTAAGCCATTGCCTATTTTTATATATGCGGCGCCCAACCTATCGCCTAAGTGAGGCAGTAAGCATAGGCAATGGTATAAGCGGTGCCTAACCTATCACCAATGATGATATAGGCGGCTCCTAAGCCATCTCCTATGTTGACGTAGGCGGTGCCTAACCTATCGCCTAATTGAGGGAGTGACCATAGGCAATGGTATAAGCGTCGCCTAACCTATCGCCTATGTTGTTATAGGCGGCGCCTAAACCATCGCCTATATTAACATAGGTGGAACCTAACCTATCGCCTTAGTGACGCAGTGAGAATAGGCAATGGTATAACCGGTGCCTAACCTATCGCCTATGTTGATATAGGCGGCGCCTAAGCCATCGCCTATCATGACATATGTGGAACCTAACCTATCGCCTAAGTGAGGCAGTGAGCATAGGAATGGTATAAGCGGCGCCTAACCAATCGCCTATGTTGATATAGGCGGCACCTAAGCGATCGCCTATGTTGACATAGGCGGCGCCTAACCTATCGCCTATGTTGATATAGGCAACACCATAACCATTTCCTTTGTTGACATAGGCGGCATCTAACCTATCGCCAAACTGAGGCAGTGAGCATAGACAATGGTATAAGCGGTGCCTAACCTATCACCTATGTTGATATAGGCGGCACCTAAGCCATCGCCTAAGTGAGGCAGTTAGCAAAGGCAATGGTATAAACGGCGCCTAACTTATCCCCTGTGTTGATATAGGCGGAGCCTAAGCGATCTCCTATGTAGACATAGGCGGCGCCTAACCTATCTCCTAAGTAAGGCGGTGAGCATAGGTAATGGTATAAGCGGCGTGTAACCTGTCGCCTATGATGGTATAGGCGGAGCCTAATACATCGACTATATTGACATAGGCGGCACCTAACCTATCGCATAAGTGAGGCAGTGAGCATAGGTAATGGTATAAGCGGCGCCTAACCTATCGCCTAAGTGAGGCGGTGAGAATAGGCAATGGTATAAGCGGCGCAAAACCTGTCGCCTATGTTGATATATGCGGCTCCTAATCCATTGACTATATTGACATAGCCGGCACCTAACCTATCGCCTAAGTGAGGCAGTAAGCATAGGAAATTGTATAAACGACGCCTAACCTATCGTCAATGTTGATATAGGCGGCGCCTAAGCCATCGCCTATGTTCACGTAGGCGGTGCCTAACCTATCGCCTTATTGAGGCAGTGACCATAGGCAATGGTATAAGCGTCGCCTAACCTATCGCCTAAGTTGATATAGGCGGAGCCTAAGCTATCTCCTATCATAACATAGGTGGCGCCTAACCTATCACCTAAGTTAGGCAGTGAGCATAGGCAATGGTATAAGCAGCGCCTAACCTATAGCCTATTTTGATATAGGCGGCGCCTAAGCCATCGCCTATGCTGACATAGGCGGTGCCTAACCTATCGCCTATGTTGATATAGGCAACACCATATCCATTGCCTTTGTTGACATAGGCGGCGTCTAACCTATCGCCTAACTGAGGCAGTGAGCATAGACAATGGTATAAGCGGTGCCTAACCTATCACTTATGTTGATATAGGCGGCACCTAAGCCATCACCTAAGTGAGGCAGTTAGCATAGGCAATGGTATAAACGGCGCCTAACCTATCGCCTGTGTTGATATAGGCGGAGCCTAAGCGATCGCCTATGTAGACATAGGCAGCGCCTAACCTATCTCCTAAGTAAGGCGGTGAGCGTAGGTAATGGTATAAGCGGCGTGTAACCTGTCGCCTATGATGGTATAGGCGGCGCCTAATACATCTACTATATTGACATAGGCGGCACCTAACCTATCGCCTAAGTGAGGCAGTGAGCATAGGTAATGGTATAAGTGGCGCCTAACCTATCGCGAATGTTGATATAGGTGGAGCTTATGACATCGCTTATGTTTACATAGTCGGTGCCTAACCTATCACCTAAGTGAGGCAGCGAGCATAGGCAATGGTATAAGCGGCGCCTAACATATCGCCTATATTGATATACGTGGTGCCTAAGCCATTGCCTATTTTTATATATGTGGCGCCCAACCAATCGCCTAACTGAGGCAGTAAGCATAGGCAATGGTATAAGCGGTGCCTAACCTATCAGCAATGTTGATATAGGCGGCGCCTAAGCCATCGCCTATGTTGACGTAGGCGGTGCCTAACGTATCGGCTAATTGAGGCAGTGACCATAGGCAATGGTATAAACGTTGCCTAACCTATCGCATATGTTGATATAGGCGGCGCATAAGCCATCGCCTATATTGACATAGGTGGCACCTAACCTATCGCCTAAGTGAGGCAGTGAGCATAAGTAATGGTATAAGCGACGCCTAACCTACCACCTATGTTGATATAGGTGGCGCATATGGCATCTCCTATGTTTACATAGGCGGCGCCTAACCTATCGCCTATGTTTATATAGGTGGCACCTATGGCATCTCCTATGTTTACATAGGCGGTGCCTAACCTATCGCCTAAGTGAGGCAGCAAGCATATGCAATGCTATAAGCGGCGCCTAACCTATCGCCTATGTTGATATAGGTGGCCCCTAAGCGATTGCCTATGTTGACATAGGTGGCACCAAACCTATCGCCTAAGTGAGAAGGTGAGAATAGGCAATGGTATAAGCGGCGCCTAACCTGTCGCCTATGTTGATATATGCGGCGCCTAATCCATCGACTATGTTGACATAGGCGGCACCTAAACTATCGCCTAAGTGAGGCAGTGAGCATAGGTAATGGTATAAGCAGCGCCTAACCTATCGCCTATATTGACATAGGTGGCACCTATGGCATCGCTTATGTTTACATAGGCGGCGCCTAACCTATCGCCTAAGTGAGGCAGCGAGGATAGGCAATGGTATAAGCAGCGCCTAACCTATTACCTATGTTGACATACGTGGCGCCTAAGACATTGCCTATGTTTATATATGCGACGCCTAACCTATCGCCTAAGTGAGGAAGTAAGCATAGGCAACGGTATAAGCGACCCCTAAACTGCCGCCTATGTTGATATAGGCGGCGCCTAATCCATCGCATATGTTGACATAGGCGACACCTAACCCATCGCCTAAGGCCGTGAGCATAGTTAATGGTATAAGTGGCGCCTAACCTATTGCGTATGTTGATACTGGCAGAGCCTAAGCGATCGCCTAAGTAAGGCAGTGAGCATAGCCAATGGTATAAGCTGCGCCTAACCTATCGCCTCTGTTGATACAGGCGGCGCCTAAGCGATCGCCTATGTTGACTTAGGCGGCTCCTAACCTATCGCCTAAGTAAGGCGGTGATCATAGGCAATGGTATAAGCGACGCATAACCTATCGCCTATGTTTATATAGGTGGCGCCTAAGCCATTGCCTATGTTGACATAGACCGAGCCTAACCTATCGCCTAAGTGAGAAAGTGAGCATAGGTAATGGTATAAGCGGCGCCTGACCGATCGCCTATGTTGATATAGGTGGCTCCTAATCCATCACCTATGTTGTCATAGGAGGCGCCTAACCTATCGCCTAAGTGAGGCAATGAGCATAAGCAATGGTATAAGCGGCGCCTAACCTATCGCCTATGTTGATATAGGTGGCGCCTATGGCATCTCCTATGTTGACATAGGCGGAGCCTAACCTCTCTCCTTAGTGAGGCAGCAAGGATAGGCAATGGTATAAGCGGCGCCTAACCTATCGCCTATGTTGATATAGGCGGCGCCTAAGCGTTCGCGTATGCTGACATAGGCGGTGCCTAACATATCGCCAAATTGAGGCAGTGAGCATAGGCAATGATATATGCGGCGCCTAACCTGTCTCCTATGTTGATATAGGCGGTGCCTAAGCCATCGCCTATGTTGACATAGGCGGATCCCAACCTATCACCTAAGTAAGGCAGTGAGCATAGGTAATGGTATAAGCGGCGCCTAACCTATCGCCTATGTTGATATAAGTGGCGCCTATGGGATCTCCTATGTTTACATAGGCGGCGCCTAACCTATCGCCTTAGTGAGGCGGCAAGAATAGGCAATGGTATAAGTGGCGCCTAACCTATCGCCTATGTTGATATAAGCGATGCCTAAGCGATCTCCAATATTGACATAGGCGGAACCTAACCTATCTCCTAAGTCAGGCGGTGAGGATAGGTAATGGTATAAGCGGAGCCTAACCTATCGCCTATGTTGATATAGGTGGCGCCAATGGCATCGCTTATGTTTACATAGACGACGTCTAACCTATTGCCTAAGTGAGGCAGCGAGCATAGGCAATGGTATAAGCGGAGCCTAACCTATCGCCTATGTTGACATACGTGGCTCTTAAGCCATTGCCTATGTTTATATATGCGGCGCCTAAACTATCGCTTAAGTGAGAAAGTAAGCAGAGGCAATGCTATAAGCGGCGCCTTACTTAACGCCTATGTTGATATAGGCGATTCCTAAGCCACTGCCTATGTTCATGTAGGTGGTGCCTAACCTATCGCCTAATTGAGGGAGTGAACATAGGCAATGGTATAAGTGGCGCCAAACCTATCTCCTATGTCAATGTAGACGGCGCCTAATCCATTGCCTATGTTAACATAGATGGAGCCTAACCTATCGCCTAAGTGAGGCAGTGAGTAAAGGCAATGGTATAAGCGGCACCTAAACTATCGCCTATGTTGACATAGGAGGCGCCTAAACCAACGCCTATGTTAACATAGGCGGCGCCTACCCTATCGCCAAATTGAGGCACTGAGCATAGGTAATGGTATAAGCGGCGCCTAACCTATCGCCTATGTTGATATAGGTGGCGCCTATGGCATCACGTATGTTTACATAGGCGGCGCCTAATGTATCGCCTAAGTGAGGCAGCAAGCATAGGCAATGGTATAAGCAGCGCCTAACCTATCGCCTATGTTGATATACGTGGCGCCTAAGCCTTTACTTATGTTTATATATGCGGCGCCTAACCTATCGCCTAAGTGAGGCAGTAAGCAGAGGCAATGCTATAAGCGGCGCCATACTTAACGCCTATGTTGATATAGGCAGTGCCTAAGCCACTGCCTATGTTCATGTAGGTGGTGCCTAACCTATCGCCTAATTGAGGGAGTGAACATAGGGAATGGTATAAGTGGCGCCAAACCTATCTCCTATGTTAATATAGGCGGTGCCTAATCCATTGCCTATGTTAACATAGATGGAGCCTAACCTATCGCTTAATTAAGGCAGTGAGAATAGGAGATGGTATAAGCGGCACCTAACCTATCGCCTATGTTGATATAGGCGGCGCCTACGCCATTGCCTATGTTGACATAGACGGAGCCTAACCTATCGCCTATGTCAGGCAGTGAGCATAGGAAATGGTATATGCAGCGCCTAATCTATCACCTATGTTGATATAGGTGACGCCTAAGCCATCATCTATGTTGACATAGGCGGCGCCTTACCTATTTCCTAAGTGAGGTAGTGAGCATAGAAAATTGTATAAGCGGCGCTTAAACTATCGCCTATGTTGATATAGGCGGCACCTAAGCCATCGCCTAAGTAAGGCAGAGAGCATAGCAAATGGTATAAGCGGCGCCTAACCTATCGCCTAAGTAAGGCAGTGAGCATAGGAAATGGTATAAGCTGCGCATAACCTATCGCCTATGTTGATATACGTGGTGCCTACGCTATTGCCTATGTTGATTTAGACGGAGCCTAACCTATCCCCAAAGTGAGGCAGTGAGCTTAGGTAATGGTATAAGCAGAGCCTAACCTATCGCCTATGTTGATATAGGTGGCACGTAAGCCATCACCTATGTTGACATAGAAGGCACATAACATATCGCCTAAGTGAGGTAGTGATCATAGGCAATGGTATAAGCGGTGCCTAACCTATCGCCTATGTTGATAAAGACGGCGCCTAAGACATCGCCTATGTTGACATAAGCGGTGCCTAACCTATCACCTAATTGAGGCAGTGAGCATAGGAAATGGTATAAGCGACGCCTAACCTATCGCCTATGTTGATATAGGTGGCGCCTAAGCCATCAACTATGTTGACATAGGCGGAGCATAACCTATTACCTATGTGAGGCAGTGAGAAAAGGCAATTGTATAACCAGCGCCTAACCTATCGCCTATGTTGATATAGGCGGCGCCTAGTTCATCGCCTATGTTGACATAGGCGGCGCCTAACCTCTCCCCTATGTGAGGCGGTGAGCATAGGCAATGGTATAAGCGGCGCCTAACCTTTTGCCTATGTTGGTATAGGCGGCTCCTAATCCATCAATTATGTTGACATAGGCGACACCTAACCTATCACCTAAGTGAGGCAGTGTGAATAGGTAATGGTATATGCGGCGCCTAACCTGTCGCCTATATTGAAATACGTGGTGCCTAAGCCATTGCCTATGTTTATATATACGGCGCCTAACCTATCGCCTAAGTGAGGTAGTAAGCATAGTCAATGGTATATGCGGCGCCTAACCTATCTCCTATGTGAGGCAGTGAGAATAGGCAATGGTATAACCAGCCCCTAACCTATCGCGTATGTTGATATAGGCGGTGCGTAGTCCATCGCCTATGTTGACTTAGGCGGCGCCTAACCTATAACCTAAGTGAGGCAGTGAGAATAGGCAATGTTATAAGCGGCGCCTAACGTATCGCCTGTGTTGACATAGGCGGCGCCTAACCTATCGCCTATGTTGATATATGCGATGCCGAATCCATTGCCTATGTTGACATAGACGGAGCCTATCCTATTGCCTAAGTGAGGCAGTGAGCATAGGTAATGGTATATGCGACGCCTAACCTATCACCTATGTTGATATAGGTGGCGCCTAAGCCATCACCTATGTTGACATAGAAGACGCCTAACCTATCGCCTAACTGAGGCAGTGAGCATAGGCAATGGTATAAGCGGTTCCTAACCTATCACCTATGTTGATATAGGCGGCGCCTAAGACATCGCCTATGTTGACACAGGCGGTGCCTAACCTATCGCCTAATTGAGGCAGTGAACAAAGGAAATGGTATAAGCGGCACCTAGCCTATCGCCTAAGTTGATATAGGTGGCGCCTAAGCCATCACCTATGTTGACATAGGCGGAGCCTAACCTATTACCTATGTGAGGCAGTGAGAATAGGCAATGGTATAACCAGCGCCTAACCTATTGCCTATGTTGATATCGGCGACGCCTAGTCCATTGCCTATGTTGATAGAGGCGGCGCCTAACCTATAACCTAAGTGAGGCAGTGAGCATAGGCAATGGTATAAGCGGCACCTAACCTATCGCCTATCTTGACATAGGCGGCGCCTAACCTGTCGCCTATGTTGATATAGGCAGCACCATATCCATTGCCTATGTTGACATAGGCGGCCCCTAACCTATCGCCTAAGTGAGGCAGTGAGCATAGACAATGGTATAAGAGGCGCCTAACCTATCACCTATATTTATATAGGCGGCACCTAAGCCATCGCCTAAGTGAGGCAGTTAGCATTGGCAATGGTATAAGCGGCGCCTAACCTATTGCCTAAGAGATCGTCTATGGTTACATAGGCAGCACCTAATCTATCTCCTAAGTGAGGCGGTGAGCATAGGCAATGGTATAAGCGGCTTCTAACCTGTTGCCTATGATGGTATAGGCGGCGCCTAATCCATCGACTATGTTGACATAGGCGGCACCTAACCTATCTCCTAAGTGAGGCAATTAGCATAGGTAATGGTATAAGCGGCGCCTAACCTATCGCCTATGTTGATATACGTTGTGCCTAAGCCATTGCCTATGTTTATATATGCGGCGCCTAACCTATTGCCTAAGTGAGGCAGTAACCATAGGCAATTGTATAAGCGACGCCTAACCTATCGCCTATGTTGATATAGGCGGCGCCTAAGCCATCACCTATGTTGATGTAGGCGGTGCCTAACCTATCGCCTAATTGAGGCAATGAGCATAGGCAATGGTATAAGCAGCGCCTAACCTATCTCCTATGTTGATAAAGGCGGCGCCTAAGCCATCACCTATATTGACATAGGCGGCATCTAACCTATCGCCTAAGTGAGGCATTGAGCATAGGTAATTGTATAAGCGGCGCCTAAACTATCACCTATTTTGATATAGGTGGCGCCTATGGAATATCCTATGTTTTCATAGGCAGTGCCTAACCTATTGCCTTAGTAAGGCAGCAAACATAGGCAATGGTATAAGCGACGCCAAACCTATCGCCTATGTTGATATTGGCGGCACCTTAGCAATCGCCTATGTTGACATAGACGGAGCCTAACCTATCTCCTAAGTGAGTCGGTGAGAATAGGCAATGGTATAAGCGGTGCCTAACTTGTCGCCTATGTTGATATAGGCGGCACCTAACCTATCGCCTATGTGAGGCAGTGAGCATAAGTAATGGTTTAAGCGGCGGCTAACCTATCGCCTATGTTGACATAGGTGGTGCTTATGGCATCGCTTATGTTTACATAGGCTGAGCCTAACCTATCTACCAAGTGAGGTAGTGAGGATAGGCAATGGTATAAGCGGCGCCTAACCTATCGCCTATGTTGACATACGTGGCACCTAATCCATTGACAATGTTTATATATACGGCGCCTAACCTATCGCCTAAGTGAGGCAGTAAGCATAGGCAATGGTATAAGCGGCCCCTAACCTGTCGCCAATGTTGATAAACGCGACGCCTAATCCATCGCATATGTTTACATAGGAGGCACCTAACCTATTGCCTAAGGCAGTGAGCATTGGTAATGGTATAAGCGACGCCTAACCTATCGCCTATGTTGATATAGGTGGCGCCTATGGCATCGCCTATGTTTTCAAAGGCGGCGCCGAACTTATATCCTAAGTGAGGCAGCTAGCATTGGCAATGGTATATGCAGCGCCTAACCTATTGCCTATGTTGATATACGTGGAGCCTAAGCCATCGCCTATGTTTAAATAGGCGGCGGGTAATCTATCGCC
Source organism: Capsicum pubescens (assembly GCA_030864215.1). NCBI lineage: Eukaryota > Viridiplantae > Streptophyta > Magnoliopsida > Solanales > Solanaceae > Capsicum > Capsicum pubescens. The sequence goes on from CM061538.1 coordinate 40,632,146, forward strand.
TAAGTGAGGCAGTAAGCATAGGCAATGGTATAAAAGCCGCCTAACCTAACGCCTATGTTGATATAGGCAGCGCCAAGCCATCGCCTATGTTGACGTAGGCGGTGCCTAACCTATCGCCTAATTGAGGCAGTGAGCATAGGCAATGGTATAAGCGGCGCCTAAACTATCGCCTATGTTGATATAGGAGGCGGATAAACCATCGCCTATGTTGATATATACCGCACATAAGCCATCGCCTAAGTGAGCATAGACAATGGTATAAGCGGCGCCTAACCTATCACCTATGTTGATATAGGAGTCACTTATGCCATCGCCTAAGTTAGGCAGTGAGCATCGCCAATGGTATAAGCGGCGCCAAACCTATCGCCTATGTTTATATAGGCGGTGCCTAAGCGATCGCCTATGTTGACTTAGGCGGCGCCTAACCTATCGTCTAAGTAAGGCGGTGAGCATTGGCAATGGTATAAGCGGCGCATAACCAATCGCCTATGTTGATATAGGTGAAGCCTAAGCCATTGCCTATGTTGACATAGATCGAGCCTAACCTATCCCCTAAGTGAGTAAGTGAGCATAGGTAATGGTATAAGCGGCGCCTAACCTATCGCCTATGTTGATATAGGTGGCGCCTAAGCCATCACATATGTTGACATAGGAGGCGCCTAACCTATCGCCTAAGAGAGGCATTGAGCATAGGCGATGGTTTAAGTGGCGCCTAACCTATCGCCTATGTTAATATAGGTGGCGCCTATGGCATCTCCTATGATTACATACACGGCGCCTAACCTATCGCCTTAGTGAGGCAACAATCATAGGCAATGGTATAAGCGGCGCCTAACCTATCGCCTATGTTGATATAAGCGGTCGCCTATGTTGACATAAGCGGTGCCTAACCTATCGCCTAAGTGAGGCGGTGAGCATAGACAATGGTATAAGCGGCGCCTAACCTGTCGCCTATGTTGATATAGGCGGCACCTAATCCATCGACTATGTTGACATACATGGCACCTAACCTATCGCCTAAGTGAGGCAGTTAGTATAGGTAATGGTATAATCGGCCCCTAACCTATCGCCTATGTTGGTATAGGTGGCACCTATGGCATCACTTATGTTTACATAGGCGGCGCGTAATCTATATCCTAAGTGAGGCGGTAAGCATAGGCAATGGTATAAGCGGCGCCTAACCTGTTGCCTATATTGGTATAGGAGACGCCTAATCAATCGACTATGTTGACATAGATGGCACCTAACCTATCGCCTAAGTGAGGCAGTGAGCATAGGTAATGGTATAAGCGGCGCCTAACCTATCGCCTATGTTGATATACGTGGTGCCTAAGCCATTTCCTATGTTTATATATACGGCGCCTAACCTATCGCCTAAGTGAGGCAGTAAGAATAGGCAATGGTATAAGCGGCACCTAACCTATCGCCTATGTTGATATAGGCGGCGCCTAAGACATCGCCTATGTTTATGTAGGCGGTGTCTAACCTATCGCCTAATTGAGGCAATGAGCATAGGCAATGGTATAAGCGACGCCTAACCTATCTCCTATGTTGATGTAGGTGGGGCCTAAGCCATCTCCTATATTGACATAGGCGGCACCTAACCTATCGCCTATGTTGATATGCGTGGCGCCTAAGCCATCGCCTATGTTTAAATTGGCGGCGGCTAATCTGTCACCTAAGTGAGGCAGTAAGCATAGGAAATGGTATAAGCGGCGCCTAACGTAACGCCTATGTTGATATAGGCAGCGCCTAAGCCATCGCCTAAGTTGACGTAGGCGGTGCCTAACCTATCGCCTAATTGAGGCTGTGAGCATAGTCAATGGTATAAGAGGCGCCTAACCTATCGCCTATGTTGATATAGGCGGCGCCTAAGCCATTGCCTATGTTGACATAGACGGAGCCTAACCTATAGCCTTTGTCAGGCAGTGAGCATATGAAATGGTATAAGCGGCGCCTAACCTATCGCCTATGTTGATATAGGCGACGCCTAAGCCATCATCTATGTTGACATAGGCGGCGCCTAACCTATTGCCTAAGTGAGGCAGTGAGCATAGTCAATGGTATAAGCGACGCCTAACCTATCGCCTTTGTTGATATAGGAGGCGCCTAAACCTTGGCCTATGTTAACATAGATGGCACCTAACCTATTGCCAAAGTGAGGCACTGAGCATACGCAATGGTATAAGCGGCCCCTAACCTATCGCCTATGTTGATATAGGCAGCGCCTAAGCCATCGCCTATGTTGACATAGGTGGCGCCTAACCTATCGCCTAAGTGAGGTAGTGAGCATAGACAATGGTATAAGCGGCGCCTAACCGATCGCCTATGTTGATATAGGAGGCACCTATGCCATTGCCTAAGTTAGGCAGTGAGCAATGCCAATGGTATAAGCGACGCCTAACCTATCGCCTATGTTGACTTAGGCGGCGCCTAACCTATCGCCTAAGTAAGGCGGTGAGAATAGGCCATGGTATAAGCGGCGCACAACCTACCGCCTATGTTGATATAGGTGGCGCCTAAGCCATTACCTATGTTGACATAGGCCGAGCCTAACCTATCGCCTAAGTGAGAAAGTGGCCATAGGTAATGGTATAAGCGGCGCCTAACCTGTCGCCTATGTTGTTATAGGCGGCGCCTAATCCATCGACTATGTTGTCATAGACGGCACCTAACCTATCGCCTAAGTGAGGCAGTGAGCATAGGTAATGGTATAAGCGGCGCCGAACCTATCGCTTATGTTGGTATAGGTGGCGCATATGGCATCGCTTATGTTTACACAGGCGACGCCTAACCTATCTCCTATGTGAGGCAGCGAGCATAGGCAATGGTATAAGCGGCGCCTACCCTATCGCCTATGTTGACATACGTAGCGCCTAAGCCATTGCCTATGTTTATATATGTTGCGCCTAACCTATTGCCTAAGTCAGGCGGCGCCTAACCTGTCGCCTATGTTGATATAGGCGGCGCCTAATCCATCGCATATCTTGACATAGGAGGTGCCTAACCTATCGCCTAAGTGAGGCAGTGAGAATAGGCAATGATATAAGTGGCACCTAACCTATCGCCTATGTTGATATAGGCGGCGCCTAAGCCATCGCCTACGTTAACATATGCGGCGCCTAACCTATCGCCTAAGTGAGGATGTGATCATAGGCTATGGTATAAGCGGCTCCTAACCTATTGCCTATGTTGATATAGGTGGCGCCTATGGCATCGCCTATGTTTACTTAGGCGGCGCCTAACGTATCGCCTAAGTGAGGCAGCAAGCATAGGCAATGGTATAAGCTGCGCTTAACCTATCGCCTATGTTTATATACGTGGCGCCTAAGACATTGCTTATGTTTATATATGCGGCGCCAAACCTATCGCCTAAGTGAGGCAGTAAGCAGAGGCAATGCTATAAGCGGCGCCTTACTTAACGCCTATATTGATATAGGCGGTGCCAAAGCCACTGCCTATGTTCATGTAGGTGGTGTCAAACCTATCGCCTAATTGAGGCAGTGAACATAGGCAATGGTATAAGTTGCGCCAAACCTATCTCCTATGTTAATATAGGCGGTGCCTAAGCCATTGCCTATGTTAACATAGATGGAGCCTAACCTATCGCCTAAGTGAGGCAGTGAGTGTAGGAAATGGTATAAGCGGCACCTAAACTATCGCCTATGTTGATATAGGAGGCGCCTAAACCAACGCCTATGTTAACATAGGCGGCGCCTAACCTATCGCCAAATTGAGGCACTGAGCATAGGTAATGGTATAAGCGGCACCTAACTAATCGCCTATGTTGATATAGGCAGCGCCTAAGCCATCGCCTATGTTGACATAGGCGGCGCCTAACCTATTACCTAAGTGAGGTAGTGAGCATAGAAAATGGTATAAGCGGCTCCTAAACTATCGCCTATGTTATAAAGGCGGCACCTAAGCCATCGCCGAAGTAAGGCAGAGAGCATAGCAAATGGTAAAAGCGGCGCCTAACCTATCGCCTAAGTAAAGCGGTGAGCATAGGCAATGGTATAAGCTGCGCATAACCTATCGCCTATGTTGATATAGGTGGCGCCTACGCTATTGCCTATGTTGATATAGACGGAGCCTAACCTATCCCCTAAGTGAGGCAGTGAGCTTAGGTAATGGTATAAGTGGAGCCTAACCTATCGCCTATGTTGATATAGGTGGCGCGTAAGCCATCACCTATGTTGACATAGAAGGCACATAACTTATCGCCTAAGTGAGGCAGTGAGCATAGACAATGGTATAAGCGGTGCCTAACCTATCGCCTATGTTGATATAGACGGCGCCTAAGACATCGCCTATGTTGACATAAACGGTGCCTAACCTATCACCTAATTGAGGCAGTGAGCATAGGAAATGGTATAAGCGACGCCTAACCTATCGCCTATGTTGATATAGGTGGCGCCTAAGCCATCACCTATGTTGACATAGGCGGAGCATAGGCAATGGTATAAGCGGCGCCTAACCTTTCGCCTATGTTGGTATAGGCGGCTCCTAACCTTTCGCCAATGTTGGTATAGGCGGCTCCTAATCCAACGATTATGTTGACATAGGCGACACCTAACCTATCACCTAAGTCAGGCAGTGTGAATAGGTAATTGTATAAGCGGCACCTAACCTATCGCCTATGTTGATAAACGTGGTGCCTAAGCCATTGCCTATGTTTATATATACGGCGCCTAACCTATCGCCTAAGTGAGGCAGTAAGCATAGGCAATGGTATATGCGGTGCCTAACCTATCGCCTATGTGAGGCAGTGAGAATAGGCAATGGTATAACCAGCGCCTAACCTATCGCCTATGTTGATATAGGCAGTGCGTAGTCCATCGCCTATTTTGACTTAGGCGGCGCTTAACCTATAACCTAAGTAAGGCAGTGAGCATAGGCAATGTTATAAGCGGCGCCTAATGAATCACCTATGTTGACATAGGCGGCGCCTAACCTATCGCCTATGTTGATATAGGCGACGCCTAATCCATTGCTTATGTTGACATAGACGGAGCCTATCCAATCGCCTAAGTGAGGCAGTGAGCATAGGTAATGGTATAAGCGGCGCCTAACCTATCGCCTATGTTGATATAGGTGGCGCTTAAGCCATCACCTATGTTGACATAGAAGGCGCCTAACCTATCGCCTAACTAAGGCAGTGAGCATAGGCAATGGTATAAGCTGTTCCTAACCTATCGCCTATGTTGATATAGGCGGCGCCTAAGACATCGCCTATGTTGACATAGGCGGTGCCTAACCTATCGCCTAATTGAGACAGTGAGCATAGGAAATGGTATAAGCGGCACCTAGCCTATCGCCTAAGTTGATATAGGTGGCGCCTAAGCCATCACCTATGTTGACATAGGCGGAGCCTAACCTATTACCTATGTGAGGCAGTGAGAATAGGCAATGGTATAACCAGCGCATAACCTATTGCCTATGTTGATATAGGCGACGCCTAGTCCATTGCCTATGTTGACAGAGGCGGCGCCTAACCTATAACCTAAGTGAGGTAGTGAGCATAGGCAATGGTATAAGCGGCACCTAACCTATCGCCTATGTTGACATAGGGGGCGCCTAACCTATCGCCTATGTTGATATAAGAAGCACCATATCCATTGCCTATGTTGACATAGGCGGCGCCTAACCTATCGCCTAAGTGAGGCAGTGAGCATAGACAATGGTATAAGAGGCGCCTAACCTATTGCCTATGTTGGTATAGGCGGTGCCTAATCCATCGACTATGTTGACATAGGCGGCACCTAACCTTTCTCCTAAGTGAGGCAATTAGCATAGGTAATGGTATAAGCGGCGCCTAACCTATCGCCTATGTTGATATATGTGGTGCCTAAGCCATTGCCTATATTATATATGCGGCACCTAACCTATTGCCTAAGTGAGGCAGTAACCATAGGCAATTGTATAAGCGACGCCTGACCTATCGCCTATGTTGATATAGGCGGCGCCTAAGCCATCACCTATGTTGATGTAGGCGGTGCCTAACCTATCGCCTAATCGAGGCAATGAGCATAGGCAATGGTATAAGCAGCGCCTAACATATCTCCTATGTTGATAGAGGCGGCGCCTAAGCCATCGCCTATATTGACATAGGCGTCATCTAACCTATCGCCTAAGTGAGGCATATAGCATAGGTAATTGTATAAGCGGCGCCTAAACTATCACCTATTTTGATATAGGTGGCGCCTATGGTATATCCTATGTTTACATAGGCAGTGCCTAACCTATTGCCTTAGTGAGGCAGCAAGCATAGGCAATGGTATAAGCGACGCCAAACCTATCGCCTATGTTGATATTGGCGGCGCCTTAGCGATCGCCTATGTTGACATAGACGGAGCCTAACCTATCGCCTAAGTGAGTCGGTGAGAATAGGCAATGGTATAAGCGGCGCCTAACTTGTCGCCTATGTTGATATAGGCGGCACCTAACCTATCGCCTATGTGAGGCAGTGAGCATAAGTAATGGTTTAAGCGGCGGCTAACCTATCGCCTATGTTGACATAGGTGGTGCTTATGGCATCGCTTATGTTTACATAGGCAGAGCCTAACCTATCTACCAAGTGAGGTAGTGAGGATAGGCAATGGTATAAGCAGCGCCTAACCTATCGCCTATGTTGACATACGTGGCGCCTAATCCATTGCCAATGTTTATATATGCGGCGCCTAACCTATCGCCTAAGTGAGGCAGTAAGCATAGGCAATGGTATAAGCGGCCCCTAACCTGTCGCCAATGTTGATAAACGCGATGCCTAATCCATCGCATATGTTTACATAGGGGGCACCTAACCTATTGCCTAAGGCAGTGAGCATTGGTAATGCTATAAGCGACGCCTAACCTATCGCCTATGTTGATATAGGTGGCGCCTATGGCATCGCCTATTTTTACAAAGGCGGCGCCTAACTTATATCCTAAGTGAGGCAGCTAGCATTGGCAATGGTATATGCAGCGCCTAACCTATTGCCTATGTTGATATACATGGAGCCTAAGCCATCGCCTATGTTTAAATAGGCGGCGGGTAATCTATCGCCTAAGTGAGGCAGTAAGCATAGGCAATGGAATAAGAACCACCTAACCTAATGCCTATGTTGATATAGGCAGCGCTAAGCCATCGCCTATGTTGACGTAGGCGGTGCCTAACCTATCACCTAATTGAGGCAGTGAGCATAGGCAATGGTAAAGCGGCGCCTAACCAATCGCATATGTTGATATAGGAGGCGGCTAAACCATCGCCTATGTTGATATATGCAGCACCTAAGCCATCGCCTAAGTGAGGTAGTGACCATAGACAATGGTATAAGAGGCGCCTAACCTATCGCCTATGTTGATATAGGAGGCACTTATGCCATCGCGTAAGTTAGGCAGTGAGCATCGCCAATGGTATAAGCGGCGCCAAACCTATCGCCTATGTTTATATAGGCGGCGCCTAAGCGATAACCTATGTTGACTTAGGCGGCGCCTAACCTATCGCCTAAGTAAGGCGGTGAGCATTGGCAATGGTATAAGCGGCGCATAACCAATCGCCTATGTTGATATAGCTGAAGCCTAAGCCATTGCCTATGTTGACATAGACCGAGCCTAACCTATCGCCTAAGTGAGTAAGTGAGCATAGGTAACGGTATAAGCGGCGCCTAACCTATCGTCTACGTTGATATAGGTGGCGCTTAAGCCATCACATATGTTGACATAGGAGGCGCCTAACCTATCGCCTAAGTGAGGCATTGAGCATAGGCGATGGTTTAAGTGGCGCCTAACCTATCGCCTATGTTGATATAGGTGGCGCCTATGGCATCTCCTATGTTTACATAGACGGCGCCTAACCTATCGCCTTAGTGAGGCAGCTAGCATAGGCAATGGTATAAGCGGCACCTAACCTATCGCCTATGTTGATATAAGCGGTCGCCTATATTGACATAAGCGGTGCCTAACCTATCGCCTAAGTGAGGCGGTGAGCATAGACAATGGTATAAGCGGCGCCTAACCTGTCGCCTATGTTGATATAGGAGGCACCTAATCCATCGACTATGTTGACATAGATGGCACCTAACCTATCGCCTAACTGAGGCAGTTAGTATAGGTAATGGTATAAGCGGCCCCTAACCTATCGCCTATGTTGGTATAGGTGGCGCCTATGGCATCACTTATGTTTTCATAGGTGGCGCGTAATCTATATCCTAAGTGAGGCGGTAAGCATAGGCAATGGTATAAGAGGCGTCTAACCTGTCGCCTATATTGGTATATGCGACGCCTAATCAATCGACTATGTTCACATAGGTGGCACGTAACCTATCGCCTAAGTGAGGCAGTGAGCATAGGTAATGGTATAAGCGGCGCCTAACCTATCGCCTAAGTTGATATACGTGGTGCCTAAGCCATTGCCTATGTTTATATATGCGGCGCCTAACCTATCGCCTAAGTGAGGCAGTAAGAATAGGCAATGGTATAAGAGGCACCTAACCTATCGCCTATGTTGATATAGGCGGCGCCTAAGACATCGCCTATGTTGATGTAGGCGGTGTCTAACCTATCGCCTAATTGAGGCAATGAGCATAGGCAATGGTATAAGCGACGCCTAACCTATCTCCTATGTTGATGTAGGCGGGGCCTAAGCCATCTCCTATATTGACATAGGCGGCACCTAACCTATCGCCCATGTAAGAAGTGAGCATAGGTAATGGTTTAAGCGGCGCCTAACCTATCGCCGATGTTTATATAGGTGGGGCCTGTGGCATTTCCTTGGTTTACATAGGCAGCGCCTAACCTATTGCCTGATTAAGGAAGCAAGCATAGGCAACGGTATAAGCGACGCCTAACCTATCGCCTATGTTGATAAAGGCGGAGCCTAAGCAATCGCCTATGTTGACATAGACGGCGCCTAACCTATTGCCTAAGTGAGGCGGTGAGAATAGGCAATGGTATAAGCGGCTCCTAACACATCGCCTGTGTTGATATAGGCGGCGCCAAATCCATCGACTATGTTGACATAGGCGGCACCTAACCTATCGCCTAAGGGAGACAGTGAGCATACGTAATGGTTTAAGCGGCGCCTAACCTATTACCTATGTTGACATAGGTGGCGCTTATGGCATCGCTTATGTTTACATAGCCAGATCCTAACCTATCACCTATGTGAGGCAGCGAGCATAGGCAATGGTATAAGTGGCGCCTAACCTATCTCCTATGTTGACATACGTTGCGTCTAAGCCATTGCCTATGTTTATATATGCGGCGCCTAACCTATCCCCTATGTGAGGCAGTAAACATAGACAATGGTATAAGGGACGCCTAACCTATCACCTATGTTGATATTAGTCACTCCTATGGCATCGCCTATGTTTACATAGGCGGCGCCTAACTTATCAGCTAAGTGAAGCAGCTAGCATAGACAATGGTATATGCGGCGCCTAACCTATCGCCTATGTTGATATGTGTGGCTCCTAAAGGCATCGCCTATGTTTAAATAGGCGGCGGCTAATCTGTCGCCTAAGTGAGGCAGTAAGCATAGGAAATGGTATAAGCGGCGCCTAATGTAACGCCTATGTTGATATAGGCAGCGCCTAAGCCATCGCCTATGTTGAAGTAGGCGGTGCCTAACCTATCGCCTAATTGAGGCTGTGAGAATAGGCAATGGTATAAGCGGCGCCTAACCTAGCGCCTCTGTTGATATAGGCGGCGCCTAAGCCATTACCTATGTTGACATAGACGGAGCCTAACCTATCACCTATGTCAGGCAGTTAGCATAGGAACTGGTATAAGCGGCGCCTACCCTATCGCCTATGTTGATATAGGCCACGCCTAGGCCATCGTCTATGTTGACATAGGCGGCGCCTAACCTATTGCCTAAGTGAGGCAGTGAGCATAGGCAATGGTATAAGCGGCGCCTAACCTATCGCCTTTGTTGATATAGGAGGCGCCTAAACCTTGGCCTATGTTAACATAGGCAGCGCCTAACCTATTACCAAAGTGAGGCACTGAGCATACGCAATGGTATAAGCGGCCCCTAACCTATCGCCTATGTTGATATAGGCAGCGCCTAAGCCATCGCCTATGTTGACATAGGCGACGCCTAACCTATCGCCTAAGTGAGGTAGTGAGCATAGACAATGGTATAAGCGGCGCCTAACCGATCGCCTATGTTGATATAGGAGGCACCTATGCCATTGCCTAAGTTAGGCAGTGAGCAATGCCAATGGTATAAGCGACGCCTATCCTATCGCCTATGTTGACTTAGGCGATGCCTAACCTATCGCCTAAGTAAGGCGGTGAGAATAGGCCATGGTATAAGCGGCGCACAACCTACCGCCTATGTTGATATAGGTGGCGCCTAAGCCATTACCTATGTTGACATAGGCCGAGCCTAACCTATCGCCTAAGTGAGGAAGTGGCCATAGGTAATGGTATAAGCGGCGCCTAACCTGTCGCTTATTTTGTTATAGGCGGCGCCTAATCCATCGACTATGTTGTCATAGACGGCACCTAACCTATCGCCTAGGTGAGGCAGTGAGCATAAGTAATGGTATAAGCGGCGCCGAACCTATCGCTTATGTTGGTATAGGTGGCGCCTATGGCATCGCTTATGTTTACATAGGCGGCTCCTAACCTATCGCCTATGTGAGGCAGCGAGCATAGGCAATGGTATAAGCGGCGCCTACCCTATCGCCTATGTTGACATACGTAGCGCCTAAGCCATTGCCCATGTTTATATATGCTCCGCCTAACCTATTGCCTAAGTCAGGCGGCGCCTAACCTGTCGCCTATGTTGATATAGGCAGCGCCTAATCCATCGCATATCTTGACATAGGAGGTGCCTAACCTATCGCCTAAGTGAGGCAGTGAGAATAGGCAATGATATAAGCGGCACTTAACCTATCGCCTATGTTGATATAGGTGGCGCCTAAGCCATCGCCTACGTTAACATATGCGGCGCCAAACCTATCGCCTAAGTGAGGATGTGATCATAGGCTATGGTATAAGCGGCACCTAACCTATCGCCTATGTTGATATAGGTGGCTCCTATGGCATCGCCTATGTTTACTTAGGCGGCACCTAACGTATCGCCTAAGTGAGGCAGCAAGCATAGGCAATGGTATAAGTTGCGCCTAACCTATCGCCTATGTTTATATACGTGGCGCCTAAGTCATTGCTTATGTTTATATATGCGGCGCCTAACCTATAGCCTAAGTGAGGCAGTAAGCAGAGGCAATGCTATAAGCGGCGCCTTACTTAACGCCTATGTGTATATAGGCGGTGCCAAAGCCACTGCCTATGTTCAGGTAGGTGGTGCCAAACCTATCGCCTAATTGAGGCAGTGAACATAGGCAATGGTATAAGTGGCACCAAACCTATCTCCTATGTTAATATAGGCGGTGCCTAAGCCATTGCTTATGTTAACATAGATGGAGCCTAACCTATCGCCTAAGTGAGGCAGTGAGTATAGGAAATTGTATAAGCGGCACCTAAACTATCGCCTATGTTGATATAGGAGGCGCCTAAACCAACGCCTATGTTAACATAGGCGGCGCCTAACCTATCGCCAAATTGAGGCACTGAGCATAGGTAATGGTATAAGCGGCACCTAACTAATCGCCTATGTTGATATAGGCAGCGCCTAAGCCATCGCCTATGTTGACATAGGCGGCGCCTAACCTATTACCTAAGTGAGGTAGTGAGCATAGAAAATGGTATAAGCGGCGCCTAAACTATCGCCTATGTTATATAGGCGGCACCTAAGCCATCGCCGAAGTAAGCCAGAGCGCATAGTAAATGGTATAAGCGGCGCCTAACCTATCGCCTAAGTAAGGCGGTGAGCATAGGCAATGGTATAAGCTGCGCATAACCTATCGCCTATGTTGATATAGGTGGCGCTTACGCTATTGCCTATGTTGATATAGACGGAGCCTAACCTATCCCCTAAGTGAGGCAGTGAGCTTAGGTAATGGTATAAGCGGAGCCTAACCTATCGCCTATGTTGATATAGGTGGCGCGTAAGCCATCACCTATGTTGACATAGAAGGCACATAACATATCGCCTAAGTGAGGCAGTGAGCATAGGCAATGGTATAAGCGGTGCCTAACCTATCGCCTATGTTGATAAGGACGGCGCCTAAGACATCGCCTATGTTGACATAAACGGTTCCTAACCTATCACCTAATTGAGGCAGTGAGCATAGGAAATGGTATAAGCGACGCCTAACCTATCGCCTATGTTGATATAGGTGGCGCCTAAGCCATCACCTATGTTGACATAGGCGGAGCATAGGCAATGGTATAAGCGGCGCCTAACCTTTCGCCTATGTTGGTATAGGCGGCTCCTAACCTTTCGCCTATGTTGGTATAGGCGGCTCCTAATCCAACGATTATGTTGATATAGGCGACACCTAACCTATCGCCAAAGTGAGGCAGTGTGAATAGGTAATTGTATAAGCGGCACCTAACCTATCGCCTATGTTGACAAACGTGGTGCCTAAGACATTGCCTATGTTTATATATACGGCGCCTAACCTATCACCTAAGTGAGGCAGTAAGCATAGGCAATGGTATATGCGGTGCCTAACCTATCGCCTATGTGAGGCAGTGAGAATAGGCAATGTTATAACCAGCGCCTAACCTATCGCCTATGTTGATATAGGCAGTGCGTAGTCCATCGCCTATGTTGACTTAGGCGGCGCCTAACCTATAACCTAAGTGAGGCAGTGAGCATAGGCAATGTTATAAGCGGCGCCTAACGAATCGCCTATGTTGACATAGGCGGCGCCTAACCTATCGCCTATGTTTATATAGGCGACGCCTAATCCATTGCTTATGTTGACATAGACGGAGCCTATCCTAGCGCCTAAGTGAGGCAGTGAGCATAGGTAATGGTATGAGCGGCGCCTAACCTATCGCCTATGTTGATATAGGTGGCGCCTAAGCCATCACCTATGTTGACATAGAAGGCGCCTAACCTATCGCCTAACTGAGGCAGTGAGCATAGGCAATGGTATAAGCGGTTCCTAACCTATCGCCTATGTTGATATAGGCGGCGCCTAAGACATCGCCTATGTTGACATAGGCGGTGCCTAACCTATCGCCTAATTGAGGCAGTGGGCATAGGAAATGGTATAAGAGGCACCTAGCCTATCGCCTAAGTTGATATATGTGGCGCCTAAGCCATCACCTATGTTGACATAGGCGGAGCCTAACCTATTACCTATGTGAGGCAGTGAGAATAGGCAATGGTATAACCAGCGCATAACCTATTTCCTATGATGATATAGGCGACGCCTAGTCTATTTCCTATGTTGACAGAGGCGGCGCCTAACCTATAACCTAAGTGAGGAAGTGATCATAGGCAATGGTATAAGCGGCACCTAACCTATCGCCTATGTTGACATAGGGGGCGCCTAACCTATCGCCTATGTTGATATAGGCAGCACCATATCCATTGCCTATGTTGACATAGGCGGCGCCTAACCTATCGCCTAAGTGAGGCAGTGAGCATAGACAATAGTATAAGAGGCGCCTAACATATCACCTATATTTATATAGGCGGCACCTAAGCTATCGCCTATGTGAGGCAGTTAGCATAGGCAATGGTATAAGCGGCGCCTAACCTATTGCCTAAGCGATCGCCTATGTTTACATAGGCTGCACCTAATCTATCTCCTAAGTGAGGCAGTGAGCATAGGCAATGGTATAAGCGGCGCCTAACCTATTGCCTATGTTGGTATAGGCGGCGCCTAATTCATCGACTATGTTGACATAAGCGGCGCCTAACCTATCGCCTATGTTGATATACGTTGTGACTAAGCCATTGCCTATGTTTATATATGCGGCGCCTAACCGATTGCCTACGTGAGGCAGTAAGCATAGGCAATTGTACAAGCGACGCCTAACCTATCGCCTATGTTGATATAGGCGGCGCCTACGCTATCGCCTATGTTGATGTAGGCGGTGCCTAACCTATCGCCTAATTGAGGCAATGAGCATAGGCAATGGTATAAGCAGCGCCTAACCTATCTGCTATGTTAATATAGGCGGCGCCTAAGCCATCGCCTATATTGACATAGGCGGCACCTAACCTATCGCCTAAGTGAGGCAGTGAGCATAGGTAATTGTATAAGCAGCGCCTAAACTATCGCCTATTTTGATATAGGAAATGGTATAAAAGGTGCCTAACCAATCGAATATGTTTATATAGGTGGCGTGTAATCCATCGCCAATTTAGACATCGGAAGTGCTTAACCTATCGCCTAAGTGAGGCTGTGAGCACAGGAAATGGTATAAACGGCGCCTGACCTATCGCCTATGATGATATAGGCGGCGCTTAAGCCATCGCATATGTTGACATAGGCAATGCCTAACCTATCGCCTAAGTGAAGCAGTGAGTATAGTCAATGTTATAAGCGGCGCCTAACCTATCGCCTATGTTGATATAGGCGGCACCAAAGCCATCGCCTATGTTGATATCGGCGGCGCCTAACGTATCGCCTATGTAAGGCAGTGAGCATAGGTAATGGTATAAGCGGCTCCTAAACTATCGCATATGATGATATAGGTGTCGCCTAAGCCATCGCCTATGTTGACATAGGCGGCGCCTAACCTATCGCCTATGTGAGGCTATGAGCATAGTAAATGGTATAAGTAGTGCCTAACCAATTGCCTATGTTTGTATAGGTGGTGCCTACGCCATCGCCTATATTGACATAGGAAACGCCTAACCTATCGCCTAAGTGAGACAGTGAGCATAGGCAATGGTATAAGCGGCTCCTAACCTATCGCATATGTTGATATAGGTGGCGCCTAAGCCATCGCCTATTTTAACATAGACGGCGCCAGACCTATCGCCTTTGTGAGGCAGTGATCATAGGCAATGGTATAAGCGGTGCCTAACCTATCGCCTATTTTGATATAGGCGTAGCCTAAGCCATCGCTTATGTTGACATAGGCGGCGCCTAACCTATCGCCTAAGTGAGGCTGTGAGCATAGGCAATGGTATAAGCAGTTCCTCACCTATCGCTTATGATGATATAGGCGGCGCTTAAGCCATCGCCTATGTTGACAAAGGTGGTGCCTAACCTATCGCCTAAGTGAGGCAGTGAGCATAATCAATGGTATAAGCGGCGCTTAACATATTGCCTATATTGATATAGGCGGCGCCTAAGCCATCCCCTATGATGACATAGGCGGCGCCTAACCTATCGCCTAAGTGAGGCAGCGAGTAAAGGAAACGGTATAAGCGGTGTCTAACCTATAGCCTATGTTGATATAGGAGGCGCCTAACTTATCGCCTAAGTAAGGCAATGAGCATAGGAAATGGTCTAAAAGGCGCCTAACCAATCGTATATGTTGATATAGGCGGCGTGTAATCCATCGCCAATTTAGACATAGGAAGCGCCTAACCTATCGCCTAAGTGAGGCTGTGAGCACAGGAAAGGGGATAAGCGGCGCCTGACCTATCGCCTATGATGATATAGGCCACACTTAATCCATCACATATGTTGACATAGGCAATGCCTAACCTATCGCCTAAGTGAAGCAGTGAATATAGTCAATGTTATAAGCGGTGCCTAACCTATCGCCTATGTTCATATAGGCGGCACCTAAGCAATTACCTATGTTGACATAGGCGGCTCCTACCCTACCCCTAAGTGAGGCAGTGAGTATAGGCAATGGTATAAGTGGCGCCTAACCTATCGCCTATGTTGATATAGGCGGCGCCTAAGCCATCGCCTATGTTGACATAGGTGGCGCCAAACGTATCGCCTATGTGAGGCAGTGAGCATAAGCAATGGTATAAGCGTCTCCTAAACTATCGCATATGTTTATATAGGCGGCGCCTAAGCCATCACCTATTTTGACATAGGCGGCGCCTAACCTATCGCCTAGGTCAGGCAGTGAGCATAGGCAATTATATAAGCGGCGCCTAACCTATCGCCTAAGTAAGGCAGTGAGCATAGGCATAGGTATAAGTGGCTCCTAACCTATCGCTTATGTTGATTTAGGTGGCGCCTAATCCATCGCCTATGTTGACATAGGCTACGCCAAACCAATTGCCTAAGAGAGGCAGTGAGCATAGGCAATGGTATAAGCGACGCCTAATCTATCGCCTAAGTTGATATAGGCGGCGCCAAAGCCATCGCCTATGTTGACATCGGCGGCGCCTAACCTATCGCCTATGTGAGGCAGTGAGCATAGGTAATGGTATAAGCGGCTCCTAAACAATCGCATATGTTGATATAGGCGTCGCCTAAGCCATCGCCTATGTTGACATAGGCGGCGCCTAAGCTATCGCCTAAGTGAGTCTATGTGCATAGTAAATGGTATAAGCAGTGCCTAACCTATTGCCTATGTTGATATAGGTGGTGCCTAAGCCATCTCCTATGTTGACATAGGAAGCGCCTAACCTATCGCCTAAGTGAGGCAGTGAGCATAGGCAATGGTATAAGTGGTTCCTAACCTATCGCATATGTTGATATAGGTGGCGCCTAAACCATCGCTTATTTTCACATAGGCGGCGCCTCACCTATTGCCTTTGTGAGGCAGTGATCATAGGCAATGGTATAAGCGGCGCCTAACCTATCGCCTATGTTGATATAGGCGTCACCTAAGCCATCGCCTATGATGACATAGGCGGCGCCTAACCTATCGCCTAAGTGAGGCTATGAGCATAGGCAATGGTATAAGCGGTTCCTGACCTATCGCCTATGATGATATAGACGGTGCTTAAGCCATCGCCTATGTTGCCATAGGTGGCGCCTAACCTATCGCCTAAGTGAGGCAGTGTGCATAATCAATGGAATAAGCGGCGCCTAACCTATTTCCTATGTTGATATAGGCGGCTCCTAAGCCATCGCCTATGTTGACATAGACGGCGCCTAACCTATCTCCTAAGTAAGGCAGTGGGCACAGGAAACGGTATAAGCGGTGTATAACCTATAGCCTATTTTGATATAGGCGGCGCCTAACCTATCATCTAAGTAAGGAAATGAGCATAAGAAATGTTATAAAAGGCGCCTAACCTATCGTATATGTTGATAAAGGAAGCATGTAATCCCTCGCCAATGTAGACATTGGCAGTTCCTAACCTATCGCCTAAGTGTGGCTTTGAGCATAGGAAATGGTATAAGTGGCACCTGACCTATCGCCCATGATGATATAGGCGGCACTTATGCCATCGCCTATGTTGACATAGAGGCACCTAACCTATCTCCTATGATGAAATATGCAGCGCCTAAGCAATTACCTATGTTGACATAGGCAGCGCCTACCCTATCTCCTAAGTAAGGCAGTGAACATAGGCAATGGTATAAGCAGCGCCTAACCTATTGCCTATGTTGATATAGGCGGCGCCTACGCCATCGCCTATGTTGACATAGGCGGCGCCAAACCTATCGCCTAAATGATGCAGTAAGAATAGGCAATGGTATAAGCGGAGCCTAACCTATCGCCTATGTTGATATAGGCGGCGCCTAAGCAACTACCTATGTTGACATAGGCAGTGCGTACCCTATCTCCTAAGTGATGCAGTGAGCATAGGCAATGGTATAAGCGGAGCCAAACCTATCGCCTATGTTTATATAGGCGGCGCCTATGCCATCGCCTAATTTGACATAGGCGACGCCTAAACTATCGCCTATGTTCATATCGGCGGTGCCTAAGACATCACCTCTGTTGACATAAGCGGCACCTAACCTATCGCCCAAGTGAGGCAGTGAGCACAGGAAACGGTATAAGCGGTGCCTAACCTATAGCCTATGTTGATTTAGTCGGCGCCTAACCTATCGCCTAAGTGAGGCAGTGAGCATAGGAAATGGTATAAAAGGCGCCTAACCTATCGCCTATGTTGATATAGGCGGCGCCAAAGCTATCGCCTATGTTGACATTGACGGCACCTAACCTATCTCCTAAGTGAGGCTGTGACCATAGGCAACGTTATGAGCGGGACCTAACCTATCACCTATGTTGATATAGGCGGCACCTAATACATCGCCTATGTTGACATAGTCGGCACCTAACCTATCGCCTAAGTGAGACAGTGAGCATAGGCAATGGTGTAAGTGGCGCCGAATCTATCGCCTATGTTAATATAGGCGGCGCCTAAGCGATTGCCTATGTTGACATAGGCGGCGCCTACCCTATCGCCAAAGTGAGGCAGTGAGCATAGGCAATGGTATAAACGGATCCTAACTTATCGCCTATGTTGATATAGGTGGCGCCAAAGCCATCGCCTATATTGACATAGGTATAGCCAACCCTATCACCTAAGTGAGGTAGTGAGCATAGGCAATGGTATAAGCGGCGCCTAAACTATCGCCTATGTTGATAAAGGCGGCGCCTAAGTCATCGCCTATATTAACATAGGCGGCGCCTAACCTATCTCCTATGTGATACATTGAGCATCGGCAATGGTATAAACGGCTCCTAACCTATCACATATGTTGATATAGGCAGCGTCTAAGCCATCGCCTATTTTGACATAGGCGGCGCCTAAACTATCACCTATGTGAGGAAGTGAGTATAGGCAATGGTATAAGCGGCGCCTAGCCTATCACCTATGTTTATATAGGCGTCGCCTAATCCAACGCCTATGTTGACATAGGCGGCGCCTAAACTATCGCCTAAGTGAGGCAGTGAGCATAGGCAATGGTATAAGCGGCGCCTAACCTATCGCATTTGTTGATATAGGTGGCGCCTAAGCCATCGCCTATGTAGACATAGGCGGCGCCTAACCTATCGCCTAAGTAAGGGAGTAACCATAGGCAATGGCATAAGCGGCGCCTAACATATCGACTATGTTAATATAGGCGGCGCCTAAGCCATCGCCTAAGTGAGGCAGCGAGCATAGGCAATGTTATAAGCGGCGCCTAACCTATCGCCTATGTTGACATACGTGGCGCCTAAACCATTGCCTATGTTTATATATGCGGCGCCTAACCTATCGCCTAAGATTAGCAGTAAGCATAGGCAATGGTATAAACGGCTCCTAATCCATCACATATGTTGACATAGGCGGCACCTAAATTATCGCCTAAGGCAGTAAGCATAGGTAATGGTATAAGAGGCGCATAACCTATTGCCAATGGAATCGCCTATATTTACATAGGCGGGGCCTAACTTATCGCCTAAGTGAGGCAGCTAGAATAGGCATTGGTATAAGAGGCGCCTAACCTATCTCCTAAGTTGATATACGTGGTGCCTAAGCCATCGCCTATGTTTAATTAGGTGGTGGCTAATCTATCACCTAAGTGAGGCAAAAAACTTAGGCAATGGTATAAGCGGCGCCTAACCTAACGCCTATGTTGATATAGGCAGCGCCTAACCCGTCGCCTATGTTGACGTAGGTGGTGCCTAACCTATCGCATAATTGTGGCAGTGAGCATAGACAATGGTATAAGCAGCGCCTAACCTATCGCCTATGTTGATATAGGCGGCGCCTACGCCATTGCCTAAGTTGACATAGACGGAGCCTAACCTATCGCCTATGTCAGGCAGTGAGCATAGGAAATGGTATAAGCAGCGCCTAACCTATCGCCTATGTTGATATAGGCGACGCCTAAGCCATCATCTATGTTGACATAGGCGGCACCTAACCAATCGCCTAAGTGAGGAAATGAGCATAGGAAATGGTATAAGCGACGCCTAACCTATCGTCTATGTTGAAATAGGAGGCGCCTAAACCATCGCCTATGTTAACATAGGTGGCGCCTAACCTATCGCCCAAGTGAGCCACTGAGCATAGGCAATGGTATAAGCGGCGCCTAACATATCGCCTATGTTGATATAGGCAACGCCTAATCTATCGCCTATGTTGACATAGGCGGCGCCTAACCTATCGCCTAAGTGAGGTAGTGAGCATAGAAAATGGTATAAGCGGCACCGAACCTATCGCCTATGTTGATATTGGAGGCACCTATGCCATCGCCTAAGTGAGGAAGTGAGCATAGCCAATGGAATAAGTGGTGCCTAACCTATCGCCTATGTTGATATAGGTGTTGCCTAAACGATCGCCTATGTTGACTTAGGCGTCGCATAACCTATCGCCAAAGTAAGGCGGTGAGCATTGGCAATGGTATAAGCGATGCATAACCAATAGCCTATGTTGATATAGGTGGCGCCTAAGCCATTGCCTATGTTGACATAGACCGATCCTAACCTATCTCCTACGTGAGAAAGTGAGCATAGGTAATGGAATAAGCATCTCCTATCAATTGCATATTTTCATATAGGTGGCGCCTAAGCCATCACCTATGTTGACATAGAAGGCGCCTAATCTATCGCCTAAGTGAGGCAGTGAGCATAGGCAATGGTATAAGCGGTGCCTAACCTATCGCATTTGTTGATATAGGTGGCTCCTAAGCCATCGCCTATGTAGACATAGGCGGCGCCTAACCTATCGCCTAAGTAAGGCAGTAACCATAGGCAATGGCATAAGCGGCGCCTAACATATCGCCTATGTTAATTTAGGCGGCGCCTAAGCCATCGCCTAAGTGAGGCAGCGAGCAACGGCAATGTTATAAGTGGCGCCTAACCTATTACCTATATAGACATACATGGCGCCTAATCCATTGCCTATGTTTTTATATGCGGCGCCTAACCTATCGCCTAAGTTTAGCAGTAAGCATAGGCAATGGTATAAGCGGCGCCTAATCCATCACATATGTTGGCATAGGCGGCACCTAAATTATCGCCTAAGGAAGTAAGCATAGGTAATGGTATAAGCGGCGCATAACCTATCGCCAATGGCATCGCCAATATTTACATAGGTGGCGCCTAACTTATCGCCTAAGTGAGGCAGCTAGAATAGGAAATGGTATAAGCGGCGCCTAACCTATCTCCTAAGTTTATATACGTGGCGCCTAAGCCATGGCCTATGTTTAATTAGGCGGTGGCTAATCTATCACCTAAGTGAGGCAGAAAGCTTAGGCAATGGTATAAGCGGCGCCTAACGTAACGCCTATGTTGATATAGGCAGCGCCTAACCCGTCGCCTATGTTGACGTAGGTGGTGCCTAACCTATCGCCTAATTAAGTCAGTGAGCATAGACAATGGTATAAGCAGCGCCTAACCTATCGCCTATGTTGATATAGGCGACTCCTACGCCATTGCCTATGTTGACATAGACAGACCCTAACCTATCGCCTATGTCAGGCAGTGAGCATAGGAAATGGAATAAGCGGCGCCTAACCTATCGCCTATGTTGATATATGCGACGCCTAAGCCATCATCTATGTTGACATAGGCGGCACCTAACCTATCACCTAAGTGAGGAAGTGAGCATAGGAAATGGTATAAGCGACGCCTAACCTATCGCCTATGTTGATATAGGAGGCGCCTAAACCTTCGCCTATGTTAACATAGGTGGCGCCTAACCTATCGCACAAGTGAGCCACTGAGCATAGGCAATGGTATAAGCGGCGCCTAACCTATCGCCTATATTGATATAGGCAACGCCTAATCCATCGCCTATGTTGACATAGGCGGCGCCTAACCTATCGCCTAAGTAAGGTAGTGAGCATAGAAAATGGTAAAAGCGGCACCGAACCTATCGCCTATGTTGATATTGGAGGCACCTATGCCATCACCTAATTGAGGCAGTGAGCATAGACAATGGTATAAGCGGCGCCTAACCTATCGCCTATGTTGATATAGGCGGTGCCTAAACGATCGCCTATGTTGACTTAGGCGTCGCATAACCTATCGCCAAAGTAAGGCGGTGAGCATAGGCAATGGTATAAGCGACGCATAACCAAAAGCCTATGTTGATATAGGTGGCGCCTAAGCCATTGCCTATGTTGACATAGACCGGTCCTAACCTATCACCTACGTGAGAAAGTGAGCATAGGTAATGGAATAAGCAGCTCCTATCTATCGCCTATTTTTATATAGGTGGCGCCTAAGACATCACCTATGTTGACATAGAAGACGCCTAACCTATCACCTAAGTGAGGCAGTGAGCATAGGCAATATTATAAGCGGTGTCTAACCTATCTATTCAGATATAGACGGTGCCTAAGCCATCGCCTATGTTGACATAGGCGGTGCCTAACCCATCGCCTATGTTGACATAGGCGGTGCCTAACCTATCGCCTAATTAAGGCAGTGAGCATAGGAGATGGTATAAGCGGCGCCTAACCAATCGCCTATGTTGATATGTGCGGCGCCTACGCTATTGCCTATGTTGACATAGCCGGAGCCTAACCTATCGCCTATGTCAGGCAGTGAGCATAGGAAATGGTTTAAGCGGCGCCTAACCTATCGCCCATGTTGATATAGGCGACGCCTAAGCCATCATCTATGTTGACATAGGCGGCGCCTAACCTATCACCAAAGTGAGGCAGTAAGCATAGGCAATGGTATAAGCGGCGCCTAACCTATCGCCTATGTTGATATAGGAGGCGCCTAAACCATCGCCTAAATTAACATAGGTGGCGCCTAACCTATCGCCAAAGTGAGGCACTATGCATAGGCAATGGTATAAGCGGCGCCTAACCTATCGCCTATGTTGATATAGGCAGCACCTAATCCATCGGCTATGTTGACATAGGCGGCGCCTAACCTATCGCCTAAGTGAGGTAGTGAGCATAGACAATGGTATAAGCGGCACCAAACCTATCACCTATGTTGTTATAGGAGGCTCCTATGCCATCGCCTAAGTGAGGGAGTGAGCATAGCCAATGGTATAAACGGCGCCTAACCTATCGCCTATGTTGATATAGGCGGCGCCTAAGCGATCGCCTATGCTGACTTAGGCGGCGCATAACCTATCGCCTAAGTAAGGCGGTGAGCATAGGCAATCGTATAAGCGGCGCATAACAAATAGCCTATGTTTATATAGGTGGCGCCTAAGCCATTGCCTATGTTGACATAGACCGAGCCTAACCGATCTCCTACGTGAGAATGTGAGCATAGGTAATGGAATAAGCATCTCCTATCTATCGCATATTTTCATATAGGTAGCACCTAAGCCATCACCTATGATGACATAGAAGGCGCCTAAACTATCGCCTAAGTGAGGCAGTGAGCATAGGCAATGGTATAAGCGGTGCCTAACCTATCGCCTATGCTGATATAGACGGCGCCTAAGCCATTGCCTATGTTGACATAGGCGGTGCCTAACCTATCGCCTAATTGAGGCAGTGCGCATGGGAAATGGTATAAGTGGTGCCTAACCTATCGCCTATGTTTATATAGGTGGCGCCTAAGCCATCACCTATTTTGACATAGGCGGAGCCTAACCTATCACCTATGTGAGGCAGTGAGAATAGGCAATGGTATAACCGGTGCCTAACCTATCGCCAATGTTGATATAGGTGGTGCCTAAAACTTCGCCTATGTTGACATAGGTGGCTCCTAACCTATCGCCTAAGTGAGGCAGTGAGCATAGGCAATGGTATAAGCGGCGCCTAACCTATCGCCTATGTTGATATAGGCGGCGCCTAACCCATCACCTATGTTGACATAGACGGCGCCTAAGCTATCGCCTATGTTGATATAGGCAGCACCATATCCATTGTCTCTTTTGTCATAGGCGGCGTCTAACCTATCGCCTAAGTGAGGCAGTGAGCATAGAAAATGGTATAAGTGGCGCCTAACCTATCACCTATGTTGATATAGGCGGTCCCTAAGCCATCGCCTAAGTTAGGCAGTTAGCATAGGCAATGGTATAAGCGGCGCCTAACCTATCCCCTATGTTGATATAGGCGGAGCCTAAGCGATCGACTATGTTGACATAGGCGACGCCTAACCTATCTCCTAAGTAAGGCGGTGAGCATAGGCAATGGTATAAGCGTCCCCTAACCTGTCTCCTATGTTGATATAAACGATGCCTAATCCATCGACTATGTTGACATAGGCGCCTAACCTATCCCATAAGTGAGGCAGTGAGCATAGGTAATGGTATAAGCGGCGCCTAAACTATCGCCTAAGTTAGGAAGTGAGCATAGCTAATGGGATAAGCGGTGCCTAACCAATCGCCAATGTTGATATAGGCGGCCCCTAAGCGATCGCCTATGTTGACATAGGCGGCACCTAACCTATCGCCTAAGTGAGGCGGTGAGAATAGGCAATGGTATAAGCGGCGCCTAACCTGTCGCCTATGTTGATATATGCGGCGCCTAATCCATCGACTATGTTGACATAGGCGGCACCTAACCTATCGCCTAACTGATGCAGTAAGCATAGGCAATGGTATAAGCGGCGCCTAACCTATCGCCAATGTTGATATAGGCGGCGCCAAGGCAATCGCCTATGTTCACGTAGGCGGTGCCTAACCTATCGCCTAATTGAGGCAGTGACCATAGGCAATGGTATAAGCGTCGCCTAACCTATCGCCTATGTTGTTATTGGCGGCGCCTAAACCATCGCCTATATTAACATAGGTGGAACAAAACCTATCGCCTAAGTGACGCAGTGAGAATAGGCAATGGTATAATCGGTGCCTAACCTATCGCCTATGTTGATATAGGCGGCGCCTAAGCCATCGCCTATCATGACATATGTGGCACCTAACCTATCGCCTAAGTGAGGCAGTGAGCATAGGCAATGTTATAAGCGGCGCCTAACCTATCGCCTATGTTGATGTAGGTGGAACCTATGCCATCGCCTATGTTGACATAGGCGGCGCCTAACCTATCGCCTATGATGATATAGGAAACACCATATCCATTGCCTTTGTTGACATAGGCGGCGTCTAACCTATCGCCTAACTGAGGTAGTGAGCATAGACAATGGTATAAGCGGTGCCTAACCTATCACCTATGTTGATATAGGCGGCACCTAAGCCATCGCCTAAGTGAGGCAGTTAACAAAGGCAATGGTATAAACGGCGCCTAACCTATCCCCTGTGTTGATATTGGCGGAGCCTAAGAGATCTCCTTTGTAGACATAGGCGGCGCCTAACCTATCTCCTAAGTAAGGCGGTGAGCATAGGTAATGGTATAAGCGGCGTGTAACCTGTCGCCTATGATGGTATAGGCGGCGCCTAATACATCGACTATATTGACATAGGCGGCACCTAACTTATCGCCTAAGTGAGGCTGTGAGCATAGGTAATGGTATAAGCGGCGCCTAACCTATCGCCAATGTTGATATAGGTGGCGCTTATGGCATCGCTTATGTTTACATAGGCGGTTCCTAACCTATCACCTAAGTGAGGCAGCGAGCATAGGCAATGGTATAAGAGGCGCCTAACATATCGCCTATATTGATATAGATGGCGCCTAAGCCATTGCCTATGTTTATATATGCGGCGCCCAAACTATTACCTAAGTGAGGCAGTAAGCATAGGCAATGGTATAAGCGGTGCCTAAGCCATCGCCTAGGTTGACGTAGGCGTCGCCTAACCTATCGTCTATGTTGATATAGGCGGCGCCTAATCCATCGTCTATATTGACATAGGCGGCACCTAACCTATCGCCTAAGTGAGGCAGCGAGCATAGGTAATGGTATAAGCGACGCCTAACCTATCGCCTATGTTGATATAGGTGGTGCCTATTGCATCTCCTATGTTTACATAGGCGGCGCCTAACCTATCGCCTATGTTGATATAGGTGGCACCTATGGCATCTCCTATGTTTACATAGGCGACGCCTATCCTATCGCCTTAGTGAGGTAGCAAGCATATGCAATGGTATAAGCGGCGCCTTACCTATCGCCTATGTTGATATAGGCGGCCCCTAAGCGATCGCCTATGTTGACATAGGCGGCACCTAACCTATCACCTAAGTGAGGCGGTGAGAATAGGAAATGGTATAAGCGGCGCCTAACCTGTCGCCTATGTTGATATATGCGGCGCCTAATCCATCGACTATGTTGACATAGCCGGCACCTAACCTATCGCCTAAGTGAGGCAGTAAGCATAGGAAATGGTATAAGCGGCACCTAACCTATCGGCAATGTTGATATCGGTGGCGCCTATGCCATCGCCTATGTTCACATAGGCGGTGCCTAACCTATCGCCTAATTAAGGCAGTGACCATAGGCAATGGTATAAGCGTCGCCTAACCTATCGCCTATGTTGTTATAGGCGGCGCCTAAACCATCGCCTATATTAACATAGGTGGAACCTATCCTATCGCCTAAGTGACGCAGTGAGAATAGGCAATGGTATAACCGGTGCCTAACCTATCGCCTATGTTGATATAGGCGGCGCCTAAGCCATCGCCTATCATGACATATGTGGCACCTAACCTATCGACTAAGTGAGGCAGTGAGCATAGGCAATGGTATAAGCAGCGCTTAACCTATCGCCTATGTTGATATAGGCGGCACCTAAGCCATCGCCTATGTTGACATAGGCGGCTCCTAACCTATCGCCTATGTTGATATAGGCAACACCATATCCATTGACTTTGTTGACATAGGCGGCGTCTAACCTATCGCCTAACTGAGGCAGTGAGCATAGACAATGGTATAAGAGGTGCCTAACCTATCACCTATGTTGATATAGGTGGCACCTAAGCCATCGCCTAAGTGAGGCAGTTAGCAAAGAAAATGGTATAAACGGCACCTAACCTATCCCCTGTGTTGATATAGGCGGAGCCTAAGCGATCTCCTTTGTAGACATAGGCGGCGCCTAACCTATCTCCTAAGTAAGGCGGTGAGCATAGGTAATGGTATAAGCGGCGTGTTACCTGTCGCCTATGTTGGTATAGGCGGTGACTAATACATCGACTATATTGACTTAGGCGGCACCTAACCTATCGCCTAAGTGAGGCAGTGAGCATAGGTAATGGTATAAGCGGCGCCTAACCTATCGCCAATGTTGTTATAGGTGGCGCCTATGGCATCGCTTATGTTTACATAGGCGGTGCCTAACCTATCACCTAAGTGAGGCAGCGAGCATAGGCAATGGTATAAGCGGCGCCTAACATATCGCCTATATTGATATACATGGCGCCTAAGCCATTGCCTATGTTTATATATGCGGCGCCCAACCTATCGCCTAAGTGAGGCAGTAAGCATAGGCAATGGTATAAGCGGTGCCTAAGCCATCGCCTATGTTGACGTAGTCGTCTCCTAACCTATCGTCTATGTTGATGTAGGCGGCGCATAAGCCATCGCCTATATTGAAATAGGCGGCACCTAACCTATCGCCTAAGTGAGGCAGTGAGCATAGGTAATGGTATAAGCGAAGCCTAACCTATCGCCTATGTTGATATAGGTGGCGCCTATGGAATCTCCTATGTTTACATAGGCGGCGCCTAACCTATCGCCTATGTTGATATAGGTGGCACCTATGGCATCTCCTATGTTTACATAGGCGGCGCCTATCCTATCGCCTTAGTGAGGCAGTAAGCATATGCAATGGTATAAGCGGCGCCTAACCTATCGTCAATGTTGATATAGGCGGCGCCTATGCCATCGCCTATGTTCACGTAGGCGGTGCCTAACCTATCGCCTTATTGAGGCAGTGACCATAGGCAATGGTATAAGCGTCGCCTAACCTATCGCCTATGTTGTTATAGGCGGCGCCTAAGCCATCTCCTATATTAACATAGGTGGAACCTAACCTATCGCCTAAGTGAGGCAGTGAGAATAGGCAATGGTATACCCGGTGCCTAACCTATCGCCTATGTTGATATAGGCGGCGCCTAAGCCATCGCCTATCATGACATAGGTGGCGCCTAACCTATCACCTAAGTTAGGCAGTGAGCATAGGCAATGGTATAAGCAGCGCCTAACCTATCGCCTATGTTGATATAGGCGGCGCCTAAGACATCGCCTATGTTGACATAGGCGGTGCCTAACCTATCGCCTGTGTTGATATAGGCAACACCATATCCATTGCCTTAGTTGACATAGGCGGCGTCTAACCTATCGCCTAACTGAGGCAGTGAGCATAGACAATGGTATAAGCGGTGCCTAACTTATCACCTATGTTGATATAGGCGGAACCTAAGCCATCGCCTAAGTGAGGCAGTTAGCATAGGCAATGGTATAAACGGCACCAAACCTATCGCCTGTGTTGATATAGGCGGAGCCTAAGCGATCGCCTATGTAGACATAGGCAGCGCCTAACCTATCTCCTAAGTAAGGCGGTTAGCGTAGGTAATGGTATAAGCGGCGTGTAACCTGTCGCCTATGATGGTATAGGCGGCGCCTAATACATCGACTATATTGACATAGGCGGCACCTAACCTATCGCCTAAGTGAGGCAGTGAGCATAGGTAATGGTATAATTGGCGCCTAACCTATCACGAATGTTGATATAGGAGGCGCTTATGGCATCGCTTATGTTTACATAGGCGGTGCCTAACCTATCACCTAAGTGAGGCAGCGAGCATAGGCAATGGTATAAGCGGCGCCTAACATATCGCCTTTATTGATATACGTGGCGCCTAAGCCATTGCCTATTTTTCTATATGTGGCGCCCAACCTATCACCTAAGTTAGGCAGTAAGCATAGGCAATGGTATAAGCGGTGCCTAACCTATCACCAATGATGATATAGACGGCGCCTAAGCCATCGCCTATGTTGACGTAGGCGGTGCCTAACCTATCGGCTAATTGAGGCAGTGACCATAGGCAATGGTATAAACGTCGCCTAACCTATCGCCTATGTTGATATAGGCGGTGCCTAAGCCATCGCCTATATTGACATAGGCGGCACCTAACCTATCGCCTAAGTGAGGCAGTGAGCATAGGTAATGGTATAAGCGACGCCTAACCTACCACCTATGTTGATATAGGTGGCGCATATGTCATCTCCTATGTTTACATAGGCGGCGCCTAACCTATTGCCTATGTTTATATAGGTGGCACCTATGGCATCTCCTATGTTTACATAGGCGGCGCCTAACCTATCGCCTAAGTGAGGCAGCAAGCATATGCAATGGTATAAGCGGCGCCTAACCTATCGCTTATGTTGATATAGGTGGCCCCTAAACGATCGCCTATGTTGACATAGGCGGCACCTAACCTATCGCCAAGTGAGGCGGTGAGAATTGGCAATGGTATAAGCGGAGCCTAACCTGTCGCCTATGTTGATATATGCGGCGCCTAATCCATCGACTATGTTGACATAGGCGGCACCTAACCTATCGTCTAAGTGAGGTAGTGAGCATAGGTAATGGTATAAGCAGCGCCTAACCTATCGCCTATGTTGATATAGGTGGCGCCTATGGCATCGCTTATGTTTACATAGGCGGCGCCTAACCTATCGCCTAAGTGAGGCAGCGAGGATAGGCAATGGTATAAGCGGCGCCTAACCTATTACCTATGTTGACATACGTGGCGCCTAAGACATTGCCTATGTTTATACATGCGACGCCTAACCTATCGCCTAAGTGAGGAAGTAAGCATAGGCAACGGTATTAGCGGCCCCTAAACTGCCGCCTATGTTGATATTGGCGGCGCCTAATCCATCGCATATGTTGACATAGGCGGCACCTAACCTATCGCCTAAGGCAGTGAGCATACTTAATGGTATAAGTGGCGCCTAACCTATTGCCTATGTTGATACTGGCGGTGCCTAAGCAATCGCCTAAGTTAGGCAGTGAGCATAGCCAATGGTATAAGCGGCGCCTAACCTATCGCCTATGTTGATACAGGCGGCGCCTAAGCGATCGCCTATGTTGACTTAGGCGACGCCTAACCTATCGCCTAAGTAAGGCGGTGATCATAGGAAATGGTATAAGCGACGCATAACCTATCGCCTATGTTGATATAGGTGGCGCCTAAGCCATTGCCTATGTTGACATAGACCGAGCCTAACCTATCGCCTAAGTGAGAAAGTGAGCATAGGTAATGGTATAAGCGGGGCCTGACCGATCGCCTATGTTGATATAGGTGGCTCCTAATCCATCACCTATGTTGTCATAGGAGGCGCCTAACCTATCGCCTAAGTAAGGCAATGAGCATAAGCAATGGTATAAGAGGTGCCTAACCTATCGCCTATGTTGATATAGGTGGCGCCTTTGGCATCTCCTATGTTTACATAGGCGGAGCCTAACCTCTTTCCTTAGTGAGGCAGCAAGGATAGACAATGGTATAAGAGGCGCCTAACCTATCGCCTATGTTTATATAGGCGGCGCCTAAGGGATCGCGTATGCTGACATTGGCGGTGCCTAAAATATCACCAAATTGAGGCAGTGAGCATAGGCAATGATATAAGCGGCGCCTAACCTATCTCCTATGTTGATATAGGCGGTGCCTAAGCCATCGCCTATGTTGACATAGGCGGATCCTTACCTATCACCTAAGTAAGGCAGTGAGCATTGGTAATGGTATAAGCGGCGCCTAGCCTATCGCCTATGTTGATATAAGTGGCGCCTATGGCATCTCCTATGTTTACATAGGCGGCGCCTAACCTATCGCCTTAGTGAGGCAGCAAGAATAGGCAATGGTATAAGCGGCGCCTAACCTATCGCCTATGTTGATATAAGCGGTGCCTAAGCGATCGCCAATGTTGACATAGGCGGAACCTAACCTATCTCCTAAGTCAGGCGGTGAGAATAGGCAATGGTATAAGCGGCGCCTAACCTGTTGCCTATGTTAATATAGGCGGCACATAATCCATCGACTATGTTGACATAGGCGGCACCAAACCTATCACCTAAGTGAGGCAATGAGCATAGGTAATGGTATAAGCGGAGCCTAACCTATCACCTATGTTGATATAGGTGGCGCCAATGGCATCGCTTATGTTTACATAGACGGCGTCTAACCTATTGCCTAAGTGAGGCAGCGAGCATAGGCAATGGTATAAGCGGCGCCTAACCTATCGCCTATGTTGACATACGTGGCTCTTAAGCCATTGCCTATGTTTATATATGGGGCGCCTAAACTATCGCCTAAATGAGGCAGTAAGCATAGAAAATGGTATAAGCGGCACCTAACCTGTCGCCTATGTTGATATAGGCGGCGCTTAATCTATCGCCTATGTTGATATAGGTGGAACGTAAGCCATCACCTATGTTGACATGGAAGGCACATAACATATCGCCTAAGTGAGGAAGTGATCATAGGCAATGGTATAAGCAGTGCCTAACCTATTGCCTATGTTGATAAAGACGACGCCTAAGACATCGCATATGTTGACATAAGCAGTGCCTAACCTATCACCTAATTGAGGCAGTGAGCATAGGAAATGGTATAAGCGACGCCTAACCTATCGCCTATGTTGATATAGGTGGCGCCTAAGCCATCACCTATGTTGACATAGGCGGAGAATAACCTATTACCTATGTGAGGCAGTGAGAATAGGCAATTGTATAACCAGCGCCTAACCTATCGCCTATGTTGATATAGGCGGCGCCTAGTTCATCGCCTATGTTGACATAGGCGGCGCCTAACCTCTCCCCTATGTGAGGCGGTGAGCATAGGCAATGGTGTAAGCGGCACCTAACCTTTCGCCTATGTTGGTATAGGCGGCTCCTAATCCATCGATTATGTTGACATAGGTGACACCTAACCTATCGCCTAAGTGAGGCAGTGTGAATAGGTAATGGTATAAGCGGCGCCTAACCTGTCGCCTATGTTGAAATACGTGGTGCCTAAGCCATTGCCTATGTTTATATATACGGCGCCTAACCTATCGCCTAAGTGAGGCAGTAAGCATAGTCAATGGTATATGCGGCGCCTAACGTATCGCCTATGTGAGGCAGTGAGAATAGGCTATGGTATAACCAGCGCCTAACCTATCGCCTATGTTGATATAGACGGTGCGTAGTCCATCGCCTATGTTAACTTAGGCGGCGCCTAACCTATAACCTAAGTGAGGCAGTGAGATTAGGCAATGTTATAAGCGGCGCCTAATGTATCGCCTATGTTGACATAGGCGGCGCCTAACCTATCGCCTATGTTGATATAGGCGACGCCTAATCCATTCCCTATGTTGATATAGACGGAGCCTATCCTATCACCTAAGTGAGGCAGTGAGCATAGGTAATGGTATAAGCGACGCCTAACCTATCGCCTATGTTGATATAGGTGGCGCCTAAGCAATCACCTATGTTGTCATAGAAGGCGCCTAACCTATCGCCTAACTGAGGCAGTGAGCATAGGCAATGGTATAAGCGGTTCCTAACCTATCGCTTATGTTGATATAGGCGGCGCCTAAGACATCGCCTATGTTGACATAGGCGGTGCCTAACCTATCGCCTAATTGAGGCAGTGAGCATAGGAAATGGTATAAGAGACACCTAGCCTATCGCCTAAGTTGATATACGTGGCGCCTAAGCCATCACCTATGTTGACATAGGTGGAGCCTAACCTATTACCTATGTGAGGCAGTGAGAATAGGCAATGGTATAACTAACGCCTAACCTATTGCCTATGTTGAAATCGGCGACGCCTAGTCCATTGCCTATGTTGACAGAGGCGGCGCCTAACCTATAACCTATGTGAGGCAGTGATCATAGGCAATAGAATAAGAGGCACCTAACCTATCGCCTCTGTTGACATAGTCGGCGCCAAACCTATCGCCTATGTTGATATAGGCAGCACCATATCCATTGCCTATGTTGACATAGGCGACACCTAACCTATCTCCTAAGGGAGGCAATTAGCATAGGTAATGGTATAAGCGGCGCCTAACCTATCGCCTATGTTGATATACGTGGTGCCTAAGCCATTGCCTATGTTTATATATGCGGCGCCTAACCTATTGCCTAAGTGAGGCAGTAACCATAGGCAATTGTATAAGCGACGCCTAACCTATCGCCTATGTTGATATAGGCGGCGCCTAAGCCATCACCTATGTTGATGTAGGCGGTGCCTAACCTATCGCCTAATTGAGGCAATGAGCATAGGCAATGGTATAAGCAGCGCCTAACCTATCTCCTATGTTGATATAGGCGGTGCCCAAGCCATCACCTATATTGACATAGGCGGCATCTAACCTATCGCCTAAGTGAGGCATTGAGCATAGGTAATTGTATAAGCGGCGCCTAAACTATCACCTATTTTTATATAGGTGGCGCCTATGGAATATCCTATGTTTACATAGGCAGTGCCTAACCTATTGCCTTAGTGAGGCAGCAAGCATAGGCAATGGTATAAGCGACGCCAAACCTATCGCCTATGTTGATATTGGCGGCGCCTTAGCGATCGCCTATGTTGACATAGACGGAGCCTAACCTATCGCCAAAGTGAGTCGGTGAGAATAGGCAATGGTATAAGCGGCGCCTAACTTGTCGCCTATGTTGATATAGGCGGCACCTAACCTATCGCCTAAGTGAGGCAGTGAGCATAGGTAATGGTTTAAGCGGCGCCTAACCTATCGCCTATGTTGACATAGGTGGTGCTTATAGCATCGCTTATGTTTACATAGGACGAGCCTAACCTATCTCCCTAGTGAGGTAGTGAGGATAGGCAATGGTATAAGCGGCGCCTAACCTATCGCCTATGTTGACATACGTGGCGCCTAAGCCATTGACAATATTTATATATGTGGCGCCTAACCTATCGCCTAAGTGAGGCAGTAAGCATAGGCAATGGTATAAGCGGCCCCTAACCTGTTGCCAATGTTGATAAACGCGACGCCTAATCCATCGCATATGTTGACATAGGCGGCACCTAACCTATTGCCTAAGGCAGTGAGCATTGGTAATGGTATAAGCGACGCCTAACCTATCGCCTATGTTGATATAGGTGGCGCCTATGGCATCGCCTATGTTTACAAAGGCGGCGCCAAACTTATCTCCTAAGTGAGGCAGCTAGCATAGGCAATGGTATATGCAGCGCCTAACCTATTGCCTATGTTGATATACGTGGAGCCTAAGCCATCGCCTATGTTTAAATAGGCGGCGGCTAATCTATCGCCTAAGTGTGGCAGTAAGCATAGGCAATGGTATAAGAGCCGTCTAACCTAACGCCTATGTTGATATAGGCAGCGCCAAGCCATCGCCTATGTTTACGTAGGCGGTGCCTAACCTATCGCCTAATTGAGGCAGTGAGCATTGGCAATGGTTTAAGCGGCGCCTAACCAATCGCCTATGTTGATATAGGAGGCGGCTAAACCATCGTCTATGTTGATATAGGCAGCACCTAAGCCATCGCCTATGTGAGGTAGTGAGCATAGACAATGGTATAAGCGGCGCCTAACCTATTGCCTATGTTGATATAGGAGGCACTTATGCCATCGCCTAAGTTAGGCAGTGAGCATCGCCAATGGTATAAGCGGCGCCAAACCAATCGCCTATGTTTATATAGGCGGAGCCTAAGCGATCGCCTATGTTGACTTAGGCGGCGCCTAACCTATCGCCTAAGTAAGGCGGTGAGCATTGGCAATGGTACAAGCGGCGCATAACCAATCGCCTATGTTGATTTAGTTGAAGCCTAAGCCATTGCCTATGTTGACATAGACCGAGCCTAACCTATCGCCAAAGTGAGTCGGTGAGAATAGGCAATGGTATAAGCGGCGCCTAACTTGTCGCCTATGTTGATATAGGCGGCACCTAACCTATCGCCTAAGTGAGGCAGTGAGCATAGGTAATGGTTTAAGCGGCGCCTAACCTATCGCCTATGTTGACATAGGTGGTGCTTATGGCATCTCTTATGTTTACATAGGAAGAGCCTAACCTATCTCCCAAGTGAGGTAGTGAGGATAGGCAATGGTATAAGAGGCGCCTAACCTATCGCCTATGTTGACATACGTGGCGCCTAAGCCATTGACAATGTTTATATATGCGGCGCCTAACCTATCGCCTAAGTGAGGCAGTAAGCATAGGCAATGGTATAAGCGGCCCCTAACCTGTCGCCAATGTTGATAAACGCGACGCCTAATCCATCGCATATGTTGACATAGGCGGCACCTAACCTATTGCCTAAGGCAGTGAGCATTGGTAATGGTATAAGCGACGCCTAACCTATCACCTATGTTGATATAGGTGGCGCCTATGGCATCGCCTATGTTTACAATGGCGGCGCCTAACTTATCTCCTAAGTGAGGCAGCTAGCATAGGCAATGGTATATGCAGCGCCTAACCTATTGCCTATGTTGATATACGTGGAGCCTAAGCCATCGCCTATGTTTAAATAGGCGGCGGCTAATCTATCGCCTAAGTGAGGCAGTAAGCATAGGCAATGGTATAAGAGCCGTCTAACCTAACGCCAATGTTGATATAGGCAGCGCCAAGCCATCGCCTATGTTTACGTAGGCGGTGCCTAACCTATCGCCTAATTGAGGCAGTGAGCATTGGCAATGGTTTAAGCGGCGCCTAACCAATCGCCTATGTTGATATAGGAGGCGGCTAAACCATCGCCTATGTTGATATAGGCAGCACCTAAGCCATCACCTAAGTGAGGTAGTGAGCATAGACAATGGTATAAGCGGCGCCTAACCTATCGCCTATGTTGATATAGGAGGCACTTATGCCATCGCCTAAGTTAGGCAGTGAGCATCGCCTATGGTATAAGCGGCGCCAAACCTATCGCCTATGTTTATATAGGTGGCGCCTAAGCGATCGCCTATGTTGACTTTGGCGGCGCCTAACCTATCGCCTAAGTAAGGCGGTGAGCATTGGCAATGGTACAAGCGGCGCATAACCAATCGCCTATGTTGATATAGTTGAAGCCTAAGCCATTGCCTATGTTGACATAGACCGAGCCTAACCTATCGCCTAAGTGAGTAAGTGAGCATAGGTAATGGTATAAGCGGTGCCTAACCTATCGCCTACGTTGATATAGGTGGCGCCTAAGCCATCACATATGTTGACATAGGAGGCGTCTAACCTATCGCCTAAGTGAGGCATTGAGCATAGGCAATGGTTTAAGTGGCGCCTAACCTATCGCCTCTGTTGATATAGGTGGCGCCTATGGCATCTCCTATGTTAACATAGACGGCGCCTAACCTATCGCCTTAGTGAGGCAGCAAGCATAGGCAATGGTATAAGCGGCGCCTAACCTATCGCCTATGTTGATATAAGCGGTCGCCTAAGTTGACATAAGCGGTGCCTAACCTAACGCCTAAGTGAGGCGGTGAGCATAGACAATTGTATAAGCGGCGCCTAACCTGTCGCCTATGTTGATATAGGCGGCACCTAATCCATCGACTATGTAGATATAGCTGGCAACTAACCTATCGTCTAAGTGAGGCAGTTAGTATAGGTAATGGTATAATCGGCCCCTAACCTATCGCCTATGTTGGTATAGGTGGCTCCTATGGCATCACTTATGTTTACATAGGCGGCTCTTAATCTATATCCTAAGTGAGGCGGTAAGCATAGGCAATGGTATAAGCGGTGCCTAACCTGACGCCTATATTGGTATAGGCGGGGCCTAATCAATCGACTATGATGACATAGGTGGCACCTAACCTATCGCCTAAGTGAGGCAGTGAGCATAGGTAATGGTATAAGCGTCGCCTAACCTATCGCCTATGTTGATATAGGTGGCGCCTATGGCATCGCCAATGTTTACTTAGACGGCGCCTAACGTATCGCCTAAGTGAGGCAGCAAGCATAGGAAATGGTATAAGCAGCGCCTAACCTATCTCCTATGTTGATATACGTGGCGCCTAAGCCACTGCTTATGTTTATATATGCGGCGCCTAACCTATCGCCTAAGTGAGGAAGTAAGCAAAGGCAATGCTATAAGCGGCGCCTTACTTAACGCCTATGTTGATATAGGCGGTGCCTACGCCACTGCCTATGTTCAAGTAAGTGGTGCCTAACCTATCGCCTAATTGAGGCAGTGAACTTTGGCAATGGTATAAGTGGCGCCAAACCTATCTCCTATGTTAATATAGGTGGCGCCTAATCCATTGCCTATGTTAACATAGATGGAGCCTAACCTATCGCCTAAGTGAGGCAGTGAGTATAGGCAATGGTATAAGCGGCACCTAAACTATCGCCTATGTTGATATAGGAGGCGCCTAAACCAACGCCTATGTTAACATAGGCGGTGCCTAACCTATCATCAAATTGAGGCACTGAGCATAGGCAATGGTATAAGCGGCACCTAACTAATCGCCTATGTTGATATAGGCAGTGCCTAAGCCATCGCCTATGTTGACATAAGAGGCGCCTTACCTATTTCCTAAGTGAGGTAGTGAGCATAGAAAATGGTATAAGCGGCGCCTAAACTATCGCCTATGTTGATATAGGCGGCACCTAAGCCATCGCCTAAGTAAGGCAGAGAGCATAGCAAATGGTATAAGCGCCGCCTAACCTATCGAGTAAGTAAGGCGGTGAGCATAGGCAATGGTATAAGCTGCGCATAACCTATCGCCTATGTTGATATAGGTGGTGCCTACGCTATTGCCTATGTTGATATAGACGGAGCCTAACCTATCCCCTAAGTTAGGCAGTGAGCTTAGGTAATGGTATAAGCGGAGCCTAACCTATCGCCTATGTTGATATAGGTGGCACGTAAGACATCACCTATGTTGACATAGAAGGCACATAACATATCGCCTTAGTGAGGCAGTGATCATAGGCAATGGTATAAGCGGTGCCTAACCTATTGCCTATGTTGATAAAGACAACGCCTAAGACATCGCATCTGTTGACAAATGCGGTGCATAACCTATCACCTAATTGAGGCAGTGAGCACAGGAAATGGTATAAGCGACGCCTAACCTATCGCCTATGTTGATATAGGTGGCGCCTAAGCCATCACCTATGTTGACATAGGCGGAGAATAAACTATTTCCTATGTGAGGCAGTGAGAATAGGCAATTGTATAACCAGCGCCTAACCTATCGCCTATGTTGATATAGGCGGCGCCTAGTTCATCGCCTATGTTGACATAGGCGGCGCCTAACCTCTCCCCTATGTGAGGCGATGAGCATAGGCAATGGTGTAAGCGGCACCTAACCTTTCGCCTACATTGGTATAGGCGGCTCCTAATCCATCGATTATGTTGACATAGGCGACACCTAACCTATCGCCTAAGTGAGGCAGTGTGAATAGGTAATGGTATAAGCGGCGCCTAACCTGTCGCCTATGTTGAAATACGTGGTGCCTAAGTCATTGCCTATGTTTATATATACGGCGCCTAACCTATCGCCTAAGTGAGGCAGTAAGCATAGTCAATGGTATATGCGGCGCCTAACCTATCGCCTATGTGAGGCAGTGAGAATAGGCTATGGTATAACCAGCGCCTAACCTATCGCCTATGTTGATATAGGTGGTGCGTAGTCCATCGCCTATGTTGACTTAGGCGGCGCCTAACCTATAACCTAAGTGAGGCAGTGAGAATAGGCAAAGTTATAAGCGGCGCCTAACGTATCGCCTATGTTGACATAGGCGGCGCCTAACCTATCGCCTATGTTGATATAGGCGACGCCTAATCCATTGCCTATGTTGATATAGACGGAGCCTATCCTATCACCTAAGTGAGGCAGTGAGCATAGGTAATGGTATAAGCGACGCCTAACCTATCGCCTATGTTGATATAGGTGGCGCCTAAGCAATCAGCTATGTTGTCATAGAAGTCGCCTAACCTATCGCCTAACTGAGGCAGTGAGCATAGCCAATGGTATAAGCGGTTCCTAACCTATCGCCTATGTTGATATAGGAGGCGCCTAAGACATCGCCTATGTTGATATAGGCGGTGCCTAACCTATCGCCTAATTGAGGCAGTGAGCATAGGAAATGGTATAAGCGACACCTAGCCTATCGCCTAAGTTGATATACGTGGCGCCTAAGCCATCACCTATGTTGACATAGGTGGAGCCTAACCTATTACCTATGTGAGGTAGTAGGAATAGGCAATGGTATAAGCAGCGCCTAACCTATTGCCTATGTTGAAATCGGCGACGCCTAGTCCATTGCCTATGTTGACAGAGGCGGCGCCTAACCTATAACCTATGTGAGGCAGTGATCATAGGCAATGGTATAAGAGGCACCTAACCAATCGCCTCTGTTGACATAGGCGGCGCCTAACCTATCGCCTATGTTGATATAGGCAGCACCATATCCATTGCCTATGTTGACATAGGCGGCACCTAACCTATCTCCTAAGGGAGGCAATTAGCATAGGTAATGGTATAAGCGGCGTCTAACCTATCGCCTATGTTGATATACGTGGTGCCTAAGCCATTGCCTATGTTTATATATGCGGTGCCTAACCTATTGCCTAAGTGAGGCAGTAACCATAGGCAATTGTATAAGCGACGCCTAACCTATCGCCTATGTTGATATAGGCGGCGCCTAAGCCATCGCCTATGTTGATGTAGGCGGTGCCTAACCTATCGCCTAATTGAGGCAATGGGCATAGGCAATGGTATAAGCAGCTCCTAACCTATCTCCTATGTTGATATAGGCGGCGCCTAAGCCATCGCCTATATTGACATAGGCGGCATCTAACCTATCGCCTAAGTGAGGCATTGAGCATAGGTAATTGTATAAGCGGCGCCTAAACTATCACCTATTTTTATATAGGTGGTGCCTATGGAATATCCTATGTTTACATAGGCAGTGCCTAACCTATTGCCTTAGTGAGGCAGCAAGCATAGGCAATGGTATAAGCGATGCCAAACCTATCGCCTATGTTGATATTGGCGGCGCCTTAGCGATCGCCTATGTTGACATAGCCGGAGCCAAACCTATCGCCAAAGTGAGTCGGTGAGAATAGGAAATGGTATAAGCGGCGCCTAACTTGTCGCCTATTTTGATATAGGCGGCACCTAACCTATCGCCTAAGTGAGGCAGTGAGCATAGGTAATGGTTTAAGCGGCGCCTAACCTATCGCCTATGTTGACATAGGTGGTGCTTATGGCATCGCTTATGTTTACATAGGCAGAGCCTAACCTATCTCCCAAGTGATTTAGTGAGGATAGGCAATGGTATAAGCGGCGCCTAACCTATCGCCTATGTTGACATACGTGGCGCCTAAGCCATTGACAATGTTTATATATGCGGCGCCTAACCTATCGCCTAAGTGAGGCAGTAAGCATAGGCAATGGTATAAGCGGCCCCTAACCTGTTGCCAATGTTGATAAACGCGACGCCTAATCCATCGCATATGTTGACATAGGCGGCACCTAACCTATTGCCTAAGGCAGTGAGCATTGGTAATGGTATAAGCGACGCCTAACCTATCGCCTATGTTGATATAGGTGGCGCCTATGGCATCTCCTATGTTTACGTAGGCGGTGCCTAACCTATCGCCTAATTGAGGCAGTGAACATTGGCAATGGTTTAAGCGGCGCCTAACCAATAGCCTATGTTGATATAGGAGGCGGCTAAACCATCGCCTATGTTGTTATAGGCAGCACCTAAGCCATCGCCTAAGTGAGGTAGTGAGCATAGACAATGGTATAAGCGGCGCCTAACCTATCGCCTATGCTGATATAAGAGGCACTTATGCCATCGCCTAAGTTAGGCAGTGAGCATCGCCAATGGTATAAGCAGCGCCAAACCTATCGCCTATGTTTATATAGGCGGCGCCTAAGCGATCGCCTATGTTGACTTAGGCGGCGCCTAACCTATCGCCTAAGTAAGGCGGTGAGCATTGGCAATGGTACAAGCGGCGCATAACCAATCGCCTATGTTGATATAGTTGAAGCCTAAGCCATTGCCTATGTTGACATAGACCGAGCCTAACCTATCGCCTAAGTGAGTAAGTGATCATAGGTAATGGTATAAGCGGCGCCTAACCTATCGCCTACGTTGATATAGGTGGCGCCTAAGCCATCACATATGTTGACATAGGAGGCGCCTAACCTATCGCCTAATTGAGGCATTGAGCATAGGCAATGGTTTAAGTGGCGCCTAACCTATCGCCTCTGTTGATATAGGTGGCGCCTATGGCATCTCCTATGTTTACATAGACGGCGCCTAACCTATCGCCTTAGTGAGGCAGCAAGCATAGGCAATGGTATAAGTAGCGCCTAACCGATCGCCTATGTTGATATAATCGGTCGCCTATTTTGATATAAGCGGTGCCTAACCTATCGCCTAAGTGAGGCGGTGAGCATAGACAATTGTATAAGCGGCGCCTAACCTGTCGCCTATGTTAATATAGGCGACACCTAATCCATCGACTATGTCGACATAGATGGCATCTAACCTATCGCCTAAGTGAGGCAGTTAGTATAGGTAATGGTATAATCGGCCCCTAACCTATCGCCTATGTTGGTATAGGTGGCGCCTATGGCATCACTTATGTTTACATAGGCGGCACTTAATCTATATCCTAAGTGAGGCGGTAAGTATAGGCAATGGTATAAGCGGCGCCTAACCTGATGCCTATATTGGTATAGGCGGCGCCTAATCAATCGACTATGATGACATAGGTGGCACCTAACCTATCGCCTAAGTGAGGCAGTGAGCATAGGTAATGGTATAAGCGGCGCCTAACCTATCGCCTATGTTGATATACGTGGTGCCTAAGCCATTGCCTATGTTTATAAATGCGGTGCCTAACCTATCGCCTAAGTGAGGCAGTAAGAATAGGCAATGGTATAAGCGGCACCTAACCTATCGCCTATGTTGATATAGGCGGCGCCTAAGACATCGCCTATGTTGATGTAGGCGGTGTCTAACCTATCGCCTAATTGAGGCAATGAGCATAGGCAATGGTATAAGCGACGCCTAACCTATCTCCTATGTTGATGTAGGCGGGGCCTAAGCCATCTCCTAAATTGACATAGGCGGCACCTAACCTATCGCCTAAGTAAGAAGTGAGCATAGGTAATGGTTTAAGCAGCGCCTAACCTGTCGCCGATGTTTATATAGGTGGGGTCTATGGCATTTCCTTGGTTTACATAGGGAGCGCCTAACCTATTGCCTTAGTGAGGCAGCAAGCATAGGCAATGGTATAAGCGACGCCTAACCTATCGCCTATGTTGATATAGGCGGCGCCTAAGCAATCGCCTATGTTGACATAGATGGGGCCTAACCTATCGCCTAAGTGAGGCGGTGAGAATAGGCAATGGTATAAGCGGCTCCTAACACGTCGCCTATGATGATATAGGCGGTGCCAAATCCATCGACTATGTTGACATAGGCGGCACCTAACCTATCGCCTAAGGGAGATAGTGAGCATACGTAATGGTTTAAGTGGCGCCTAACCTATTGCCTATATTGACATAGGTGGCGCTTATGGCATCGCTTATGTTTACAAAGGCTGATCCTAACCTATCGTCTATGTGAGGCAGCGAGCATAGGCAATGGTATAAGGAGCGCCTAACCTATCTCCTATGTTGACATACGTGGCGCCTAAGCCATTGCCTATGTTTATATATGCGCCGCCTAACCTATCGCCTAAGTGAGGCAGTAAGCATAGACAATGGTATAAGGGACGCCTAACTTATCACCAATGTTGATATTAGTCACTCCTATGGCATCGCCTATGTTTACATAGGCGGCGCCTAACTTATCGCCTAAGTGAAGCAGCTAGCATAGACAATGGTATATGCGGCGCCTAACCTATCGCCTATGTTGATATACGTGGCGCCTAAGCCATCGCCTGTGTTTAAATAGGCGGCGGCTAATCTGTCGCCTAAGTGAGGCAGTAAGCATAGGAAATGGTATAAGCGGCGCCTAACGTAATGCCTATGTTGATATAGGCAGCGCCTAAGCCATCGCCTATGTTGACGTAGGCGGTGCCTAACCTATCGCCTAATTGAGGCTGTGACCATAGGAAATGGTATAAGAGGCGCCTAACATATCGCCTATGTT
This sequence comes from Capsicum pubescens, assembly GCA_030864215.1. Taxonomy (NCBI): domain Eukaryota; kingdom Viridiplantae; phylum Streptophyta; class Magnoliopsida; order Solanales; family Solanaceae; genus Capsicum; species Capsicum pubescens. The sequence goes on from CM061538.1 coordinate 40,674,711, forward strand.
GATAAAGGCGGCGCCTAAGCCATTGCCTATGTTGACATAGACGGAGCCTAACCTATCGCCTATGTCAGGCAGTGAGCATAGGAAATGGTATAAGCGGCGCCTAACCTATCGCCTATGTTGATATAGGCGATGCCTAAGCCATCGTCTATGTTGACATAGGCGGCGCCTAACCTATTGCCTAAGTAAGGCAGTGATTATAGGCAATGGTATAAGCGGCGCCTAACCTATCGCCTTTGTTGATATAGGAGGCGCCTAAACCTTGGCCTATGTTAACATAGGCGGCGCCTAACCTATTGCCAAAGTGAGGCACTGAGCATACGCAATGGTATAAGCGGCCCCTAACCTATCGCCTATGTTGATAAAGGCAGCGCCTAAGCCATCGCCTATGTTGACATAGGCGGCGCCTAACCTATCGCCTAAGTGAGGTAGTGAGCATAGACAATGGTATAAGCGGCGCCTAACCGATCGCCTATGTTGATATAGGAGGCACCTATGCCATTGCCTAAGTTAGGCAGTGAGCAATGCCAATGGTATAAGCGACGCCTAACCTATCGCCTATGTTGACTTAGGCGGCGCCTAACCTATCGCCTAAGTAAGGCGGTGAGAATAGGCCATGGTGTAAGCGGCGCACAACCTACCGCCTATGTTGATATAGGTGGCGCCTAAGCCATTACCTATGTTGACATAGGCCGAGCCTAACCTATCACCTAAGTGAGGAAGTGGCCATAGGTAATGGTATAAGCGGCGCCTAAACTGTCGCCTATGTTGTTATAGGCGGCGCCTAATCCATCGACTATGTTGTCATAGACGGCACCTAACCTATCGCCTAAGTGAGGAAGTGAGCATAGGTAATGGTATAAGCGGCGCCGAACCTATCGCTTATGTTGGTATAGGTGGCGCCTATGGCATCGCTTATGTTTACATAGGCGGCGCCTAACCTATCGCCTATGTGAGGCAGCGATCATAGGCAATGGTATAAGCGGCCCCTACCCGATCGCCTATGTTGACATACGTAGCGCCTAAGCCATTGCCTATGTTTATATATGCTGCGCCTAACCTATTGCCTAAGTCAGGCGGCGCCTAACCTAACGCCTATGTTGATATAGGCGGCGCCTAATCCATCGCATATCATGACATAGGAGGTGCCTAACCTATCGCCTAAGTGAGGCAGTGAGAATAGGCAATGATATAAGCGGCACCTAACCTATCGCCTATGTTGATAAAGGCGGCGCCTAATCCATCGCCTACGTTAACATATGCGACGCCTAACCTATCGCCTAAGTGAGGATGTGATCATAGGCTATGGTATAAGCGGCGCCTAACCTATCGCCTATGTTGATATAGGTGGCGCCTATGGCATCGCCTATTATTACTTAGGCGGCGCCTAACGTATTGCCTAAGTGAGGCAGCAAGCATAGGCAATGGTATAAGCTGCGCCTAACCTATCGCCTATGTTGATATACGTGTCGCCTAAGACATTGCTTATGTTTATATATGCGGCGCCTAACCTATCGCCTAAGTGAGGCAGTATGCAGAGGCAATGCTATAAGCGGCGCCTTACTTAACGCCTATGTTGATATAGGCGGTGCAACAGCCACTGCCTATGTTCATGTAGGTGGTGCCTAAGCTATCGCCTAATTGAGGCAGTGAACATAGGCAATGGTATAAGTGGCGCCAAACCTAACTCCTATGTTAATATAGGCGGCGCCTAAGCCATTGCCTATGTTAACATAGATGGAGCCTAACCTATCGCCTAAGTGAGGCAGTGAGTATAGGAAATGGTATAAGCGACACCTAAACTATCGCCTATGTTGATAAAGGAGGTGCCTAAACCAACGCCAATGTTAACATTGGCGGCGCCTAACCTATCGCCAAATTGAGGCACTGAGCATAGGTAATGGTATAAGCGGCACCTAACCAATCGCCTATGTTGATATAGGCAGCGCCTAAGCCATCGCCTATGTTGACATAGGCGGCGCTTAACCTATTACCTAAGTGAGGTAGTGAGCATAGAAAATGGTATAAGCAGCGCCTAAAATATCGCCTATGATGATCTAGGCGGCACCTAAGCCATCGCCGAAGTAAGGTAGAGAGCATAGCAAATGGTATAAGCGGCGCCTAACCTATCGCCTAAGTAAGGCGGTGAGCATAGGCAATGGTATAAGCTGCGCATAACCTATCGCCTATGTTGATATAGGTGGCGCCTACGCTATTGCCTATGTTGATATAGACGGAGCCTAACCTATCCCCTAAGTGAGGCAGTGAGCTTAGGTAATGGTATAAGCGGAGCCTAACCTATCGCCTATGTTGATATAGGTGGCGCGTAAGCTATCACCTATGTTGACATAGAAGGCACATAACATATCGCCTAAGTGAGGCAATGAGCATAGGCAATGGTATAAGAGGTGCCTAACCTATCGCCTATGTTGACATAAGTGGTGCCTAACATATCACCTAATTGAGGTAGTGAGCATAGGAAATGGTAAAAGCGATGCCTAACCTATCGCCTATGTTGATATAGGTGGCGCCTAAGCCATCACCTATGTTGACATAGGCGGAGCATAACCTATTACCTATGTGAGGCAGTGAGAATAGGCAATTGTATAACCAGCGCCTAACCTATCGCCAATGTTGAAATAGGCGGCGCCTAGTTCATTGCCTATGTTGACATAGGCGGCGACTAACCTCTCCCCTAAGTGAGGCGGTGAGCATAGGCAATGGTATAAGCGGCGCCTAACCTTTCGCCTATGTTGGGATAGGCGGCTCCTAATCTAACGATTATGTTGACATAGGCGACACCTAACCTATCGCCTAAGTGAGGCAATGTGAATATGTAATTGTATAAGCGGCGCCTAACCTATCGCCTATGTTGAAATACGTGGTGCCTATGTTTATATATACGGCGCCTAACCTATCGCCTAAGTGAGGCAGTAAGCATAGGCAATGGTATATGCGGTGCCTAACCAATCGCCTATGTGAGGCAGTGAGAATCGGCAATGGTATAACCAGCGCCTAACCTATCGCCTATGTTGATATAGGCGGTGCGTAGTCCATCGCCTATGTTGACTTAGGCGGCGCCTAACCTATAACCTAAGTGAGGTAGTGAGCATAGGCAATGTTATAAGCTGCGCCTAACGAATCGCCTATGTTGACATAGGCGGCGCCTAACCTATCGCCTTTGTTGATATAGGCGACGCCTAATCCATTGCTTATGTTGACATAGACGGAGCCTATCCTATCGCCTAAGTGAGGCAGTGAGCATAGGTAATGGTATAAGCGGCGCCTAACCTATCGCCTATGTTGATATAGGTGGCGCCTAAGCCATCACCTATGTTGACATAGAAGGCGCCTAACCTATCGCCTAACTGAGGCAGTGAGCATAGGCAATGGTATAAGCGGTTCCTAACCTATCGCCTATGTTGATATAGGCGGCGCCTAACCTATCGCCTATGTTGTCAAAGGCGGTGCCTAACCTATCGCCTAATTGAGGTAGTGAGCATAGGAAATGGTATAAGCGGGACCTAGCCTATCGCCTAAGTTGATATAGGTGGCGCCTAATCTATCACCTATGTTGACATAGGCGGAGCCTAACCTATTACCTATGTGAGGCAGTGAGAATAGGCAATTTTATAACCAGCGCATAACCTATTGCCCATGTTGATATAGGCGACGCCTAGTCCATTGCCTATGTTGACAGAGGCGGCGCCTAACCTATAACCTAAGTGAGGCAGTGAGCATAGGCAATGGTATAAGCGGCACCTAACCTATCGCCTATGTTGACATAGGCGGCGCCTAACCTATCGCCTATGTTGATATAGGCAGCACCATATCCATTGCCTATGTTGACATAGGCGGTGCCTAACCTATCGCCTAAGTGAGGTAGTGAGCATAGACAATGGTATAAGAGGCGCCTAACCTATCACCTATATTTATATAGGTGGCACCTAAGCCATCGCCTATGTGAGGCAGTTAGCATAGGCAATGGTATAAGCGGCGCCTAACCTATTGCCTAAGCGATCGCCTATGTTTACATAGGCGGCACCTATCTATCTCCTAAGTGAGGCAGTGAGCATAGGCAATGGTATAAGCGGCGCCTAACCTGTTGCCTATGTTGGTATAGGCGGCGCCTAATTCATCGACTATGTTGACATAGGCGGCACCTAACCTATCTCCTAACTGAGGCAATTAGCATAGGTAATGGTATAAGCGGCGCCTAATCTATCGCCTATGTTGATATACCTGGTGCCTAAGACATTGCCTATGTTTATATATGCGGCGCCTAACCTATTGCCTAAGTGAGGCAGTAAGCATAGGCAATTGTACAAGCGACGCCTAACCTATCGCCTATGTTGATATAGGCGGCGCCTACGCTATCGCCTATGTTGATGTAGGCGGTGCCTAACCTATCTCCTAATTAAGGCAATGAGCATAGGCAATGGTATAAGCAGCGCCTAACCTATCTCCTATGTTGATATAGGTGGTGCCTAAGCCATCACCTATATTGACATAGGCGGCACCTAACCTATCGCCTAAGTGAGCCAGTGATCATAGGTAATTGTATAAGCGGCGCCTAAACTATCGCCTATTTTTATATAGGTGGCGCCTATGGAATCTCCTATGTTTACATAGGAAGCGCCTAACCTATTGCCTTAGTGAGGCAGCAAGCATAGGCAATGGTATAAGCGACGCCAAACCTATCGCCTATGTTGATATTGGCGGCGCCTAAGCGATCGCCTATGTTGACATAGACGGAGCCTAACCTATCGCCTAAGTGAGTCGGTGAGAATAGGCAATGGTATAAGCGGCGCCTAACTTGTCGCCTATGTTGATATAGGCGGCACCTAACCTATCTCCTAAGTGAGGCAGTAAGCATAGGTAATGGTTTAAGCGGCGCCTAACCTGTCGCCTATGTTGACACTGGTGGTGCTTATGGCATCGCTTATGTTTACATAGGCAGAGCCTAACCTATCTCCTTAGTGAGGCAGCGAGGATAGGCAATGGTATAAGCGGCGCCTAACCTATCGCCTATGTTGACATACGTGGCGCCTAAGCCATTGACAATGTTTATATATGCGGCGCCTAACCTATCGCCTAAGTGCGGCAGTAAGCATAGGCAATGGTATAACCGGCCCCTAACCTGTCGCCAATGTTGATAAACGCGACGCCTAATCCATCGCATATGTTGACATAGGCGGCACCTAACCTATTGCCTAAGGCAGTGAGCATTGGTAATGGTATAAGCGATGCCTAACCTATCGCCTATGTTTATATAGGTGGCGCCTATGGCATCGCCTATGTTTACAAAGGCGGCGCCTAACTTATCTCCTAAGTGAGGCAGCTAGCATAGGCAATGGTATATGCAACGCCTAACCTATTGCATCTGTTGATATACGTGGAGCCTAAGCCATCGCCTATGTTTAAATAGGCGGTGGCTAATCTATCGCCTATGTGAAGCAGTAAGCATAGGCAATGGTATAAGAGGCGCCTAACCTAACGCCTATGTTGATATAGGCAGCGCTAAGCCATCGCCTATGTTGATGTAGGCGGTGCCTAACCTATCGCCTAATTGAGGCAGTGAGCATAGCAATGGTATAAGCGGCGCCTAACCAATCGCCTGTGTTGATATAGGAGGCGGCTAAACCATCGCCTATGTTAACATAGGCAGCGCCTAACCTATCACCAAAGTGAGGCACTGAGCATAGGCAATGGTATAAGCGGCGCCTAACCTATCGCCTATGTTGGTATAGGCAGCGCCTAAGCCATCGCCTAAGTGAGGTAGTGAGCATAGACAATGGTATAAGTGGCGCCTAACCTATCTCCTATGTTGATATAGGAGGCACCTATGCCATCGCCTAAGTTAGGCAGTGAGCATAGCAAATGGTATAAGCGGCGCCAAACATATCGCCTATGTTTATATAGGCGGTGCCTAAGCGATCGCCTATGTTGACTTATGCGGCGCCTAACCTATCGCCTATGTAAGGCGGTGAGCATAGGCAATGGTATAAGCGACGCATAACCAATCGCCTATGTTGATATAGGTGAAGCCTAAGCCATTGCCTATGTTGACATAGACCGAGCCTAACCTATCGCCTAAGTGAGTAAGTGAGCATAGGTAATGGTATAAGCGGCGCCTAACCTATCGCCTACGTTGATATAGGTGGCGCCTAAGCCATCACCTATGTTGACATAGGAGGCACCTAACCTACGCCTAAGTGAGGCATTGAGCATAGGCAATGGTTTAAGTGGCGCCTAACCTATCGCCTATGTTGATATAGGTGGCGCCTATGGCATCTCCTATGTTTTCATAGACGACGCCTAACCAATCGCCTTAGTGAGGCAGAAAGCATAGGCAATGGAATAAGCGGCGCCTAACCTATCGCCTATGTTGATATAAGCGGTCAGTTATGTTGACATAAGCGGTGCCTAACCTATCGCCTAAGTTAGGCGGTGAGCATAGAAAATGGTATAAGCGGCGCCTAACCTGTCGCCTATGTTGATATAGGCGGCACCTAATCCATCGACTATGTTGACATAGATAGCACCTAACCTATCGCCTAAGTGAGGCAGTTAGTATAGGTAATGGTATAAGCGGCCCCTAACCTAGCGCCTATGTTGGTATAGGTGGCGCCTATGGCATCGCTTATGTTCACATAGGCGGCGCGTAATCTATATCCGAAGTGAGTCGGTGAGCATAGGCAATGGTATAAGCGGCGCCTAACCTGTCGCCTATATTGGTATAGGCGGCTCCTAATCCATCGACTATGTTGACATAGGTGGCACCTAACCTATCACCTTAGTAAGGCAGTGAGCATAGGTAATGGTATAAGCGGCGCCTAACCTATCGCCAATGTTGATATACGTGGTGCCTAAGCCATTGCCTATGTTTATATATGCAGCGCCTAACCTATCGCCTAAGTGAGGCAGTAAGAATAGGCAATGGTATAAGCGGCGCCTAACCTATCGCCTATGTTGATATAGGCGGCGCCTAAGCCATCGCCTATGTTGATGTAGGCGGTGCCTAACCTATCGCCTAATTGAGGCAATGAGCATAGGCAATGGTATAAGCGATGCCTAACCTATCTCCTATGTTGATGTAGGCGGGGCCTATGCCATCGCCTATATTGACATAGGCGGCACCTAACCTATCGCCTAACTAAGAAGTGAGCATAGCTAATGGTATAAGCGGCGCCTAACCTATCGCCGATGTTTATATAGGTGGGGCCTATGGCATCTCCATGGTTTACATAGGCAGCGCCTAACCTATTGCCTTAGTGAGGCAGCAAGTATAGGCAATGGTATAAGCGACGCCTAACCTATCGCCTATGTTGATATAGGCGGCGCCTAAGTGATCGCCTATGTTGACATAGACGGCGCCAAACCTATCGCCTAAGTGAGGCGGTGAGAATAGGCAATGGTATAAGCTACATCTAACCTAACGGCTATGTTGACTTATGCGGCGCCTAACCTATCGCCTATGTAAGGCGGTGAGCATAGGCAATGGTATAAGCGACGCATAACCAATCGCCTATGTTGATATAGGTGAAGCCTAAGCCATTGCCTATGTTGACATAGACCGAGCCTAACCTATCGCCTAAGTGAGTAAGTGAGCATAGGTAATGGTATAAGCGGCGCCTAACCTATCGCCTACGTTGATATAGGTGGCGCCTAAGCCATCACCAATGTTGACATAGGAGGCGCCTAACCTACGCCTAAGTGAGGCATTGAGCATAGGCAATGGTTTAAGTGGCGCCTAACCTATCGCCTATGTTGATATAGGTGGCGCCTATGGCATCTCCTATGTTTTCATAGACGACGCCTAACCAATCGCCTTAGTGAGGCAGAAAGCATAGGCAATGGAATAAGCGGCGCCTAACCTATCGCCTATGTTGATATAAGCGGTCAGTTATGTTGACATAAGCGGTGCCTAACCTATCGCCTAAGTTAGGCGGTGAGCATAGAAAATGGTATAAGCGGCGCCTAACCTGTCGCCTATGTTGATATAGGCGGCACCTAATCCATCGACTATGTTGACATAGATAGCACCTAACCTATCGCCTAAGTGAGGCAGTTAGTATAGGTAATGGTATAAGCGGCCCCTAACCTAGCGCCTATGTTGGTATAGGTGGCGCCTATGGCATCGCTTATGTTCACATAGGCGGCGCGTAATCTATATCCTAAGTGAGTCGGTGAGCATAGGCAATGGTATAAGCGGCGCCTAACCTGTCGCCTATATTGGTATAGGCGGCTCCTAATCCATCGACTATGTTGACATAGGTGGCACCTAACCTATCACCTTAGTGAGGCAGTGAGCATAGGTAATGGTATAAGCGGCGCCTAACCTATCGCCAATGTTGATATACGTGGTGCCTAAGCCATTGCCTATGTTTATATATGCAGCGCCTAACCTATCGCCTAAGTGAGGCAGTAAGAATAGGCAATGGTATAAGCGGCGCCTAACCTATCGCCTATGTTGATATAGGCGGCGCCTAAGCCATCGCCTATGTTGATGTAGGCGGTGCCTAACCTATCGCCTAATTGAGGCAATGAGCATAGGCAATGGTATAAGCGATGCCTAACCTATCCTATGCCATCGCCTATATTGACATAGGCGGCACCTAACCTTTCGCCTAACTAAGAAGTGAGCATAGCTAATGGTATAAGCGGCGCCTAACCTATCGCCGATGTTTATATAGGTGGGGCCTATGGCATCTCCATGGTTTACATAGGCAGCGCCTAACCTATTGCCTTAGTGAGGCAGCAAGTATAGGCAATGGTATAAGCGACGCCTAACCTATCGCCTATGTTGATATAGGCGGCGCCTAAGTGATCGCCTATGTTGACATAGACGGCGCCAAACCTATCGCCTAAGTGAGGCGGTGAGAATAGGCAATGGTATAAGCTACATCTAACCTATCGCCTATGTTGATATAGGCGGCGCCTAAGCGATCGCCTATGTTGACATAGACGGCGCCTAACCTATCGCCTATGTGAGGCGGTGAGAATAGGCAATGGTATAAGCGGCTCCTAACCTGTCTCCTATATTGATATAGGCGGCGCCACATCCATCGACTATGTTGACATAGGCGGCACCTAACCTATCGTCTAAGTGAGACAGTGAGCATACGTAATGGTTTAAGCAGCGCCTAGACTATCGCCTAAATGAGGCAGTAAGCATAGAAAATGGTATAAGCGGCACCTAACCTGTCGCCTATGTTGATATAGGCGGCGCTTAATCTATCGCCTATGTTGATATAGGTGGAACGTAAGCCATCACCTATGTTGACATGGAAGGCACATAACATATCGCCTAAGTGAGGAAGTGATCATAGGCAATGGTATAAGCAGTGCCTAACCTATTGCCTATGTTGATAAAGACGACGCCTAAGACATCGCATATGTTGACATAAGAAGTGCCTAACCTATCACCTAATTGAGGCAGTGAGCATAGGAAATGGTATAAGCGACGCCTAACCTATCGCCTATGTTGATATAGGTGGCGCCTAAGCCATCACCTATGTTGACATAGGCGGAGAATAACCTATTACCTATGTGAGGCAGTGAGAATAGGCAATTGTATAACCAGCGCCTAACCTATCGCCTATGTTGATATAGGCGGTGCCTAGTTCATCACCTATGTTGACATAGGCGGCGCCTAACCTCTCCCCTATGTGAGGCGGTGAGCATAGGCAATGGTGTAAGCGGCACCTAACCTTTCGCCTATGTTGGTATAGGCGGCTCCTAATCCATCGATTATGTTGACATAGGTGACACCTAACCTATCGCCTAAGTGAGGCAGTGTGAATAGGTAATGGTATAAGCGGCGCCTAACCTGTCGCCTATGTTGAAATACGTGGTGCCTAAGCCATTGCCTATGTTTATATATACGGCGCCTAACCTATCGCCTAAGTGAGGCAGTAAGCATAGTCAATGGTATATGCGGCGCCTAACGTATCGCCTATGTGAGGCAGTGAGAATAGGCTATGGTATAACCAGCGCCTAACCTATCGCCTATGTTGATATAGACGGTGCGTAGTCCATCGCCTATGTTGACTTAGGTGGCGCCTAACCTATAACCTAAGTGAGGCAGTGAGATTAGGCAATGTTATAAGCGGCGCCTAATGTATCGCCTATGTTGACATAGGCGGCGCCTAACCTATCGCCTATGTTGATATAGGCGACGCCTAATCCATTCCCTATGTTGATATAGACGGAGCCTATCCTATCACCTAAGTGAGGCAGTGAGCATAGGTAATGGTATAAGCGACGCCTAACCTATCGCCTATGTTGATATAGGTGGCGCCTAAGCAATCACCTATGTTGTCATAGAAGGCGCCTAACCTATCGCCTAACTGAGGCAGTGAGCATAGGCAATGGTATAAGCGGTTCCTAACCTATCACTTATGTTGATATAGGCGGCGCCTAAGACATCGCCTATGTTGACATAGGCGGTGCCTAACCTATCGCCTAATTGAGGCAGTGAGCATAGGAAATGGTATAAGAGACACCTAGCCTATCGCCTAAGTTGATATACGTGGCGCCTAAGCCATCACCTATGTTGACATAGGTGGAGCCTAACCTATTACCTATGTGAGGCAGTGAGAATAGGCAATGGTATAACCAACGCCTAACCTATTGCCTATGTTGAAATCGGCGATGCCTAGTCCATTGCCTATGTTGACAGAGGCGGCGCCTAACCTATAACCTATGTGAGGCAGTGATCATAGGCAATGGAATAAGAGGCACCTAACCTATCGCCTCTGTTGACATAGTCGGCGCCAAACCTATCGCCTATGTTGATATAGGCAGCACCATATCCATTGCCTATGTTGACATAGGCGGCACCTAACCTATCTCCTAAGGGAGGCAATTAGCATAGGTAATGGTATAAGCGGCGCCTAACCTATCGCCTATGTTGATATACGTGGTGCCTAAGCCATTGCCTATGTTTATATATGCGGCGCCTAACCTATTGCCTAAGTGAGGCAGTAACCATAGGCAATTGTATAAGCGACGCCTAACCTATCGCCTATGTTGATATAGGCGGCGCCTAAGCCATCGCCTATGTTGATGTAGGCGGTGCCTAACCTATCGCCTAATTGAGGCAATGAGCATAGGCAATGGTATAAGCAGCGCCTAACCTATCTCCTATGTTGATATAGGCGGTGCCCAAGCCATCACCTATATTGACATAGGCGGCATCTAACCTATCGCCTAAGTGAGGCATTGAGCATAGGTAATTGTATAATTGGCGCCTAAACTATCACCTATTTTTATATAGGTGGCGCCTATGGAATATCCTATGTTTACATAGGCAGTGCCTAACCTATTGCCTTAGTGAGGCAGCAAGCATAGGCAATGGTATAAGCGACGCCAAACCTATCGCCTATGTTGATATTGGCGGCGCCTTAGCGATCGCCTATGTTGACATAGACGGAGCCTAACCTATCGCCAAAGTGAGTCGGTGAGAATAGGCAATGGTATAAGCGGCGCCTAACTTGTCGCCTATGTTGATATAGGCGGCACCTAACCTATCGCCTAAGTGAGGCAGTGAGCATAGGTAATGGTTTAAGCGGCGCCTAACCTATCGCCTATGTTGACATAGGTGGTGCTTATAGCATCGCTTATGTTTACATAGGAAGAGCCTAACCTATCTCCCTAGTGAGGTAGTGAGGATAGGCAATGGTATAAGCGGCGCCTAACCTATCGCCTATGTTGACATACGTGGCGCCTAAGCCATTGACAATATTTATATATGCGGCGCCTAACCTATCGCCTAAGTGAGGCAGTAAGCATAGGCAATGGTATAAGCGGCCCCTAACCTGTTGCCAATGTTGATAAACGCAACGCCTAATCCATCGCATATGTTGACATAGGCGGCACCTAACCTATTGCCTAAGGCAGTGAGCATTGGTAATGGTATAAGCGACGCCTAACCTATCGCCTATGTTGATATAGGTGGCGCCTATGGCATCGCCTATGTTTACAAAGGCGGCGCCAAACTTATCTCCTAAGTGAGGCAGCTAGCATAGGCAATGGTATATGCAGCGCCTAACCTATTGCCTATGTTGATATACGTGGAGCCTAAGCCATCGCCTATGTTTAAATAGGCGGCGGCTAATCTATCGCCTAAGTGTGGCAGTAAGCATAGGCAATGGTATAAGAGCCGTCTAACCTAACGCCTATGTTGATATAGGCAGCGCCAAGCCATCGCCTATGTTTACGTAGGCGGTGCCTAACCTATCGCCTAATTGAGGCAGTGAGCATTGGCAATGGTTTAAGCGGCGCCTAACCAATCGCCTATGTTGATATAGGAGGCGGCTAAACCATCGTCTATGTTGATATAGGCAGCACCTAAGCCATCGCCTATGTGAGGTAGTGAGCATAGACAATGGTATAAGCGGCGCCTAACCTATCGCCTATGTTGATATAGGAGGCACTTATGCCATCGCCTAAGTTAGGCAGTGAGCATCGCCAATGGTATAAGCGGCGCCAAACCTATCGCCTATGTTTATATAGGCGGAGCCTAAGCGATCGCCTATGTTGACTTAGGCGGCGCCTAACCTATCGCCTAAGTAAGGCGGTGAGCATTGGCAATGGTACAAGCGGCGCATAACCAATCGCCTATGTTGATTTAGTTGAAGCCTAAGCCATTGCCTATGTTGACATAGACCGAGCCTAACCTATCGCCAAAGTGAGTCGGTGAGAATAGGCAATGGTATATGCGGCGCCTAACTTGTCGCCTATGTTGATATAGGCGGCACCTAACCTATCGCCTAAGTGAGGCAGTGAGCATAGGTAATGGTTTAAGCGGCGCCTAACCTATCGCCTATGTTGACATAGGTGGTGCTTATGGCATCGCTTATGTTTACATAGGAAGAGCCTAACCTATCTCCCAAGTGAGGTAGTGAGGATAGGCAATGGTATAAGAGGCGCCTAACCTATCGCCTATGTTGACATACGTGGCGCCTAAGCCATTGACAATGTTTATATATGCGGCGCCTAACCTATCGCCTAAGTGAGGCAGTAAGCATAGGCAATGGTATAAGCGGCCCCTAACCTGTCGCCAATGTTGATAAACGCGACGCCTAATCCATCGCATATGTTGACATAGGCGGCACCTAACCTATTGCCTAAGGCAGTGAGCATTGGTAATGGTATAAGCGACGCCTAACCTATCACCTATGTTGATATAGGTGGCGCCTATGGCATCGCCTATGTTTACAATGGCGGCGCCTAACTTATCTCGTAAGTGAGGCAGCTAGCATAGGCAATGGTATATGCAGCGCCTAACCTATTGCCTATGTTGATATACGTGGAGCCTAAGCCATCGCCTATGTTTAAATAGGCGGCGGCTAATCTATCGCCTAAGTGAGGCAGTAAGCATAGGCAATGGTATAAGAGCCGTCTAACCTAACGCCAATGTTGATATAGGCAGCGCCAAGCCATCGCCTATGTTTACGTAGGCGGTGCCTAACCTATCGCCTAATTGAGGCAGTGAGCATTGGCAATGGTTTAAGCGGCGCCGAACCAATCGCCTATGTTGATATAGGAGGCGGCTAAACCATCGCCTATGTTGATATAGGCAGCACCTAAGCCATCACCTAAGTGAGGTAGTGAGCATAGACAATGGTATAAGCGGCGCCTAACCTATCGCCTATGTTGATATAGGAGGCACTTATGCCATCGCCTAAGTTAGGCAGTGAGCATCGCCTATGGTATAAGCGGCGCCAAACCTATCGCCTATGTTTATATAGGCGGCGCCTAAGCGATCGCCTATGTTGACTTTGGCGGCGCCTAACCTATCGCCTAAGTAAGGCGGTGAGCATTGGCAATGGTACAAGCGGCGCATAACCAATCACCTATGTTGATATAGTTGAAGCCTAAGCCATTGCCTATGTTGACATAGACCGAGCCTAACCTATCGCCTAAGTGAGTAAGTGAGCATAGGTAATGGTATAAGCGGTGCCTAACCTATCGCCTACGTTGATATAGGTGGCGCCTAAGACGTCACATATGTTGACATAGGAGGCGTCTAACCTATCGCCTAAGTGAGGCATTGAGCATAGGCAATGGTTTAAGTGGCGCCTAACCTATCGCCTCTGTTGATATAGGTGGCGCCTATGGCATCTCCTATGTTAACATAGACGGCGCCTAACCTATCGCCTTAGTGAGGCAGCAAGCATAGGCAATGGTATAAGCGGCGCCTAACCTATCGCCTATGTTGATATAAGCGGTCGCCTAAGTTGACATAAGCGGTGCCTAACCTAACGCCTAAGTGAGGCGGTGAGCATAGACAATTGTATAAGCGGCGCCTAACCTGTCGCCTATGTTGATATAGGCGGCACCTAATCCATCGACTATGTAGATATAGATGGCAACTAACCGATCGCCTAAGTGAGGCAGTTAGTATAGGTAATGGTATAATCGGCCCCTAACCTATCGCCTATGTTGGTATAGGTGGCTCCTATGGCATCACTTATGTTTACATAGGCGGCTCTTAATCTATATCCTAAGTGAGGCGGTAAGCATAGGCAATGGTATAAGCGGTGCCTAACCTGACGCCTATATTGGTATAGGCGGCGCCTAATCAATCGACTATGATGACATAGGTGGCACCTAACCTATCGCCTAAGTGAGGCAGTGAGCATAGGTAATGGTATAAGCGTCGCCTAACCTATCGCCTATGTTGATATAGGTGGCGCCTATGGCATCGCCAATGTTTACTTAGGCGGCGCCTAACGTATCGCCTAAGTGAGGCAGCAAGCATAGGAAATGGTATAAGCAGCGCCTAACCTATCTCCTATGTTGATATACGTGGCGCCTAAGCCACTGCTTATGTTTATATATGCGGCGCCTAACCTATCGCCTAAGTGAGGAAGTAAGCAAAGGCAATGCTATAAGCGGCGCCTTACTTAACGCCTATGTTGATATAGGCGGTGCCTACGCCACTGCCTATGTTCAAGTAAGTGGTGCCTAACCTATCGCCTAATTGAGGCAGTGAACTTTGGCAATGGTATAAGTGGCGCCAAACCTATCTCCTATGTTAATATAGGTGGCGCCTAATCCATTGCCTATGTTAACATAGATGGAGCCTAACCTATCTCCTAAGTGAGGCAGTGAGTATAGGCAATGGTATAAGCGGCACCTAAACTATCGCCTATGTTGATATAGGAGGCGCCTAAACCAACGCCTATGTTAACATAGGCGGTGCCTAACCTATCATCAAATTGAGGCACTGAGCATAGGCAATGGTATAAGCGGCACCTAACTAATCGCCTATGTTGATATAGGCAGTGCCTAAGCCATCGCCTATGTTGACATAGGCGGCGCCTTACCTATTTCCTAAGTGAGGTAGTGAGCATAGAAAATGGTATAAGCGGCGCCTAAACTATCGCCTATGTTGATATAGGCGGCACCTAAGCCATCGCCTAAGTAAGGCAGAGAGCATAGCAAATGGTATAAGCGCCGCCTAACCTATCGAGTAAGTAAGGCGGTGAGCATAGGAAATGGTATAAGCTGCGCATAACCTATCGCCTATGTTGATATAGGTGGTGCCTACGCTATTGCCTATGTTGATATAGACGGAGCCTAACCTATCCCCTAAGTTAGGCAGTGAGCTTAGGTAATGGTATAAGCGGAGCCTAACCTATCGCCTATGTTGATATAGGTGGCACGTAAGACATCACCTATGTTGACATAGAAGGCACATAACATATCGCCTTAGTGAGGCAGTGATCATAGGCAATGGTATAAGCGGTGCCTAACCTATTGCCTATGTTGATAAAGACAACGCCTAAGACATCGCATCTGTTGACATAAGCGGTGCATAACCTATCACCTAATTGAGGCAGTGAGCACAGGAAATGGTATAAGCGACGCCTAACCTATCACCTATGTTGATATAGGTGGCGCCTAAGCCATCACCTATGTTGACATAGGCGGAGCATAAACTATTTCCTATGTGAGGCAGTGAGAATAGGCAATTGTATAACCAGCGCCTAACCTATCGCCTATGTTGATATAGGCGGCGCCTAGTTCATCGCCTATGTTGACATAGGCGGCGCCTAACCTCTCCCCTATGTGAGGCGATGAGCATAGGCAATGGTGTAAGCGGCACCTAACCTTTCGCCTACATTGGTATAGGCGGCTCCTAATCCATCGATTATGTTGACATAGGCGACACCTAACCTATCGCCTAAGTGAGGCAGTGTGAATAGGTAATGGTATAAGCGGCGCCTAACCTGTCGCCTATGTTGAAATACGTGGTGCCTAAGTCATTGCCTATGTTTATATATACGGCGCCTAACCTGTCGCCTAAGTGAGGCAGTAAGCATAGTCAATGATATATGCGGCGCCTAACCTATCGCCTATGTGAGGCAGTGAGAATAGGCTATGGTATAACCAGCGCCTAACCTATCGCCTATGTTGATATAGGTGGTGCGTAGTCCATCGCCTATGTTGACTTAGGCGGCGCATAACCTATAACCTAAGTGAGGCAGTGAGAATAGGCAAAGTTATAAGCGGCGCCTAACGTATCGCCTATGTTGACATAGGCGGCGCCTAACCTATCGCCTATGTTGATATAGGCGACGCCTAATCCATTGCCTATGTTGATATAGACGGAGCCTATCCTATCACCTAAGTGAGGCAGTGAGCATAGGTAATGGTATAAGCGACGCCTAACCTATCGCCTATGTTGATATAGGTGGCGCCTAAGCAATCAGCTATGTTGTCATAGAAGTCGCCTAACCTATCGCCTAACTGAGGCAGTGAGCATAGCCAATGGTATAAGCGGTTCCTAACCTATCGCCTATGTTGATATAGGAGGCGCCTAAGACATCGCCTATGTTGATATAGGCGGTGCCTAACCTATCGCCTAATTGAGGCAGTGAGCATAGGAAATGGTATAAGCGACACCTAGCCTATCGCCTAAGTTGATATACGTGGCGCCTAAGCCATCACCTATGTTGACATAGGTGGAGCCTAACCTATTACCTATGTGAGGTAGTAGGAATAGGCAATGGTATAACCAGCGCCAAACCTATTGCCTATGTTGAAATCGGCGACGCCTAGTCCATTGCCTATGTTGACAGAGGCGGCGCCTAACCTATAACCTATGTGAGGCAGTGATCATAGGCAATGGTATAAGAGGCACCTAACCAATCGCCTCTGTTGACATAGGCGGCGCCTAACCTATCGCCTATGTTGATATAGGCAGCACCATATCCATTGCCTATGTTGACATAGGCGGCACCTAACCTATCTCCTAAGGGAGATAATTAGCATAGGTAATGGTATAAGCGGCGTCTAACCTATCGCCTATGTTGATATACGTGGTGCCTAAGCCATTGCCTATGTTTATATATGCGGTGCCTAACCTATTGCCTAAGTGAGGCAGTAACCATAGGCAATTGTATAAGTGACGCCTAACCTATCGCCTATGTTGATATAGGCGGCGCCTAAGCCATCGCCTATGTTGATGTAGGCGGTGCCTAACCTATCGCCTAATTGAGGCAATGGGCATAGGCAATGGTATAAGCAGCTCCTAACCTATCTCCTATGTTGATATAGGCGGCGCCTAAGCCATCGCCTATATTGACATAGGCGGCATCTAACCTATCGCCTAAGTGAGGCATTGAGCATAGGTAATTGTATAAGCGGCGCCTAAACTATCACCTATTTTTATATAGGTGGTGCCTATGGAATATCCTATGTTTACATAGGCAGTGCCTAACCTATTGCCTTAGTGAGGCAGCAAGCATAGGCAATGGTATAAGCGATGCCAAACCTATCGCCTATGTTGATATTGGCGGCGCCTTAGCGATCGCCTATGTTGACATAGCCGGAGCCTAACCTATCGCCAAAGTGAGTCGGTGAGAATAGGAAATGGTATAAGCGGCGCCTAACTTGTCGCCTATGTTGATATAGGCGGCACCTAACCTATCTCCTAAGTGAGGCAGTGAGCATAGGTAATGGTTTAAGCGGCGCCTAACCTATCGCCTATGTTGACATAGGTGGTGCTTATGGCATCGCTTATGTTTACATAGGCAGAGCCTAACCTATCTCCCAAGTGATTTAGTGAGGATAGGCAATGGTATAAGCGGCGCCTAACCTATCGCCTATGTTGACATACGTGGCGCCTAAGCCATTGACAATGTTTATATATGCGGCGCCTAACCTATCGCCTAAGTGAGGCAGTAAGCATAGGCAATGGTATAAGCGGCCCCTAACCTGTCGCCAATGTTGATAAACGCGACGCCTAATCCATCGCATATGTTGACATAGGCGGCACCTAACCTATTGCCTAAGGCAGTGAGCATTGGTAATGGTATAAGCGACGCCTAACCTATCACCTATGTTGATATAGGCGGTGCCTAACCTATCGCCTAATTGAGGCAGTGAGCATAGGAAATGGTATAAGCGACACCTAGCCTATCGCCTAAGTTGATATACGTGGCGCCTAAGCCATCACCTATGTTGACATAGGTGGAGCCTAACCTATTACCTATGTGAGGTAGTAGGAATAGGCAATGGTATAACCAGCGCCTAACCTATTGCCTATGTTGAAATCGGCGACGCCTAGTCCATTGCCTATGTTGACAGAGGCGGCGCCTAACCTATAACCTATGTGAGGCAGTGATCATAGGCAATGGTATAAGAGGCACCTAACCAATCGCCTCTGTTGACATAGGCGGCGCCTAACCTATCGCCTATGTTGATATAGGCAGCACCATATCCATTGCCTATGTTGACATAGGCGGCACCTAACCTATCTCCTAAGGGAGGCAATTAGCATAGGTAATGGTATAAGCGGCGTCTAACCTATCGCCTATGTTGATATACGTGGTGCCTAAGCCATTGCCTATGTTTATATATGCGGTGCCTAACCTATTGCCTAAGTGAGGCAGTAACCATAGGCAATTGTATAAGCGACGCCTAACCTATCGCCTATGTTGATATAGGCGGCGCCTAAGCCATCGCCTATGTTGATGTAGGCGGTGCCTAACCTATCGCCTAATTGAGGCAATGGGCATAGGCAATGGTATAAGCAGCTCCTAACCTATCTCCTATGTTGATATAGGCGGCGCCTAAGCCATCGCCTATATTGACATAGGCGGCATCTAACCTATCGCCTAAGTGAGGCATTGAGCATAGGTAATTGTATAAGCGGCGCCTAAACTATCACCTATTTTTATATAGGTGGTGCCTATGGAATATCCTATGTTTACATAGGCAGTGCCTAACCTATTGCCTTAGTGAGGCAGCAAGCATAGGCAATGGTATAAGCGATGCCAAACCTAACGCCTATGTTGATATTGGCGGCGCCTTAGCGATCGCCTATGTTGACATAGCCGGAGCCTAACCTATCGCCAAAGTGAGTCGGTGAGAATAGGAAATGGTATAAGCGGCGCCTAACTTGTCGCCTATGTTGATATAGGCGGCACCTAACCTATCGCCTAAGTGAGGCAGTGAGCATAGGTAATGGTTTAAGCGGCGCCTAACCTATCGCCTATGTTGACATAGGTGGTGCTTATGGCATCGCTTATGTTTACATAGGCAGAGCCTAACCTATCTCCCAAGTGATTTAGTGAGGATAGGCAATGGTATAAGCGGCGCCTAACCTATCGCCTATGTTGACATACGTGGCGCCTAAGCCATTGACAATGTTTATATATGCGGCGCCTAACCTATCGCCTAAGTGAGGCAGTAAGCATAGGCAATGGTATAAGCGGCCCCTAACCTGTCGCCAATGTTGATAAACGCGACGCCTAATCCCATCGCATATGTTGACATAGGCGGCACCTAACCTATTGCCTAAGGCAGTGAGCATTGGTAATGGTATAAGCGACGCCTAACCTATCGCCTATGTTGATATAGGTGGCGCCTATGGCATCGCCTATGTTTACGTAGGCGGTGCCTAACCTATCGCCTAATTGAGGCAGTGAACATTGGCAATGGTTTAAGCGGCGCCTAACCAATAGCCTATGTTGATATAGGAGGCGGCTAAACCATCGCCTATGTTGTTATAGGCAGCACCTAAGCCATCGCCTAAGTGAGGTAGTGAGCATAGACAATGGTATAAGCGGCGCCTAACCTATCGCCTATGCTGATATAAGAGGCACTTATGCCATCGCCTAAGTTAGGCAGTGAGCATCGCCAATGGTATAAGCGGCGCCAAACCTATCGCCTATGTTTATATAGGCGGCGCCTAAGCGATCGCCTATGTTGACTTAGGCGGCGCCTAACCTATCGCCTAAGTAAGGCGGTGAGCATTGGCAATGGTACAAGCGGCGCATAACCAATCGCCTATGTTGATATAGTTGAAGCCTAAGCCATTGCCTATGTTGACATAGACCGAGCCTAACCTATCGCCTAAGTGAGTAAGTGATCATAGGTAATGGTATAAGCGGCGCCTAACCTATCGCCTACGTTGATATAGGTGGCGCCTAAGCCATCACATATGTTGACATAGGAGGCGCCTAACCTATCGCCTAATTGAGGCATTGAGCATAGGCAATAGTTTAAGTGGCGCCTAACCTATCGCCTCTGTTGATATAGGTGGCGCCTATGGCATCTCCTATGTTTACATAGACGGCGCCTAACCTATCGCCTTAGTGAGGCAGCAAGCATAAGCAATGGTATAAGTAGCGCCTAACCTATCGCCTATGTTGATATAAGCGGTCGCCTATTTTGACATAAGCGGTGCCTAACCTATCGCCTAAGTGAGGCGGTGAGCATAGACAATTGTATAAGCGGCGCCTAACCTGTCGCCTATGTTAATATAGGCGACACCTAATCCATCGACTATGTCGACATAGATGGCACCTAACGTATCGCCTAAGTGAGGCAGTTAGTATAGGTAATGGTATAATCGGCCCCTAACCTATCGCCTATGTTGGTATAGGTGGCGCCTATGGCATCACTTATGTTTACATAGGCGGCACTTAATCTATATCCTAAGTGAGGCGGTAAGTATAGGCAATGGTATAAGCGGCGCCTAACCTGATGCCTATATTGGTATAGGCGGCGCCTAATCAATCGACTATGATGACATAGGTGGCACCTAACCTATCGCCTAAGTGAGGCAGTGAGCATAGGTAATGGTATAAGCGGCGCCTAACCTATCGCCTATGTTGATATACGTGGTGCCTAAGCCATTGCCTATGTTTATAAATGCGGTGCCTAACCTATCGCCTAAGTGAGGCAGTAAGAATAGGCAATGGTATAAGCGGCACCTAACCTATCGCCTATGTTGATATAGGCGGCGCCTAAGACATCGCCTATGTTGATGTAGGCGGTGTCTAACCTATCGCCTAATTGAGGCAATGAGCATAGGCAATGGTATAAGCGACGCCTAACCTATCTCCTATGTTGATGTAGGCGGGGCCTAAGCCATCTCCTAAATTGACATAGGCGGCACCTAACCTATCGCCTAAGTAAGAAGTGAGCATAGGTAATGGTTTAAGCAGCGCCTAACCTGTCGCCGATGTTTATATAGGTGGGGTCTATGGCATTTCCTTGGTTTACATAGGGAGCGCCTAACCTATTGCCTTAGTGAGGCAGCAAGCATAGGCAATGGTATAAGCGACGCCTAACCTATCGCCTATGTTGATATAGGCGGCGCCTAAGCAATCGCCTATGTTGACATAGATGGGGCCTAACATATCGCCTAAGTGAGGCGGTGAGAATAGGCAATGGTATAAGCGGCTCCTAACACGTCGCCTATGATGATATAGGCGGTGCCAAATCCATCGACTATGTTGACATAGGCGGCACCTAACCTATCGCCTAAGGGAGACAGTGAGCATACGTAATGGTTTAAGTGGCGCCTAACCTATTGCCTATATTGACATAGGTGGCGCTTATGGCATCGCTTATGTTTACATAGGCTGATCCTAACCTATCGTCTATGTGAGGCAGCGAGCATAGGCAATGGTATAAGTAGCGCCTAACCTATCTCCTATGTTGACATACGTGGTGCCTAAGCCATTGCCTATGTTTATATATGCGCCGCCTAACCTATCGCCTAAGTGAGGCAGTAAGCATAGACAATGGTATAAGGGACGCCTAACTTATCACCAATGTTGATATTAGTCACTCCTATGGCATCGCCTATGTTTACATAGGCGGCGCCTAACTTATCGCCTAAGTGAAGCAGCTAGCATAGACAATGGTATATGCGGCGCCTAACCTATCGCCTATGTTGATATACGTGGCGCCTAAGCCATCGCCTGTGTTTAAATAGGCGGCGGCTAATCTGTCGCCTAAGTGAGGCAGTAAGCATAGGAAATGGTATAAGCGGCGCCTAACGTAACGCCTATATTGATATAGGCAGCGCCTAAGACATCGCCTATGTTGACGTAGGCGGTGCCTAACCTATCGCCTAATTGAGGCTGTGAGCATAGGAAATGGTATAAGAGGCGCCTAACCTATCGCCTATGTTGATATAGGCGGCGCCTAAGCCATTGCCTATGTTGACATAGACGGAGCCTAACCTATCGCCTATGTCAGGCAGTGAGTATAGGAAATGGTATAAGCGGCGCCTAACCTATCGCCTATGTTGATATAGGCGATGCCTAAGCCATCGTCTATGTTGACATAGGCGGCGCCTAACCTATTGCCTAAGTAAGGCAGTGATTATAGGCAATGGTATAAGCGGCGCCTAACCTATCGCCTTTGTTGATATAGGAGGCGCCTAAACCTTGGCCTATGTTAACATAGGCGGCGCCTAACCTATTGCCAAAGTGAGGCACTGAGCATACGCAATGGTATAAGCGGCCCCTAACCTATCGCCTATGTTGATAAAGGCAGCGCCTAAGCCATCGCCTATGTTGACATAGGCGGCGCCTAACCTATCGCCTAAGTGAGGTAGTGAGCATAGACAATGGTATAAGCGGCGCCTAACCGATCGCCTATGTTGATATAGGAGGCACCTATGCCATTGCCTAAGTTAGGCAGTGAGCAATGCCAATGGTATAAGCGACGCCTAACCTATCGCCTATGTTGACTTAGGCGGCGCCTAACCTATCGCCTAAGTAAGGCGGTGAGAATAGGCCATGGTGTAAGCGGCGCACAACCTACCGCCTATGTTGATATAGGTGGCGCCTAAGCCATTACCTATGTTGACATAGGCCGAGCCTAACCTATCGCCTAAGTGAGGAAGTGGCCATAGGTAATGGAATAAGCGGCGCCTAAACTGTCGCCTATGTTGTTATAGGCGGCGCCTAATCCATCGACTATGTTGTCATAGACGGCACCTAACCTATCGCCTAAGTGAGGAAGTGAGCATAGGTAATGGTATAAGCGGCGCCGAACCTATCGCTTATGTTGGTATAGGTGGCGCCTATGGCATCGCTTATGTTTACATAGGCGGCGCCTAACCTATCGCCTATGTGAGGCAGCGATCATAGGCAATGGTATAAGCGGCCCCTACCCGATCGCCTATGTTGACATACGTAGCGCCTAAGCCATTGCCTATGTTTATATATGCTGCGCCTAACCTATTGCCTAAGTCAGGCGGCGCCTAACCTAACGCCTATGTTGATATAGGCGGCGCCTAATCCATCGCATATCATGACATAGGAGGTGCCTAACCTATCGCCTAAGTGAGGCAGTGAGAATAGGCAATGATATAAGCGGCACCTAACCTATCCCCTATGTTGATATAGGCGGCGCCTAATCCATCGCCTACGTTAACATATGCGACGCCTAACCTATCGCCTAAGTGAGGATGTGATCATAGGCTATGGTATAAGCGGCACCTAACCTATCGCCTATGTTGATATAGGTGGCGCCTATGGCATCGCCTATTATTACTTAGGCGGCGCCTAACGTATTGCCTAAGTGAGGCAGCAAGCATAGGCAATGGTATAAGCTGCGCCTAACCTATCGCCTATGTTGATATACGTGTCGCCTAAGACATTGCTTATGTTTATATATGCGGCGCCTAACCTATCGCCTAAGTGAGGCAGTATGCAGAGGCAATGCTATAAGCGGCGCCTTACTTAACGCCTATGTTGATATAGGCGGTGCAACAGCCACTGCCTATGTTCATGTAGGTGGTGCCTAAGCTATCGCCTAATTGAGGCAGTGAACATAGGCAATGGTATAAGTGGCGCCAAACCTAACTCCTATGTTATTATAGGCGGCGCCTAAGCCATTGCCTATGTTAACATAGATGGAGCCTAACCTA
The DNA here is from genome assembly GCA_030864215.1 of Capsicum pubescens. Classification (NCBI taxonomy): domain Eukaryota; kingdom Viridiplantae; phylum Streptophyta; class Magnoliopsida; order Solanales; family Solanaceae; genus Capsicum; species Capsicum pubescens. The sequence goes on from CM061538.1 coordinate 40,698,904, forward strand.
TCGCCTAAGTGAGGCAGTGAGTATAGGAAATGGTATAAGCGACACCTAAACTATCGCCTATGTTGATAAAGGAGGTGCCTAAACCAACGCCAATGTTAACATTGGCGGCGCCTAACCTATCGCCAAATTGAGGCACTGAGCATAGGTAATGGTATAAGCGGCACCTAACCAATCGCCTATGTTGATATAGGCAGCGCCTAAGCCATCGCCTATGTTGACATAGGCGGCGCTTAACCTATTACCTAAGTGAGGTAGTGAGCATAGAAAATGGTATAAGCAGCGCCTAAAATATCGCCTATGATGATATAGGCGGCACCTAAGCCATCGCCGAAGTAAGGTAGAGAGCATAGCAAATGGTATAAGCGGCGCCTAACCTATCGCCTAAGTAAGGCGGTGAGCATAGGCAATGGTATAAGCTGCGCATAACCTATCGCCTATGTTGATATAGGTGGCGCCTACGCTATTGCCTATGTTGATATAGACGGAGCCTAACCTATCCCCTAAGTGAGGCAGTGAGCTTAGGTAATGGTATAAGCGGAGCCTAACCTATCGCCTATGTTGATATAGGTGGCGCGTAAGCCATCACCTATGTTGACATAGAAGGCACATAACATATCGCCTAAGTGAGGCAATGAGCATAGGCAATGGTATAAGAGGTGCCTAACCTATCGCCTATGTTGACATAAGTGGTGCCTAACATATCACCTAATTGAGGCAGTGAGCATAGGAAATGGTAAAAGCGATGCCTAACCTATCGCCTATGTTGATATAGGTGGCGCCTAAGCCATCACCTATGTTGACATAGGCGGAGCATAACCTATTACCTATGTGAGGCAGTGAGAATAGGCAATTGTATAACCAGCGCCTAACCTATCGCTAATGTTGAAATAGGCGGCGCCTAGTTCATTGCCTATGTTGACATAGGCGGCGACTAACCTCTCCCCTAAGTGAGGCGGTGAGCATAGGCAATGGTATAAGCGGCGCATAACCTTTCGCCTATGTTGGGATAGGCGGCTCCTAATCTATCGATTATGTTGACATAGGCGACACCTAACCTATCGCCTAAGTGAGGCAATGTGAATATGTAATTGTATAAGCGGCGCCTAACCTATCGCCTATGTTGAAATACGTGGTGCCTAAGCCATTGCCTATGTTTATATATACGGCGCCTAACCTATCGCCTAAGTGAGGCAGTAAGCATAGGCAATGGTATATGCGGTGCCTAACCAATCGCCTATGTGAGGCAGTGAGAATCGGCAATGGTATAACCAGCGCCTAACCTATCGCCTATGTTGATATAGGCGGTGCGTAGTCCATCGCCTATGTTGACTTAGGCGGCGCCTAACCTATAACCTAAGTGAGGTAGTGAGCATAGGCAATGTTATAAGCTGCGCCTAACGAATCGCCTATGTTGACATAGGCGGCGCCTAACCTATCGCCTATGTTGATATAGGCGACGCCTAATCCATTGCTTATGTTGACATAGACGGAGCCTATCCTATCGCCTAAGTGAGGCAGTGAGCATAGGTAATGGTATAAGCGGCGCCTAACCTATCGCCTATGTTGATATAGGTGGCGCCTAAGCCATCACCTATGTTGACATAGAAGGCGCCTAACCTATCGCCTAACTGAGGCAGTGAGCATAGGCAATGTTATAAGCGGTTCCTAACCTATCGCCTATGTTGATATAGGCGGCGCCTAACCTATCGCCTATGTTGTCATAGGCGGTGCCTAACCTATCGCCTAATTGAGGTAGTGAGCATAGGAAATGGTATAAGCGGCACCTAGCCTATCGCCTAAGTTGATATAGGTGGCGCCTAATCTATCACCTATGTTGACATAGGCGGAGCCTAACCTATTACCTATGTGAGGCAGTGAGAATAGGCAATTTTATAACCAGCGCATAACCTATTGCCCATGTTGATATAGGCGACGCCTAGTCCATTGCCTATGTTGACAGAGGCGGCGCCTAACCTATAACCTAAGTGAGGCAGTGAGCATAGGCAATGGTATAAGCGGCACCTAACCTATCGCCTATGTTGACATAGGCGGCGCCTAACCTATCGCCTATGTTGATATAGGCAGCACCATATCCATTGCCTATGTTGACATAGGCGGCGCCTAACCTATCGCCTAAGTGAGGTAGTGAGCATAGACAATGGTATAAGAGGCGCCTAACCTATCACCTATATTTATATAGGTGGCACCTAAGCCATCGCCTATGTGAGGCAGTTAGCATAGGCAATGGTATAAGCGGCGCCTAACCTATTGCCTAAGCGATCGCCTATGTTTACATAGGCGGCACCTATCTATCTCCTAAGTGAGGCAGTGAGCATAGGCAATGGTATAAGCGGCGCCTAACCTGTTGCCTATGTTGGTATAGGCGGCGCCTAATTCATCGACTATGTTGACATAGGCGGCACCTAACCTATCTCCTAAGTGAGGCAATTAGCATAGGTAATGGTATAAGCGGCGCCTAATCTATCGCCTATGTTGATATACCTGGTGCCTAAGACATTGCCTATGTTTATATATGCGGCGCCTAACCTATTGCCTAAGTGAGGCAGTAAGCATAGGCAATTGTACAAGCGACGCCTAACCTATCGCCTATGTTGATATAGGCGGCGCCTACGCTATCGCCTATGTTGATGTAGGCGGTGCCTAACCTATCTCCTAATTAAGGCAATGAGCATAGGCAATGGTATAAGCAGCGCCTAACCTATCTCCTATGTTGATATAGGTGGTGCCTAAGCCATCGCCTATATTGACATAGGCGGCACCTAACCTATCGCCTAAGTGAGCCAGTGATCATAGGTAATTGTATAAGCGGCGCCTAAACTATCGCCTATTTTTATATAGGTGGCGCCTATGGAATCTCCTATGTTTACATAGGAAGCGCCTAACCTATTGCCTTAGTGAGGCAGCAAGCATAGGCAATGGTATAAGCGACGCCAAACCTATCGCCTATGTTGATATTGGCGGCGCCTAAGCGATCGCCTATGTTGACATAGACGGAGCCTAACCTATCGCCTAAGTGAGTCGGTGAGAATAGGCAATGGTATAAGCGGCGCCTAACTTGTCGCCTATGTTGATATAGGCGGCACCTAACCTATCGCCTAAGTGAGGCAGTAAGCATAGGTAATGGTTTAAGCGGCGCCTAACCTATCGCCTATGTTGACACTGGTGGTGCTTATGGCATCGCTTATGTTTACATAGGCAGAGCCTAACCTATCTCCTTAGTGAGGCAGCGAGGATAGGCAATGGTATAAGCGGCGCCTAACCTATCGCCTATGTTGACATACGTGGCGCCTAAGCCATTGACAATGTTTATATATGCGGCGCCTAACCTATCGCCTAAGTGCGGCAGTAAGCATAGGCAATGGTATAACCGGCCCCTAACCTGTCGCCAATGTTGATAAACGCGACGCCTAATCTATCGCATATGTTGACATAGGCGGCACCTAACCTATTGCCTAAGGCAGTGAGCATTGGTAATGGTATAAGCGATGCCTAACCTATCGCCTATGTTTATATAGGTGGCGCCTATGGCATCGCCTATGTTTACAAAGGCGGCGCCTAACTTATCTCCTAAGTGAGGCAGCTAGCATAGGCAATGGTATATGCAACCCCTAACCTATTGCATCTGTTGATATACGTGGAGCCTAAGCCATCGCCTATGTTTAAATAGGCGGTGGCTAATCTATCGCCTATGTGAAGCAGTAAGAATAGGCAATGGTATAAGAGGCGCCTAACCTAACGCCTATGTTGATATAGGCAGCGCTAAGCCATCGCCTATGTTGATGTAGGCGGTGCCTAACCTATCGCCTAATTGAGGCAGTGAGCATAGCAATGGTATAAGCAACGCCTAACCAATCGCCTGTGTTGATATAGGAGGCGGCTAAACCATCGCCTATGTTAACATAGGCAGCGCCTAACCTATCACCAAAGTGAGGCACTGAGCATAGGCAATGGTATAAGCGGCGCCTAACCTATCGCCTATGTTGGTATAGGCAGCGCCTAAGCCATCGCCTAAGTGAGGTAGTGAGCATAGACAATGGTATAAGTGGCGCCTAACCTATCTCCTATGTTGATATAGGAGGCACCTATGCCATCGCCTAAGTTAGGCAGTGAGCATAGCAAATGGTATAAGCGGCGCCAAACATATCGCCTATGTTTATATAGGCGGTGCCTAAGCGATCGCCTATGTTGACTTATGCGGCGCCTAACCTATCGCCTATGTAAGGCGGTGAGCATAGGCAATGGTATAAGCGACGCATAACCAATCGCCTATGTTGATATAGGTGAAGCCTAAGCCATTGCCTATGTTGACATAGACCGAGCCTAACCTATCGCCTAAGTGAGTAAGTGAGCATAGGTAATGGTATAAGCGGCGCCTAACCTATCGCCTACGTTGATATAGGTGGCGCCTAAGCCATCACCTATGTTGACATAGGAGGCGCCTAACCTACGCCTAAGTGAGGCATTGAGCATAGGCAATGGTTTAAGTGGCGCCTAACCTATCGCCTATGTTGATATAGGTGGCGCCTATGGCATCTCCTATGTTTTCATAGACGACGCCTAACCAATCGCCTTAGTGAGGCAGAAAGCATAGGCAATGGAATAAGCGGCGCCTAACCTATCGCCTATGTTGATATAAGCGGTCAGTTATGTTGACATAAGCGGTGCCTAACCTATCGCCTAAGTTAGGCGGTGAGCATAGAAAATGGTATAAGCGGCGCCTAACCTGTCGCCTATGTTGATATAGGCGGCACCTAATCCATCGACTATGTTGACATAGATAGCACCTAACCTATCGCCTAAGTGAGGCAGTTAGTATAGGTAATGGTATAAGCGGCCCCTAACCTAGCGCCTATGTTGGTATAGGTGGCGCCTATGGCATCGCTTATGTTCACATAGGCGGCGCGTAATCTATATCCTAAGTGAGTCGGTGAGCATAGGCAATGGTATAAGCGGCGCCTAACCTGTCGCCTGTATTGGTATAGGCGGCTCCTAATCCATTGACTATGTTGACATAGGTGGCACCTAACCTATCACCTTAGTGAGGCAGTGAGCATAGGTAATGGTATAAGCGGCGCCTAACCTATCGCCAATGTTGATATACGTGGTGCCTAAGCCATTGCCTATGTTTATATATGCAGCGCCTAACCTATCGCCTAAGTGAGGCAGTAAGAATAGGCAATGGTATAAGCGGCGCCTAACCTATCGCCTATGTTGATATAGGCGGCGCCTAAGCCATCGCCTATGTTGATGTAGGCGGTGCCTAACCTATCGCCTAATTGAGGCAATGAGCATAGGCAATGGTATAAGCGATGCCTAACCTATCTCCTATGTTGATGTAGGCGGGGCCTATGCCATCGCCTATATTGACATAGGCGGCACCTAACCTATCGCCTAACTAAGAAGTGAGCATAGCTAATGGTATAAGCGGCGCCTAACCTATCGCCGATGTTTATATAGGTGGGGCCTATGGCATCTCCATGGTTTACATAGGCAGCGCCTAACCTATTGCCTTAGTGAGGCAGCAAGTATAGGCAATGGTATAAGCGACGCCTAACCTATCGCCTATGTTGATATAGGCGGCGCCTAAGTGATCGCCTATGTTGACATAGACGGCGCCAAACCTATCGCCTAAGTGAGGCGGTGAGAATAGGCAATGGTATAAGCTACATCTAACCTATGGCCTATGTTGATATAGGCGGCGCCTAAGCGATCGCCTATGTTGACATAGACGGCGCCTAACCTATCGCCTATGTGAGGCGGTGAGAATAGGCAATGGTATAAGCGGCTCCTAACCTGTCTCCTATATTGATATAGGCGGCGCCACATCCATCGACTATGTTGACATAGGCGGCACCTAACCTATCGTCTAAGTGAGACAGTGAGCATACGTAATGGTTTAAGCAGCGCCTAGCCTATTGCCTATGTTGACATAGGTTGCGCTTATGGCATCGCTTATGTTTACATAGGCAGATCCTAACCTATCGACTATGTGAGGCAGCGAGCATAGGCAATGGTATAAGCGGCGCCTAACCTATCGCCTATGTTGACATACGTGGGGCCTAAGCCATTGCCTATGTTTATATATGCGGCACCAAACCTATCGCCTAAGTGAGGCAGTAAGCATAGGCAATGGTATAAGGGACGCCTAACCTATCACCTATGTTGATATTAGTCACTCCTATGGCATCGCCTATGTTTACATAGGCGGCGCCTAACTTATCGCCTAAGTGAAGCAGCTAGCATGGACAATGGTATATGCGGCGCCTAACCTATCGCCTATGTTGATATACGTGGTGCCTAAGCTATCGCCTATGTTTAAATAGGCGGCGGCTAATCTGTCGCCTAAGTGAGGCAGTAAGCATAGGAAATGGTATAAGTGGCGCCTAACGTAACGCCTATGTTGATATAGGTAGCGCCTAAGCCATCGCCTATGCTGACGTAGGCGGTGCCTAACCTATCGCCTAATTGAGGCTGTGAGCAAAGGCAATGGTATAAGCGGCGCCTTACCTATTGCCTATGTAGATACAGACGGAGCCTAACCTATCGCCTATGTCAGGTTGTGAGCATAGGAAATGGTATAAGCGGTGCCTAACCTATCGCCTATGTTGATATACATGGCGCCTAAGCCATTGCCTATGTTTATATATGCGTCGCCTAACCTATCTCCTATGTGAGGCAGTAAGAATAGGCAATGGTATAATCAGCGCCTTACCTATAGCCTATGTTGATATAGGCGGCACCTAACCCATCGCCTATGTTGACCTAGACGGAGCCTAACCTATCGCCTAAGTGAGTCCGTGAGAATAGGCAATGGTATAAGCGGCGCCTAACTTGTCGCCTATGTTGATATAGGCGGCACCTAACCTATCACCTAAGTGAGGCAGTGAGCATAGGTAATGGTTTAAGCGGCGCCTAACCTATCGCCTATGTTGACATAAGTGGTGCTTATGGCATCGCTTATGTTTACATAGGAAGAGCCTAACCTATCTCCTAAGTGAGGCAGCGAGGATAGGCAATGGTATAACCGGCGCCTAACCTATCGCCTATGTTGACATACGTGGCGCCTAAGCCATTGAGAATATTTATATACGCGGCGCCTAACCTATTGCCTAAGTGAGGCAGTAAGCATAGGCAATGGTATAAGCGGCCCCTATCCTATCGCCAATGTTGATAAACGCGACGCCTAATCCATCGCATATGTTGATATAGTCGGCACCTAACCTATTGCCTAAGGCAGTGAGCATTGGTAATGGTATAAGAAACGCACAACCTATCGCCTATGTTGATATAGGTGGAGCCAATGGCATCACCTATGTTTACAAAGGCGGCGCCTAACTTATCTCCTAAGTGAGGCAGCTAGCATAGGCAATGGTATATGCAACGCCTAACCTATTGCCTATGTTGATATACGTGGAGCCTAAGCCATCGCCTATGTTTAAATAGGTGGCGGCTAATCTATTGCCTATGTGAGGCAGTAAGAATAGGCAATGGTATAAGAGGCGCCTAACCTAACGCCTATGTTGATATAGGCGGCACCAAGCCATCGCCTATGTTGACGTAGGCGGTCCCTAACCTATCGCCTAATTGAGGCAGTGAGCATAGGCAATGGTATAATCGGCGCCTAACCAATCGCCTATGTTGATATAGGAGGCGTCTAAACCATCGCCTATGTTAACATAGGCGGCGCCTAACCTATCGCCAAAGTGAGGCACTGAGCATAGGCAATGGTATAAGCGGCGCCTAACCTATCGCCTATGTTGATATAGGTAGCGCCTAAGCCATCGCCTATGTTGATATAGGCAGCGCCTAAGCCATCGCCTAAGTGAGGTAGTGAGCATAGACAATGGTATAAGCGGCGCCTAACCTATCGCCTATGTTGATATAGGAGCCACCTATGCCATCGCCTAAGTTAGGCAGTGAGCATAGCCAATGGTATAAGCGGCGCCAAACCTATCGCCAATGTTTATATAGGCGGCGCCTAAGCGATCCCCTATGTTGACTTAGGCGGCGCATAACCAATCGCCTATGTTGATATAGGTGAAGCCTAAGCCATTGCCTATATTGACATAGACTGAGCCTAACCTATCGCCTAAGTGAGTAAGTGAGCATAGGTAATGGTATAAGCAGCGCCTAACCTATCGCCTATGTTGATATAGGTGGCGACTAAGCCATCAGCAATAGTGACATTGGGGAAGCCTAACCTATCGCCTATGTGAGGCAGTGAGCATAGGCAATGGTATAAGCGGCGCCTACCCCATCGCCCATGTTGATATAGGCGGCGCCTAAGCCATCGCCTATGTTGACATAGGCGGCGCCTAACCTATCGCCTAAGTGAGGCGGTGAGCATAGGCAATGGTTTAAGCGGCGCCTAACCTGTCGCCTATATTGGTATAGGTGGCGCCTAAGACATCGCTTCTGTTAACATAGGAGACGCCTAACCTAACGCCTATGTGAGGCAGTGAGCATAGGCAATTGTATAAGCGGCGCCTAACCTATCGCCTATGTTGATATACGTGGTGCCTAAGCCATTGCCTATGTTTATATATGGGGCGCCTAACCTATCGCCTAAGTGAGGCAGTAAGAATAGGCAATGGTATAAGCGGCGCCTAACCTATCGCCTATGTTGATATAGGCGGCGCCTAAGACATCGCCTATGTTGATGTAGGTGGTGCCTAACCTATCGCCTAATTGAGGCAATGAGCATAGGCAATGGTATAAGTGACGCCTAACCTATCTCCTATGTTGATATAGGCGGGGCCTATTCCATCGCCTATATTGACATAGGCGGCACCTAACCTATCGCCTAAGTAAGAAGTGAGCATAGGTAATGATATAAGAAGCGCCTAACCTATCGCCGATGTTTATATAGGTGGGGCCTATGGCATCTCCTTGGTTTACATAGGCAGCGCCTAACCTATTGCCTTAGTGAGGCAGCAAGTATAGGCAATGGTGTAAGCGACGCCTAACCTATCGCCTATGTTGATATAGGCGGCGTCTAAGCGATCGTCTATGTTGACATAGACGGCGCCAAACCTATCGCCTAACTGAGGCGGTGAGAATAGGCAATGGTATAAGCTACACCTAACCTATCGCCTATGTTGATATAGGTGGCGCCTAAGAGATCGCCTATGTTGACATAGACGGCGCCTAACCTATCGCCTAAGTGAGGCGGTAAGAATAGGCAATGGTATAAGCGGCTCCTAACCTGTCTCTTATATTGATATAGGCGGCGCCACATCCATCGACTATGTTGACAAAGGCGACACCTAACCTATCGCCTAAGTGAGACAGTGATCATACGTAATGGTTTATGCGGCGCCTAGCCTATTGCCTATGTTGACATAGGTGGCGCTTATGGCATCGCTTATGTTTTCATAGGCAGATCCTAACCTATCGCCTATGTGAGGCAGCGAGCATAGGCAATGGTATAAGCGGCGCCTAACCTATCGCCTATGTTGACATACGTGGGGCCTAAGCCATTGCCTATGTTTATATATGCGGCGCCTAACCTATCGCCTAAGTGAGGCAGTAAGCATAGGCAATGGTATAAGGGACGCCTAACCTATCACCTATGTTGATATTAGTCACTCCTATGGCATCGCTTATGTTTACATAGGCGGCGCCTAACTTATCGCCTAAGTGAAGCAGCTAGCATGGACAATGGTATATGCAGCGCCTAACCTATCGCCTATGTTGATATACGCGGTGCCTAAGCTATCGCCGATGTTTAAATAGGCGGCGGCTAATCTGTCGCCTAAGTGAGGCATTAAGCATAGGAAATGGTATAAGCAGCGCCTAACGTAATGCCTATGTTGATATAGGTAGCGCCTAAGCCATCGCCTATGTTGACGTAGGCGGTGCCTAACCTATCGCCTAATTGAGGCTGTGAGCATAGGCAATGGTATAAGCGACGCCTAACCTATCGACTATGTTGATATAGACGGAGCCTAACCTATCGCCTATGTCAGGTAGTGAGCATAGGAAATGGTATAAGCGGCGCCTAACCTATCGCCTATGTTGATATAGGCGACGCCAAAGCAATCGTCTATGATGACATAGGTGGCGCCTAACCTATCGCCTAAGTGAGGCAGTGAGCATAGGCAATGGTATAATCGGCGCCTAACCTATCGCCTATGTTGATATAGGAGGCGCCTAAACCTTGGCCTATGTTAACATAGGCGGCGCCTAACCTATTGCCAAAGTGTTGCACTGAGCATACGCAATGGTATAAGCGGCACCTAACCTATCGCCTATGTTGATATAGGCAGCACCTAAGCCATCGCCTATGTTGACATAGGCGGCACCTAACCTATCGCCTAAGTGAGGTAGTGAGCATAGACAATGGTATAAGCGGCGCCTAACTGATCACCTATGTTGATATAGGAGGCACCTATTCCATCGCCTAAGTTAGGCAGTGAGCATAGCCAATGGTATAAGCGGCGCCAAACCTATCACCTATGTTGATATAGGCGGCGCCTAAGCGATCGCCTATGTTGACTTAGGTGGCGCCTAACCTATCGCCTAAGTAAGGCGGTGAGAATAGGCCATGGTATAAGCGGCGCACAACCTACCGCCAATGTTGATATAGGTGGCGCCTAATCCATTACCTATGTTGACCTAGGCCGAGCCTAACCTATCGCCTAAGTGAGGAAGTGGCCATAGGTAATGGTATAAGCGGCGCCTAACCTGTCGCCTATGTTGTTATAAGCTGCGCCTAATCGATCGACAATGTTGTCATAGACGGCACCTAACCTATCGCCTAAGTGAGGCAGTTAGCATAGGTAATGGTATAAGCAGCGCCGAACCTATCGGTTATGTTGGTATAGGTGGCTCCTATGGCATCGCTTATGTTTAAATAGGCAGCGCCTAATCTATCGCCTATGTGAGGCAGTGAGCATAGGCAATGGTATAAGCGGCGCCTACCCTATCGCCTATTTTGACATACGTAGCGCCTAAGCCATTGCCTATGTTAATATAGGCGGCGCCTAATCCATCGCATATCTTGACATAGGAGGTGCCTAACTTATCGCCTAAGTGAGGCAGTGAGAATAGGCAATGGTATAAGCGGCACCTAACCTATCGCCTATGTTGATATAGGCGGCGCCTAAGCCATCGCCTACGTTAACATAGGCGGCGCCTAACCTATCGCCTAAGTGAGGATGTGATCATAGTCTATGTTATAAGCGGCGCCTAATCTATCGCCTATGCTGATATAGGCGGCACCTAAGCCATCGCCTAAGTAATGTAGTGAGCATATCCAATGATATAATCGGCGCCTAACCTATCGCCTATGTTTATATATGTGGTGCCTAAGCGATCTCCTATGTTGACATAGGCGGCGCCTAACCTATCGCCTAAGTAAGGCGGTGAGCATAGGCAATGGTATAAGCAGTACATAACCTATTTCCTATGTTGATATAGGTGGCGCCTAAGCCATTGCCTATGTATTCCAAGACGGAGCCTAAGTTATCGTCTAAGTGAGGCAGTGAGCATAGGTAATGGTATAAGCGGCGCCTAACCTATCGCCTATGTTAATATAGGTGGCGCCTAAGACATTGCTTCTGTTGACATAGGAGCCGCCTAACCTATCGCCTATGTGAGCCAGTGAGCATAGGAAATGGTACAAGCGGCGCCTATCCTATCGCCTATGTTGATATAGGCGGCGCCTAAGCTATTGCCTATGTTGATATAGGTGGCGCCTAACCTATAGCCTAATTCAGGCAGTGAGCATAGGCAATGGTATAAGCAGCACCTAACCTATCGCCTATGTTGATATAGGTGGCGCCTAAGCCATAACCTATGGTGACATAGGCGGAGCCTAACCTATCGCCTATGTGAGGCAGTGAGCATAGGCAATGGTATAAGCGGCGCCTACCCTATCGCCCATGTTGATAAAGGCGGCGCCTAAGCCATCGCCTATGTTGACATAGGCGGTGCCTAACCTATCGCTTTAGTGAGGATGTGAGCATAGGCAATGCTTTAAGCGGTGCCTAACCTGTCGCCTATGTTGGTATAGGCGGCGCCTAATCCATCGACTATGTTGATATAGGCGGCACCTAACCTATCGCCTAAGTGAGGCAGTGAGAATTGGTAATGGTTTAAGCGGCGCCTAACCTATCACCTATGTTGACATAGGTGGTGCTTATGGCATCGCTATGGTTTACATAGGAAGAGCCTAACCAATCTCCTAAGTGAGGCAGCGAGGATAGGCAATGGAATAACCGGCGCCTAACCTATCGCCTATGTTGACATACGTGGCGCCTAAGCCATTGACAATGTTTATATATACGGCGCCTAACCTATTACCTAAGTGAGGCAGTAAGCATAGGCAATGGTATAAGCGGCCCCTAACCTATCGCCAATATTGATAAACGGACGCCTAATCCATCGCATATATTGACATAGTCGGCACCTAACCTATTGCCTAAGGCAGTGAGCATTGGTAATGGTATAAGCGACGCCTAACCTATCGCCTATGTTGATAAAGGTGGCGCCAATGGCATCGCCAATGTTTACAAAGGCGGCGCCTAACTTATCTCTTAAGTGAGGCAGCTAGCATAGGCAATGGTATATACAGCGCCTAACCTATTGCCTATGTTGATATACGTGGAGCCTAAGACATCGCCTATGTTTAAATCGGCGGCGGCTAATATATTGCCTATGTGAGGCAGTAAGAATAGGCAATGGTATAAGAGGCGCCTAACCTAACGCCTATGTTGATATAGGCAGCACCAAGCCATCGTCTATGTTGACGTAGGCGGTCCCTAACCTATCGCCTAATTGAGGCAGTGAGCATAGCCAATGGTATAAGCGGCGCCTAACTAATCGCCTATGTTGATATAGGAGACGGCTAAACCATCGCCTATGTTAACATAGGCGGCGCCTATGTTAACATAGGCGGCGCCTAACCTATCGCCAAAGTGAGGCACTGAGCATAGGCAATGGTATAAGCGGCGCCTAACCTATCGCCTATGTTGATATAGGTAGCGCCTAAGCCATCGCCTATGTTGATATAGGCAGCGCCTAAGCCATCGCCTAAGTGAGGTAGTGAGCATAGACAATGGTATAAGCCATCGCCTATGTTAATATAGGCGGGGCCTAAGCCATCGCCTATATTGACATAAGCGGCACCTAACCTATCGCCTAAGTAAGAAGTGAGCATAGGTAATGGTATAAGCGGCGCCTAACCTATCGCCGATGTTTATATAGGTGGGGCCAATGGCATCTACTTGGTTTACATAGGCAGCGCCTAACCTATTGCCTTAGTGAGGCAGCAAGCATAGGCAATGGTATAAGCGACGCCTAACCTATCGCCTATGTTGATATAGGCAGCGCCTAAGCGATCACCTATGTTGACATAGACGGCGCCTAACCTATCGCCTATGTGAGGCGGTGAGAATAGGCAATGGTATAAGCGGCTCCTAACCTGTCGCCTATGTTGATATAGGCGGCGCCAAATCCATCGACTATGTTGACATAGGCGGCACCTAACCTATCGCCTAAGTGAGACAGTGAGCATACATAATGGTTTAAGCGGCGCCTAACCTATTGCCTATGATGACATAGGTATCGCTTATGGCATCGCTTATGTTTACATAGGCAGATCCTAACCTATCGCCTATGTGAGGCAGCGAGCATAGGAAATAGTATAAGCGGCGCCTAACCTATCGCCTATGTTGAGATACGTGGCGCCTAAGCCATTGCCTATGTTTATATATGCGGCGCCTAACCTATCGCCTAAGTGAGGCAGTAAGCATAGGCAATGGTATAAGGGACGCCTAACCTATCACCTATGTTGATATTAGTCACTCCTATGGCATCGCCTATGTTTACATAGGCGGCGCATAACTTATCGCCTAAGTGAAGCAGCTAGCATAGACAAGGGTATATGCGGCGCCTAACCTATCGCCTATGTTGATATTCGTGGTGCCTAAGCCATCACCTATGTTTAAATAGGCGGCGGCTAATCTGTCGCCTAAGTGAGGCAGTAAGCATAGGAAATGGTATAAGCGGCGCCTAACGTAACGCCTATGTTGATATAGGCAGCGCCTAAGCCATCGCCTATGTTAATGTAGGCGGTGCCTAACCTATCGCCTAATTGAGGCTGTGAGCATAGGCAATGGTATAAGCGGCGCCTAACCTATCGCCTATGTTTTTATAGGCGGCGCCTAAGCCATTGCCTATGTTGACATAGACGGAGCCTAACCTATCGCCAATGTCAGGCAGTGAGCATAGGCAATGGTATAAGCAGCGCCTAACCTATCGCCTATGTTGATATAGGAGGCGCCTAAATCTTGGCCTATGGTAACATAGGCGGCGCCTAACCTATTACCAAAGTGAGGCACTGGGCATACGCAATGGTATAAGCGGCCCCTAACCTATCGCCAATGTTGATATAGACAGCGCCTAAGCCATCGCCTATGTTGACATAGGCGGTGCCTAACCTATCGCCTAAGTGAGGTAGTGAGCATAGACAATGGTATAAGCGGCGCCTAACCAATCGCCTATGTTTATATAGGAGGCACCTATGCCATCGCCTAAGTTAGGAAGTGAGCATAGCCAATGGTATAAGCGGCGCCTAACCTATCGCCTATGTTGATATACATAGTGCCTAAGCTATCGCCTATGTTTAAATAGGCGGAGGCTAATCTGTCGCCTAAGTGAGGCAGTAAGCATAGGAAATGGTATAAGCGGCGCCTAACGTAACGCCTATGTTGATATAGGTAGCGCCTAAGACATCGCCAATGTTGACGTAGGCGGTGCCTAACCTATCGCCTAATTGAGGCTGTGAGCATAGGCAATGGTATAAGCGGCGCCTAACCTATCGACTATGTTGATATAGACGGAGCCTAACCTATCGCCTATGTCAGGTAGTGAACATAGGAAATGGTATAAGCGGCGCCTAACCTATTGCCTATTTTGATATAGGCAACGCCAAAGCCATCGTCTATGTTGACATAGGTGGCGCCTAACCTATCGCCTAAATGAGGCAGTGAGCATAGGCAATGGTATAAGCGGCGCCTAACCTATCGCCTATGTTGATATAGGAGGCGCCTAAACCTTGGCCTATGTTAACGGCGCCTAATCCATCACATATGTTGGCATAGGCGGCACCTAACCTATCGCCTATGTTGATATAGGCGGCTCCTACGCCATTGCGTATGTTGACATAGACAGAGCCTAACCTATCGCCTATGTCAGGCAGTGAGCATAGGAAATGGTATAAGCGGCGCCTAACCTATCGCCTATGTTGATATATGCGACGCCTAAGCCATCATCTATGTTGACATAGGCGGCACCTAACCTATCGCCTAAGTGAGGAAGTGAGCATAGGAAATGGTATAAGCGACGCCTAACCTATCGCCTATGTTGATATAGGAGGCGCCTAAACCTTCGCCTATGTTAACATAGGTGGCACCTAACCTATCGCACAAGTGAGCCACTGAGCATAGGTAATGGTATAAGCGGCGCCTAACCTATCGCCTATATTGATATAGGCAGTGCCTAATCCATCGCCTATGTTGACATAGGCGGCGCCTAACCTATCGCCTAAGTGAGGTAGTGAGCATAGAAAATGGTAAAAGCGGCGCCGAACCTATCGCCTATGTTGATATTGGAGGCACCTATACCATCGCCTAATTGAGGCAGTGAGCATAGCCAATGGTATAAGCGGCGCCTAACCTATCGCCTATGTTGATATAGGCGGTGCCTAAACGATCGCCTATGTTGACTTAGGCGTCGCATAACCTATCGCCAAAGTAAGGCGGTGAGCATAGGCAATGGTATAAGCGACGCATAACCAAAAGCCTATGTTGATATAGGTGGCGCCTAAGCCATTGCCTATGCTGACATAGACCGGTCCTAACCTATCACCTACGTGAGAAAGTGAGCATAGGTAATGGAATAAACAGCTCCTATCTATCGCCTATTTTTATATAGGTGGCGCCTAAGACATCACAAATGTTGACATAGAGGACGCCTAACCTATCACCTAAGTGAGGCAGTGAGCATAGGCAATATTATAAGCGGTGCCTAACCTATCTATTCTGATATAGACGGTGCCTAAGCCATCGCCTATGATGACATAGGCGGTGCCTAACCCATCGCCTATGTTGACGTAAGCGGTGCCTAACCTATCGCCTAATTAAGGCAGTGAGCATAGGAGATGGTATAAGCGGCGCCTAACCTATCGCCTATGTTGATATGGGCGGCGCCTACGCCATTGCCTATGTTGACATAGACGGAGCCTAACCTATCGCCTATGTCAGGCAGTGAGCATAGGAAATGGTTTAAGCGGCGCCTAACCTATCGCCCATGTTGATATAGGCGACGCCTAAGCCATCATCTATGTTGACATAGGCGGCGCCAAACATATCACCAAAGTGAGGCAGTGAGCATAGGCAATGGTATAAGCGGCGCCTAACCTATCGCCTATGTTCATATAGGAGGCGCCTAAACCATCGCCTATATTAACATAGGTGGCGCCTAACCTATCGCCAATGTGAGGCACTATGCATAGGCAATGGTATAAGAGGCGCCTAACCTATCCCCTATGTTGATATAGGCAGCGCCTAATCCATCGCCTATGTTGACATAGGCGGCGCCTAACCTATCGCCTAAGTGAGGTAGTGAGCATTGACAATAGTATAAGCGGCACCAAACCTATCACCTATGTTGTTATAGGAGGCTCCTATGCCATCGCCTAAGTGAGGGAGTGAGCATAGCCAATGGTATAAACGACGCCTAACCTATCGCCTATGTTGATATAGGCGGCGCCTAAGCGATCGCCTATGTTGACTTAGGCGGCGCATAACCTATCGCCTAAGTAAGGCGGTGAGCATAGGCAATCGTATAAGCGGCGCATAACAAATAGCCTATGTTTATATAGGTGGCGCCTAGGCCATTGCCCATGTTGACATAGACCGAGCCTAACCGATCTCCTACGTGAGAAAGTCAGCATAGGTAATGGAATAAGCATCTCCTATCTATCGCATATTTTCATATAGGTAGCACCTAAGCCATCACCTATGATGACATAGAAGGCGCCTAAACTATCGCCTAAGTGAGGCAGTGAGCATAGGCAATGGTATAAGCGGTGCCTAACCTATCGCCTATGCTGATATAGACGGCGCCTAAGCCATTGCCTATGTTGACATAGGCGGTGCCTAACCTATCGCCTAATTGAGGCAGTGAGCATGGGAAATGGTATAAGGGGTGCCTAACCTACCGCCTATGTTGATATAGGTGGCGCCTAATCCATCACCTATTTTGACATAGGCGGAGCCTAACCTACCACCTATGTGAGGCAGTGAGAATAGGCAATGGTATAACCGGTGCCTAACCTATGGCCAATGTTGATATAGGTGGTGCCTAAGCCTTCGCCTATGTTGACATAGGTGGCTCCTAACCTATCACCTAAGTGAGGCAGTGAGCATAGGCAATGGTATAAGCGGCGCCTAACCTATCGCCTATGTTGATATAGGCGGCGCCTAACCCATCACCTATGTTGACATAGACGACGCCTAAGCTATCGCCTATGTTGATATAGGCAGCACCATATCCATTGTCTCTTTTGTCATAGGCGGCATCTAACCAATCGCCTAAGTGAGGCAGTGAGCATAGAAAATGGTATAAGTGGCGCCTAACCTATCACCTATGATGATATAGGCGGAGCCTAAGCGATCGACTATGTTGACATAGGCGGCGCCTAACCTATCCCCTATGTTGATATAGGCGGAGCCTAAGCGATCGACTATGTTGACATAGGCGGCGCCTAACCTATCTCCAAAGTAAGGCGGTGAGCATATGCAATGGTATAAGTGGCCCCTAACCTGTCTCCTATGTTGGTATAGACGACGCCTAATCCATTGACTATGTTGACATAGGCGCCTAACCTATCGCCTAAGTGAGGCAGTGAGCATAGGTAATGGTATAAGCGGCGCCTAAACTATCGCCTAAGTGAGGAAGTGAGCATAGCTAATGGGATAAGCGGCGCCTAACCTATCGCCAATGTTGATATAGGCGGCCCCTAACCTATCGCCTAAGTGAGGGGGTGAGAATAGGCAATGGTATAAGCGGCGCCTAACCTATCGCCTATGTTGATATAAGCGGCGCCTAATCCATCGACTATGTTGACATAGGCGGCACCTAACCTATCGCCTAACTGAGGCAGTTAGCATAGGCAATGGTATAAGCGGCGCCTAACCTGTCGCCTATGTTCATATATGCGTCGCCTAATCCATCGACTATGTTGACATAGGCGGCACCTATCCTATCGCCTAAGTGAGGCAGTAAGCATAGGCAATGGTATAAGCGGCGCCTAACCTATCGACAATGTTGATATAGGCGGCACCTAAGCAATCGCCTATGTTCACGTAGGCGGTGCCTAACCTATCGCCTAATTGAGGCAGTGACCATAGGCAATGGTATAAGCGTCGCCTAATCTATCGCCTATGTTGTTATAGGCGGCGCCTAAACCATCGCCTATATTAACATAGGTGGAACCTAACCTATCGCCTAAGTGACGCAGTGAGAATAGGCAATTATATAATCGGTGCCTAACCTATCGCCTATGTTGATATAGGCGGCGCCTAAGCCATCGCCTATCATGACATATGTGGCACCTAACCTATCGCCTAAGTGTGGCAGTGAGCATAGGCAATGTTATAAGCGGCGCCTAACCTATCTCCTATGTTGATATAGGCGGAACCTAAGCCATCGCCTATGTTGACATAGGCGGCGCCTAACCTATCGCCTATGTTGATATAGGAAACACCATATCCATTGCCTTTATTGACATAGGCAGCGTCTAACCTATCGCCTAACTGAGGCAGTGAGCATAGACATTGGTATAAGCGGTGCCTAACCTATCACCTATGTTGATATAGGCGGCACCTAAGCCATCGCCTAAGTGAGGAAGTTAACAAAGGCAATGGTATAAACGGCGCCTAACCTATCCCCTGTGTTGATATAGACGGAGCCTAAGCGATCTCCTTTGTAGACATAGGCGGCGCCTAACCTATCTCCTAAGTAAGGCGGTGAGCATAGGTAATGGTATAAGCGGCGTGTAACCTGTCGCCTATGATGGTATAGGCGGCGCCTAATACATCGACTATATTGAAATAGGCGGCACCTAACCTATCGCCTAAGTGAGGCAGTGAGCATAGGTAATGGTATAAGCGGCGCCTAACCTATCGCCAATGTTGATATAGGTGGCGCTTATGGCATCGCTTATGTTTACATAGGCGGTTCCTAACCTATCACCTAAGTGAGGCAGCAAGCATAGGCAATGGTATAAGCGGCGCCTAACATATCGCCTATATTGATATAGATGGCGCCTAAGCCATTGCCTATGTTTATATATGTGGCGCCCAACCTATTACCTAAGTGAGGCAGTAAGCATTGGCAATGGTATAAGCGGTGCCTAAGCCATCGCCTAGGTCGACGTAGGCGTCGCCTAACCTATCGTCTATGTTGATATAGGTGGCGCCTAATCCATCGCCTATATTGACATAGGCGGCCCCTAACCTATCGCCTAAGTGAGGCAGCGAGAATAGGTAATGGTATAAGCGACACCTAACCTATCGCCTATTTTGATATAGGTGGCGCCTATGGCATCTCCTATGTTTACATAGGCGGCGCCTAACCTGTCGCCTATGTTGATATAGGTGGCACCTATGGCATCTTCTATGTTTACATAGGCGACGCCTATCCTATCGCCTTAGTGAGGTAGCAAGCATATGCAATGGTATAAGCGGTGCCTAACCTATCACCTATGTTGATATAGGCGGCACCTAAGCCATCGCCTAAGTGAGGCAGTTAGCAAAGGCAATGGTATAAACGGCACCTAACCTATCCCCTGTGTTGATATAGGCGGAGCCTAAGCGATCTCCTATGTAGACATAGGCGGCGCCTAACCTATCTCCTAAGTAAGGCGGTGAGCATAGGTAATGGTATAAGCGGCGTGTTACCTGTCGCCTATGTTGGTATAGGTGGTGACTAATACATCGACTATATTGACTTAGGCGGCACCTAACCTATCGCCTAAGTGAGGCAGTGAGCATAGGTAATGGTATAAGCGGCGCCTAACCTATCGCCAATGTTGATATAGGTGGCGCCTATGGCATCGCTTATGTTTACATAGGCGGTGCCTAACCTATCACCTAAGTGAGGCAGCGAGCATAGGCAATGGTATAAGCGGCGCCTAACATATCGCCTATATTGATATACATGGCGCCTAAGCCATTGCCTATGTTTATATATGCGACGCCCAACCTATCGCCTAAGTGAGGCAGTAAGCATAGGCAATGGTATAAGCTGTGCCTATGCCATCGCCTATGTTGACGTAGCCGTCGCCTAACCTATCGTCTATGTTGATATAGGCGGCGCATAAGCCATCGCCTATATTGACATAGGCGGCACCTAACCTATCGCCTAAGTGAGTCAGTGAGCATAGGTAATGGTATAAGCGAAGCCTAACCTATCGCCTATGTTGATATAGGTGGCGCCTATGGCATCTCCTATGTTTACATAGGCGGCGCCTAACCTATCGCCTATGTTGATATAGGTGGCACCTATGGCATCTCCTATGTTTACATAGGCGGCGCCTATCCTATCGCCTTAGTGAGGCAGCAAGCATATGCAATGGTATAAGCGGCGCCTAACCTATCGTCAATGATGATATAGGCGGAGCCTATGCCATCGCCTATGTTCACGTAGGCGGTGCCTAACCTATCGCCTTATTGAGGCAGTGACCATAGGCAATGGTATAAGCGTCGCATAACCTATCGCCTATGTTGTTATAGGCGGCGCCTAAGCCATCTCCTATATTAACATAGGTGGAACCTAACCTATCGCCTAAGTGAGGCAGTGAGAATAGAAATGGTATAACCGGTGCCTAACCTATCGCCTATGTTGATATAGGTGGCGCCTAAGCCATCGCCTATCATGACATAGGTGGCGCCTAACCTATCACCTAAGTTAGGCAGTGAGCATAGGCAATGGTATAAGCAGCGCCTAACCTATCGCCTATGTTGATATAGGCGGCGCCTAAGCGATCGTCTATGTTGACATAGGCGGTGCCTAACCTATCGCCTATGTTGATATAGGCAACACCATATCCATTGCCTTAGATGACATAGGCGGCGTCTAACCTATCGCCTAACTGAGGAAGTGAGCATAGACAATGGTATAAGCGGTGCCTAACCTATCACCTATGATGATATAGGCAACACCATATCCATTGCCTTAGTTGACATAGGCGGCGTCTAACCTATCGCCTAACCGAGGCAGTGAGCATAGACAATGGTATTAGCGGTACCTAGCCTATCACCTATGTTGATATAGGAGGCACCTAAGCCATCGCCTAAGTGAGGCAGTTAGCATAGGCAATGGTATAAACGGCGCCAAACCTATCGCCTGTGTTGATATAGGCGGAGCCTAAGCGATAGCCTATGTAGACATAGGCAGCGCCTAACCTATCTCCTAAGTAAGGCGGTGATCGTAGGTAATGGTATAAGCGGCGTGTAACCTGTCGCCTATGATGGTATAGGCGGCGCCTAATACATCGACTATATTGACATAGGTGACACCTAACCTATCGCCTAAGTGAGGAAGTGAGCATAGGTAATGGTATAATTGGCGCCTAACCTATCACGAATGTTGATATAGGTGGCGCTTATGGCATCGCTTATGTTTACATAGGCGGTGCCTAACCTATCACCTAAGTGAGGCAGCGAGCATAGGCAATGGTATAAGCGGCGCCTAACATATCGCCTTTATTGATATACGTGGCGCCTAAGCCATTGCCTATTTTTATATATGCGGCGCCCAACCTATCGCCTAAGTTAGGCAGTAAGCATAGGCAATGGTATAAGCGGTGCCTAACCTATCACCAATGATGATACAGGCGGCGCCTAAGCCATCACCTATGTTGATGTAGGCGGTGCCTAACCTATCGGCTAATTGAGGCAGTGACCATAGGCAATGGTATAAACGTCGCCTAACCTATAGCCTATGTTGATATAGGCGGCGCCTAAGCCATCACCTATATTGACATAGGCGGCACCTAACCTATCACCAAAGTGAGGCAGTGAGCATAGGTAATGGTATAAGCGACGCCTAACCTACCACCTATGTTGATATAGGTGGCGCATATGTCATCTCCTATGTTTACATAGGCGGCGCCTAACCTATTGCCTATGTTTATATAGGTGGCACCTATGGCATCTCCTATGTTTACATAGGCGGCGCCTAACCTATCGCCTAAGTGAGGCAGCAAGCATATGCAATGGTATAAGCGGCGCCTAACCTATCGCCTATGATGATATAGGTGGCCCCTAAGCGATCGCCTATGTTGACATAGTCGGCACCTAACCTATCGCCTAAGTGAGGCGGTGAGAATTGGCAATGGTATAAGTGGAGCCTAACCTGTCGCCTATGTTGATATATACGGCGCCTAATCCATCGACTATGTTGACATAGGCGGCACCTAACCTATCTCCTAAGTGAGGTAGTGAGCATAGGTAATGGTATAAGCAGCGCCTAACCTATCGCCTATGTTGATATAGGTGGCGCCTATGGCATCGCTTATGTTTACATAGGCGGCGCCTAACCTATCGCCTAAGTGAGGCAGCGAGGATAGGCAATGGTATAAGCGGCGCCTAACCTATTACCTATGTTGACATACGTGGCGCCTAAGACATTGCCTATGTTTATATATGCGACGCCTAACCTATCGCCTAAGTGAGGAAGTAAGCATAGGCAACGTTATTAGCGGCCCCTAAACTGCCGCCTATGTTGATATAGGCGGCACCTAATCCATCGCATATGTTGACATAGGCGGCACCTAACCTATCGCCTAAGGCAGTGAGCATACTTAATGGTATAAGTGGCGCCTAACCTATCGCGTATGTTGATACTGGCGGTGCCTAAGCGATCGCCTAAGTTAGGTAGTGAGCATAGCCAATGGTATAAGCGGCGCCTAACCTATCGCCTATGTTGATACAGGCGGCGCATAAGCGATCGCGTATGTTGACTTAGGCGAAGCCTAACCTATCGCCTAAGTAAGGCGGTGATCATAGGCAATGGTATAATCTACGCATAACCTATCGCCTATGTTGATATAGGTGGCGCCTAAGCCATTGCCTATGTTGACATATTCCGAGCCTAACCTATCGCCTAAGTGAGAAAGTGAGCATAGGTAATGGTATAAGCGGGGCCTGACCGATCGCCTATGTTGATATAGGTGGCTCCTAATCCATCACCTATGTTGTCATAGGAGGCGCCTAACCTATCGCCTAAGTAAGGCAATGAGCATAAGCAATGGTATAAGCGGCGCCTAACCTATCGCCTATGTTGATATAGGTGGCGCCTTTGGCATCTCCTATGTTTTCATAGGCGGAGCCTAACCTCTTTCCTTAGTGAGGCAGCAAGGATAGACAATGGTATAAGAGGCGCCTAACCTATCGCCTATGTTTATATAGGCGGCGCCTAAGCGATCGCGTATGCTGACATTGGCGGTTCCTAACATATCACCAAATTGAGGTAGTGAGCATAGGCAATGATATAAGCGGCGCCTAACCTATCTCCTATGTTGATATAGGCGGTGCCTAAGCCATCGCCTATGTTGACATAGGCGGATCCTTACCTATCACATAAGTAAGGCAGTGAGCATAGGTAATGGTATAAGCGGCGCCTAGCCTATCGCCTATGTTGATATAAGTGGCGCCTATGGCATCTCCTATGTTTACATAGGCGGCGCCTAACCTATCGCCTTAGTGAGGCAGCAAGAATAGGCAATGGTATAAGCGGCGCCTAACCTATCGCCTATGTTGATATAAGCGGTGCCTAAGCGATCGCCAATGATGACATAGGCGGAACCTAACCTATCTCCTAAGTCAGGCGGTGAGAATAGGCAATGGTATAAGCGGCGCCTAACCTGTTGCCTATGTTAATATAGGTGGCACATAATCCATCGACTATGTTGACATAGGCGGCACCAAACCTATCACCTAAGTGAGGCAATGAGCATAGGTAATGGTATAAGCGGAGCCTAACCTATCACCTATGTTGATATAGGTGGCGCCAATGGCATCGCTTATGTTTACATAGACGGCGTCTAACCTATTGCCTAAGTGAGGCAGCGAGCATAGGCAATGGTATAAGCGGCGCCTAACCTATCGCCTATGTTGACATACGTGGCTCTTAAGCCATTGCCTATGTTTATATATGCGGCGCCTAAACTATCGCCTAAGTGAGGCAGTAAGCATAGAAAATGGTATAAGCGGCGCCTAACCTGTCGCCTATGTTGATATAGGCGGCGCTTAATCCATCGCATATGTTGACATAGGCGGCACCTAACCTATCATGTAATTGAGGCAGTGAGCATAGGTAATGGTATAAGCGGCGCCTAACCTATCGCCTATGTTGATATAGGTGGCGCCTATGGCATCGCCTATGTTTACTTAGGCGGCGCCTAACGTATCGCCTAAGTGAGGCAGCAAGCATAGGCAATGGTATAAGCAGCGCCTAACCTATCTCCTATGTTAATATAGGTGGCGCCTAATCCATTGCCTATGTTAACATAGATGGAGCCTAACCTATCGCCTAAGTGAGGCAGTGAGTATAGGAAATGGTATAAGCGGCACCTAAACTATCGCCTATGTTGATATAGGAGGCACCTAAACAAACGTCTATGTTAACATAGGCGGCGCCTAACCTATCGCCAAATTGAGGCACTGAGCATAGGCAATGGTATAAGCGGCACCTAACTAATCGCCTATGTTGATATAGGCAGTGCCTATGCCATCGCCTATGTTGACATAGGCGGCGCCTTACCTATTTCCTAAGTGAGGTAGTGAGCATAGAAAATGGTATAAGCGGCGCCTAAACTATCGCCTATGTTGATATAGGCGGCACCTAAGCCATCGCCTAAGTAAGGCAGAGAGCATAGCAAATGGTATAAGCGCCGCCTAACCTATCGAGTAAGTAAGGCGGTGAGCATAGGCAATGGTATAAGCTGTTCATAACCTATCGCCTATGTTGATACAGGTGGTGCCTACGCTATTTCCTATGTTGATATAGACGGAGCCTAACCTATCCGCTAAGTTAGGCAGTGAGCTTAGGTAATGGTATAAGCGGAGCCTAACCTATCGCCTATGTTGATATAGGTGGCACGTAAGCCATCACCTATGTTGACATAGAAGGCACATAACATATCGCCTAAGTGAGGCAGTGATCATAGGCAATGGTATAAGCGGTGCCTAACCTATTGCCTATGTTGATAAAGACGACGCCTAAGACATCGCATATGTTGACATAAGCGGTGCCTAACCTATCACCTAATTGAGGCAGTGAGCATAGGAAATGGTATAAGCGACGCCTAACATATCGCCTATGTTGATATAGGTGGCGCCTAAGCCATCACCTATGTTGACATAGGCGGAGCATAACCTATTACCTATGTGAGGCAGTGAGAATAGGCAATTGTATAACCAGCGCCTAACCTATCGCCTATGTTGATATAGGCGGCGCCTAGTTCATCACCTATGTTGACATAGGCGGCGCCTAACCTCTCCCCTATGTGAGGCGGTGAGCATAGGAAATGGTGTAAGCGGCACCTAACCTTTCGCCTATGTTGGTATAGGCGGCTCCTAATCCATCGATTATGTTGACATAGGCGATACCTAACCTATCGCCTAAGTGAGGCAGTGTGAATAGGTAATGGTATAAGCGGCGCCTAACCTGTCGCCTATGTTGAAATACGTGGTACCTAAGCCATTGCCTATGTTTATATATACGGCGCCTAACCTATCGCCTAAGTGAGGCAGTAAGCATAGTCAATGGTATATGCGGCGCCTAACCTATCGCCTATGTGAGGCAGTTAGAATAGGCTATGGTATAACCAGCGCCTAACCTATCGCCTATGTTGATATAGGCGGTGCGTAGTCCATCGCCAATGTTGACTTAGGCGGCGCCTAACCTATAACCTAAGTGAGGCAGTGAGAATAGGCAATGTTATAAGCGGCGCCTAACGTATCGCCTATGTTGACATAGGCGGCGCCTAACCTATCGCCTATGTTGATATAGGCGACGCCTAATCCATTGCCTATGTTGATATAGACGGAGCCTATCCTATCACCTAAGTGAGGCAGTGAGCATAGGTAATGGTATAAGCGACGCCTAACCTATCGCCTATGTTGATATAGGTGGCGCCTAAGCAATAACCTATGTTGTCATAGAAGGCGCCTAACCTATCGCCTAACTGAGGCAGTGAGCATAGGCAATGGTATAAGCGGTTCCTAACCTATCGCCTATGTTGATATAGGCGGCGCCTAAGACATCGCCTATGTTGACATAGGCGGTGCCTAACCTATCGCCTAATTGAGGCAGTGAGCATAGGAAATGGTATAAGTGACACCTAGCCTATCGCCTAAGTTGATATACGTGGCGCCTAAGCCATCACCTATGTTGACATAGGTGGAGCCTAACCTATTACCTATGTGAGGCAGTGAGAATAGGCAATGGTATAACCAGCGCCTAACCTATTGCCTATGTTGAAATCGGCGACGCCTAGTCCATTGCCTATGTTGACAGAGGTGGCGCCTAACCTATAACCTATGTGAGGCAGTGATCATAGGCAATGGTATAAGAGGCACCTAACCTATCGCCTCTGTTGACATAGGCGGCGCCTAACCTATCGCCTATGTTGATATAGGCAGCACCATATCCATTGCCTATGTTGACATAGGCGGCACCTAACCTATCTCCTAAGGGAGGCAATTAGCATAGGTAATGGTATAAGCGGCGCCTAACCTATCGCCTATGTTGATATACGTGGTGCCTAAGCCATTGCCTATGTTTATATATGCGGCGCCTAACCTATTGCCTAAGTGAGGCAGTAACCATAGGCAATGGTATAAGCGACGCCTAACCTATCGCCTATGTTGATATAGGCGGCGCCTAAGCCATCGCCTATATTGATGTAGGCGGTGCCTAACCTATCGCCTAATTGAGGCAATGAGCATAGGCAATGGTATAAGCAGCGCCTAACCTATCTCCTATGTTGATATAGGCGGCGCCTAAGCCATCGCCTATATTGACATAGGCGGCATCTAACCTATCACCTAAGTGAGGCATTGAGCATAGGTAATTGTATAAGCGGCGCCTAAACTATCACCTATTTTTATATAGGTGGCGCCTATGGAATATCCTATGTTTACATAGGCAGTGCCTAACCTATTTCCTTAGTGAGGCAGCACGCATAGGCAATGGTATAAGCGACGCCAAACCTATCGCCTATGTTGATATTGGCGGCGCCTTAGCGATCGCCTATGTTGACATAGACGGAGCCTAACCTATCGCCAAAGTGAGTCGGTGAGAATAGGCAATGGTATAAGCGGCGCCTAACTTGTCGCCTATGTTGATATAGGCGGCACCTAACCTATCGCCTAAGTGAGGCAGTGAGCATAGGTAATGGTTTAAGCGGTGCCTAACCTATCGCCTATGTTGACATAGGTGGTGCTTATGGCATCGCTTATGTTTACATAGGCAGAGCCTAACCTATCTCCCAAGTGAAGTAGTGAGGATAGGCAATGGTATAAGCGGCGCCTAACCTATCGCCTATGTTGACATAGGTGGCGCCTAAGCCATTGAATATGTTTATATATGCGGCGCCTAAGTGAGGCAGTAAGCATAGGCAATGGTATAAGCGGCCCCTAACCTGTCGCCAATGTTGATAAACGCAACGCCTAATCCATCGCATATGTTGACATAGGCGGCACCTAACCTATTGCCTAAGGCAGTGAGCATTGGTAATGGTATAAGCGACGCCTAACCTATCGCCTATGTTGATATAGGTGGCGCCTATGGCATCGCCTATGTTTACAAAGGCGGCGCCTAACTTATCTCCTAAGTGAGGCAGCGAGCATAGGCAATGGTATATGCAGCGCCTAACCTATTGCCTATGTTGATATACGTGGAGCCTAAGCCATCGCCTATGTTTAAATAGGCGGCGGCTAATCTATCGCCTAAGTGAGGCAGTAAGCATAGGCAATGGTATATGAGCCGCCTAACCTAACGCCTATGTTGATATAGGCAGCGCCAAGCCATCGCCTATGTTTACGTAGGCGGTGCCTAACCTATCGCCTAATTGAGGCAGTGAGCATTGGCAATGGTTTAAGCGACACCTAACCAATCGCCTATGTTGATATAGGAGGCGGCTAAACCATCGCCTATGTTGATATAGGCAGCACCTAAGCCATCGCCTAAGTGAGGTAGTGAGCATAGACAATGGTATAAGCGGCGCCTAACCTATCGCCTATGTTGATATAGGAGGCACTTATGCCATCGCCTAAGTTAGGCAGTGAGCATCGCCAATGGTATAAGCGGCGCCAAACCTATCGCCTATGTTTATATAGGCGGCGCCTAAGCGATCGCCTATGTTGACTTAGGCGACGCCTAACCTATCGCCTAAGTAAGGCGGTGAGCATTGGCAATGGTACAAGCGGCGCATAACCAATCGCCTATGCTGATATAGTTGAAGCCTAAGCCATTGCCTATGTTGACATAGACTGAGCCTAACCTATCGCCTAAGTGAGTAAGTTAGCATAGGTAATGGTATAAGCGGCGCCTAACCTATCGCCTACGTTGATATAGGTGGCGCCTAAGCCATCACATATGTTGACATAGGAGGCGCCTAACCTATCGCCTAAGTGAGGCATTGAGCATAGGCAATAGTTTAAGTGGCACCTAACCTATCGCCTCTGTTGATATAGGTGGCGCCTATGGCATCTCCTATGTTTACATAGACGGCGCCTAACCTATCGCCTTAGTGAGGCAGCAAGCATAGGCAATGGTATAAGCGGCACCTAACCTATCGCCTATGTTGATATAAGCGGTCGTCTATGTTGACATAAGCGGTGCCTAACCTATCGCCTAAGTGAGGCGGTGAGCATAGACAATTGTATAAGCGGCGCCTAACCTGTCGCCTATGTTGATATAGGCGGCACCTAATCCATCGACTATGTAGACATAGATGGCACCTAACCTATCGCCTAAGTGAGGCAGTTAGTATAGGTAATGGTATAATCGGCCCCTAACCTATCGCCTATGTTGGTATAGGTGGCGCCTATGGCATCACTTATGTTTACATAGGCGGCGCTTAATCTATATCCTAAGTGAGGCGTTAAGCATAGGCAATGGTATAAGCGGCGCCTAACCTGACGCCTATATTGGTATAGGCGGCGCCTAATCAATCGACTATGATGACATAGGTGGCACCTAACCTATCGCCTAAGTGAGGCAGTGAGCATAGGTAATGGTATAAGCGGCGCCTAACCTATCGCCTATGTTGATATACGTGGTGGCTAAGCCATTGCCTATGTTTATATATGCGGTGCCTAACCTATCGCCTAAGTGAGGCAGTAAGAATAGGCAATGGTATAAGCGGCACCTAACCTATCGCCTATGTTGATATAGGCGGCGCCTAAGACATCGCCTAAGTTGATGTAGGCGGTGTCTAACCTATCGCCTAATTGAGGCAATCAGCATAGGCAATGGTATAAGCAACGCCTAACCTATCTCCTATGTTGATGTAGGAGGGGCCTAAGCCATCTCCTATATTGACATAGGCGGCACCTAACCTATCGCCTAAGTAAGAAGTGAGCATAGGTAATGGTTTAAGCAGCACCTAACCTGTCGCCGATGATTATATAGGTAGGGCCTATGGCATTTCCTTGGTTTACATAGGCAGCGCCTAACCTATTGCCTTAGTGAGGCAGCAAGCATAGGCAATGGTATAAGCGACGCCTAACCTATCGCCTATGTTGATATAGGCGGCGCCTAAGCAATCGCCTATGTTGACATAGACGGCGCCTAACCTATCGCCTAAGTGAGGCGGTGAGAATAGGCAATGGTATAAGCGGCTCCTAACACGTCGCCTATGATGATATAAGCGGCGCCAAATCCATCGACTATGCTGACATAGGCGGCACCTAACCTATCGCCTAAGGGAGACAGTGAGCATACGTAATGGTTTAAGTGGCGCCTAACCTATTACCTATATTGACATGCGTGGCGCTTATGGCATCGCTTATGTTTACATAGGCAGATCCTAACCTATCGTCTATGTGAGGCAGCGAGCATAGGCAATGGTATAAGCAGCGCCTAACCAATCTCCTATGTTGACATACGTGGCGCCTAAGCCATTGCCTATGTTTATATATGCGGCGCCTAACCTATCGCCTAAGTGAGGCAGTAAGCATAGACAATGGTATAAGGGACGACTAACCTATCACCTATGTTGATATTAGTCACTCCTATGGCATCGCCTATGTTTACATAGGCGGCGCCTAACTTATCGCCTAAGTGAAGCAGCTAGCATACACAATGGTATATGCGGCGCCTAACCTATCGCCTATGTTGATATACGTGGCGCCTAAGCCATCACCTATGTTTAAATAGGCGGCGGCTAATCTGTCGCCTAAGTGAGGCAGTAAGCATAGGAAATGGTATATGCGGCGCCTAATGTAACGCCTATGTTGATATAGGCAGCGCCTAAGCCATCGCCTATGTTGACGTAGGCGGTGCCTAGCCTATCGCCTAATTGAGGCTGTGAGCATAGAAAGTGGTATAAGCGGCGCCTAACCTATCGCCTATGTTGATATAGGCGGCGCCTAAGCCATTGCCTATGTTGACATAGACGGAGCCTAACCTATCGCCTATGTCAGGCAGTGAGCATAGGAAATGGTATAAGCGGCGCCTAACCTATCGCCTATGTTGATATAGGCGACGACTAAGCCATCGTCTATGTTGACATAGGCGGCGCCTAACCTATTGCCTAAGTAAGGCAGTGAGCATAGGCAATGGTATAAGCGGCGCCTAACCTATCGCCTTTGTTGATATAGGAGGCGCCTAAACCTTGGCCTATGTTAACATAGACGGCGCCTAACCTATTGCCAAAGTGAGGCACTGAGCATACGCAATGGTATAAGCGGACCCTAACTTATCGCCTATGTTGATATAGGCAGCGCCTAAGCCATCTCCTATGTTGACATAGGCGGCGCCTAACCTATCGCCTAAGTGAGGTAGTGAGCATAGACAATGGTATAAGCGGCGCCTAACCGATCGCCTATGTTGATATAGGAGGCACCTATGCCATTGCCTAAGTTAGGCAGTGAGCAATGCCAATGGTATAAGCGACGCCTAACCTATCGCCTATGTTGACTTAGGCGGCGCCTAACCGATCTCCTAAGTAAGGCGGTGAGAATAGGCCATGGTATAAGCGGCGCACAACCTACCGCCAATGTTGATATAGGTGGCGTCTAAGCCATTACCTATGTTGACATAGGCCGAGCCTAACCTATCGCCTAAGTGAGGAAGTGGCCATAGGTAATGGTATAAGCGGCGCCTAACCTGTCGCCTATGTTGTTATAGGCGGCGCCTAATCCATCGACTATGTTGTCATAGACGGCACCTAACCTATCGCGTAAGTGAGGAAGTGAGCATAGGTAATGGTATAAGCGGCGCCGAACCTATCGCTTATGTTGGTATAGGTGGCGCCTATGGCATCGCTTATGTTTACATAGGCGGCGCCTAACCTATCGCCTATGTGAGGCAGCGATCATAGGCAATGGTATAAGAGGCGCCTACCCGATCGCCTATGTTGACATACGTAGCGCCTAAGCCATTGCCTATGTTTATATATGTTGCGCCTAACCTATTGCCTAAGTCAGGCGGCGCCTAACCTAACGCCTATGTTGATATAGGCGGCGCCTAATCCATCGCATATCATGACATAGGAGGTGCCTAACCTATCGCCTAAGTGAGGTAGTGAGAATAGGCAATCATATAAGAGGCACCTAACCTATCGCCTATGTTGATATAGGCGGCGCCTAAGCCATCGCCTACGTTAACATATGCGGCGCCTAACCTATCGCCTAAGTGAGGATGTGATCATAGGCTATGGTATAAGCGGCGCCTAACCTATCGCCTATGTTGATATAGGTGGCGCCTATGGCATCGCCTATTATTACTTAGGCGGCGCCTAACGTATTGCCTAAGTGAGGCAGCAAGCATAGGCAATGGTATAAGCTGCGCCTTACCTATCGCCTATGTTGATATACGTGTCGCCTAAGACATTGCTTATGTTTATATATGCGGCGCCTAACCTATCGCCTAAGTGAGGCAGTATGCAGAGGCAATGCTATAAGCGGCGCCTTACTTAACGCCTATGTTGATATAGGCGGTGCCAAAGCCACTGCCTATGTTCATGTAGGTGGTGCCTAACCTATCGCCTAATTGAGGCAGTGAACATAGGCAATGGTATAAGTGGCGCCAAACCTAACTCCTATGTTAATATAGGCGGCGCCTAAGCCATTGCCTATGTTAACATAGATGGAGCCTAACCTATCGCCTAAGTGAGGCAGTGAGTATAGGAAATGGTATAAGAGACACCTAAACTATCGCCTATGTTGATAAAGGAGGTGCCTAAACCAACGCCTATGTTAACATAGGCGGCGACAAACCTATCGCCAAATTGAGGCACTGAGCATAGGTAATGGTATAAGCGGCACCTAATCAATCGCCTATGTTGATATAGGCAGCGCCTAAGCCATCGCCTATGTTGACATAGGCGGCGCCTAACCTATTACCTAAGTGAGGTAGTGAGCATAGAAAATGGTATAAGCAGCGCCTAAACTATCGCCTATGTTGATATAGGCGGCACCTAAGCCATCGCCGAAGTAAGGCAGAGATCATAGCAAATGGTATAAGCGGCACCTAACCTATCGCCTAAGTAAGGCAGTGAGCATAGGCAATGGTATAAGCTGCGCATAACCGATCGCCTATGTTGATATAGGTGGCGCCTACGCTATTGCCTATGTTGATATAGACGGAGCCTAACCTATCCCCTAAGTGAGGCAGTGAGCTTAGGTAATGGTATAAGCGGAGCCTAACCTATCGCCTATGTTGATATAGGTGGCGCGTATGCCATCACCTATGTTGACATAGAAGGCACATAACATATCGCCTAAGTGAGGCAGTGAGCATAGGCAATGGTATAAGCAGTGCCTAACGTAACGTCTATGTTGATAAAGACGGCGCCTAAGACATCGCCTATGTTGACATAAGCGGTGCCTAACATATTACCTAATTGAGGCAGTGAGCATAGGAAATGGTATAAGCGATGCCTAACCTATCGCCTATGTTGATATAGGTGGCGCCTAAGCCATCACCTATGTTGACATAGGCGGAGCATAACGTATTACCTATGTGAGGCAGTGAGAATAGGCAATTGTATAACCAGCGCCTAACCTATCGCCTATGTTGAAATAGGCGGCGCCTAGTTCATTGCCTATGTTGACATAGGCGGCGACTAACCTCTCCCCTAAGTGAGGCGGTGAGCATAGGCAATGGTATAAGCGGCGCCTAACCTTTCGCCTATGTTGGAATAGGCGGCTCCTAATCCAACGATTATGTTGACATAGGCGACACCTAACCTATCGCCTAAGTGAGGCAATGTGAATAGGTAATTGTATAAGCGGCGCCTAACCTATCGCCTATGTTGAAATACGTGGTGCCTAAGCCATTGCCTATGTTTATATATACGGCGCCTAACCTATCGCCTAAGTGAGGCAGTAAGCATAGGCAATGGTATATGCGGTGCCTAACCTATCACCTATGTGAGGCAGTGAGAATCGGCAATGGTATAACCAGCGCCTAACCTATCGCCTATGTTGATATAGGCGGTGCGTAGTCCATCGCCTATGTTGACTTAGGCGGCGCCTAACCTATAACCTAAGTGAGGTAGTGAGCATAGGCAATGTTATAAGCTGCGCCTAACGAATCGCCTATGTTGACATAGGCGGCGCCTAACCTATCGGCTATGTTGATATAGGCGACGCCTAATCCATTGCTAATGTTGACATAGACGGAGCCTATCCTATCGCCTAAGTGAGGCAGTGAGCATAGGTAAAGGTATAAGCGGCGCCTAACCAATCGCCTATGTTGATATAGGTGGCGCCTAAGCCATCACCTATGTTGACATAGAAGGCGCCTAACCTATCACCTAACTGAGGCAGTGAGCATACGCAATGGTATAAGAGGTTCCTAACCTATCGCCTATGTTGATATAGGAGGCGCCTAAGACATCGCCTATGTTGTCATAGGCGGTGCCTAACCTATCGCCTAATTGAGGCAGTGAGCATAGGAAATGGTATAAGCGGCACCTAGCCTATCGCCTAAGTTGATATAGGTGGCGCCTAAGCCATCACCTATGTTGACATAGGCGGAGCCTAACCTATTACCTATGTGAGGCAGTGAGAATAGGCAATTTTATAACCAGCGCATAACCTATTGCTTATGTTGATATAGGCGACGCCTAGTCCATTGCCTATGTTGATAGAGGCGGCGCCTAACCTATAACCTAAGTGAGGCAGTGAGCATAGGCATTGGTATAAGCGGCACCTAACCTATCGCCTATGTTGACATAGGCGGCGCCTAACCTATCGCCTATGTTGATATAGGCAGCACCATATCCATTGCCTATGTTGACATAGGCGGCGCCTAACCTATCGCCTAAGTGAGGTAGTGAGCATAGACAATGGTATAAGAGGCGCCTAACCTATCACCTATATTTATATAGGCGGCACCTAAGCCATCGCCTATGAGAGGCAGTTAGCATAGGCAATGGTATAAGAGGCGCCTAACCTATTGCCTAAGCGATCGCCTATGTTTACATAGGCGGCACCTAATCTATCTCCTAAGTGAGGCAGTGAGCATTGGCAATGGTTTAAGCGGCGCCTAACCTGTTGCCTATGTTGGTATAGGCGGCGCCTAATTCATCGACTATGTTGACATAGGCGGCACCTAACCTATCTCCTAAGTGAGGCAATTAGCATAGGTAATGGTATAAGCGGCGCCTAATCTATCGCCTATGTTGATATACCTGCTGCCTAAGACATTGCCTATGTTTATATATGTGGCGCCTAACCTATTGCCTAAGTGAGGCAGTAAGCATAGGCAATTGTACAAGCAACGCCTAACCTATCGCCTATGTTGATATAGGCGGCGCCTACGCTATCGCCTATGTTGATGTAGGCGGTGCCTAACCTATCTCCTAATTGAGGAAATGAGCATAGGCAATGGTATAAGCAGCGCCTAACCTATCTCCTATGTTAATATAGGCGGCGCCTAAGCCATCGCCTATATTGACATAGGCGGCACCTATCCTATCGCCTAAGTGAGCCAGTGAGCATAGGTAATTGTATAAGCGGCGCCTAAACTATCGCCTATTTTTATATAGGTGGCGCCTATGGAATCTCCTCTGTTTACATAGGAAGCGCCTAACCTATTGCCTTAGTGAGGCAGCAAGCATAGGCAATGGTATAAGCGACGCCAAACCTATCGCCTATGTTGATATTGGCGGCGCCTAAGCGATCGCCTATGTTGACATAGACGGAGCCTAACCTATCGCCTAAGTGAGTCGGTGAGAATAGGCAATGGTATAAGCGGCGCCTAACTTGTCGCCTATGTTGATATAGGCGGCACCTAACCTATCTCCTAAGTGAGGCAGTAAGCATAGGTAATGGTTTAAGCAACGCCTAACCTATCGCCTATGTTGACACTGGTGGTGCTTATGGCATCGCTTATGTTTACATAGGCAGAGCCTAACCTATCTCCTTAGTGAGGCAGCGAGGATAGGCAATGGTATAAGCGGCACCTAACCTATCGCCTATGTTGACATACGTGGCGCCTAAGCCATTGACAATGTTTATATATGCGGCGCCTAACCTATCGCCTAAGTGCGGCAGTAAGCATAGGCAATGGTATAACCGGCCCCTAACCTGTCGCCAATGTTGATAAACGCGACGCCTAATCCATCGCATATGTTGACATAGGCGGCACCTAACCTATTGCCTAAGGCAGTGAGCATTTGTAATGGTATAAGCGACGCCTAACCTATCGCCTATGTTTATATAGGTGGCACTTATGGCATCGCCTATGTTTACAAAGGCGGCGCCTAACTTATCTCCTAAGTGAGGCAGCTAGCATAGGGAATGGTATATGCAACGCCTAACCTATTGCATCTATTGATATACGTGGAGCCTAAGCCATCGCCTATGTTTAAATAGGCGGTGGCTAATCTATCGCCTAAGTGAGGCAGTAAGCATAGGCAATGGTATAAGAGGCGCCTAACCTAACGCCTATGTTGATATAGGCAGCGCTAAGCCATCGCCAATGTTGATGTAGGCGGTGCCTAGCCTATCGCCTAATTGACGCAGTGAGCATAGCAATGGTATAAGCGGCGCCTAACCAATCGCCTATGTTGATATAGGACGCGGCTAAACCATCGCCTATGTTAACATAGGCAGCGCCTAACCTTTCGCCAAAGTGAGGCACTGAGCATAGGCAATGGTATAAGCGGCGCCTAACCTATCGCCTATGCTTGTATAGGCAGCGCCTAAGCCATCGCCTATGTTGATATAGGCAGCGCCTAAGCCATCGCCTAAGTGAGGTAGTGAGCATAGACAATGGTATAAGTGGCGCCTAACCTATAGCCTATGTTGATATAGGAGGCACCTATGCCATCGCCTAAGTTAGGCAGTGAGCATAGCCAATGGTATAAGCGGCGCCAAACATATTGCCTATGATTATATAGGCGGTGCCTAAGCGATCGCCTATGTTGACTTATGCGGCGCCTAACCTATCGCCTAATTAAGGCGGTGAGCATAGGCAATGGTATAAGCGGCGCATAACCAATCGCCTATGTTGATATAGGTGAAGCCTAAGCCATTGCCTATGTTGACATAGACCGAGCCTAACCTATCGCCTAAGTGAGTAAGTGAGCATAGGTAATGGTATAAGCGGCGCCTAACCTATCGCCTACGTTGATATAGGTGGCTCCTAAGCCATCACCTATGTTGACATAGGAGGCGCCTAACCTACGCCTAAGTGAGGCATTGAGCATAGGCAATGGTTTAAGTGGCCCCTAACCTATCGCCTATGTTGATATAGGTGGCGCCTATGGCATCTTCTATGTTTTCATAGACGACGCCTAACCAATCGCGTTAGTGAGGCAGCAAGCATAGGCAATGGAATAAGCGGCACCTAACCTATCGCCTATGTTGATATAAGCGGTCAGTTATGTTGACATAAGCGGTGCCTAACCTATCGCCTAAGTTAGGCGGTGAGCATAGAAAATGGTATAAGCGGCGCCTAACCTGTCGCCTATGTTGATATAGGCGGCACCTAATCCATCGACTATGTTGACATAGATAGCACCTAACCTATCGCCTAAGTTAGGCAGTTAGTATAGGTAATGGTATAAGCGGCCCCTAACCTAGAGCCTATGTTGGTATAGGTGGCGCCTATGGCATCGCTTATGTTCACATAGGCGGCGCGTAATCTATATCCTAAGTGAGTCGGTGAGCATAGACAATGGTATAAGCGGCGCCTAACCTGTCGCCTATATTGGTATAGGCGGCGCCTAATCCATCGACTATGTTGACATAGGTGGCACCTAACCTATCACCTTAGTGAGGCAGTGAGCATAGGTAATGGTATAAGCGGTGCCCAACCTATCGCCAATGTTGATATACGTGGTGCCTAAGCCATTGCCTATGTTTATATATGCGACGCCTAACCTATCACCTAAGTGAGGAAGTAAGAATAGGCAATGGTATAAGCGGCGCCTAACCTATCGCCTATGTTGATATAGGCGGCGCCTAAGCCATCGCCTATGTTGATGTAGGCTTGTGCCTAACCTATCGCCTAATTGAGGCAATGAGCATAGGCAATTGTATAAGCGACGCCTAACCTATCTCCTATGTTGATGTAGGCGGGGCCTATGCCATCGCCAATATTGACATAGGCGGCACCTAACCTATCGCCTAACTAAGAAGTGAGCATAGGTAATGGTATAAGCGGCACCTAACCTATCGCCGATGTTTATATAGGTGGGGCCTATGGAATCTCCTTGGTTTACATAGGCAGCGCCTAACCTATTGCCTTAGTGAGGCAGCAAGTATAGGCAATGGTATAAGTGACGCCTAACCTATCGCCTATGTTGATATAGGCGGCGCCTAAGCGATCGCCTATGTTGACATAGACGGCGCCAAACCTATCGCCTAAGTGAGGCGGTGAGAATAGGCAATGGTATAAGCTACATCTAACCTATCGCCTATGTTGATATAGGCGGCGCCTAAGCGATCGCCTATGTTGCCATAGACGGCGCCTAACCTATCGCCTATGTGAGGCGGTGAGAATAGGCAATGGTATAAGCGGCTCCTAACCTGTCTCCTATATTGATATAGGCGGCGCCACATCCATCGACTATGTCAACAAAGGCGGCACCTAACCTATCGCCTAAGTGAGACAGTGAGCATACGTAATGGTTTAAGCAACGCCTAGCCTATTGCCTATGTTGACATAGGTGGCGCTTATGGCATCGCTTATGTTTACATAGGCAGATCCTAACCTATCGACTATGTGAGGCAGCGAGCATAGGCAATGGTATTAGCGGCGCCTAACCTATCGCCTATGTTGACATACGTGGGGCCTAAGCCATTGCCTATGTTTATATATGCGGCGCCAAACCTATCGCCTAAGTGAGGCAGTAAGCATAGGCAATGGTATAAGGGACGCCTAACCTATCACCTATGTTGATATTAGTCACTCCTATGGCATCGCCTATGTTTACATAGGCGGCGCCTAACTTATCGCCTAAGTGAAGCAGCTAGCATGGACAATGGTATATGCGGCGCCTAACCTATCGCCTATGTTGATATACGTGGTGCCTAAGCTATCGCCTATGTTTAAATAGGAGGCGGCTAATCTGTCGCCTAAGTGAGGCAGTAAGCATAGGAAATGGTATAAGTGGTGCCTAACGTAACGCCTATGTTGATATAGGTAGCGCCTAAGACATCGCCTATGTTGACGTAGGCAGTGCCTAACCTATCGCCTAATTGAGGCTGTGAGCATAGGCAATGGTATAAGCAGCACCTAACCTATCGCCTATGTTGATATAGACGGAGCCTAACCTATCGCCTATGTCAGGTTGTGAGCATAGGAAATGGTATAAGCGGCGCCTTACCTATCGCCTATGTTGATATAGGCGACGCCTAAGCCATCGTCTATGTTGACATAAGTGGCGCCTAACCTATCGCCTAAGTGAGGCAGTGAGCATAGGCAATGGTATAAGCGATGCCTAACCTATCGCCTATGTTGATATAGGAGGCGCCTAAACCTTGGCCTATGTTAACATAGGCGGCGCCTAACCTATTGCCAAAGTGAGGCACTAAGCATACGCAATGGTATAAGAGGCCCCTAACCTATCGCCTATGTTGATATAGGCAGCGCCTAAGCCATCGCCTATGTTGACATAGGCGGCGCCTAACCTATCGCCTAACTGAGGTAGTGAGCATAGACAATGGTATATGCGGCGCCTAACCGATCGCCTATGTTGATATAGGAGGCACCTATGCCATCGCCTAAGTTAGGCAGTGAGCATAGCCAATGGTATATGCGGCGCCTAACCTATCGCCTATGTTGATATAGGCGCCGCCTAAGCGATCGCCTATGTTGACTTAGGCGGCGCCTAACCTATCGCCTAAGTAAGGCGGTGAGAATAGGCCATGGTATAAGCGGCGCACAACCTACCGCCTATTTTGATATAGGTGGTGCCTAAGCCATTACCTATGTTGACCTAGGCCGAGCCTAACCTATCGCCTAAGTGAGGAAGTGGCCATAGGTAAGGTATAAGCGGCGCCTAACCTGTCGCCTATGTTGTTATAGGTGGCACCTAATCCATCGTCTATGTTGTCATAGACGGCACCTAACCTATCACCTAAGTGAGGCAGTGAGCATAGGTAATGGTATA
The DNA here is from genome assembly GCA_030864215.1 of Capsicum pubescens. NCBI lineage: Eukaryota > Viridiplantae > Streptophyta > Magnoliopsida > Solanales > Solanaceae > Capsicum > Capsicum pubescens. The sequence goes on from CM061538.1 coordinate 40,738,802, forward strand.
AGCGGCACCGAACCTATCGGTTATGTTGGTATAGGTGGCGCCTATGGCATCGCTTATGTTTACATGGGCGGCGCCTAACCTATCGCCTATGTGAGGCAGTGAGCATAGGCAATGGTATAAGCGGCGCCTACCCTATCGCCTATGTTGACATACGTAGCGCCTAAGCCATTGCCTATGTTGATATAGGCGGCGCCTAATCCATCGCATATCTTGACATAGGAGGTGCCTAACCTATCGCCTAAGTGAGGCAGTGAGAATAGGAACTGGTATAAGCGGCACCTAACATATCGCCTATGTTGATATAGGCGGCGCCTAAGCCATCGCCTACATTAACATAGACGGCTCCTAACCTATCGCCTAAGTGAGGATGTGATCATAGGCTATGGTATAAGTGGCGCCTAACCTATCGCCTATGTTGATATAGGCGGCACCTGAGCCATCGCCTAAGTAAGGTAGTGAGCATAGCCAATGATATAATCAGCGCCTAACCTATCGCCTATGTTTATATATGTGGTGCCTAAGCGATCGCCTATGTTGAAATAGGCGGCGCCTAACCTATCGCCTAAGTAAGGCAGTGAGCATAGGCAATGGTATAAGCAGTGCATAACCTATTTCCTATGTTGATATACGTGGAGCCTAAGCCATCACCTATTGCCTATGTATTCCTAGACGGAGCCTAAGCTATCTTCTAAGTGAGGCAGTGAGCATAGGTAATGGTATAAGCGGCGCCTAACCTATCGCCTATGTTAATATAGGTGGCGCCTAAGACATCGCTTCTGTTGACATAGGAGGTGCCTAACCTATCGCCTATGTGAGGCAGTGAGCATAGGAAATGGTATAAGCGGCGCCTATCCTATCGCCTATGTTGATATAGGCGGCGCCTAAGCTATTGCCTATGTTGATATAGGTGGCGCCTAACCTATAGCCTAATTGAGGCAGTGAGCATAGGAAATGGTATTATCAGCACCTAAACTATCGCCTATGTTGATATAGGTGGCGCTTAAGCCATAACCTATGGTGACATAGGCGGAGCCTAACCTATCGCCTATGTGAGGCAGTGAGCATAGGCAATGGTATAAGCGGCACCTACCCTATCGCCCATGTTGATAAAGGCGGCGACTAAGCCATCGCTATGTTGACATAGGCGGCGCCTAACCTATCGCTTTAGTGAGGAGGTGAGCATAGGCAATGCTTTAAGCGGCGCCTAACCTGTCGCCTATGTTGGTATAGGCGGCGCCTAATCCATCGACTATGTTGACATAGGCGGCACCTAACCTATCGCCTAATTAAGGCAGTGAGAATAGGTAATGGTATAAGCGGCGCCTAACCTATCGTCTATGTTGATATAGGTGGCGCCTATGGCATCGCTTATGTTATCATAGATGGCGCCTAACCTATCGCCAAAGTGAGGAAGCGAGCATAGGCAATGGTATAAGCGGTGCCTAACCTATTGCCTATGTTGATATACATGGCGCCTAAGCCATTGCCTATGTTTATATATGCGACGCCTAACCTATCGCCTATGTGAGGCAGTAAGAATAGGCAATGGTATAAGCAGCGCCTTACCTATCGCCTATGTTGATATAGGCGGCACCTAACCCATCGCCTATGTTGACCTAGACGGAGCCTAACCTATCGCCTAAGTGAGTCGGTGAGAATACGCAATGGTATAAGCGGCGCCTAACTTGTCGCCTATGTTGATATAGGCGGCACCTAACCTATCGCCTAAGTGAGGCAGTGAGCATTGGTTATGGTTTAAGCGGCGCCTAACCTATCGCCTATGTTGACATAGGTGGTGCTTATGGCATCGCTTAGGTTTACATAGGAAGAGCCTAACCTATCTCCTAAGTGAGGCAGCGAGGATAGGCAATGGAATAACCGGCGCCTAACCTATCGCCTATGTTGACATACGTGGCGCCTAAGCCATTGACAATGTTTATATATGCGGCGCCTAACCTATTGCCTAAGTGAGGCAGTAAGCATAGGCAATGGTATAGGCGGCCCCTAACCTATCGCCAATATTGATAAAAGCGACGCCTAATCCATCGCATATGTTGACATAGTCGGCACCTAACCTATTGCCTAAGGTAGTGAGCATTGGTAATGGTATAAGCAACGCCTAACCTATCGCCTATGTTGATATAGGTGGTGCCAATGGCATCGCCTATGTTTACAAAGGCGGCGCCTAACTTATCTCCTAAGTGAGGCAGCTATCATAGGCAATGGTATATGCAGCGCCTAACCTATTACCTATGTTGATATACGTGGAGCCTAAGCCATCGCCTATGTTTAAATAGGTGACGGCTAATCTATTGCCTATGTGAGGCAGTAAGAATAGGCAATGGTATAAGAGGCGCCTAACCTAACGCCTATGTTGATATAGGCAGCACCAAGCCATCGCCTATGTTGATGTAGGCGGTCCCTAACCTATCACCTAATTGAGGCAGTGAGCATAGCCAATGGTATTAGCGGCGCCTAACCAATCGCCTATGTTGATATAGGAGACGGCTAAACCATCGCCTATGTTAACATAGGCGGCGCCTAACCTATCGCCAAAGTGAGGCACTGAGCATAGGCAATGGTATAAGCGGCGCCTAACCGATCGCCTATGTTGATATAGGTAGCGCCTAATCCATCGCCTATGTTGATATAGGCAGCGCCTAAGCCATCGCCTAAGTGAGGTAGTGAGCATAGACAATGGTATAAGCCATCGCCTATGTTGATATAGGCGGGGCCTAAGCCATCGCCTATATTGACATAAGCGGCACCTAACCTATCGCCTAAGTAAGAAGTTAGCATAGGTAATGGTATAAGCGGCGCCTAACCTATCGCCGATGTTTATATAGGTGGGGCCTATGGCATCTCCTTGGTTTACATAGGCAGCTCCTAACCTATTGCCTTAGTGAGGCAGCAAGCATAGGCAATGGTATATGCGATGCCTAACCTATCGCCTATGTTGATATAGGCGGCGCCTAAGCGATCGCCTATGTTGACATAGACGGCGCCTAACCTATCGCCTATGTGAGGCAGTGAGAATAGGCAATGGTATAAGCGGCTCCTAACCTGTCTCCTATGTTGATATAGGCGGCGCAAAATCCATCGACTATGTTGACATAGGCGTCACCTAACCTATCGCCTAAGTGAGACAGTGAGCATACGTAATGGTTTAAGCGGCGCCTAACCTATTGCCTATGTTGACATAGGTATCGCTTATGGCATCGCTTATGTTTACATAGGCAGATCCTAACCTATCGCCTATGTGAGGCAGCGAGCATAGGAAATGGTATAAGCGGCGCCTAACCTATCGCCTATGTTGAGATACGTGGCGCCTAAGGCATTGCCTATGTTTATATATGCGGCGCCTAACCTATCGCCTAAGTGAGGCAGTAAGCATAGGCAATGGTATAAGGGACTCCTAACATATCACCTATGTTGATATTAGTCACTCCTATGGCATCGCCTATGTTTACATAGGCGGCGCCTAACTTATCGCCTAAGTGAAGCAGCTAGCATAGACAAGGGTATATGCGGCGCCTAACCTATCGCCTATGTTGATATTCGTGGTGCCTAAACCATCACCTATGTTTAAATAGGCGGCGGCTAATCTGTCACCTAAGTGAGGCAGTAAGCATAGGAAATGGTATAAGCGGTGCCTAAAGTAACACCTATGTTGATATAGGCAGCGCCTAAGCCATCGCCTATGATGATGTAGGCGGTGCCTAACCTATCGCCTAATTGAGGTTGTGAGCATAGGCAATGGTATAAGCGGCGCCTAACCTATCGCCTATGTTGTTATAGGCGGCGCCTAAGCCATTGCCTATGTTGACATAGACGGAGCCTAACCTATCGCCAATGTCAGACAGTGAGCATAGGCAATGGTATAAGCAGCGCCTAACCTATCGCCTATGTTGATATAGGAGGCGCCTAAATCTTGGCCTATGTTAACAGAGACGGCGCCTAACCTATTACCAAAGTGAGGCACGGGGCATACGCAATGGTATAAGCGGCCCCTAACCTATCGCCAATGTTGATATAGGCAGCGCCTAAGCCATCGCCTATCTTGACATAGGCGGCGCCTAACCTATCGCCTAAGTGAGGTAGTGAGCATAGACAATGGTATAAGCGGCGCCGAACCGATCGCCTATGTTGATATAGGAGGCACCTATGCCATCGCCTAAGTTAGGCAGTGAGCATAGCCAATGGTATAAGCGGCGCCTAACCTATCGCCTATATTGATATAGGCGATGCCTAAGCGATCGCCTATGTTGACTTAGGCGGCGCCTAACCTATCACCTAAGTAAGGCGGTGAAAATAGGCCATGGTATAAACGGCACACAACCTACCGCCTATGTTGATATAGGTGGCGCCTAAGCCATTACCTATGTTGATCTAGGCCGAGCCTAACCTATCACCTAAGTGAGGAAGTGGCCATAGGTAATGGTATAAGCGGCGCCTAACCTGTCGCCAATGTTGTTATAGGCGGCGCCTAATCCATCGACTATGTTGTCATAGATGGCACCTAACCTATCGCCTAAGTGAGGCAGTGAGCATCGGCAATGGTATAAGCAGCGCCTAACCTATCGCCTATGTTGATATAGGAGGCGCCTAAATCTTGGCCTATGTTAACAGAGACGGCGCCTAACCTATTACCAAAGTGAGGCACTGGGCATACGCAATGGTATAAGCGGCCCCTAACCTATCGCCAATGTTGATATAGGCAGCGCCTAAGCCATCGCCTATGTTGACATAGGCGGCGCCTAACCTATCGCCTAAGTGAGGTAGTGAGCATAGACAATGGTATAAGCGGCGCCGAACCGATCGCCTATGTTGATATAGGAGGCACCTATGCCATCGCCTAAGTTAGGCAGTGAGCATAGCCAATGGTATAAGCGGCGCCTAACCTATCGCCTATGTTGATATAGGCGATGCCTAAGCGATCGCCTATGTTGACTTAGGCGGCGCCTAACCTATCACCTAAGTAAGGCGGTGAAAATAGGCCATGGTATAAACGGCACACAACCTACCGCCTATGTTGATATAGGTGGCGCCTAAGCCATTACCTATGTTGATCTAGGCCGATCCTAACCTATCACCTAAGTGAGGAAGTGGCCATAGGTAATGGTATAAGCGGCGCCTAACCTGTCGCCAATGTTGTTATAGGCGGCGCCTAATCCATCGACTATGTTGTCATAGATGGCACCTAACCTATCGCCTAAGTGAGGCAGTGAGCATCGGTAATGGTATAAGCGGCGCCGAACCTATCGCTTATGTTGGTATAGGTGGCGCCTATGGCATCGATCGCCTATGTGAGGAAGCGAGCATAGGCAATGGTATAAGCGGCGCCTACCCTATCGCCTATGTTGACATACGTAGCGCCTAAGCCATTGCCTATGTTTTTATATGCTGCGCCTAACCTATTGCCTAAGTCAGGCGGCGCCTAACCTGTCGCCTATGTTGATATAGGCGGCGCCTAATCCATCGCATATCTTGACATAGGAGGTGCCTAACCTATCGCCTAAGTGAAGCAGTGAGAATAGGCTATGGTATAAGCGGCACCTAACCTATCGCCTATGTTGATATAGGCGGCGCCTAAGCCATCGCCTACGTTAACATAGGCGGCGCCTAACCTATCACCTAAGTGAGGATGTGATCATAGGCTATGGTATAAGCGGTGCCTAACCTATCGCCTATGTTGATATAGGCGGCACGTAAGCCATCGCCTAAGTAAGGTAGTGAGCATAGCCAATGATATAATTGGCGCCTAACCTATCGCCTATGTTGATATTCGTGGTGCCTAAACCATCACCTATGTTTAAATAGGCGGCGGCTAATCTGTCACCTAAGTGAGGAAGTAAGCATAGGAAATGGTATAAGCGGTGCCTAAAGTAACACCTATGTTGATATAGGCAGCGCCTAAGCCATCGCCTATGATGATGTAGGCGGTGCCTAACCTATCGCCTAATTGAGGCTGTGAGCATAGGCAATGGTATAAGCGGCGCCTAACCTATCGCCTATGTTGTTATAGGCGGCGCCTAAGCCATTGCCTATGTTGACATAGACGGAGCCTAACCTATCGCCAATGTCAGACAGTGAGCATAGGCAATGGTATAAGCAGCGCCTAACCTATCGCCTATGTTGATATAGGAGGCGCCTAAATCTTGGCCTATGTTAACAGAGACGGCGCCTAACCTATTACCAAAGTGAGGCACGGGGCATACGCAATGGTATAAGCGGCCCCTAACCTATCGCCAATGTTGATATAGGCAGCGCCTAAGCCATCGCCTATGTTGACATAGGCGGCGCCTAACCTATCGCCTAAGTGAGGTAGTGAGCATAGACAATGGTGTAAGCGGCGCCGAACCGATCGCCTATGTTGATATAGGAGGCACCTATGCCATCGCCTAAGTTAGGCAGTGAGCATAGCCAATGGTATAAGCGGCGCCTAACCTATCGCCTATGTTGATATAGGCGATGCCTAAGCGATCGCCTATGTTGACTTAGGCGGCGCCTAACCTATCACCTAAGTAAGGCGGTGAAAATAGGCCATGGTATAAACGGCACACAACCTACCGCCTATGTTGATATAGGTGGCGCCTAAGCCATTACCTATGTTGATCTAGGCCGAGCCTAACCTATCACCTAAGTTAGGAAGTGGCCATAGGTAATGGTATAAGCGGCGCCTAACGTGTCGCCAATGTTGTTATAGGCGGCGCCTAATCCATCGACTATGTTGTCATAGATGGCACCTAACCTATCGCCTAAGTGAGGCAGTGAGCATCGGCAATGGTATAAGCAGCGCCTAACCTATCGCCTATGTTAATATAGGAGGCGCCTAAATCTTGGCCTATGTTAACAGAGACGGCGCCTAACCTATTACCAAAGTGAGGCACTGGGCATACGCAATGGTATAAGCGGCCCCTAACCTATCGCCAATGTTGATATAGGCAGCGCCTAAGCCATCGCCTATGTTGACATAGGCGGCGCCTAACCTATCGCCTAAGTGATGTAGTGAGCATAGACAATGGTATAAGCGGCGCCGAACCGATCGCCTATGTTGATATAGGAGGCACCTATGCCATCGCCTAAGTTAGGCAGTGAGCATAGCCAATGGTATAAGCGGCGCCTAACCTATCGCCTATGTTGATATAGGCGATGCCTAAGCGATCGCCTATGTTGACTTAGGCGGCGCCTAACCTATCACCTAAGTAAGGCGGTGAAAATAGGCCATGGTATAAACGGCACACAACCTACCGCCTATGTTGATATAGGTGGCGCCTAAGCCATTACCTATGTTGATCTAGGCCGAGCCTAACCTATCACCTAAGTGAGGAAGTGGCCATAGGTAATGGTATAAGCGGCGCCTAACCTGTCGCCAATGTTGTTATAGGCGGCGCCTAATCCATCGACTATGTTGTCATAGATGGCACCTAACCTATCGCCTAAGTGAGGCAGTGAGCATCGGTAATGGTATAAGCGGCGCCGAACCTATCGCTTATGTTGGTATAGGTGGCGCCTATGGCATCGATCGCCTATGTGAGGAAGCGAGCATAGGCAATGGTATAAGCGGCGCCTACCTTATCGCCTATGTTGACATACGTAGCGCCTAAGCCATTGCCTATGTTTTTATATGCTGCGCCTAACCTATTGCCTAAGTCAGGCGGCGCCTAACCTGTCGCCTATGTTGATATAGGCGGCGCCTAATCCATCGCATATCTTGACATAGGAGGTGCCTAACCTATCGCCTAAGTGAAGCAGTGAGAATAGGCTATGGTATAAGCGGCACCTAACCTATCGCCTATGTTGATATAGGCGGCGCCTAAGCCATCGCCTACGTTAACATAGGCGGCGCCTAACCTATCACCTAAGTGAGGATGTGATCATAGGCTATGGTATAAGCGGTGCCTAACCTATCGCCTATGTTGATATAGGCGGCACGTAAGCCATCGCCTAAGTAAGGTAGTGAGCATAGCCAATGATATAATTGGCGCCTAACCTATCGCCTATGTTGATATATGTGGCGCCTAAGCGATCGCCTATGTTGACATAGGAGGCGCCTAACCTATCGCCTAAGTAAGGCAGTGAGTATAGGCAATGGTATAAGCGGCACCTAAACTATCGCCTATGTTGATATAGGAGGCGCCTAAACCAACGCCTATGTTAACATAGGTGGCGCCTAACCTATCGCCAAATCGAGGCACTGAGCATAGGCAATGGTATAAGCGGCGCCTAACCATTCGCCTATGTTGATATAGGCAGTGCCTAAGCCATCGCCTATGTTGACATAGGCGGCACCTTACCTATTTCCTAAGTGAGGTAGTGAGCATAGAAAATTGTGTAAGCGGCGCCTAAACTATTGCCTATGTTGATATAGGCGGCACCTAAGCCATCGCCTAAGTAAGGCCGAGAGCATAGCAAATGGTATAAGCGGCGCCTAACCTATCGACTAAGTAAGGCGGTGAGCATAGGCAATGGTATAAGTTGCGCATAACCTATCGCCTATGTTGATATAGGTGGCGCCTACGCTATTGCCTATGTTGATATAGACGGAGCCTAACCTATCCCCTAAGTTAGGCAGTGAGCTTAGGTAATGGTATAAGCGGAGCCTAACCTATCGCCTATGTTGATATAGGTGGCACGTAAGCCATCACCTATGTTGACATAGAAGGCACATAACATATCGCCTAAGTGAGGCAGTGATCATAGGCAATGGTATAAGCGGTGCCTAACCTATCGCCTATGTTGATAAAGACGGCGCCTAAGACATCGCCTATGTTGACATAAGCGGTGCCTAACCTATCACCTAATTGAGGCAGTGAGCATAGGAAATGGTATAAGCGACGCCTAACCTATCGCCTATGTTCATATAGGTGGCGCCTAAGCCATCACCTATGTTGACATAGGCGGAGCATAACCTATTACCTATGTGAGGCAGTGAGAATAGGCAATTGTATAACCAGCGCCTAACCTTTCGCCTATGTTGATATAGGCGGCGCCTAGTTCATCGCCTATGTTGACATAGGCGGCGCCTAACCTCTCCCCTATGTGAGGCGGTGAGCATAGGCAATGGTATAAGAGGCACCTAACCTTTCGCCTATGTTGGTATAGGCGGCTCCTAATCCATCGATTATGTTGACATAGGCGACACCTAACCTATCGCCTAAGTGAGGCAGTGTGAATAGGTAATGGTATAAGCGGCGCCTAACCTGTCGCCTATGTTGAAATACGTGGTGCCTAAGCCATTGCCTATGTTTATATATACGGCGCCTAACCTATCGCCTAAGTGAGGCAGTAAGCATAGTCAATGGTATATGCGGCGCCTAACCTATCGCCTATGTGAGGCAGTGAGAATAGGCTATGGTATAACCAGCGCCTAACCTATCGCCTATGTTGATATAGGTGGTGCGTAGTCCATCGCCTATGTTGACTTAGGCGGCGCCTAACCTATAACCTAAGTGAGGCAGTGAGAATAGGCAATGTTATAAGCGGCGCCTAACGTATCGCCTATGTTGACATAGGCGGCGCCTAACCTATCGCCTATGTTGATATAGGCGACGCCTAATCCATTGCCTATGTTGACATAGACGGAGCCTATCCTATCGCCTAAGTGAGGCAGTGAGCATAGGTAATGGTATAAGCGACGCCTAACCTATCGCCTATGTTGATATAGGTGGCGCCTAAGCCATCACCTATGTTGACATAGATGGCGCCTAACCTATCGCCTAACTGAGGCAGTGAGCATAGGCAAAGGTATAAGCGGTTCCTAACCTATCGCCTATGTTGATATAGGCGGCACCTAAGACATCGCCTATGTTGACATAGGCGGTGCCTAACCTATCGCCTAATTGAGGCAGTGAGCATAGGAAATGGTATAAGCGGCACCTAGCCTATAGCCTAAGTTGATATACGTGGCGCCTAAGCCATCACCTATGTTGACATAGGTGGAGCCTAACCTATTACCTATGTGAGGCAGTGATAATAGGCAATGGTATAACCAGCGCCTAACCTATTGCCTATGTTGATATCGACGACGCCTAGTCCATTGCCTATGTTGAAAGAGGCGGCGCCTAACCTATAACCTATGTGAGGCAGTGAGCATAGGCAATGGTATAAGCGGCACCTAACCTATCGCCTCTGTTGACATAGGCGGCGCCTAACCTATCGCCTATGTTGATATAGGCAGCACCATATCCATTGCCTATGTTAACATAGGCGACACCTAACCTATCTCCTAAGGGAGGCAATTAGCATAGGTAATGTTATAAGCGGCGCCAAACCTATCTCGCCTATGTTGATATACGTGGTGCCTAAGCCATTGCCTATGTTTATATATGCAGCGCCTATCCTATTGCCTAAGTGAGGCAGTAACCATAGGCAATTGTATAAGAGACGCCTAACCTATCGCCTATGTTGATATAGGTGGCGCCTAAGCCTTCGCCTATGTTGATGTAGGTGGTGCCTAACCTATCGCCTAATTGAGGCAATGAGCATAGGCAATGGTATAAGCAGCGCCTAACCTATCTCCTATGTTGATATAGGCGGCACCTAAGCCATCGCCTATATTGACATAGGCGGCATCTAACCTATCGCCTAAGTGAGGCATTAAGCATAGGTAATTGTATAAGCGGCGCCTAAACAATCACCTATTTTGATATAGGTGACGCCTATGGAATATCCTATGTTTACATAGGCAGTGCCTAACCTATTGCCTTAGTGAGGCAGCAAGCATAGGCAATGGTATAAGCGACCCCAAACCTATCGCCTATGTTGATATTGGCGGCGCCTTAGCGATCGCCTATGTTGACATAGACGGAGCCAAACCTATCGCCAAAGTGAGTCGGTGAGAATAGGCAATGGTATAAGCGGCGCCTAACTTGTCGCCTATGTTGATATAGGCGGCACCTAACCTATCGCCTAAGTGAGGCAATGAGCATAGGTAATGGTTTAAGCGGCGCCTAACCTATCGCCTATGTTTACATAGGCAGAGCCTAACCTATCTCCCAAGTGAGGTAGTGAGGATAGGCAATGGTATCAGGGGCGCCTAACCTATCGCCTATGTTGACATACGTGGCGCCTAAGCCATTGACAATGTTTATATATGCGGCGCCTAACCTATCGCCTAAGTAAGGAAGTAAGCATAGGCAATGGTATAAGCGGCCCCTAACCTGTCGCCAATGTTGATAAATGCGACGCCTAATCCATCGCATATGTTGACATAGCCGGCACCTAACCTATTGCCTAAGGCAGTTAGCATTGGTAATGGTATAAGCGACGCCTAACCTATCGCCTATGTTGATATAGGTGGCGCCTATGGCATCGCCTATGATTACAAAGGCGGCGCCTAACTTATCTCCTAAGTGAGGCAGCTAACATAGGCAATGGTATACGCAGCGCCTAACCTATTGCCTATGTTGATATACGTGGAGCCTAAGCCATCTCCTATGTTTAAATAGGCGGCGGCTAATCTATCACCTAAGTGAGGCAGTAAGCATAGGCAATGGTATAAGAGCCGCCTAACCTAACGCCTATGTTGATATAGGCAGTGCCAAGCCATCGCCTATGTTGACGTAGGCGGTTCCTAACCTATCGCCTAATTGAGGCAGTAAGCATTGGCAATGGTTTAAGCGGCGCCTAACCAATCGCCTATGTTGATATAGGAGGCGGCTAAACCATCGCCTATGTTGATATAGGCAGCACCTAAGCCATTGCCTAAGTGAGGTAGTGAGCATAGACAATGGTATAAGCGGCGCCTAACCTATCGCCTATGTTGATATAGGAGGCACTTATGCCATCGCCTAAGTTAGGCAGTGAGCATCGCCAATGGTATAAGCGGCGCCAAACCTATCGCCTATGTTAATATAGGCGGCGCCTAAGCGATCGCCTATGTTGACTTAGGCGGCGCCTAACCTATCGCCTAAGTAAGGCGGTGAGCATTGGCAATGGTATAAGCGGCGCATAACCAATCGCCTATGTTGATATAGTTGAAGCCTAAGCCATTGCCTAAGTTGACATAAACCGAGCCTAACCTATCGCCTAAGTGAGTAAGTGAGCATAGGTAATGTTATAAGCGGCGCCTAACCTATCGCCTACGTTGATATAGGTGGCGCCTAAGCCATCACATATGTTGACATAGGAGGCGCCTAACCTATCGCCTAAGTGAGGCATTTAGCATAGGCAATAGTTTAAGTGGTGCCTAACCTATCGCCTCTGTTGATATAGGTGGCGCCTATGGCATCTCCTATGTTTACAAAGACGGCGCCTAACCTATCGCCTTAGTGAGGCAGCAAGCATAGGCAATGGTATAAGCGGCGCCTAACCTATCGCCTATGTTGATATAAGCGGTCGCCTATGTTGACATAAGCGGTGCCTAACCTATCGCCTAAGTGAGGCGGTGAGCATAGACAATTGTATAAGCGGCGCCTAACCTGTCGCCTATGTTGATACAGGCGGCACCTAATCCATCGACTATGTAGACATAGATGGCACCTAACCTATCGCCTAAGTGAGGCAGTTAGTATAGGTAATGGTATAAGCGGCCCCTAACCTATCGCCTATGTTGGTATAGGTGGCGCCTATGGCATCACTTATGTTTACATAGGCGGCGCGTAATCTATATCCTAAGTAAGGAGGTAAGCATAGGCAATGGTATAAGCGACGCCTAACCTATCGCCTATATTGGTATAGGCGGCGCCTAATCAATCAACTACGTTGACATAGGTGGCACCTAACCTATCGCCTAAGTGAGGCATTGAGCATAGGTAATGGTATAAGCGGCGCCTAACCTATCGCCTATGTTGATATACGTGGTGCCTAAGCCATTGCCTATGTTTATATATGCGGTGCCTAACCTATCGCCTAAGTGAGGCAGTAAGAATAGGCAATGGTATAAGCGGCACCTAACCTATCGCCTATGTTGATATAGGCGGCGCCTAAGACATCGCCTATGTTGATGTAGGCGGTGTCTAACCTATCTCCTAATTGAGGCAATGAGCATAGGAAATGGTATAAGCGACGCCTAACCTATCTCCTATGTTGATGTAGGCAGGGCCTAAGCCATCTCCTATATTGACATAGGCGGCACCTAACCTATCGCCTATGTTGGAAGTGAGTATAGGTAATGGTTTAAGCGTCGCCTAACCTGTCGCCGATGTTTATATAGGTGGGGCCTATGGCATTTCCTTGGTTTACATAGGCAGCGCCTAACCTATTGCCTTAGTGAGGCAGCAAGCATAGGCAATGGTGTAAGCGACGCCTAACCTATCGCCTATGTTGATATAGGCGGCGCCTAAGCAATCGCCTATGTTGACATAGACGGAGCCTAACCTATCGCCTAAGTGAGGCGGTGAGAATAGGCAATGGTATAAGCGGCTCCTAACACGTCGCCTATGTTGATATAGGCGGCGCCAAATCCATCGACTATGTTGACATATGCGGCACCTAACCTATCGCGTAAGGGAGACAGTGAGCATACGTAATGGTTTAAGCGGCGCCTAACCTATTGCCTATGTTGACATAGGTGGCGCTTATGGCATCGCTTATGTTTACATAGGCAGATCCTAACCTATCGCCTATTTGAGGCAGCGAGCATAGGCAATGGTATAAGCGGAGCCTAACCTATCTCCTATGTTGACATACGTGGCTCCTAAGCCATTGCCTATGATTATATATGCAGCGCCTAACCTATCGCCAAAGTGAGGCAGTAAGCATAGACAATGGTATAAGGGACGCCTAACCTATGACCTATGTTGATATTAGTCACTCCTATGGCATCGCTTATGTTTACATAGGCAGAGCCTAACCTATCTCCTTAGTGAGGCAGCTAGGATAGGCAATGGTATAAGCGGCGCCTAACCTATCGCCTATGTTGACATACGTGGCGCCTAAGCCATTGACAATATTTATATATGCGGCGCCTAACCTATCGCCTAAGTGAGGCAGTAAGCATAGGCAATGGTATAACCGACCCCTAACCTGTCGCCAATGTTGATAAACGTGACGCCTAATCCATCGCATATGTTGACATAGGCGGCACCTAACCTATTGCCTAAGGCAGTGAGCATTGGTAATGGTATAAGCGACGCCTAACCTATCGCCAATGTTGATATAGGTGGCGCCCATGGCATCGCCTATGTTTACAAAGGTGGCGCCTAACTTATCTCCTAAGTGAGGCAGCTAGCATAGGCAATGGTATATGCAGCACCTAACCTATTACCTATGTTGATATACGTGGAGCCTAAGCCATCACCTATGTTTAAATAGGCGGCGGCTAATCTATCGCCTAAGTGAGGCAGTAAGCATAGGCAGTGGTATAAGAGGCGCCTCACCTAACGCCTATGTTGATATAGGCAGCGCTAAGCCATCGCCTATGTTGATGTAGGCGGTGCCTAACCTATCCCCTAATTGAGGCAGTGAGCATAGGCAATTGTATAAGCGGCGCCTAACCAATCGCCTATGTTGATATAGGAGGCGGCTAAACCATCGCCTATGTTAACATAGGCGGCGCCTAACCTATCGCCAAAGTGAGGCACTGAGCATAGGCAATGGTATATGCGGCGCCTAACCTATCGCCTATGTTGGTATTGGCAGCGCCTAAGCCATTGCCTATGTTGATATAGGCAGCGCCTAAGCCATCGCCTAAGTGAGGTAGTGAGCATAGACAATGGTATAAGTGGCGCCTAACCTATCGCCTATGTTGATATAGGAGGAACCTATGCCATCGCCTAAGTTAGGCAGTGAGCATAGCCAATGGTATAAGCGGCGCCAAACCTATCGCCTATGTTTATATAGGCGGTGCCTAAGCGATCGCCTATGTTGACTTATGCGGCGCCTAACCTATCGCCTAAGTAAGGCGGTGAGCATAGGCAATGGTATAAGCGGCGCATAACCAATCGCCTATGTTGATATAGGTGAAGCCTAAGCCATTGCCTATGTTGACATAGACCGAGCCTAACCTATCGCCTAAGTGAGTAAGTGAGCATAGGGAATGGTATAAGCGGCGCCTAACCTATCGCCTACGTTGATATAGGTGGCGCCTAAGCCATCACCTATGTTGACATAGGAGGCGCCTAACCTACGCCTAAGTGAGGCATTGAGAATAGGCAATGGTTTAAGTGGCACCTAACCTATCGCCTATGTTGATATAGGTGGCACCTATGGCATCTCCTATGTTTACATAGACGGCGCCTAACCTATCGCCTTAGTGAGGCAGCAAGCATAGGCAATGGAATAAGAGGCGCCTAACCTATCGCCTATGTTGATATAAGCGGTTAGTTATGTTGACATAAGCGGTGCCTAACCTATCGCCTAAGTTAGGCGGTGAGCATAGACAATGGTATAAGCGGCGCCTAACCTGTCGCCTATGTTGATATAGGCGGCACCTAATCCATCGACTATGTTGACATAGATAGCACCTAACCTATCGCCTAAGTGAGGAAGTTAGTATAGGTAATGGTATAAGCGGCCCCTAACCTAGCGCCTATGTTGGTATAAGTGGCGCCTATGGCATCGCTTATGTTCACATAGGCGGCGCGTAATCTATATCCTAAGTGAGTCGGTGAGCATAGGCAATGGTATAAGCGGTGCCTAACCTGTCGCCTATATTGGTATAGGCGGCGCCTAATCCATCGACTATGTTGACATAGGTGGCACCTAAGCTATCGCCTTAGTGAGGCAGTGAGCATAGGTAATGGTATAAGCGGCGCCTAACCTATCGCCTATGTTGATATACGTGGTGCCTAAGCCATTGCCTATGTTTATATATGCGGCGCCTAACCTATCGCCTAAGTGAGGCAGTAAGAATAGGCAATGGTATAAGCGGCGCCTAACCTATCGCCTATGTTGATATAGGCGGCGCCTAAGCCATCGCCTATGTTCATGTAGGCGGTTCCTAACCTATCGCCTAATTAAGGCAATGAGCATAGGCAATGGTATAAGCGACGCCTAACCTATCTCCTATGTTGATGTAGGCGGGGCCTATGCCATCGCCTATATTGACATAGGCGGCACCTAACCTATCGCCTTAGTATGAAGTGAGCATAGGTAATGGTATAAGCGGCGCCTAACCTATCGCCGATGTTTATATAGGTGGGGCCTATGGCATTTCTTTGGTTTACATAGGCAGCGCCTAACCTATTGCCTTAGTGAGGCAGCAAGTATAGGCAATGGTATAAGCGAGGCCTAACCTATCGCCTATGTTGATATAGGCGGCGCCTAAGCGATCGCCTATGTTGACATAGACGGTGCCAAACCTATCGCCTAAGTTAGGCGGTGAGAATAGGCAATGGTATAAGCTACGCCTAACCTATCGCCTGTGTTGATATAGGCGGCGCCTAAGCGATCGCCTATGTTGACATAGACGGCGCCTAACCTATCGCCTAAGTGAGGCGGTGAGAATAGGCAATGGAATAAGCGGCTCCTAACCTGTCTCCTATATCTATATAGGCGGCGCCACATCCATCGACTATGTTGACAAAGGCGGCACCTAACCTATCGCCTAAGTGAGACAGTGAGCATACGTAATGGTTTTAGCGGCGCCTAGCGTATTGCCTATGTTGACATAGGTGGCGCTTATGGCATCGCTTATGATTACATAGGCAGATCCTAACCTATCGCCTATGTGAGGCAGCGAGCATTGGCAATGGTATAAGCGGCGCCTAACCTATCGCCTATGTTGACATACGTGGGGCCTAAGCCATTGCCTATGTTTATATATGCGGTTCCTAACCTATCGCCTAAGTGAGGCAGTAAGCATAGGCAATGGTATAAGGGATGCCTAACCTATCACCTATGTTGATATTAGTCACTCCTATGGCAACGCCTATGTTTACATAGGCGGCGCCTAACTTATCGCCTAAGTGAAGCAGCTAGCATGGACAATGGTATATGCGGCACCTAACCTATCGCCTATGTTGATATACGTGGTGCCTAAGCTATCGCCTATGTTTAAATAGGCGGCGGCTAATCTGTCGCCTAAGTGAGGCAGTAAGCATAGGAAATGGTATAAGCGGCGCCTAACGTAACGCCTATGTTGATATAGGTAGCGCCTAAGCCATCGCCTATGTTGACGTAGGCGGTGCCTAACCTATCGCCTAATTGAGGCTGTGAGCATAGGAAATGGTATAAGGGGCGCCTAACCTATCGCCTATGTTGATATAGACGGAGCCTAACCTATCGCCTATGTCAGGTAGTGAGCATTGGAAATGGTATAAGCGGCGCCTAACCTATCACCTATGTTGATATAGGCGACGCCTAAGCCATCATCTATGTTGACATAAGTGGCGCCTAACCTATCGCCTAAGTGAGGCAGTGAGCATAGGCAATGGTATAAGCGGGGCCTAACCTATCGCCTATGTTGATATAGGAGGCGCCTAAACCTTGGCCTATGTTAACATAGGCGGCGCCTAACCTATTGCCAAAGTGAGGCACTCAGCATACGCAATGGTATAAGCGGCCCCTAACCTATCGCCTATGTCTATATAGACAGCGCCTAAGCCATCGCCTATGTTGACATAGGCGGCGCCTAACCTATCGCCTAAGTGAGGTAGTGAGCATAGACAATGGTATAAGCGGCGCCTAACCGATCGCCTATGTTGATATAGGAGGCACCTATGCCATCGCCTAAGTTAGGAAGTGAGCATAGCCAATGGTATAAGCGGCGCCTAACCTATCGCCTATGTTTATATAGGCGTCGCCTAAGCGATCGCCTATGTTGACTTAGGCGGCGCCTAACCTATCGCCTAAGTAAGGCGGTGAGAATAGGCCATGGAATAAGCGGCGCACCACCTACCGCCTATTTTGATATAGGTGGCGCCTAAGACATTACCTATGTTGACCTAGGCCGAGCCTAACCTATCGCCTAAGTGAGGAAGTGGCCATAGGTAATGGTATAAGCGGCGCCTAACCTGTCGCCTATGTTGTTATAGGCGGTGCCTAATCCATTGTCTATGTTGTCATAGACGGCACCTAACCTATCGCCTAAGTGAGGCAGTGAGCATAGGTAATGGTATAAGAGGCGCCGAACCTATCGGTTATGTTGGTATAGGTGGCGCCTATGGCATCGATTATGTTTACATAGGCGGCGCCTAACCTATCGCCTATGTGAGGAAGTGAACATAGGCAATGGTATAAGCGGCGCCTACCCTATCTCCTATGTTGACATACGTAGCGCCTAAGACATTGCCTATGTTGATATAGGCGGCGCCTAATCCATCGCATATCTTGACATAGGAGGTGCCTAACCTATCGCCTAAGTGAGGCAGTGAGAATAGGCAATGGTATAAGCGGAACCTAACATATCGCCTATGTTGATATAGGCGGCGCCTAAACCATCGCCTACGTTTACATAGGCGGTGCCTAACCTATCGCCTAAGTGAGGCAGTGAGCATAGGCAATGGTATAAGCGGCGCCTAACCTATCGCCTATGTTGATATAGGAGGAGCCTAAACCTTGGCCTATGTTAACATAGGCGGCGCCTAACCTATTTCCAAAGTGAGGCACTGAGCATACGCAATGGTATAAGCGGCCCCTAACCTATCGCCTATGTTGATATAGGCAGCGCCTAATCCATCTCCTATGTTGACATAGGCGGCGCCTAACCTATCGCCTAAGTGAGGTAGTGAGCATAGACAATGGTATAAGCGGCGCCTAACCGATCGCCTATGTTGATATAGGAGGCACCTATGCCATCGCCTAAGTTAGGCAGTGAGCATAGCCAATGGTATAAGCGGCGCCTAACCTATCGCCTATGTTGACTTAGGCGGCGCCTAACCTATCGCCTAAGTAAGGCGGTGAGAATAGGCCATGGTATAAGCGGCGCACAACCTACCGCCTATGTTGATATAGGTGGCGCCTAATCCATTACCTATGTTGACCTAGGCCGAGCCTAACCTATCTCCTAAGTGAGGAAGTGGCCATAGGTAATGGTATAAATGGCGCCTAACCTGTCGCCTATGTTGTTATAGGCGGCGCCTAATCCATCGACTATGTTGTCATAGACGACACCCTACCTATCGCCTAAGTGAGGCAGTGAGCATAGGTAATGGTATAAGCAGCGACGAACCTATCGGTTATGTTGGTATAGGTAGCTCCTATGGCATCGCTTATGTTTAAATAGGCAGCGCCTAATCTATCGCCTATGTGAGGCAGAGAGCATAGGCAATGGTATAAGCGGCGCCTACCCTATCGCCTATTTTGATATACGTAGCGCCTAAGCCATTGCCTATGTTAATATAGGCGACACCTAATCCATCGCATATCTTGACATAGGAGGTGCCTAACTTATCGCCTAAGTGAGGCAGTGAGAATAGGCAATGGTATAAGCGGCACCTAACCTATCGCCTATGTTGATATAGGCGGCGACTAAGCCATCGCCTACGTTAACATAGGCGGCGCCTAACCTATCGCCTAAGTGAGGATGTGATCATAGGCTATGGTATAAGCGGCGCCTAACCTATCGCCTATGTTGATATAGGCGGCACCTAAGCCATCGCCTAAGTAAGGTAGTGAGCATAGCCAATGATATAATCGGCGCCTAACCTATCGCCTATGTTTATATATGTGGCGCCTAAGCGATCGCCTATGTTGACATAGGCGGCGCCTAACCTATCGCCTAAGTAAGGCGGTGAGCATAGGCAATGGTATAAGCAGTGCATAACCTATTTCCTATGTTGATATAGGTGGCGCCTAAGCCATTGCCCATGTATTCCTAGACGGAGCCTAAGCTATCGTCTAAGTGAGGCAGTGAGCATAGATAATGGTATAAGCGGCGCCTAACCTATCGCCTATGTTAATATAGGTGGCGCCTAAGACATCCCTTCTGTTGACATAGGAGGCGCCTAACCTATCGCCTATGTGAGGCAATGAGCATAGGAAATGGTATAAGCGGCGCCTAACCTATCGCCTATGTTGATATAGGCGGCGCCTAAGCTATTGCCTATGTTGACATAGGCAGTGCCTAACCTATAGCCTAATTGAGGCAGTGAGCATAGGGAATGGTATAAGCAGCACCTAACCTATCGCCTATGTTGATATAGGTGGCGCCTAAGCCATCACCTATGGTGACATAGGCGGAGCCTAACCTATCGCCTATGTGAGGCAGTGAGCATAGGCAATGGTATAAGCGGCGCCTACCCTATCGCCCATGTTGATAAAGGCGGCGCCTAAGCCATCGCCTATGTTGACATAGGCGGCGCCTAACCTATCGCTTTAGTGAGGAGGTGAGCATAGGCAATGGTTTAAGCGGCGACTAACCTGTCGCCTATGTTGGTATAGGCGGCGCCTAATCCATCGACTATGTTGACATAGGCGGCACCTAACCTATCCCGTAATTAAGGCAGTGAGAATAGGTAATGGTATAAGCGGCGCCTAACCTATCGTCTATGTTGATGTAGGTGGCGCCTATGGCATCGCTTATGTTAACATTGATGGCGCCTAACCTATCGCCAAAGTGAGGAAGCGAGCATAGGCAATGGTATAAGCGGTGCCTAACCTATCGCCTATGTTGATATATATAGCGCCTCAGCCATTGCCTATGTTTATATATGCGACGCCTAACCTATCGCCTATGTGAGGCAGTAAGAATAGGCAATGGTATAAGCAGCGCCTTACCTATCGCCTATGTTGATATAGGCGGCACCTAACCCATCGCCTATGTTGACATAGACGGAGCCTAACCTATCGCCTAAGTGAGTCGGTGAGAATACGCAATGGTATAAGCGGCGCCTAACTTGTCTCCTATGTTGATATAGGCGGCACCTAACCTATCGCCTAAGTGAGGCAGTGAGCATAGGTAATGGTTTAAGCGGTGCCTAACCTATCGCCTATGTTGACATAGGTGGTGCTTATGGCATCGCTTAGGTTTACATAGGAAGAGCCTAACCTATCTCCTAAGTGAGGCAGCGAGGATAGGCAATGGAATAACCGGCGCCTAACCTATCACCTATGTTGACATACATAGCGCCTAAGCCATTGACAATGTTTCTATATGCGGCGCCTAACCTATTGCCTAAGTGAGGCAGTAAGCATAGGCAATGGTATAAGCGGCCCCTAACCTATTGCCAATATTGATAAACGAGATGCCTAATCCATCACATATGTTGACATAGTCGGCACCTAACCTATTGCCTAAGGCAGTGAGCATTGGTAATGGTATAAGCGACGCCTAACCTATCGCCTAGGTTGATATAGGTGGCGCCAATGGCATCGCCTATGTTTACAAAGGCGGCGCCTAACATATCTCCTAAGTGAGGCAGCTAGCATAGGCAATGGTATATACAGCGCCTAACCTATTGCCTATGTTGATATACGTGGAGCCTAAGCCATCGCCTATGTTTAAATAGGCGTCGGCTAATCTATTGCCTATGTGAGGCCGTAAGAATAGGCAATGGTATAAGAGGCGCCTAACCTAACGCCTATGTTGATATAGGTAGCACCAAGCCATCGCCTATGTTGACGTAGCCGGTCCCTAACCTATCGCCTAATTGAGGCAGTGAGCATAGCCAATGGTATAAGCGGCGCCTAACCAATCGCCTATGTTGATATAGGAGACGGCTAAACCATCGCCTATGTTAACATAGGAGGCGCCTAACCTATCGCCAAAGTGAGGCACTGAGCATAGGCAATGGTATAAGCGGCGCCTAACCTATCTCCTATGTTGATATAGGTAGCGCCTAAGCCATCGCCTATGTTGATATAGGCAGCGCCTAAGCCATCGCCTAAGTGAGGTAGTGAGCAAAGACAATGGTATAAACCATCGCCTATGTTGATATAGGCGGGGCCTAATTCATCGCCTATATTGACATAGGCGGCACCTAACTATTCGCCTAAGTAAGAAGTGAGCATAGGTAATGGTATAAGCGGCGCCTAACCTATCGTCGATGTTTATATAGGTGTGGCCTATGGCATCTCCTTGGTTTACATAGGCAGCGCCTAACCTATTGCCTTAGTGAGGCAGCAAGCATAGGCAATGGTATAAGCGACGCCTAACCTATCACCTATGTTGATATAGGCGGCGCCTAAGCGATCGCCTATGTTGACATAGACGGCGCCTAACCTATCGCCTATGTGAGGCGGTGAGAATAGGCAATGGTATAAGCGGCTCCTAACCTGTCGCCTATGTTGATATAGGCGGCGCCAAATCCATCGACTATGTTGACATAGGCGGCACCTAACCTATCGCCTAAGTGAGACAGTGAGCATACGTAATGGTTTAAGCGGCGCCTAGCCAATTGCCTATGTTGACATAGGTGGCGCTTATGGCATCGCTTATGTTTACATAGGCAGATCCTAACCTATCGCCTATGTGAGGCAGCGAGCATAGGAAATGGTATAAGCGGCGCCTAACCTATCGCCTATGTTGAGATACGTGGTGCCTAGGCCATCGCCTATGTTTAGATATGCGGCGCCTAACCTATCGCCTAAGTGAGGCAGTAAGCATAGGCAATGGTATAAGGGATGCCTAACCTATCACCTATGTTGATATTAGTCACTCCTATGGCATCGCCTATGTTTACATAGGTGGCGCCTAACTTATCGCCTAAGTGAAGCAGCTAGCATAGACAAGGGTATATGCGGCGCCTAACCTATCGCCTATGTTGATATACGTGGTGCCTAAGCCATCACCTATGTTTAAATAGGCGGCGGCTAATTTGTCGCCTAAGTGAGGCAGTAAGCATAGGAAATGGTATAAGCGGCGCCTAACGTAACGCCTATGTTGATATAGGCAGCGCCTAAGCCATCGCCTATGTTGATGTAGGCGGTGCCTAACCTATCGCCTAATTGAGGCTATGAGCATAGGCAATGGTATAAGCGGCGCCTAACCTATCGCCTATGTTGATATAGGCGGCGCCTAAGCCATTGCCTATGTTGACATAGACGGAGCCTAACCTATCGCCAATGTCAGGCAGTGAGCATAGGAAATGGTATAAGCGGTGCCTAACCTATCGCCTATGTTGATATAGGCGACGCCTAAGCCATCGTCTATGTTGACATAGGCGGCGCGTAACCTATCGCCTAAGTGAGGCAGTGAGCATAGGCAATGGTATAAGCAGCGCCTAACCTATCGCCTATGTTGATATAGAAGGCGCCTAAATCTTTGCATATGTTAACATAGGCGGCGCCTAACCTATTACCAAAGTGAGGCACTGAGCATACGCAATGGTATAAGCGGCCCCTAACCTATCGCCAATGTTGATATAGGAAGCGCCTAAGCCATCGCCTATGTTGACATAGGCGGCGCCTAACCTATCGCCTAAGTGAGGTAGTGAGCATAGACAATGGTATAAGCGGCGCCTAATCGATCGCCTATGTTGATATAGGAGGCACCTATACCATCACCTAAGTTAGGCAGTGAGCATAGGCAATGGTATAAGCGGCGCCTAACCTATCGCCTATGTTGATATAGGCGATGCCTAAGCGATCGCCTATGATGACTTAGGCGGCGCCTAACCTATCACCTAAGTAAGGCGGTGAGAATAGGCCATGGTATAAGCGGTACACAACCTACCACCTATGTTGATATAGGTGGTGCCTAAGCCATTACCTATGTTGACCTAGGCCGAGCCTAACCTATCACCTAAGTGAGGAAGTGGCCATAGGTAATGGTATAAGCGGCTCCTAACCTGTCGCCAATGTTGTTATAGGCGGCGCCTAATCCATCGACTATGTTGTCATAGACGGCACCTAACCTATCGCCTAAGTGAGGCAGTGAGCATCGGTAATGGTATAAGCGGCGCCGAACCTATCGCTTATGCTGGTATAGGTGGCACCTATGGCATCCCTTATGTTTACATAGGCGGCGCCTAACCTATCGCCTATGTGAGGAAGCGAGCATAGGCAATGGTTTAAGCGGCGCCTACCCTATCGCCTATGTTGACATACGTAGCGCCTAAACCATTGGCTATGTTTATATATGCTGTGCCTAACCTATTGCCTAAGTCAGGAGGCGCCTAACCTGTCGCCTATGTTGATATAGGCGGCGCCTAATCCATCGCATATCTTGACATAGGAGGTGCCTAACCTATCGCCTAAGTGAGGCAGTGAGAATAGGCTATGGTATAAGCGGCACCTGACCTATCGCCAATGTTGATATAGGCGGCGCCTAAGCCATCGCCTACGTTAACATAGGCGGCGCCTAACCAATCACCTAAGTGAGGATGTGATCATAGGCTATGGTATAAGCGGCGCCTAACCTATCGCCTATGTTGATATAGGCGGCACCTAAGCCATCGCCTAAGTAAGGTAGTGAGCATAGCCAATGATATAATCTGCGCCTAACCTATCGCCTATGTTGATA
Source organism: Capsicum pubescens (assembly GCA_030864215.1). Classification (NCBI taxonomy): domain Eukaryota; kingdom Viridiplantae; phylum Streptophyta; class Magnoliopsida; order Solanales; family Solanaceae; genus Capsicum; species Capsicum pubescens. The sequence continues at coordinate 40,763,088 of CM061538.1, forward strand.
TATGTGGCGCCTATGCGATCGCCTATGTTGACATAGGCGGCGCCTAACCTATCGCCTAAGTAAGGCGATGAGCATAGGCAATGGTATAAGCAGCGCATAACCTATTGCCTATGTTGATATAGGTGGCGCCTACGCCATTGCCTATGTGGTCCTAGACGGAGCCTAAGCTATCGTCTATGTGAGGCAGTGAGTATAGGTAATGGTATAAGCTGCGCCTAACCTATCGCCAATGTTGATATAGGCGGCGCCTAAGCTATTGCCTATGTTTACATAGGTGGTGCCTAACCTATAGCCTAATTGAGGCAGTGAGCATAGGCAATGGTATAAGCAGCGCCTAACCTATCGCTTATGTTGATATAGGTGGCAACTAAGCCATCACCTATGGTGACATAGGGGAAGCCTAACCTATCGCCTATGTGATGCAGTGAGCATAGGCAATGGTATAAGCGGCGCCTACCCCATCGCCCATGTTGATATAGGCGGCGCCTAAGCCATCGCCTATGTTGACATAGGCGGCGCCTAACCTATCGCCTAAGTGAGGCGGTGAGCATAGGCAATGGTTTAAGCGGCGCCTAACCTGTCGCCTATGTTGGTATAGGTGGCGCCTAAGACATCGCTTCTGTTGACATAGGAGGCGCCTAACCTATCGCCAATGTGAGGCAGTGAGCATAGGCAATTGTATAAGCGGCGCCTAACCTATCGCCTATGTTGATATAGGCGGCGCCTAAGCTATTGCCTATGTTGACATAGGCGGTCCCTAACCTATAACCTAATTGAGGCAGTGAGCATAGGCAATGGTATATGCAGCGCCTAACCTATCGCCAATGTTGATAGAGGTGGCGCCTAAGCCATCACCTATGGTGACATAGGCGGAACCTAACCTATTTCCTATGTGAGGCAGTGACCATAGGCAATGGTATAAGCGGCGCCTACCCTATCGCCCATGTTGATATAGGCGGCGCCTAAGCCATCGCCTATGTTGATATAGGTGGCGCCTAACCTATCGCCTAAGTGAGGCAGTGAGCATAGGCAATGGTTTAAGCGGCGCCTAACCTGTCGCCTATGTTGGTATAGGTGGCGCCTAAGACATCGCTTCTGTTGACATAGGAGGTGCCTAAACTATCGCCTATGTGAGGCAGTGAGCATAGGTAATGGTATAAGCGGCGCCTAACCTATCGTCTATGTTGATATAGGCGGCGCCTAAGCTATATCTTATGTTGACATAGGCGGTGCCTAACCTATAGCCTAATTGAGGAAGTGTACATAGGCAATGGTATAAGCAGCGCCTAACCTATCGCCTATGTTGATATAGGTGGCGCCTAAGCCATCGCCTATGTTGACATAGGCGGCGCCTAACCTATCGCCTAAGTGAGACGGTGAGCATAGGCAATGGTTTAAGCGGTGCCTAACCTGTCGCCTATTTTGGTATAGGCGGCGCCTAATTTATCGACTATGTTGACATAGGCGGCACCTAACCTATCGCCTAATTAAGGTAGTGAGAATAGGTAATGGTGTAAGCGGTGCCTAACCTATCGTCTATGTTGATATAGGTGGCGCCTATGGCATCTCTTATGTTAACATAGATGGCGCCTAACCTATCGCCTAAGTGAGGAAGCGAGCATAGGCAATGGTATAAGCGGTGCCTAACCTATCGCCTATGTTGATATACATGGCGCCTAAGCCATTGCCTATGTTTAAATATGCGACGCCTAACCTATCGCCTAAGTGAGGCAGTAAGAATAGGCAATGGTATAAGCGGCGCCTTACCTATCGCCTATGTTGATACAGGAGGCACCTAACCCATCGCCTATGTTGACGTACGCGGTGCCTAACCTATCGTGAAATTAAGGCAGTGAGCATAGGCAATGGTATAAGTGGCGCCTAACCTATCTCCTATGTTGATATAGGCGGCGCCTAAGCCATCGCCTATGTTGACATAGGCGGCACCTAACCTATCGTCTAAGTAAGGCAGTGAGCATAGTTAATGGTATAAGTGGCGCCTAACCTATCGCCTATGTTGATATAGGTGGCTCCTATGGAATCTCCTATGTTTACATAGGCGGCGCCTAACCTATCGCCTTAGTGAGGCATCAAGCATAGTCAATGGTATAAGCGGCGCCTAACCTATCGCCTATGTTGATATAGGCAGCGCATAAGCGATTGCCTATGTTGACATAGGCGGCGCCTAACCTATCTCCTAAGTTAGGCGGTAAGCATAGGCAATGGTATAACCGGCGCCTAACCTGTCGCCTATGTTGATATAGGCGGCACCTAATCTATCGACTATGTTGATATAGGCGGCACCTAACCTCTCGCCTAAGTGAGGAAGTAAGCATAGGTAATGGTATAAGCGGAGCCTAACTTATCGCCTATGTTGATATAGGTGGCGCCGATGGCATTGGTCATGTTTACATAGGCGGCGTCTAACCTATCACCTAAGTGAGGCAGCGAGCATGGGCAATGGTATAAGAGGCGCCTAACCTATCGCCTATGTTGACATACGTGGAACCTAAGCCATTGCCTGTGTTTATATATGCGGCGCCTAACCTATCGCCTAAGTGAGGCAGTAAGCATAGGCAATGGTATAAGGGACGCCTAACCTATCACCTATGTTGATATTAGTCACTCCTATGGCATCGCCTATGTTTACATAGGCGGCGCCTAACTTATCGCCTAAGTGAAGCAGCTAGCATAGACAATGGAATATGCGGGGCCTAACCTATCGCCTATGTTGATATACGTGGCGCCTAAGCCATCGCCTATGTTTAAATAGGCGGCGGCTAATCTGTCGCCAAAGTGAGGCAGTAAGCATAGGAAATGGTATAAGCGGCGCCTAACGTAATGCCTATATTGATATAAACAGCGCCTAAGCCATCGCCTATGCTGACGTAGGCGGTGCGTAACCTATCGCCTAATTGAGGCTGTGAGCATAGGCAATGGTATAAGCGGCGCCTAACCTATCGCCTATGCTGATATAGGCGGTGCCTAAGCCATTGCCTATGTTGACATAGACGGAGCCTAACCTATCGCCTATGTCAGGCAGTGAGCATAGGAAATGGTATAAGCAATGCCTAACCTATCGCATATGTTTATATAGGCGACGCCTAAGCCATCGTTTATGTTGACATATGCGGCGCCTAACCTATCGCCTAAGTGAGGCAGTGAGCATAGGCAATGGTATAAGCGGCACCTATCCTATCGCCTATGTTGATATAGGAGGCGCCTAAACCATGGCCTATGTTAACATAGGCGGCGCCTAACCTATTGCCAAAGTGAGGCACTGAGCATTCGCAATGGTATAAGCGGCCCCTAACCTATCGCCTATGTTGATATAGGCAGTGCCTAAGCCATCGCCTATGTTGACATAGGTGGTGCCTAACCTATCACCTAAGTGAGGTAGTGAGCATAGACAATGGTATAAGCGGCGCCTAACCGATCGCCTATGTTGATATAGGAGGCACCTATGCCATCGCCTAAGTTAGGCAGTGAGCATTGCCAATGGTATAAGCGGTGCCTAACCTATCGCCTATGTTGATATAGGCGACGCCTAAGCGATCGCCTATGTTGACTTAGGCGGCGCCTCACCTATCGCCTAAGTAAGACAGAGAGAATAGGCCATGGAATAAGCGCCGCACAACCTACCGCCTAAGTTGATATAGGTGGCGCCTAAGCCATTACCTATGTTGACATAGGCCGAGCCTAACCTATCGCCTAAGTGAGGATGTGGCCATAGGTAACGGTATAAGCGGCGCCTAACCTGTTGCCTATGTTTTTATAGGCGGCGCCTAATCCATCGACTATGTTGTCATAGACGGCACCTAACCTATCGCCTAAGTGAGGCAGTAAGCATAGGTAATGGTATAAGCGGCACCTAACCTATCGCCTATGTGTATATAGGCGACACCTAAGCCATCGCCTACGTTATCATAGGTGGCGCCTAACCTATTACCTAAGTGAGGATGTGATCATAGGCAATGGTATAAGCGGCTCCTAACCTGTCGCCTATGTTGATATAGGCGGCGCCTAAGCCATCACCTATGTCGACCTAGATGGTGCTTAACCAATCGCCAAATTGAGGCAGTGAGCATAGGCAATGGTGTAAGTGGCGCCTAGCCATCGCCTATGTTGACATAGACGGAGCCTAACCTATCGCCTATGTGAGAAAGTGAGCATAGGCAATGGAATAATCAACGCCTAACCTATCGCCTATGTTCATATAGGCGGCACCTAAGCCATCACCTATGCTGACATAGGCGGTGCCTAACATATCGCCTAAGTGAGTCAGTGAGCATAGGAAATGGTATAAACGGTGCCTAAACTATCGCCTATGGTTATATACGCGGCTCCTAAGACATCACCTATGTTGACATAGGCGGCGCCTAACCTATCGCCTAAGTGAGGCAATGCGCATAGGTAATGGTATTAGCGGCGCCTAACCTATCGCCTATGTTGATATAGGTGGCACCTAAGACATCGCCTATGTCAACATAGGCGGCGCCTAACCTATCGCCAAAGTGAGGCAGTACGCATAGGAAATGGTATAAGCGGCGCCTAACCTATCCCCTATGTTGATATAGGCAGTTCCTAACACATCGCCTATGTTGACGTAGGCGGTGCCTCACCTATCGCCTAACTGAGGCAGAAAGCTTTGGCAGTGGTATAAGCGGAGCCTAACCTATCACCTATGTTTATATAGGCAGTGCCTAAGCCATCGTCTATGTTGACTTAGGCGGCGCCTAACCTATCGCCTAAGTGAGGCAGTGAGCATAGGCATAAGTATAAATGGCTCCTAATCTATCACCTTATGTTGATATAGGCGGTGCCTAATCCATCCCCTATGTTGACATAGGCGGCGCCTAACCTATCGCCTAAGTGAGGCAGTGAGCATAGACAATGGTATAAGCGGAGCCTAACCTATTGCCTATGTTGATATAGGCGGCGCCTAAGCCATCGCCTATGTTGACATAGGTGGCACCTAACCTATCGTCTAAGTAAGGCAGTGAGCATAGGTAATGGTATAAGTGGCGCCTAACCTATCGCCTATGTTGATATAGGTGGTTTCTATGGAGTCTCCTATGTTTACATAGGCGGCGCCTAACCTATCGCCTTAGTGAGGCATCAAGCATAGGCAATGGTATAAGCGGCGCCTAACCTATCGCCTATGTTGATATAGGCAGCGCATAAGCGATCGCCTATGTTGACATAGGCGGCACCTAACCTATCTCCTAAGAGAGGCGGTAAGCATAGGCAATGGTATAACCGGCGCCTAACCTGTCGCCTATGTTGATATAGGCGGCACCTAATCCATCGACTATGTTGATATACGCGGCACCTAACCTGTCGCCTATGTGAGGATGTAAGCATAGGTAATGGTATAAGCGGAGCCTAACCTATCGCCTATGTTGATATACGTGGCACCTAAGGCATTGGTCATGTTTACACAGGCGGCATCTAACCTATCGCCTAAGTGAGGCAGCGAGCATGGGCAATGGTATAAGAGGCGCCTAACCTATCGCCTATGTTGACATACGTGGCACCTAAGCCATTGCCTATGTTTATATATGCGGCGCCTAACTTATCGCCTAAGTGAGGCAGTAAGCATAGGAAATGGTGTAAGGGACGCCTAACCTATCACCTATGTTGATATTAGTCACTCCTATGGCATCGCCTATGTTTACATAGGCGGCGCCTAACTTATCGCCTAAGTGAAGCAGCTAGCATAGACAATGGTATATGCGGCGCCTAACCTATCGCCTATGTTGATATACATGGCGCCTAAGCCATCGCCTATGTTTAAATAGGCGGCGGCTAATCTGTCGCCTAAGTGAGGCACTAAGCAAAGGAAATGGTATAAGCGACGCCTAACGTAACGCCTATATTGATATAAACAGCGCCTAAGCCATCGCCTATGTTGACGTAGGCGGTGCCTAACCTATCGCCTAATTGAGGCTATGAGCATAGGCAATGGTATAAGCGGCGCCTAACCTATCGCCTATGTTGATCTAGGCGGCGCCTAAGCCATTGCCTATGTTGACATAGACGGAGCCTAACCTATCGCCTATGTCAGGCAGTGAGCATAGGAAATGTTATAAGCGACGTCTAACCTATCTCCTATGTTGATATAGGTGACGCCTAAGCCATCATTTATGTTGACATAGGCGGCGCCTAACCTATCGCCTAAGTGAGGCAGTGAGCATAGGCAATGGTATAAGCGGCACCTAACCTATCGCCTATGTTGATATAGGAGGCGCCTAAACCATGGCCTATGTTAACATAGGCGGCGCCTAACCTATTGCCAATGTGAGGCACTGAGCATACGCAATGGTATAAGCGGCCCCTAACCTATCGCCTATGTTGATATAGGCAGCGCCTAAGCCATCACCTATGTTGACATAGGTGGTGCCTAACCTATCTCCTAAGTGAGGTAGTGAGCATAGACAATGGTATAAGCGGTGCCTAACCGATCGCCTATGTTGATATAGGAGGCACCTATGCCATCGCCTAAGTTAGGCAGTGAGCATAGCCAATGGTATAAGCGGCGCCTAACCTATCGCCTATGTTGATATAGGCGGCGCCTAAGCGATCGCCTATGTTGACTTAGGCGGCACCTAACCTATCGCCTAAGTAAGGCGGAGAGAATAGGCCATGGTATAAGCGCCGCACAACCTACCGCCTATGTTGAATAGGTGGCGCCTAAGCCATTACCTATGTTGACATAGGCCGAGCCTAACCTATCGCCTAAGTGAGGAAGTGGCCATAGGTAACGGTATAAGCGGCGCCTAACCTGTCGCCTATGTTTTTATAGACGGCGCCTAATCCATCGCCTGTGTTGTCATAGACGGCACCTAACCTATCGCCTAAGTGAGGCAGTGAGCATAGGTAATGGTATAAGCGGCACCTAACCTATCGCCTATGATGATATAGGCGGCGCCTAAGACATCGCGTACGTTATCATAGGCGGCGCATAACCTATTACCTAAGTGAGGATGTGATCATTGGCAATGGTATAAGCGGCGCCTAACCTGTCGCCTATGTTGATATAGGCGGCGCCTAAGCCATCACCTATGTTGACCTAGATGGTGCTTAACCAATCGCCAAATTGAGGCAGTGAGCATAGGCAATGGTGTAAGTGGCGCCTAGCCATCGCTATTGTTGACATAGATGGAGCCTAACCTATCGCCTATGTGAGAAAGTGAGCATAGGCAATGGAATAATCGATGCCTAACCTATCGCCTATGTTGATATAGGCGGAACCTAAGCCATCGCCTATGCTGACATAGGCGGTGCCTAACCTATCGCCTAAGTGAGTCAGTGAGGATAGGCAATGGTATAAACGGTGCCTAATCTATCGCCTATGGTTATATACGCGGCGCCTAAGACATCACCTATGTTGACATAGGCGGCGCCTAACCTATCGCCTAAGTGAGGCAATGCGCATAGGTAATGGTATTAGCAGCGCCTAACCTATCGCCTATGTTGATATAGGTGGCACCTAAGACATCGCCTATGTCAACATAGGCGGCGCCTAACCTATCGTCTAAGTGAGGCAGTACGCATAGGCAATGGTAAAAGCGGCGCCTAACCTATCCCCTATGTTGATATAGGCAGTTCCTAACACATCGCCTATGTTGACGTTGGCGGCGCCTAACCTATCGCCTAACTGAGGCAGTAAGCTTAGGTAGTGGTATATGCGGAGCCTAACCTATCACCTATGTTTATATAGGCGGCGCCTAAGCCATCGTCTATGTTGACTTAGGCGGCGCCTAACCTATCGCCTAAGTGAGGCAGTGAGCATAGGCATAAGTATAAATGGCTCCTAATCTATCGCTTATGTTGATATAGGCGGTGCCTAATCCATCGCCTATGTTGATATAGGCAGCGCCTAACCTATCGCCTACGTGAGGCAGTGAGCATAGGCAATGGTATAAGCGGAGCCTAACCTATCGCCTATGTTGATATAGGCGGCGCCTAAGCCATCGCCTATGTTGACATAGGCGGCACCTAACCTATCGCCTAAGTGAGGCAATGAGTATAGGTAATGGTATAAGCGGTGCCTAACCTATCGCCTATGTTGATATAGGCGGCGCCTATGACATCGCCTATGTTGACATAGGCGGGGCCTAACCTATCGCCTATGTGAGGCAGTGAGTATAGGCAATGGTATAAGCTACACCTAACCAATCGCCTATGTTGATATAGGTGGGTCCATAGCCTTCGCTAATGTTGAGATAGGCGGCGCCTAATCTATCACCTAAGTTAGGCAGTGAACATAGACAATGGTATAAGTGGCGCCTAACCTATCACCTATGTTGATATAGGCGGCACCTAAGCCATCGCCTAAGTGAGATAGTGAGTATAGGCAATGTTATAAGCGGTGCCTAACCTATCCCCTATGTTTATATAGTCGGCGCCTAAGAGATCACCTATGTTGACATAGGAGGCACCTAACCTAACGCCTAAGTGAGGCGGTGAGCATAGGAAATGGTATAAGTGGCGCCTAACCCGTCCCCTATGTTGAATAGGTGGCGCCTAATCCATCGCATAGGTTGACATAGGTGGCACCTAACCTGTATAGCCTGCACCTAACCTATCTCCTGAGTAATGAAGTGAGCATAGGCAATGGTAAAAGCGGCACCTAACCTATCCCCTATGTTGATATAGGCAGTTCCTAACACATCGCCTATGTTGACGTAGGCGGCGCCTAACCTATCGCCTAACTGAGGCAGTAAGCTTAGGTAGTGGTATAAGCGGAGCCTAACCTATCACCTATGTTTATATAGGCGGCGCCTATGCCATCGTCTATGTTGACTTAGGCGGCGCCTAACCTATCGCCTAAGTGAGGCAGTGAGCATAGGGATAAGTATAAATGGCTCCTAATCTATCGCTTATGTTGATATAGGCGGTGCCTAATCCATCGCCTATGTTGACATAGGCGGCGCCTAACCTATCACCTAAGTGAGGCAGTGAGCATAGGCAATGGTATAAGCGGAGCCTAACCTATCGCCTATGTTTATATAGGCGGCGCCTAAGCCATCGCCTATGTTGACATAGGCGGCACCTAACCTATCGCCTAAGTGAGGCAATGAGTATAGGTAATGGTATAAGCGGTGCCTAACCTATCACTTATGTTGATATAGGCGGCGCCTATGACATCGCCTATGTTGACATAGGCGGGGCCTAACCTATCGCCTATGTGAGGCAGTGAGTATAGGCAATGGTATAAGCTACACCTAACCAATCGCCTATGTTGATATAGGTGGGTCCATAGCCTTCGCTAATGTTGAGATAGGCGGCGCCTAATATATCACCTATGTTAGGCAGTGAACATAGACAATGGTATAAGTGGCGCCTAACCTATCACCTATGTTGATATAGGCGGCACCTAAGCCATCTCCTAAGTGAGATAGTGAGTATAGGCAATGTTATATGCGGTGCCTAACCTATCCCCTATGTTTATATAGTCGGCGCCTAAGAGATCACCTATGTTGACATAGGAGGCGCCTAACCTATCGCCTAAGTGAGGCGGTGAGCATAGGAAATGGTATAAGTGGCGCCTAACCCGTCCCCTATGTTGAATAGGCGGCGCCTAATCCTTCGCATATGTTGACATAGGTGGCACCTAACCTGTATAGCCTGCACCTAACCTATCTCCTGAGTGATGAAGTGAGCATAGGTAATGGTATAAGCGGCGCCTAACCTATCGCCTATGTTCATATAGGTGGCGCTTATGGAATCGCCTATGTTTACATAGGCGGCGCCTAACCTATCGCCTAAGTAAGGCAGAAAGCATAGGAAATGGTATAAGCAGCGCCTAACCTATCGCCTAAGTTGATATACATGGTGCCTAAGCCATCACCAATGTTGATATAGGAGGCGGCTAAACTATCGCCTAAGTGAGGTAGTAAGCATAGGCAATGGTATAAGCGGCACCTAACCTAACGCTTATGTTGATATAGGCGTCCCCAAAGCCATTTCCAATGTTGACGTAGGCGGTGCCTAACCTATCACCTAAGTGAGGCAGCGAGCATAGGCAATGGTATAAGCGGTGAATAACCTATCGCCTATGTTGATATAGGCGGCGCCTAAGCGATCGCCTATGTTGACATAGGAGGTGCCTAACCTATCGCCTAAGTGAGGCGGTGAGCATAGGCAATGGTATAAGCGGCACCTAATCTGTCGCCTATGTTGATATAGGCGGCGCCTAAGCCATCACCTATTTTGACATAAGCGGCACCTAACCTATCGCCTAAGTGAGGCTGTGAGCATAGGTAATTGTATAAGCGGCGCCTAACCTATTACCTATTTTGATATAGGTGGTCCCTATGGCATCGCTTATGTTTACATAAGCGGTGCCTAACCTATCGCCTAAGTGAGGCAGTGAGAATAGTCAATGTTATAAGCGGCTACTAATCTATCGCCTATGTTGATATAGACGGCGCCTAATCCATCGCCTTTGTTGACAAAGGTGGCGCCTAACCTATCGCCTATATGAGGCAGTGAGCAAAGGCAATGGTATAAGCGGCTCCTAAACTATCGCATATGCTGATATAGGAGGCGCCTAAGCCATTTCCTATTTAGACATAGGCGGTGCCTAACCTATCGCCTATGTGAGGTAGGGAGCATAGGAAATGGTATAAGCGGTATCTAATCTATAGCCTATGTTGATATAGGCGACGCCTAACCTATCGCCTAACTAAGGCAGTAAGCATAGGAATTGGTATAAAAGGCGCCTAACCTATCGTATATGTTGATATAGGCGGCGTGTAATCCATCCCCAATGTAGACATAGGCAGCGCCTAACCTATCGCCTAAGTGAGGTTGTGAGCATAGGCAATGGTATAAGCGGCGCCTGACCTATCGCCTATGATGATATAGGCGGCGCTTAAGCCATCGCCTATTTTGACATAGGCAGCGCCTAACCTATCGCCTAAGTAAGGCAGTGAGTATTGTCAATGTTATAAGCGGCGCCTAACCTATTGCCTATGTTGATATAGACGGCGCCTAATCCATCGCCTTTGTTGACAAAGGCGGCACCTAACCTATCGCCTATATGAGGCAGTAAGCAAAGGCAATGGTATAAGCGGCTCCTAAACTATCGCATATGTTGATATAGGCGGTGCCTAAGCCATTACCTATATATACATAGGAAGCGCCTAACCTATCGCCTATGTGAGGCAGGGAGCATAGGAAATGGTATAAGCGGCGCCTAACCTATAGCCTATGTTGATATAGGCGTTGCCTTATCCATCGGCTATGTTGACATAGGCGGCGCCTAACCTATCGCCTAAGTGAGGCTGTGAGCATAGTAAATGGTATAAGTGGCGCCTGACCTATCGCCTATGATGATATAAGCGGCGTTTAATCCATCACCTATGTTGACATAGGCAGCGCCTAACCTATCACCTAAGTGAGGGGGTGAGCCTAGTCAATGGTATAAGCGGAGCCTAACCTCTTGCCTTTGTTGAAATAGGCGCGCCTAATCCATCGCCTATATTGACATAAGCAGCACCTAAACAATCCCCTATGTGAGGCAGGGAGCATAGGCCACGGTATAAGCAGTGCCTAACCTATTGCCTCTGTTGATATAGGTGGTGCCTAAGCCATCGCCTATATCGATATAGGAAGCGCCTAACCTATCGCCTAAGTGAGGCAGTGAGCATAGGAAATGGTATAAGCGGCTCCTAACCTATCGCATATGTTGATATAGGTGGCGCCTAATCCATCGCCTATTTTGACTTAGGCGGTGCCTCACCTATCGCCTTTGTGAAGCAGTGAGCATAGGCATTGGTATAAGCGGCTCCTCACCTATCGCTTATGTTGATAAAGAAATCGCCTAAGACATCGCCTATGTTGACATAGGCGGCGCCTAACCTATCGCCTAAGTAAGGCTGTGAGCATAGGCAATGGTATAAGCGGTTTCTGACCTATCGCCTATGATGATATAGGCGGCGCTTAATCCATAGCCTATGTTGACATAGTTGGCGCTTAACCTATCGCCTATGTTAGGGAGTGAGCATAGTCAATGGTATAAGCGGCACCTAACCTATCGCCTGTATTGATATAGGCGGCGCCTAAGCCATCACCTATGTTGACATAGGCGGCACCTAACCTATCGCCTAAGCGAGGCAGCGAGCACAGGAAACAGTATAAGCGATATCTAACCTATAGCCTATGTTGATATAGGCGGCGCCTAACCTATCTCCTAAGTAAGGCAGTAAGCATAGGAAATGGTATAAAAGGCGCCTAATCTATCGTATATGTTTATATAGGCGGCGTCTAATCCATCGCCAATGTAGACATAGGCAGTGCCTAACCTATAGCCTAAGTGAGGTTGTGAGCATAGGCAATGGTATAAGCAGTGCCTGACCTATCACCTATGATGATATAGGCGGCGCTTAAGCCATCGCCTATTTTGACATAGGCAGCGCCTATCCTATCGCCTAAGTGAGGCAGTGAGTATAGTCAATGTTATAAGCGGCGCCTAACCTATCGCCTATGTTGATATAGGCGGCGCCTAAGGAATTGCCTATGTTGACATAGGTGGCACCTACCCTATTGCCTAAGTGAGGCAGTGAGAAAAGGCAATGGTATAAGAGGTGTCTAACCTATCGCCTATGTTGATATAGGCGGCGCCTAAACCATCGCCTATGTTGACACAGGTGGCGCCAAACCTATCGCCTAAGTCATGCAGTAAGCATAGGCAATGGAATAAGCGGAGCCTAATCTATCGCCTATGTTGATATAGGCTGCGCCTAAGCCATCGCCAATGTTGACATAGGTGGCGCCTAATCTATCGCCTATCTTGATATAGTCTGCGCCTAAGCCATCGCCAATGTTGACATAAGTGGTTCCTAACCAATCGCATATGTTGATATAGGCGGCGCCTAGGCCAACGCCTATTTTGACATAGACGGAGCCTATCCTATCACCTTTGTGAAGAAGTGAGCATAGGCAAGGGTATAAGAGGCGCCTAACCTATCGCCTATAATGATATAGGCGGCGCCTAACTTATCGCCTAAGTGAGGCAGTGAGCATAGACAATGGTATAAGTGGCACATGACCTATCCCCTATAATGATATAGGCGGCGCTTAAGCCATCTCCTATGTTGACATAGGCTGCGCCTAACCTATCGCCTAAGTACGGCGGTGAGCATAGTCAATGGTATAAGCGGCGCCTAACCTATCACCTATGTTGATATAGGCAGCACCATATCCATTGCCTATGTTGACATAGGCGGCGCCTAACCTATCGCCTAAGTTAGGAAGTGAGCATAGACAATGGTATAAGAGGCGCCTAACCTATCACCTATATTTATATAGGCGGCACCTAAGCCATCGCCTATGTGAGGCAGTTAGCATAGGCAATGGTATAAGCGGCGCCTAACCTATTGCATAAGCGATCACCTATGTTTACATAGGCGGCACCTAATCTATCTCCTAAGTGAGGCAGTGAGCATAGGCAATGGTATAAGAGGCGCCTAACCTGTTGCCTATGTTGGTATAGGCGGCGCCTAATTTATCGACTATGTTGACATAGGCGGCACCTAACCTATCTCCTAAGTGAGGCAATTAGCATAGGTAATGGTATAAACGGCGCCTAATCTATCGCCTATGTTGATATACCTGGTGCCTAAGACATTGCCAATGATTATATATGCGGCGCCTAACCTATTGCCTAAGTGAGGCAGTAAGCATAGGCAATTGTACAAGCGACGCCTAACCTATCGCCTAGGTTGATATAGGCGGCACCTACGCTATCGCCTATGTTGATGTAGGCGGTGCCTAACCTATCGCCTAATTGAGGCAATGAGCATAGGCAATGGTATAAGCAGCGCCTAACCTATCTCCTATGTTGATATAGGCGGAGCCTAAGCCATCGCCTATATTGACATAGGCGGCACCTAACCTATCGCCTAAGTGAGGCAGTGAGCATAGGTAATTGTATAAGCGGCGCCTAAACTATCGCCTATTTTTATAGAGGTGGTGCCTATGGAATCTCCTATGTTTACATAGGAAGCGCCTAACCTATTGCCTTAGCGAGGCAGCAAGCATAGGCAATGGTATAAGCGACGCCAAACCTATCGCCTATGTTGATATTGGCGGCGCCTAAGCGATCGCCTATGTTGACATAGACGGAGCCTAACCTATCGCCTAAGTGAGTCGGTTAGAATAGGCAATGGAATAAGTTTCGCCTAACTTGTCGCCTATGTTGATATAGGCGGCACCTAACCTATCGCCTAAGTGAGGCAGTAAGCATAGGTAATGGTTTAAGCGGCGCTTAACCTATCGCCTATGTTGACATAGGTGGTGCTTATGGCATTGCTTTTGTTTACATAGGCAGAGCCTAAACTATCTCCTTAGTGAGGCAGCGAGGATAGGCAATGGTATAAGCGGCGCCTAACCTATCGCCTATGTTGACATACGTGGCGCCCAAGCCATTGACAATGTTTATATATGCAGCGCCTAACCTATCGCCTAAGTGAGGCAGTAAGCATAGGCAATGGTATAACCGGCCCCTAACCTGTCGCCAATGTTGATAAACGCGACGCCTAATACATCGCATATGTTGACATAGGCGGCACCTAACCTATTGCCTAAGGCAGTGAGCATTGGTAATGGTATAAGCGACGCCTAACCTATCGCCTATGTTTATATAGGTGGCGCCTATGGAATCGCCTATGTTTACAAAGGCGGCGCCTAACTTATCTCCTAAGTGAGGCAGCTAGCATAGGCAATGGTATATGCACCGCCTAACCTATTGCCTATGTTGATATACGTGGAGCCTAAGCCATCGCCTATGTTTAAATAGGCGGTGGCTAAACTATCGCCTAAGTGAGGCAGTAAGCATAGGCAATGGTATAAGAGGCGCCTAACCTAACGCCTATGTTGATATAGGCAGCGCTAAGCCATCGCCTATGTTGATGTAGGCGGTGCCTAACCAATCGCCTAATTGAGGCAGTGAGCATAGCATTGGTATAAGCGGCGCCTAACCAATTGCCTATGTTGATATAGGAGGCGGCTAAACCATCGCCTATGTTAACATAGGCGGCGCCTAACCTATCGCCAAAGTGAGGCACTGAGCATAGGCAATGGTAGAAGCGGCGCCTAACCTATCGCCTATGTTGGTATAGGCAGCGCCTAAGCCATCGCCTATGTTAATATAGGCAGCGCCTAAGCCATCGCCTAAGTGAGGTAGTGAGCATAGACAATGGTATAAGTGGCGCCTAACCTATCGCCTATGTTGATATAGGAGGCACCTATGCCATCGCCTAAGTTAGGCAGTGAGCATAGCCAATGGTATAAGCGGCGCCAAACATATCGCCTATGTTTATATAGGCGGTGCCTAAGCGATCGCCTATGTTGACTTATGCGGCGCCTAACCTATCGCCTAAGTAAGGCGGTGAGCATAGGCAATGGTATAAGCGGCACATAACCAATCGCCTATGTTGATATAGGTGAAGCCTAAGCCATTGCCTATGTTGACATAGACCGAGGCTAACCTATCGCCTAAGTGAGTAAGTGAGCATAGGTAATGGTATAAGCAGCGCCTAACCTATCGCCTACGTTGATATAGGTGGCGCCTACGCCATCACCTATGTTGACATAGGAGGCGCCTAACCTACGCCTAAGTGAGACATTGAGCATATGCAATGGTTTAAGTGGCGTCTAACCTATCGCCTATGTTGATATAGGTGGCGCCTATGGCATCTCCTATGTTTACATAGACGGCGCCTAACCTATCGCCTTAGTGAGGCAGCAAGCATAGGCAATGGAATAAGCGGCGCCTAACCTATCGCCTATGTTGATATAAGCGGTCAGTTATGTTGACATAAGCGGTGCCTAACCTGTCGCCTAAGTTAGGCGGTGAGCATAGACAATGGTATAAGCGGCGCCTAACCTGTCCCCTATGTTGATATAGGCGGCACCTAATCCATCGACTATGTTGACATAGATAGCACCTAACCTATCGCCTAAGTGAGGCAGTTAGTATAGGTACTGGTATAAGCGTCCCCTAACCTAGCGCCTATGTTGGTATAGGTGGCGCCTATGGCATCGCTTATGTTCATATAGGCGGCGCGTAATCTATATCCTAAGTGAGTAGGTTGAGCATAGGCAATGGTATAAGCGGCGCCTAACCTGTCGCCTATATTGGTATAGGCGGCGCCTAATCCATCGACTATGTTGACATAGGTGGCACCTAACCTATTACCTTAGTGAGGCAGTGAGCATAGGTAATGGTATAAGCGGCGCCTAACCTATCGCCAATGTTGATATACGTGGTGCCTAAGCCATTGCCTATGTTTATATATGCGGTGCCTAACCTATCGCCTAAGTGATGCAGTAAGAATAGGCAATGGTATAAGCGGCGCCTAACCTATCGCCTATGTTGATATAGGCGGCGCCTAAGCCATCGCCTATGTTGATGTAGGCGGTGCCTAACCTATCGCCTAATTGAGGCAATGAGCATTGGCAATGGTATAAGCGACGCCTAACCTATCTCCTATGTTGATGTAGGCGGGGCCTATGCCATCGCCTATATTAACATAGGCGGCACCTAACCTATCGCCTAACTAAGAAGTGAGCATAGGTAATGGTATAAGCGGAGCCTAACCTATCGCCGATGTTTATATAGGTGGGGCCTATGGCATCTCTTTGGTTTACATAGGCAGCGCCTAACCTATCGCCTTAGTGAGGCAGCAAGTATAGGCAATGGTATAAGCGACGCCTAACCTATCGCCTATGTTGATATAGGCGGCGCCTAAGCGATCGCCTATGTTGAGATAGACGGCGCCTAACCTATCGCCTAAGTGAGGCGGTGAGAATAGGCAATGGTATAAGCGGCTCCTAACCTGTCTCTTATATTGATATAGGCGGCGCCACATCCATCGACTATGTTGACAAAGGCAGCACCTAACCTATCGCCTAAGTGAGACAGTGAGCATACGTAATGGTTTAAGCGGCGCCTAGCCTATTGCCTATGTTGACATAGGTGGCGCTTATGGCATCGCTTATGTTTACTTAGGCAGATCCTAACCTATCGCCTATGTGAGGCAGCGAGCATAGGCAATGGTATAAGCGGCGCCTAACCTATCGCCTATGTTGACATACGTGGGGCCTAAGCCATTGCCTATGTTTATATATGCGGCGCCTAACCTATCGCCTAAGTGAGGCAGTAAGCATAGGCAATGGTATAAGGGACGCCTAACCTATCACCTATGTTGATATTAGTCACTCCTATGGCATCGCTTATGTTTACATAGGCGGCGCCTAACTTATCGCCTAAGTGAAGCAGCTAGCATGGACAATGGTATATGCAGCGCCTAACCTATCGCCTATGTTGATATACGTGGTGCCTAAGCTATCGCCTATGTTTAAATAGACGGCGGCTAATCTGTCGCCTAAGTGAGGCAGTAAGCATAGGAAATGGTATAAGCGGCGCCTAACGTAACGCTTATGTTGATATAGGTAGCGCCTAAGCCATCGCCTATGTTGACGTAGGCGGTGCCTAACCTATCGCCTAATTGAGGCTGTGAGCATAGGCAATGGTATAAGCGGCGCCTAACCTATCGACTATGTTGATATAGACGGAGCCTAACCTATCGCCTATGTCAGGTAGTGAGCATAGGAAATGGAATAAGCGGCGCCTAACCTATCGCCTATGTTGATATAGGTGGCGCCTAACCTATCGCCTAAGTGAGGCAGTGAGCATAGGCAATGGTATAAGCGGCGCCTAACCTATCGCCTATGATGATATAGGCAGCGCCTAACCTATCGCCTATGTTGATATAGGCAGCGCCTAAGCCATCGTCTATGTTGACATAGGTGGCGCCTAACCTATCGCCTAAGTGAGGCAGTGAGCATAGGCAATGGTATAAGCGGCGCCTAACCTATCGCCTATGTTTATATAGGAGGCGCCTAAACCTTGGCCTTTGTTAACATAGGCGGCGCCTAACCTATTGCCAAAGTGAGGCACTGAGCATACCCAATGGTATAAGCGGCCCCTAACCTATCGCCTATGTTGATATAGGCAGCGCCTAAGCCATCGCCTATGTTGACATAGGCGGCGCCTAACCTATCGCCTAAGTGAGGTAGTGAGCATAGACAATGGTATAAGCGGCGCCTAACCGATCGCCTATGTTGATATAGGAGGCACCTTTGCCATCGCCTAAGTTAGGCAGTGAGCATAGCCAATGGTATAAGCGGCGCCTAACCTATCGCCTATGTTGATATAGGCAGCGCCTAAGCGATCGCCTATGTTGACTTAGGCGGCGCCTAACCTATCGCCTAAGTAAGGCGGTGAGAATAGGCCATGGTATAAGCGGCGCACAACCTACCGCCAATGATGATATAGGTGGGGCCTAATCCATTACCTATGTTGACCTAGGCCGAGCCTAACCTATCGCCTAGGTGAGGAAGTGGCCATAGGTAATGGTATAAGCGGCGCCTAACCTGTCGCCTATGTTGTTATAGGCGGCGCCTAATCGATCGACAATGTTGTCATAGACGGCACCTAACCTATCGCCTAAGTGAGGCAGTGAGCTTAGGTAATGGTATAAGCAGCGCCGAACCTATCGGTTATGTTAGTATAGGTGGCTCCTATGGCATCGCTTATGTTTAAATAGGCAGCGCCTAATCTATCGCCTATGTGAGGCAGTGAGCATAGGCAATGGTATAAGCGGCGCCTACCCTATCGCCTATTTTGACATACGTAGCGCCTAAGCCATTGCCAATGTTAATATAGGCGGCGCCTAATCCATCGCATATCTTGACATAGGAGGTGCCTAACTTATCGCCTAAGTGAGGCAGTGAGAATAGGCAATGGTATAAGCGGCACCTAACCTATCGCCTATGTTGATATAGGCGGCGCTTAAGCCATCGCCTACGTTAACATAGGCGGCGCCTAACATATCGCCTAAGTGAGGATGTGATCATAGGCTATGGTATAAGCGGCGCCTAACCTATCGCCTATGTTGATATAGGCGGCACCTAATCCATCGCCTAAGTAAGGTAGTGAGCATAGCCAATGATATAATCGGCGCCTAACCTATCGCCTATGTATATATATGTGGCGCCTAAGCGATCGCCTATGTTGACATAGGCGGCGCCTAACCTATCGCCTAAGTAAGGCGGTGAGCATAGGCAATGGTATAAGCAGTGCATAACCTATTTCCTATGTTGATATAGGTGGCGCCTAATCCATTACCTATGTATTCCTAGACGGAGCCTAAGCTATCGTCTAAGTGAGGCAGTGAGCATAGGTAATGGTATAAGCGTTGCCTAACCTATCGCCTATGTTAATATAGGTGGCGCCTAAGACATCGCTTCTGTTGACATAGGAGGCGCCTAAACTATCGCCTATGTGAGGCAGTGAACATAGGAAATGGTATAAGCGGCGCCTATCCTATCGCCTATGTTGATATAGGCGGCGCCTAAGCTATTGCCTATGTTGATATAGGTGGCGCCTAACCTATAGCCTAATTGAGGCAGTGAGCATAGGCAATGGTATTAGCAGCACCTAACCTATCGCCTATGTTGATATAGGTGGAGCCTAACCCATAACCTATGGTGACATAGGCAGAGCCTAACCTATCGCCTATGTGAGGCAGTGAGCATAGGCAATGGTATAAGCGGCGCCTACCCTATCGCCCATGTTGATAAAGGCGGCGCCTAAGCCATCGCCTATGTTGACATAGGCGGCCCCTAACCTATCGCCAATATTGATAAACGCGACGTCTAATCCATCGCATATGTTGACATAGTCGGCACCTAACCTATTACCTAAGGCAGTGAGCATTGGTAATGGTATAAGTGACGCCTAACCTATCGCCTATGTTGATATAGGTGGCGCCAATGGCATCGCCTATGTTGACATAGGCGGCTCCTAACCTATCGCCTAAGTGAGGCGGTGAGCATAGGCAATGGTTCAAGCGGCACCTAACCTGTCGCCTATGTTGGTATAGGTGGCGCCTAAGACATCGCTTCTGTTAACATAGGAGGCGCCTAACCTATCGCCTATGTGAGGCAGTGAGCATAGGCAATTGTATAAGCGGCGCCTAACCTATCGCCTATGTTGATATACGTGGTGCCTAATCCATTGCCTATGTTTATATATGCGGCGCCTAACCTATCGCCTATGTTGATATACGTGGTGCCTAAGCCATTGCCTATGTTTATATATGCGGCGCCTAACCTATCGCCTAAGTGAGGCAGTAAGAACAGGCAATGGTATAAGCGGCGCCTAACCTATCGCCTATGTTGATATAGTCGGCGCCTAAGCCATCGCCTATGTTGATGTAGGCGGTGCCTAACCTATCGCCTAATTGAGGCAATGAGCATAGGCAATGGTATAAGCGACGCCTAACCTATCTCCTATGTTGATGTAGGCGGGGCCTATGCCATCGCCTATATTGACATAGGCGGCACCTAAGCTATCGCCTAAGTAAGAAGTGAGCATAGGTAATGGTATAAGAAGCGCCTAACCTATCGCCAATGTTGATATAGGTGGGGCCTATGGCATATCCTTGGTTTACATAGGCAGCGCCTAACCTATTGCCTTAGTGAGGCAGCAAGTATAGGAAATGGTATAAGCGACTTCTAACCTATCGCCTATGTTGATATAGGCGGCGTCTAAGCGATCGGCTATGTTGACATAGACGGCGCCAAACCTATCGCCTAAGTGAGGCGGTGAGAATAGGCAATGGAATAATCTACACCTAACCTATCGCCTATGTTGATATAGGCGGCGCCTAAGAGATCGCCTATGTTGAGATAGACGGCGCCTAACCTATCGCCTAAGTCAGGCGGTGAGAATAGGCAATGGTATAAGCGGCTCCTAACCTGTCTCTTATATTGATATAGGCGGCGCCACATCCATCGACTATGTTGACAAAGGCGACACCTAACCTATCGCCTAAGTGAGACAGTGAGCATACGTAATGGTTTAAGCGGCGCCTAGCCTATTGCCTATGTTGACATAGGTGGCGCTTATGGCATCGCTTATGTTTACTTAGGCAGATCCTAACCTATCGCCTATGTGAGGCAGCGAGCATAGGCAATGGTATAAGCGGCGCCTAACCTATCGCCTATGTTGACATACGTGGGGCCTAAGCCATTGCCTATGTTTATATATGCGGCGCCTAACCTATCGCCTAAGTGAGGCAGTAAGCATAGGCAATGGTATAAGGGACGCCTAACCTATCACCTATGTTGATATTAGTCACTCCTATGGCATCGCTTATGTTTACATAGGCGGCGCCTAACTTATCGCCTAAGTGAAGCAGCTAGCATGGACAATGGTATATGCAGTGCCTAACCTATCGCCTATGTTGATATACGTGGTGCCTAAGCTATCGCCTATGTTTAAATAGACGGCGGCTAATCTGTCGCCTAAGTGAGGCAGTAAGCATAGGAAATGGTATAAGCGGCGCCTAACGTAACGCTTATGTTGATATAGGTAGCGCCTAAGCCATCGCCTATGTTGACGTAGGCGGTGCCTAACCTATCGCCTAATTGAGGCTGTGAGCATAGGCAATGGTATAAGCGGCGCCTAACCTATCGACTATGTTGATATAGATGGAGCCAAACCTATCGCCTATGTCAGGTAGTGAGCATAGGAAATGGAATAAGCGGCGCCTAACCTATCGCCTATGTTGATATAGGCGACGCCAAAGCCATCGTCTATGTTGACATAGGTGGCGCCAAACCTATCGCCTAAGTGAGGCAGTGAGCATAGGCAATGGTATAAGCGGCGCCTAACCTATCGCCTATGTTTATATAGGAGGCGCCTAAACCTTGGCCTATGTTAACATAGGCGGCGCCTAACCTATTGCCAAAGTGAGGCACTGAGCATACCCAATGGTATAAGCGGCCCCTAACCTATCGCCTATGTTGATATAGGCAGCGCCTAAGCCATCGCCTATGTTGACATAGGCGGCGCCTAACCTATCGCCTAAGTGAGGTAGTGAGCATAGACAATGGAATAAGCGGCGCCTAACCGATCGCCTATGTTGATATAGGAGGCACCTATGCCATCGCCTAAGTTAGGCAGTGAGCATAGCCAATGGTATAAGCGGCGCCTAACCTATCGCCTATGTTGATATAGGCAGCGCCTAAGCGATCGCCTATGTTGACTTAGGCGGCGCCTAACCTATCGCCTAAGTAAGGCGGTGAGAATAGGCCATGGTATAAGCGGCGCACAACCTACCGCCAATGTTGATATAGGTGGGGCCTAATCCATTACCTATGTTGACCTAGGCCGAGCCTAACCTATCGCCTAGGTGAGGAAGTGGCCATAGGTAACGGTATAAGCGGCGCCTAACCTGTCGCCTATGTTGTTATAGGCGGCGCCTAATCGATCGACAATGTTGTCATAGATGGCACCTAACCTATCGCCTAAGTGAGGCAGTGAGCTTAGGTAATGGTATAAGCAGCGCCGAACCTATCGGTTATGTTGTATAGGTGGCTCCTATGGCATCGCTTATGTTTAAATAGGCAGCGCCTAATCTATCGCCTATGTGAGGCAGTGAGCATAGGCAATGGTATAAGCGGCACCTACCCTATCGCCTATTTTGACATACGTAGCGCCTAAGCCATTGCCTATGTTAATATAGGCGGCGCCTAATCCATCGCATATCTTGACATAGGAGGTGCCTAACTTATCGCCTAAGTGAGGTAGTGAGAATAGGCAATGGTATAAGCGGCACCTAACCTATCGCCTATGTTGATATAGGCGGCGCTTAAGCCATCGCCTACGTTAACATAGGCGGCGCCTAACATATCGCCTAAGTGAGGATGTGATCATAGGCTATGGTATAAGCGGCGCCTAACCTATCGCCTATGTTGATATAGGCGGCACCTAAGCCATCGCCTAAGTAAGGTAGTGAGCATAGCCAATGATATAATCGGCGCCTAACCTATCGCCTATGTATATATATGTGGCGCCTAAGCGATCGCCTATGTTGACATAGGCGGCGCCTAACCTATCGCCTAAGTATGGCGGTGAGCATAGGCAATGGTATAAGCAGTGCATAACCTATTTCCTATGTTGATATAGGTGGCGCCTAATCCATTACCTATGTATTCCTAGACGGAGCCTAAGCTATCGTCTAAGTGAGGCAGTGAGCATAGGTAATGGTATAAGCGGCGCCTAACCTATCGCCTATGTTAATATAGGTGGCACCTAAGACATCGCTTCTGTTGACATAGGAGGCGCCTAAACTATCGCCTATGTGAGGCAGTGAACATAGGAAATTGTATAAGCGGCGCCTATCCTATCGCCTATGTTGATATAGGCGGCGCGTAAGCTATTGCCTATGTTGATATAGGTGGCGCCTAACCTATAGCCTAATTGAGGCAGTGAGCATAGGCAATGGTATTAGCATCACCTAACCTATCGCCTATGTTGATATAGGTGGAGCCTAAGCCATAACCTATGGTGACATAGGCGGAGCCTAACCTATCGCCTATGTGAGGCAGTGAGCATAGGCAATGGTATAAGCGGCGCCTACCCTATCGCCCATGTTGATAAAGGCGGCGCCTAAGCCATCGCCTATGTTGACATAGGCGGCCCCTAACCTATCGCCAATATTGATAAACGCGACGTCTAATCCATCGCATATGTTGACATAGTCGGCACCTAACCTATTCCCTAAGGCAGTGAGCATTGGTAATGGTATAAGCGACGCCTAACCTATCGCCTATGTTGATATAGGTGGCGCCAATGGCATCGCCTATGTTTACAAAGGCGGCGCCTAACTTATCTCCTAAGTGAGGCAGCTAGCATAGGCAATGGTATATGCAGCGCCTAACCTATTGCCTATGTTGATATACGTGGAGCCTAAGCCATCGCCTATGTTTAAATAGGCGGTGGCTAATCTATTGCCTATGAGAGGCAGTAAGAATAGGCAATGGTATAAGAGGCGCCTAACCTAACGCCTATGTTGATATAGGCAGCACCAAGCCATCGCCTATGTTGACGTAGGCGGTCCCTAACCTATCGCCTAATTGAGGCAGTGAGCATAGCCAATGGTATAAGCGGCGCCTAACCAATCGCCTATGTTGATATAGGTGACGGATAAACCATCGCCTATGTTAACATAGGCGGCGCCTAACCTATCGCCAAAGTGAGGCACTGAGCATAAGCAATGGTATAAGCGGCGCCTAACCTATCGCCTATGTTGATATAGGTAGCGCCTAAGACATCGCCTATGTTGATATAGGCAGCGCCTAAGCCATCGCCTAAGTGAGGTAGTGAGCATTCGTAATGGTTTAAGCGGCGCCTAACCTATTGCCTATGTTGACATAGGTATCGCTTATGGCATCGCTTATGTTTACATAGGCAGATCCTAACCTATCGCCTATGTGAGGCAGCGAGCATAGGAAATGGTATAAGCGGCGCCTAACCTATCGCCTATGTTGAGATACGTGGCGCCTAAGCCATTGCCTATGTTTATATATGCGGCGCCTAACCTATCGCCTAAGTGAGGTAGTAAGCATAGGCAATGGTATAAGGGACGCCTAACCTATCACCTATGTTTATATTTGTCACTCCTATGGCATCGCCTATGTTTACATAGGCGGCGCCTAACTTATCGCCTAAGTGAAGCAGCTAGCATAGACAAGGGTATATGTGGCGCCTAACCTATCGCCTATGTTGATATACGTGGTGCCTAAGCCATCACCTATGTTTAAATAGGCAGCGGCTAATCTGTCGCCTTAGTGAGGCAGTAAGCATAGGAAATGGTATAAGCGGCGCCTAACGTAACGCCTATGTTGATATAGGCAGCGCCTAAGCCATCGCCTATGTTGATGTAGGCGGTGCCCAACCTATCGCCTAATTGAGGCTGTGAGCATAGGCAATGGTATAAGCGGCGCCTAACCTATCGCCTATGTTGATATAGGCGGCGCCTAAGCCATTGCCTATGTTGACATAGACGGAGCCTAACCTATCGCCAATGTCAGGCAGTGAGCATAGGAAATGGTATAAGCGGTGCCTAACCTATCGCCTATGTTGATATAGGCGATGCCTAATCCATCGTGTATGTTGACGTAGGCGGCGCGTAACCTATCGCCTAAGTGAGGCAGTGAGCATAGGCAATGGTATAAGCAGCGCCTAACCTATCGCCTATGTTGATATAGGAGGCGCCTAAATCTTGGCCTATGTTAACATAGGCGGCGCCTAACCTATTACCAAAGTGAGGCACTGAGCATACGCAATGGTATAAGCGGCCCCTAACCTATCGCCAATGTTGATATAGGCAGCGCCTAAGCCAACGCCTATGTTGACATAGGCGGCGCCTAACCTATCTCCTAAGTGAGGTAGTGAGCATAGACAATGGTATAAGCGGCGCCTAACCAATCGCCTATGTTGATATAGGAGGCACCTATGCCATCGCCTAAGTAAGACAGTGAGCATAGCCAATGGTATAAGCGGCGCCTAACCTATCGCCTATGTTGATATAGGCGATGCCTAAGCGATTGCCTATTTTGACTTAGGCGGCGCCTAATCTATCACCTAAGTAAGGCGGTGAGAATGGTCCATGGTATAAGCGGCACACAACCTACCGCCCATGTTGATATAGGTGGCGCCTAAGCCATTACCTATGTTGACCTAGGCCGAGCCTACCCTATCACCTAAGTGAGGAAGTGGCCATAGGTAATGGTATAAGCGGCGCCTAACCTGTCGCCAATGTTGTTATAGGCGGCGCCTAATCCATCGACTATGTTGTCATAGACGGCACCTAACCTATCGCCTATGTGAGGTAGTGAGCATCGGTAATGGTATAAGCGGCGCCGAACCTATCGCTTATGTTGGTATAGGTGGCGCCTATGGCATCGATCGCCTATGTGAGGAAGTGAGCATAGGCAATGGTATTAGCGGCGCCTACCCTATCGCCTATGCTGACATACGTAGTGCCTAAGCCATTGCCTATGTTTATATATGCTGCGCCTAACCTATTGCCTAAGTCAGGCGGCGCCTAACCTGTCGCCTATGTTGATATAGGCGGCGCCTAATCCATCGCATATCTTGACATAGGAGGTTCCTAACCTATCGCCTAAGTGAGGCAGTGAGAATAGGCTATGGTATAAGCGGCACCTAACCTATCGCCTATGTTGATATAGGCGGCGCCTAAGCCATCGCCTACGTTAACATAGGCGGTGCCTAACCTATCACCTAAGTGAGGATGTGATCATAGGCTATGGTATAAGCGGCGCCTAACCTATCGCCTATGTTGATATAGGCGGCACCTAAGCCATCGCCTAAGTAAGGTAGTGAGCATAGCCAATGATATAATCGGCGCCTAACCTATCGCCTATGTTGATATATGTGGGGCCTAAGCGATCGCCTATGTTGACATAGGCGGCGCCTAACATATCGCCTAAGTAAGGCAGTGAGTATAGGCAATGGTATAAGCGGCACCTAAACTATCGCCTATGTTGATATAGGAGGCGCCTAAACCAACGCCTATGTTAACATAGGCGGCGCCTATCCTATCGCCAAATTGAGGCACTAAGCATAGGCAATGGTATAAGCGGCACCTAACCAATCGCCTATGTTGATATAGGCAGTGCCTAAGCCATCGCCTATGTTGACATAGGCGGCACCTTACCTATTTCCTAAGTGAGGTAGTGAGCATAGAAAATGGTATAAGCGGCGCCTAAACTATCGCCTATGTTGATATAGGCGGCACCTAAGCCATCGCCTAAGTAAGGCAGAGAGCATAGCAAATGGTATAAGCGGCGCCTAACCTATCGACTGAGTAAGGCGGTGAGCATAGGCAATGGTATAAGCTGCGCATAACCTATCGCCTATGTTTATATAGGTGGCGCCTACGCTATTTCCTATGTTGATATAGACGGAGCCTAACCTATCCCCTAAGTTAGGCAGTGAGCTTAGGTAATGGTATAAGCGGAGCCTAACCTATCGCCTATGTTGATATAGGTGGAACGTAATCCATCACCTATGTTGACATAGAAGGCACATAACATATCGCCTAAGTGAGGCAGTGATCATAGGCAATGGTATAAGCGGTGCCTAACCTATCGCCTATATTGATAAAGACGGCGCCTAAGACATCGCCTATGTTGACATAAGCGGTGCCTAACCTATCACCTAATTGAGGCAGTGAGCATAGGAAATGGTATAAGCGACGCCTAACCTATCGCCTATGTTGATATAGGTGGGGCCTAAGCCATCACCTGTGTTGACATAGGCGGAGCATAACCTATTACCTATGTGAGGCAGTGAGAATAGGCAATTGTATAACCAGCGCCTAACCTTTCGCCTATGTTGATATAGGCGGCGCCTAGTTCATCGCCTATGTTGACATAGGCGGCGCCTAACCTCTCCCCTATGTGAGGCGGTGAGCATAGGCAATGGTATAAGCGGCACCTAAACTTTCGCCTATGTTGGTATAGGCGGCTCCTAATCCATCGATTATGTTGACATAGGCGACACCTAACCTATCGCCTAAGTGAGGCAGTGTGAATAGGTAATGGTATAAACGGCGCCTAACCTGTCGCCTATGTTGAAATACGTGGTGCCTAAGCCATTGCCTATGTTTATATATACGGCGCCTAACCTATCGCCTATGTGAGGCAGTAAGCATAGTCAATGGTATATGCGGCGCCTAACCTATCGCCTATGTGAGGTAGTGAGAATAGGCTATGGTATAACCAGCGCCTAACCTATCGCCTATGTTGATATAGGCGGTGCGTAGTCCATCGCCTATGTTGACATAGGCGGCCTCCTATAACCTAAGTGAGGCAGTGAGAATAGGCAATGTTATAAGCGGCGCCTAACGTATCGCCTATGTTGACATAGGCGGCGCCTAACCTATCGCCTATGTTGATATAGGCGACGCCTAATCCATTGCCTATGTTGACATAGACGGAGCCTATCCTATCGCCTAAGTGAGGCAGTAAGCATAGGTAATGGTATAAGCGACGCCTAACCTATCGCCTATGTTGATATAGGTTGCGCCTAAGCCATCACCTATGTTGACATAGATGGCGCCTAACCTACCGCCTAACTGAGGCAGTGAGCATAGGGAATGGTATAAGCGGTTCCTAACCTATCGCCTATGTTGATATAGGCAGCACCTAAGACATCGCCTATGTTGACATAGGCGGTGCCTAACCTATCGCCTAATTGAGGCAGTGAGCATAGGAAATGGTATAAGCGGCACCTAGCCTATCGCCTATGTTGATATACGTAACCCCTAAGCCATCACCTATGTTGACATAGGTGGAGCCTAACCTATTACCTATGTGAGGAAGTGAGAATAGGCAATGGTATAACCAACGCCTAACCTATTGCCTATGTTGATATCGGCGACGCCTAGTCCATTGCCTATGTTGACAGAGGCGGCGCCTAACCTATAACCTATGTGAGGCAGTGAGCATAGGCAATGGTATAAGCGGCACCTAACCTATCGCCTCTGTTGACATAGGCGGCGCCTAACCTATCGCCTTTGTTGATATAGGGAGCACCATATCCATTGCCTATGTTGACATAGGCGGCACCTAACCTATCTCCTAAGGGAGGCAATTAGCATAGGTAATGGTATAAGCGGCGCCTAACCTATCGCCTATGTTGATATACGTGGTGCCTAAGCCATTGCCTATGTTTATATATTTGGCGCCTAACCTATTCCCTAAGTGAGGCAGTAACCATAGGCAATTGTATAAGCGACGCCTAACCTATCGCCTATGTTGATATAGGCGGCGCCTAAGCCATCGCCTATGTTGATGTAGGCGGTGCCTAACTTATCGCCTAAGTGAGGTAGTGAGAATAGGCAATGGTATAAGCGGCACCTAACCTATCGCCTATGTTGATATAGGCGGCGCTTAAGCCATCGCCTACGTTAACATAGGCGGCGCCTAACATATCGCCTAAGTGAGGATGTGATCATAGGCTATGGTATAAGCGGCGCCTAACCTATCGCCTATGTTGATATAGGCGGCACCTAAGCCATCGCCTAAGTAAGGTAGTGAGCATAGCCAATGATATAATCGGCGCCTAACCTATCGCCTATGTATATATATGTGGCGCCTAAGCGATCGCCTATGTTGACATAGGCGGCGCCTAACCTATCGCCTAAGTATGGCGGTGAGCATAGGCAATGGTATAAGCAGTGCATAACCTATTTCCTATGTTGATATAGGTGGCGCCTAATCCATTACCTATGTATTCCTAGACGGAGCCTAAGCTATCGTCTAAGTGAGGCAGTGAGCATAGGTAATGGTATAAGCGGCGCCTAACCTATCGCCTATGTTAATATAGGTGGCACCTAAGACATCGCTTCTGTTGACATAGGAGGCGCCTAAACTATCGCCTATGTGAGGCAGTGAACATAGGAAATTGTATAAGCGGCGCCTATCCTATCGCCTATGTTGATATAGGCGGCGCGTAAGCTATTGCCTATGTTGATATAGGTGGCGCCTAACCTATAGCCTAATTGAGGCAGTGAGCATAGGCAATGGTATTAGCATCACCTAACCTATCGCCTATGTTGATATAGGTGGAGCCTAAGCCATAACCTATGGTGACATAGGCGGAGCCTAACCTATCGCCTATGTGAGGCAGTGAGCATAGGCAATGGTATAAGCGGCGCCTACCCTATCGCCCATGTTGATAAAGGCGGCGCCTAAGCCATCGCCTATGTTGACATAGGCGGCCCCTAACCTATCGCCAATATTGATAAACGCGACGTCTAATCCATCGCATATGTTGACATAGTCGGCACCTAACCTATTCCCTAAGGCAGTGAGCATTGGTAATGGTATAAGCGACGCCTAACCTATCGCCTATGTTGATATAGGTGGCGCCAATGGCATCGCCTATGTTTACAAAGGCGGCGCCTAACTTATCTCCTAAGTGAGGCAGCTAGCATAGGCAATGGTATATGCAGCGCCTAACCTATTGCCTATGTTGATATACGTGGAGCCTAAGCCATCGCCTATGTTTAAATAGGCGGTGGCTAATCTATTGCCTATGAGAGGCAGTAAGAATAGGCAATGGTATAAGAGGCGCCTAACCTAACGCCTATGTTGATATAGGCAGCACCAAGCCATCGCCTATGTTGACGTAGGCGGTCCCTAACCTATCGCCTAATTGAGGCAGTGAGCATAGCCAATGGTATAAGCGGCGCCTAACCAATCGCCTATGTTGATATAGGTGACGGATAAACCATCGCCTATGTTAACATAGGCGGCGCCTAACCTATCGCCAAAGTGAGGCACTGAGCATAAGCAATGGTATAAGCGGCGCCTAACCTATCGCCTATGTTGATATAGGTAGCGCCTAAGACATCGCCTATGTTGATATAGGCAGCGCCTAAGCCATCGCCTAAGTGAGGTAGTGAGCATTCGTAATGGTTTAAGCGGCGCCTAACCTATTGCCTATGTTGACATAGGTATCGCTTATGGCATCGCTTATGTTTACATAGGCAGATCCTAACCTATCGCCTATGTGAGGCAGCGAGCATAGGAAATGGTATAAGCGGCGCCTAACCTATCGCCTATGTTGAGATACGTGGCGCCTAAGCCATTGCCTATGTTTATATATGCGGCGCCTAACCTATCGCCTAAGTGAGGTAGTAAGCATAGGCAATGGTATAAGGGACGCCTAACCTATCACCTATGTTTATATTTGTCACTCCTATGGCATCGCCTATGTTTACATAGGCGGCGCCTAACTTATCGCCTAAGTGAAGCAGCTAGCATAGACAAGGGTATATGTGGCGCCTAACCTATCGCCTATGTTGATATACGTGGTGCCTAAGCCATCACCTATGTTTAAATAGGCAGCGGCTAATCTGTCGCCTTAGTGAGGCAGTAAGCATAGGAAATGGTATAAGCGGCGCCTAACGTAACGCCTATGTTGATATAGGCAGCGCCTAAGCCATCGCCTATGTTGATGTAGGCGGTGCCCAACCTATCGCCTAATTGAGGCTGTGAGCATAGGCAATGGTATAAGCGGCGCCTAACCTATCGCCTATGTTGATATAGGCGGCGCCTAAGCCATTGCCTATGTTGACATAGACGGAGCCTAACCTATCGCCAATGTCAGGCAGTGAGCATAGGAAATGGTATAAGCGGTGCCTAACCTATCGCCTATGTTGATATAGGCGATGCCTAATCCATCGTGTATGTTGACGTAGGCGGCGCGTAACCTATCGCCTAAGTGAGGCAGTGAGCATAGGCAATGGTATAAGCAGCGCCTAACCTATCGCCTATGTTGATATAGGAGGCGCCTAAATCTTGGCCTATGTTAACATAGGCGGCGCCTAACCTATTACCAAAGTGAGGCACTGAGCATACGCAATGGTATAAGCGGCCCCTAACCTATCGCCAATGTTGATATAGGCAGCGCCTAAGCCAACGCCTATGTTGACATAGGCGGCGCCTAACCTATCTCCTAAGTGAGGTAGTGAGCATAGACAATGGTATAAGCGGCGCCTAACCAATCGCCTATGTTGATATAGGAGGCACCTATGCCATCGCCTAAGTAAGACAGTGAGCATAGCCAATGGTATAAGCGGCGCCTAACCTATCGCCTATGTTGATATAGGCGATGCCTAAGCGATTGCCTATTTTGACTTAGGCGGCGCCTAATCTATCACCTAAGTAAGGCGGTGAGAATGGTCCATGGTATAAGCGGCACACAACCTACCGCCCATGTTGATATAGGTGGCGCCTAAGCCATTACCTATGTTGACCTAGGCCGAGCCTACCCTATCACCTAAGTGAGGAAGTGGCCATAGGTAATGGTATAAGCGGCGCCTAACCTGTCGCCAATGTTGTTATAGGCGGCGCCTAATCCATCGACTATGTTGTCATAGACGGCACCTAACCTATCGCCTATGTGAGGTAGTGAGCATCGGTAATGGTATAAGCGGCGCCGAACCTATCGCTTATGTTGGTATAGGTGGCGCCTATGGCATCGATCGCCTATGTGAGGAAGTGAGCATAGGCAATGGTATTAGCGGCGCCTACCCTATCGCCTATGCTGACATACGTAGTGCCTAAGCCATTGCCTATGTTTATATATGCTGCGCCTAACCTATTGCCTAAGTCAGGCGGCGCCTAACCTGTCGCCTATGTTGATATAGGCGGCGCCTAATCCATCGCATATCTTGACATAGGAGGTTCCTAACCTATCGCCTAAGTGAGGCAGTGAGAATAGGCTATGGTATAAGCGGCACCTAACCTATCGCCTATGTTGATATAGGCGGCGCCTAAGCCATCGCCTACGTTAACATAGGCGGTGCCTAACCTATCACCTAAGTGAGGATGTGATCATAGGCTATGGTATAAGCGGCGCCTAACCTATCGCCTATGTTGATATAGGCGGCACCTAAGCCATCGCCTAAGTAAGGTAGTGAGCATAGCCAATGATATAATCGGCGCCTAACCTATCGCCTATGTTGATATATGTGGGGCCTAAGCGATCGCCTATGTTGACATAGGCGGCGCCTAACATATCGCCTAAGTAAGGCAGTGAGTATAGGCAATGGTATAAGCGGCACCTAAACTATCGCCTATGTTGATATAGGAGGCGCCTAAACCAACGCCTATGTTAACATAGGCGGCGCCTATCCTATCGCCAAATTGAGGCACTAAGCATAGGCAATGGTATAAGCGGCACCTAACCAATCGCCTATGTTGATATAGGCAGTGCCTAAGCCATCGCCTATGTTGACATAGGCGGCACCTTACCTATTTCCTAAGTGAGGTAGTGAGCATAGAAAATGGTATAAGCGGCGCCTAAACTATCGCCTATGTTGATATAGGCGGCACCTAAGCCATCGCCTAAGTAAGGCAGAGAGCATAGCAAATGGTATAAGCGGCGCCTAACCTATCGACTGAGTAAGGCGGTGAGCATAGGCAATGGTATAAGCTGCGCATAACCTATCGCCTATGTTTATATAGGTGGCGCCTACGCTATTTCCTATGTTGATATAGACGGAGCCTAACCTATCCCCTAAGTTAGGCAGTGAGCTTAGGTAATGGTATAAGCGGAGCCTAACCTATCGCCTATGTTGATATAGGTGGAACGTAATCCATCACCTATGTTGACATAGAAGGCACATAACATATCGCCTAAGTGAGGCAGTGATCATAGGCAATGGTATAAGCGGTGCCTAACCTATCGCCTATATTGATAAAGACGGCGCCTAAGACATCGCCTATGTTGACATAAGCGGTGCCTAACCTATCACCTAATTGAGGCAGTGAGCATAGGAAATGGTATAAGCGACGCCTAACCTATCGCCTATGTTGATATAGGTGGGGCCTAAGCCATCACCTGTGTTGACATAGGCGGAGCATAACCTATTACCTATGTGAGGCAGTGAGAATAGGCAATTGTATAACCAGCGCCTAACCTTTCGCCTATGTTGATATAGGCGGCGCCTAGTTCATCGCCTATGTTGACATAGGCGGCGCCTAACCTCTCCCCTATGTGAGGCGGTGAGCATAGGCAATGGTATAAGCGGCACCTAAACTTTCGCCTATGTTGGTATAGGCGGCTCCTAATCCATCGATTATGTTGACATAGGCGACACCTAACCTATCGCCTAAGTGAGGCAGTGTGAATAGGTAATGGTATAAACGGCGCCTAACCTGTCGCCTATGTTGAAATACGTGGTGCCTAAGCCATTGCCTATGTTTATATATACGGCGCCTAACCTATCGCCTATGTGAGGCAGTAAGCATAGTCAATGGTATATGCGGCGCCTAACCTATCGCCTATGTGAGGTAGTGAGAATAGGCTATGGTATAACCAGCGCCTAACCTATCGCCTATGTTGATATAGGCGGTGCGTAGTCCATCGCCTATGTTGACATAGGCGGCCTCCTATAACCTAAGTGAGGCAGTGAGAATAGGCAATGTTATAAGCGGCGCCTAACGTATCGCCTATGTTGACATAGGCGGCGCCTAACCTATCGCCTATGTTGATATAGGCGACGCCTAATCCATTGCCTATGTTGACATAGACGGAGCCTATCCTATCGCCTAAGTGAGGCAGTAAGCATAGGTAATGGTATAAGCGACGCCTAACCTATCGCCTATGTTGATATAGGTTGCGCCTAAGCCATCACCTATGTTGACATAGATGGCGCCTAACCTACCGCCTAACTGAGGCAGTGAGCATAGGGAATGGTATAAGCGGTTCCTAACCTATCGCCTATGTTGATATAGGCAGCACCTAAGACATCGCCTATGTTGACATAGGCGGTGCCTAACCTATCGCCTAATTGAGGCAGTGAGCATAGGAAATGGTATAAGCGGCACCTAGCCTATCGCCTATGTTGATATACGTAACCCCTAAGCCATCACCTATGTTGACATAGGTGGAGCCTAACCTATTACCTATGTGAGGAAGTGAGAATAGGCAATGGTATAACCAACGCCTAACCTATTGCCTATGTTGATATCGGCGACGCCTAGTCCATTGCCTATGTTGACAGAGGCGGCGCCTAACCTATAACCTATGTGAGGCAGTGAGCATAGGCAATGGTATAAGCGGCACCTAACCTATCGCCTCTGTTGACATAGGCGGCGCCTAACCTATCGCCTTTGTTGATATAGGGAGCACCATATCCATTGCCTATGTTGACATAGGCGGCACCTAACCTATCTCCTAAGGGAGGCAATTAGCATAGGTAATGGTATAAGCGGCGCCTAACCTATCGCCTATGTTGATATACGTGGTGCCTAAGCCATTGCCTATGTTTATATATTTGGCGCCTAACCTATTCCCTAAGTGAGGCAGTAACCATAGGCAATTGTATAAGCGACGCCTAACCTATCGCCTATGTTGATATAGGCGGCGCCTAAGCCATCGCCTATGTTGATGTAGGCGGTGCCTAACCTATCGCCTAATTGAGGCAATGAGCATAGGCAATTGTATAAGCAGCGCCTAACCTATCTCGTATGTTGATATAGGCGGCGCCTAAGCCATCGCCTATATTGACATAGGCGGTATCTAACCTATCGCCTAAGTGAGGCATTGAGCATAGGTAATTGTATAAGCGGTGCCTAAACTATCACCTATTTTGATATAGGTGGCGCCTATGGAATATCCTAAGTTTACATAGGCAGTGCCTAACCTATTGCCTTAGTGAGGCAGCAAGCATAGGCAATGGTATA
The DNA here is from genome assembly GCA_030864215.1 of Capsicum pubescens. Taxonomy (NCBI): domain Eukaryota; kingdom Viridiplantae; phylum Streptophyta; class Magnoliopsida; order Solanales; family Solanaceae; genus Capsicum; species Capsicum pubescens. Next base: position 40,798,245 of record CM061538.1, read on the forward strand.
AGCGACGCCAAACCTATCGCCTATGTTGATATTGGCGGCGCCTTAGCGATCCCCTATGTTGACATAGACGGAGCCAAACCTATCGCCAAAGTGAGTCGGTGAGAATAGACAATGGTATAAGCGGCGCCTAACTTGTCGCCTATGTTGATATAGGCGGCACCTATCCTATCGCCTAAGTGAGGCAGTGAGCATAGGTAATGGTTTAAGCGGCACCTAACCTATCGCCTATGTTGACATAGGTGGTGCTTATGGCATCGCTTATGTTTACATAGGCAGAGCCTAACCTATCTCCCAAGTGAGGTAGTGAGGATAGTCAATGGTATAAGCGGCGCCTAACCTATCGCCTATGTTGACATACGTGGCGCCTAAGCCATTGACAATGTTTATATATGCGGCGCCTAACCTATCGCCTAAGTGAGGCAGTAAGCATAGGCAATGGTATAAGCGGCCCCTAACCTGTCGCCAATGATGATAAACGCGACGCCTAATCCATCGCATATGTTAACATATGCGGCACCCAGCCTATTTCCTGAGGCAATTAGCATTGGTAATGGTATAAGCGACGCCTAACCTATCGCCTATGTTGATATAGGTGGCGCCTATGGCATCGCCTATGTTTACAAAGATGGCGCCTAACTTATCTCCTAAGTGAGGCAGCTAGCATAGGCAATGGTATATGCAGCGCCTAACCTATTGCCTATGTTGATATACGTGGAGCCTAAGCCATCGCCTATGTTTAAATAGGCGGCGGCTAATCTATCGCCTAAGTGAGGCAGTAAGCATAGGCAATGGTATAAGAGCCGCCTAACCTAACGCCTATGTTGATAATGGCAGCGCCAAGCCATCGCCTATGTTGACGTAGGCGGTGCCTAACCTATCGCCTAATTGAGGCAGTGAGCATTGGCAATGGTTTAAGCGACGCCTAACCAATCGCCTATGTTGATATAGGAGGTGGCTAAACCATCGCCTATGTTGATATAGGCAGCACCTAAGCCATCGCCTAAGTGAGGCAGTTAGTATAGGTAATGGTATAAGCGGCCCCTAACCTATCGCCTATATTGGTATAGGTGGCGCCTATGGCATCACTTATGTTTACATAGGCGGCGCGTAATCTATATCCTAAGTGAGGCGGTAAGCATAGGCAATGGTATAAGCGACGCCTAACCTGTCGCCTATATTGGTATAGGCGGCGCCTAATCAATCGACTATGTTGACATTGGTGGCACCTAACCTATCGCCTAAGTGAGGCAGTGAGCATAGGTAATGGTATAAGCGACGCCTAACCTATCGCCTATGTTGATATACGTGGTGCCTAATCCATTGCCTATGTTTATAAAAGCGGTGCCTAACCTATCGCCTAAGTGAGGCAGTAAGAATAGGCAATGGTATAAGCAGCACCTAACCTATCGCCTATGTTGATATAGGCGGCGTCTAAGACATCGCCTATGTTGATGTAGGCGGTGTCTAACCTATCGCCTAATTGAGGCAATTAGCATAGGAAATGGTATAAGCGACGCCTAACCTATCTCCTATGTTGATGTAGGCGGGGCCTAAGCCATCTCCTATATTGACATAGGCGGCACCTAACCTATCGCCTAAGTAAGAAGTGAGCATAGGTAATGGTTTAAGCGGCGCCTAACCTGTCGCCGATGTTTATATAGGTGGGGCATATGGCATTTCCTTGGTTTACATAGGCAGCGCCTAACCTATTGCCTTAGTGAGGCAGCAAGCATAGGCAATGGTATAAGAGACGCCTAACCTATCGCCTATGTTGATATAGGCGGCGCCTAAGCAATCGCCTATGTTGAAATAGACGGCGCCTAACCTATCGCCTAAGTGAGGCGGTGAGAATAGGCAATGGTATAAGCGGCTCCTAACACGTCGCCTATGTTGATATAGGCGGCGCCAAATCCATCGACTATGTTGACATAGGCAGCACCTAACCTATGGCCTAAGGGAGACAGTGAGCATACGTAATGGTTTAAGAGGCGCCTAACCTATTGCCTATGTTGACATAGGTGGCGCTTATGGCATCGCTTATGTTTACATAGGCAGATCCTAACCTATCGCCTATGTGAGGCAGCGAGCATAGGCAATGGTATAAGCGGCGCCTAACCTATCTCCTATGTTGACATACGTGGCGTCTAAGCCATTGCCTATGTTTATATATACAGCGCCTAACCTATCGCCTAAGTGAGGCAGTAAGCATAGACAATGGTATAAGGGACGCCTAACCTATCACCTATGTTGATATTAGTCACTCCTATGGCATCGCCTATGTTTACATAGGCGGCGCCTAACTTATCGCCTAAGTGAAGCAGCTAGCATAGACAATGGTATATGCGGCGCCTAACCTATCACCTATGTTGATATACGTGGCGCCTAAGCCATCGCCTATGTTTAAATAGGCGGCGGCTAATCTGTCGCCTAAGTGAGGCACTAAGCATAGGAAATGGTATAAGCGGCGCCTAACGTAACGCCTATGTTGATATAGGCAGCACCTAAGCCATCGCCTATGTTGACGTAGGCGGTGCCTAACCTATCGCCTAATTGAGGCTGTGAGCATAGGCAATGGTATAAGCGGCGCCTAACCTATCGCCTATGTTGATATAGGCGGCGCCTAAGCCATTGCCTATGTTGACATAGACGGAGCCTAACCTATCGCCTATGTCAGGCAGTGAGCATAGGAAATGGTATAAACGGCACCTAACCTATCGCCTTTGTTGATATAGGCGACGCCTAAGCCATCGTCTATGTTGACATAGGCGGCGCCTAACCTATTTCCTAAGTAAGGCAGTGAGCATAGGCAATGGTATAAGCGGCGCCAAACCTATCGCCTTTGTTGATATAGGAGGCGCCTAAACCTTGGCCTATGTTAACATAGGCGGCGCCTAACCTAATGCCAAAGTGAGGCACTGAGCATACGAAATGGTATAAGCGGCCCCTAACCTATCGCCTATATTGATATAGGCAGCGCCTAAGCCATCGCCTAACCTATCGCCTAAGTGAGGTAGTGAGCATAGACAATGGTATAAGCGGCGCCTAACCGATCGCCTATGTTGATATAGGAGGCACCTATGCCATTGCCTAAGTTAGGCAGTGAGCAATGCCAATGGTATAAGTGACGCCTAACCTATCGCCTATGTTGACTTAGGCGGTGAGAATAGGCCATGGTATAAGCGACGCACAACCTACCGCCTATGTTGATATAGGTGGCGCCTAAGCCATTACCTATGTTGACATAGGCCGAGCCTAACCTATCGCCTAAGTGAGGAAGTGGCCATAGGTAATAGTATAAGCGGCGCCTAACCTGTCGCCTATGTTGTTATAGGCGGCGCCTAATCAATCGACTATGTTGTCATAGACGGCACCTAACCTATCGCCTAAGTGAGGCAGTGAGCATAGGTAATGGTATAAGCGGCGCCGAACCTATCGCTTATGTTGGTAGAGGTGGCGCCTATGGCATCGCTTATGTTTACATAGGCGGCGCCTAACCTATCGCCTATGTGAGGCAGCGATCATGGGCAATGGTATAAGCGGCGCCTACCCTATCGCCTATGTTGACATACGTAGCGCCTAAGCCATTGCCTATGTTTATATATGTTGCGCCTAACCTATTGCCTAAGTCAGGCGGCGCCTATCCTGTCGCCTATGTTGATATAGGCGGCGCCTAATCCATCGCATATCTTGACATAGGAGGTGCCTAACCTATGGCCTAAGTGAGGCAGTGAGAATAGGCAATGATATAAGCGGCACATAACCTATCGCCTATGTTGATATAGGCGGCGCCTAAGCCATCGCCTACGTTAACATATGCGGTGCCTAACCTATCGCCTAAGTGAGGATGCGATCATAGGCTATGGTATAAGCGGCGCCTAACCTATCGCCTATGTTGATATAGGTGGCGCCTATGGCATCGCCTATGTTTACTTAGGCGGCGCCTAACCTATCGCCTAAGTGAGGCAGCGAGGATAGGCAATGGTATAACCGGCGCCTAACCTATCGCCTATGTTGACATACGTGGCGCCTAAGCCATTAAGAATGTTTATATATGCGGCACCTAACCTATTGCCTAAGTGAGGCAGTAAGCATAGGCAATGGTATAAGCGGCCCCTAACCTATCGCCAATGTTGATAAACGCGACGCCTAATCCATCGCATATGTTGACATAGTCGGCACCTAACCTATTGCCTAAGGCAGTGAGCATTGGTAATGGTATAAGCAACGCCTAACCTATCGCCTATGTTGATATAGGTGGCGCCAATGCCATCGCCTATGTTTACAAAGGCGGAGCCTAACTTATCTCCTAAGTGAGGCAGCTAGCATAGGCAATGGTATATGAAGCGCCTAACCTATTGCCTATGTTGATATACGTGGAGCCTAAGCCATCGCCTATGTTTAAATAGGCGACGACTAATCTATTGCCTATGTGAGGCAGTAAGAATAGGCAATGGTATAAGAGGCGCCTAACCTAAAGCCTATGTTGATATAGGCAGCACCAAGCCATCGCCTATGTTGACGTAGGCGGTCCCTAACCTATCGCCTAATTGAGGCAGTGAGCATAGGCAATGTTATAAGCGACACCTAACCAATCGCCTATGTTGATATAGGAGGTGGCTAAACCATCGCCTATGTTAACATAGGCGGCGCCTAACCTATCGCCAAAGTGAGGCACTGAGCATAGGCAATGGTATAAGCGGCGCCTAACCTATCGCTTATGTGTATATAGGTAGCGCCTAAGCCATCACCTATGTTGATATAGGCAGCGCCTAAGCCATCGCCTAAGTGAGGTAGTGAGCATAGACAATGGTATAAGCGGCGCCTAACCTATCGCCTATGTTGATATAGGAGCCACCTATGCCATCGCCTAAGTTAGGTAGAGAGTATAGCCAATGGTATAAGCGGCGCCAAACCTATCGCCTATGTTTATATAGGCGGCGCCTAAGAGATCGCCTATGTTGACTTAGGCGGCGCCTAACCTATCGCCTAAGTAAGGCGGTAAGCATAGGCAGTGGTATAAGCGGCGCATAACCAATCGCCTATGTTGATATAGGTGAAGCCTAAGCCATTGCCTATGTTGACATAGACCGAGCCTAACCTATCGCCTAAGTGAGTAATTGAGCATAGGTAATGGTATAAGCAGCGCCTAACCTATCGCCTATGTTGAGATAGGTGGCGCCTAAGCCATCACCAATGGTGACATTGGGGAAGCCCAACCTATCGCCTATGTGAGGCAGTGAGCATAGGCAATGGTATAAGCGGCGCCTACCCCATTGCCCATGTTGATATAGGCGGCGCCTAAGCCATCGCCTATGTTGACATAGGCGGCGCCTAACCTATCGCCTAAGTGAGGCGGTGAGCATAGGTAATGGTTTAAGCGGCGCCTAACCTGTCGCCTATGTTGGTATAGGTGGCGCCTAAGACATCGCTTCTGTTAACATAGGAGGCGCCTAACCTATCGCCTATGTGAGGCAGTGAGCATAGGCAATTGTATAAGCGGCGCCTAACCTATTGCCTATGTTGATATACGTGGTGCCTAAGCCATTGCCTATGTTTATATATGCGGCGCCTAACCTATCGCCTAAGTGAGGCAGTAAGAATAGGCAATGGTATAAGCGGTGCCTAACCTATCGCCTATGTTGATATAGGCAGCGCCTAAGCCATAGCCTATGTTGATGTAGGCGGTGCCTAACCTATCGCCTAATTGAGGCAATGAGCATAGGCAATGGTATAAGCGACGCCTAACCTATCTCCTATGTTGATGTAGGCGGGGCCTATGCCATCGCCTATATTGACATAGGCGGCACCTAACCTATCGCCAAAGTAAGAAGTGAGCATAGGTAATGGTATAAGAAGCACCTAACCTATCACCGATGTTTATATAGGTGGGGCCTATGGCATCTCCTTGGTTTACATAGGCAGCGCCTAACCTATTGCCTTAGTGAGGCAGCAAGTATAGGCAATGGTATAAGCGACGCCTAACCTATCGCCTATGTTGATATAGGCGGCGTCTAAGCGATCGCCTATGTTGACATAGACGGCACCAAACCTATCGCCTAAGTGATGCGGTGAGAATAGGCGATGGTATAAGCTACACCTAACCTATCGCCTATGTTGATATAGGCGGCGCCTAAGCATTCGCCTATGTTGACATAGACGGCGCCTAACCTATCGCCTAAGTGAGGCGGTGAGAATAGGCAATGGTATAAGCGGCTCCTAACCTGTCTCCTATATTGATATAGGCGGCGCCACATCCATCGACTATGTTGACAAAGGCGGCACCTAACCTATCGCCTACGTGAGACAGTGAGCATACGTAATGGTTTACGCGGCGCCTAGCCTATTGCCTATGTTGACATAGGTGGCGCTTATGACATCGCTTATGTTTACATAGGCAGATCCTAACCTATCGCCTATGTGAGGCAGCGAGCATAGGCAATGGTATAAGCGGTGCCTAACCTATCGCCTATGTTAACATACGTGGGGCCTAAGCCATTGCCTATGTTTATATATGCGGCGCCTAACCTATCGCCTAAGTGAGGCAGTAAGCATAGGCAATGGTATAAGGGACGCCTAGCCTATCACCTATGTTGATATTAGTCACTCCTATGGCATCGCCTATGTTTACATAGGTAGCGCCTAACTTATCGCCTAAGTGAAGCAGCTAGCATGGACAATGGTATATGCGGCGCCTAACCTATCGCCTATGTTGATATACGTGGTGCCTAACCTATCGCCTATGTTGATATAGGCGTCACCTAAGCCATCGCCTAAGTAAGGTAGTGAGCATAGCCAATGATATAATCGGCGCCTAACCTTTCGCCTATGTTTATATACGTGGTGCCTAAGTGATCGCCTATGTTGACATAGGCGGCGCCTAACCTATCTCCTAAGTAAGGCGGTGAGCATAGGCAATGGTATAAGCAGTGCATAACCTATTTCCTATGTTGATATAGGTGGCGCCTAAGCCATTGCCTATGTATTCCTAGACGGAGCCTAAGCTATCGTCCAAGTGAGGCAGTGAGCATAGGTAATGGTATAAGCAACGCCTAACCTATCGCCTATGTTAATATAGGTGGCGCCTAAGACATCGCTTCTGTTGACATAGGAGGCGCCTAACCTATCGCCTATGTGAGGCAGTGAGCATTGGAAATGGTATAAGCGGCGCCTAACCTATCGCCTATGTTGATATAGGCGGCGCCTAAGCTATTGCCTATGTTGACATAGGCGGTGCCTAACCTATACCCTAATTGAGGCAGTGAGCATAGGCAATGGTATAAGCAGCACCTAACCTATCGCCTATGTTGATATAGGTGGTGCCTAAGCCATCACCTATGGTGACATAGGCGGAGCCTAACCTATCGCCTATGTGAGGCAGTGAGCATAGGCAATGGTATAAGCGGCGCCTACCCTATCGCCCATGTTGATAAAGGCGGCGCCTAAGCCATCGCCTATGTTGACATATGCGGCGCCTAACCTATCGGTTTAGTGAGGAGGTGAGCATAGGCAATGGTTTAAGCGGCGCCTAACCTGTCGCCTATGTTGGTATAGGCGGCGCCTAATCCATCGACTATGTTGACATAGGCGGCACCTAACCTATCGCCTAATTAAGGCAGTGAGAATAGGTAATGGTATAAGCGGCGCCTAACCTATCGCCTATGTTGATGTAGGTGGCGCCTATGGCATCGCTTATGTTAACACAGATGGCGCCTAACCTATCTCCAAAGTGAGGAAGCGAGCATAGGCAATGGTATAAGCGGTGCCTAACCTATCGCCTATGTTGATATACATGGCGCCTCAGCCATTGCCAATGTTTATATATGCGACGCCTAACCTATCGCCTATGTGAGGCAGTAAGAATAGGCAATGGTATAAGAAACGCCTTACCTATCGCCTATGTTGATATAGGAGGCACCTAACCCATCGCCTATGTTGACCTAGACGGAGCCTAACCTATCGCCTAAGTGAGTCGGTGAGAATACGCAATAGTATAAGCGGCGCCTAACTTGTCGCCTATGTTGATATAGGCGACACCTAACCTATCGCCTAAGTGAGGCAGTGAGCATAGGTAATGGTTTAAGCGGCGCCTAACCTATCGCCTATGTTGACATAGGTGGTGATTATGGCATCGCTTAGGTTTACATAGGAAGAGCCTAACTTATCTCCTAAGTGAGGCAGCGAGGATAGGCAATGGAATAACCGGCGCCTAAACTATCACCTATGTTGACATACGTGGCGCCTAAGCCATTCACAATGTTTATATATGCGGCGCCTAACCTATTGCCTAAGTGAGGTAGTAAGCATAGGCAATGGTATAAGCGGCCCCTAACCTATCGCCAATATTGATAAACGTGACGCCTAATCCATCGCATATGTTGACATAGTTGGCACCTAACCTATTGCCTAAGGAAGTGAGCATTGGTAATGGTATAAGGGACGCCTAACCTATCGCCTAGGTTGATATAGGTGGCGCCAATGGCCTCGCCTATGTTTACAAAGGCGACGCCTAACTTATCTCCTAAGTGAGGCCACTAGCATAGGCAATGGAATATGCAGCGCCTAACCTATTGCCTATGTTGATATACGTGGAGCCTAAGCCATCGCCTATGTTTAAATAGGCGGTGGCTAATCTATTGCCTATGTGAGGCGGTAAGAATAGGCAATGGTATAAGAGGCGCCTAACCTAACGCCTATGTTGATATAGGCAGCACCAAGCCATCGCCTATGTTGATGTAGGCGGTCCCTAACCTATCGCCTAATTAAAGGCAGTGAGCATAGCCAATGGTATAAGGGGCGCCTAACCAATCGCCTATGTTGATATAGGAGATGGCTAAACCATCGCCTATGTTAACATAGGCGGCGCCTAACCTATCGCCAAAGTGAGGCACTGAGAATAGGCAATGGTATAAGCGGCGCCTAACCTATCGCCTATGTTGATATAGGTAGCGCCTAAGCCATCGCCTATGTTGATATAGGCAGCTCCTAAGCCATCGCCTAAGTGAGGTAGTGAGCATAGACAATGGTATAAGCCATCACCTATGTTGATATAGGCGGGGCCTAAGCCATCACCTATATTGACATAGGCGGCACCTAACCTATCGCCTAAGTAAGAAGTGAGTATAGGTAATGGTATAAGCGGCGCCTAACCTATCGCCGATGTTTATATAGGTGGGGCCTATGGCATCTCCTTGGTTTACATAGGCAGCGCCTAACCGATTGCCTTAGTGAGGCAGCAAGCATAGGCAATGGTATAAGCGACGCCTAACCTATCGCCTATGTTGTTATAGGCGGCGCCTAAGCGATCGCCTATGTTGACATAGACCGCGCCTAACCTATCGCCTATGTGAGGCGGTGATAATAGGCAATGGTATAAGCGGCTCCTAACCTGTCGCCTATGTTGATATAGGCGGCGCCAAATCCATCGACTATGTTGACAAAGGCGGCACCTAACCTATCGCCTAAGTGAGACAGTGAGCATACGTAATGGTTTAAGCGGCGCCTAACCTATTGCCTATGTTGACATAGGTGCCGCTTATGGCATCGCTTATGTTTACATAGGCAGATCCTAACCTATCGCCTATGTGAGGCAGCGAGCATAGGAAATGGTATAAGCGGCGCCTAACCTATCGCCTATGGTTAGATACGTGGTGCCTAAGCCATCGCCTATGATTATATATGCGGTGCCTAACCTATCGCCTAAGTGAGGCAGTAAGCATAGGCAATGGTATATGGGATGCCTAACCTATCACCTATGTTGATATTAGTCACTCCTATGGCATCGCCTATGATTACAGAGGCGGCGCCTAACTTATCGCCTAAGTGAAGCAGCTAGCATAGACAAGGGTATATGCGGCGCCTAACCTATCGCCTATGTTGATATACGTGGTGCCTAAGCCATCACCTATGTTTAAATAGGCGGCGGCTAATCTATCGCCTAAGTGAGGCAGTAAGCATAGGCAATGGTATAAGAGCCGCCTAACCTAACGCCTATGTTGATAAAGGCAGCGCCAAGCCATCGCCTATGTTGACGTAGGCGGTGCCTAACCTATCGCCTAATTGAGGCAGTGAGCATTGGCAATGGTTTAAGCGACGCCTAACCAATCGCCTATGTTGATATAGGAGGCGGCTAAACCATCGCCTATGTTGATATAGGCAGCACCTAAGCCATCGCCTAAGTGAGGCAGTTAGTATAGGTAATGGTATAAGCGGCCCCTAACCTATCGCCTATATTGGTATAGGTGGCGCCTATGGCATCACTTATGTTTACATAGGCGGCGCGTAATCTATATCCTAAGTGAGGCGGTAAGCATAGGCAATGGTATAAGCGATGCCTAACCTGTCGCCTATATTGGTATAGGCGGCGCCTAATCAATCGACTATGTTGACATTGGTGGCACCTAACCTATCGCCTAAGTGAGGCAGTGAGCATAGGTAATGGTATAAGCGGCGCCTAACCTATCGCTTATGTTGATATACGTGGTGCCTAATCCATTGCCTATGTTTATAAAAGCGGTGCCTAACCTATCGCCTAAGTGAGGCAGTAAGAATAGGCAATGGTATAAGAAGCACCTAACCTATCGCCTATGTTGATATAGGCGGCGTCTAAGACATCGCCTATGTTTATGTAGGGGGTGTCTAACCTATCGCCTAATTGAGGCAATGAGCATAGGAAATGGTATAAGCGACGCCTAACCTATCTCCTATGTTGATGTAGGCGGGGCCTAAGCCATCTCCTATATTGACATAGGCGGCACCTAACCTATCGCCTAAGTAAGAAGTGAGCATAGGTAATGGTTTAAGCGGCGCCTAACCTGTCGCCGATGTTTATATAGGTGGGGCATATGGCATTTCCTTGGTTTACATAGGCAGCGCCTAACCTATTGCCTTAGTGAGGCAGAAAGCATAGGCAATGGTATAAGCGACGCCTAACCTATCGCCTATGTTGATATAGGCGGCGCCTAAGCAATCGCCTATGTTGAAATAGACGGCGCCTAACCTATCGCCTAAGTGAGGCGGTGAGAATAGGCAATGGTATAAGCGGCTCCTAACACGTCGCCTATGTTGATATAGGCGGCGCCAAATCCATCGACTATGTTGACATAGGCAGCACCTAACCTATGGCCTAAGGGAGACAGTGAGCATACGTAATGGTTTAAGAGGCGCCTAACCTATTGCCTATGTTGACATAGGTGGCGCTTATGGCATCGCTTATGTTTACATAGGCAGATCCTAACCTATCGCCTATGTGAGACAGCGAGCATAGGCAATGGTATAAGTGGCGCCTAACCTATCTCCTATGTTGACATACGTGGCGCCTAAGCCATTGCCTATGTTTATATATGCAGCGCCTAACCTATCGCCTAAGTGAGGCAGTAAGCATAGACAATGGTATAAGGGACGCCTAACCTATCACCTATGTTGATATTAGTCACTCCTATGGCATCGCCTATGTTTACATAGGCGGCGCCTAACTTATCGCCTAAGTGAAGCAGCTAGCATAGACAATGGTATATGCGGCGCCTAACCTATCACCTATGTTGATATACGTGGCGCCTAAGCCATCGCCTATGTTTAAATAGGCGGCGGCTAATCTGTTGCCTAAGTGAGGCACTAAGCATAGGAAATGGTATAAGCGGCGCCTAACGTAACGCCTATGTTGATATAGGCAGCACCTAAGCCATCGCCTATGTTGACGTAGGCGGTGCCTAACCTATCGCCTAATTGAGGCTGTGAGCATAGGCAATGGTATAAGCGGCGCCTAACCTATCGCCTATGTTGATATAGGCGGCGCCTAAGCCATTGCCTATGTTGACATAGACGGAGCCTAACCTATCGCCTATGTCAGGCAGTGAGCATAGGAAATGGTATAAACGGCACCTAACCTATCGCCTATGTTGATATAGGCGACGCCTAAGCCATCGTCTATGTTGACATAGGCGGCGCCTAACCTATTTCCTAAGTAAGGCAGTGAGCATAGGCAATGGTATAAGCGGCGCCAAACCTATCGCCTTTGTTGATATAGGAGGCGCCTAAACCTTGGCCTATGTTAACATAGGCGGCGCCTAACCTAATGCCAAAGTGAGGCACTGAGCATACGAAATGGTATAAGCGGCCCCTAACCTATCGCCTATGTTGATATAGGCAGCGCCTAAGCCATCGCCTAAGCCATCGCCTAACCTATCGTCTAAGTGAGGTAGTGAGCATAGACAATGGTATAAGCGGCGCCTAACCGATCGCCTATGTTGATATAGGAGGCACCTATGCCATTGCCTAAGTTAGGCAGTGAGCAATGCCAATGGTATAAGTGACGCCTAACCTATCGCCTATGTTGACTTAGGCGGCGCCTAACCTATCGCCTAAGTAAGGTGGTGAGAATAGGCCATGGTATAAGCGGCACACAACCTACCGCCTATGTTGATATAGGTGGCGCCTAAGCCATTACCTATGTTGACATAGGCCGAGCCTAACCTATCGCCTAAGTGAGGAAGTGGCCATAGGTAATAGTATAAGCGGCGCCTAACCTGTCGCCTATGTTGTTATAGGCGGCGCCTAATCAATCGACTATGTTGTCATAGACGGCACCTAACCTATCGCCTAAGTGAGGCAGTGAGCATAGGTAATGGTATAAGCGGCGCCGAACCTATCGCTTATGTTGGTAGAGGTGGCGCCTATGGCATCGCTTATGTTTACATAGGCGGCGCCTAACCTATCGCCTATGTGAGGCAGCGATCATAGGCAATGGTATAAGCGGCGCCTACCCTATCGCCTATGTTGACATACGTAGCGCCTAAGCCATTGCCTATGTTTATATATGCTGCGCCTAACCTATTGCCTAAGTCAGGCGTCGCCTATCCTGTCGCCTATGTTGATATAGGCGGTGCCTAATCCATCGCATATCTTGACATAGGAGGTGCCTAACCTATCGCCTAAGTGAGGCAGTGAGAATAGGCAATGATATAAGCGGCACATAAACTATCGCCTATGTTGATATAAGCGGCGCCTAAGCCATCGCCTACGTTAACATATGCGGTGCCTAACCTATCGCCTAAGTGAGGATGCGATCATAGGCTATGGTATAAGCGGCACCTAACCTATCGCCTATGTTGATATAGGTGGCGCCTATGGCATCGCCTATATTTACTTAGGCGGCGCCTAACGTATCGCCTAAGTGAGGCAGCAAGCATAGGCATTGGTATAAGCTGCGCCTAACCTATCGCCTATGTTGATATACGTGTCGCATAAGACATTGCTTATGTTTATATATGCGGCGCCTAACCTATCGCCTAAGTGAGGCAGTAAGCAGAGGCAAAGCTATAAGCGGCGCCTTACTTAACGCCTATGTTGATATAGGCAGTGCCAAAGCCACTGCCTATATTCATGTAGGTGGTGCCTAACCTATCGCCTAATTGAGGCAGTGAACATAGGCAATGGTATATGTGGCGCCAAACCTATCTCCTATGTTAATATAGGCGGCGCCTAAGCCATTGCCTATGTTAACATAGATGGAGCCTAACCTATCGCCTAAGTGAGTTAGTGAGGATAGGAAATGGTATAAGCGACACCTAAACTATCGCCTATGTTGATATAGGAGGCGCCTAAACCAACGCCTATGTTAACATAGGCGGCGCCTAACCTATCGCCAAATTGAGGCACTGAGCATAGGTAATGGTATAAGCGGCACCTAACCAATCGCCTATGTTGATATAGGCAGCGCCTAAGCCATCGCCTATGTTGACATAGGCGGCGCCTAACCTATTACCTAAGTGAGGTAGTGAGCATAGAAAATGGTATAAGCGGCGCCTAAACTATCGCCTATGTTGATATAGGCGGCACCTAAGTCATCGCCGAAGTAAGGCAGAGAGCATAGCAAATGGTATAAGCGGCGCCTAACCTATCGCCTAAGTAAGGCGGTGAGCATAGGCAATGGTATAAGCTGCGCATAACCTATCGCCTATGTTGATATAGGTGGCGCCTACGCTATTGCCTATGTTGATATAGATGGAGCCTAACCTATCCCCTAAGTGAGGCAGTGAGCTTAGGTAATGGTATAAGCGGAGCCTAACCTATCGCCTATGTTGATATAGGTGGCGCGTAAGCCATCACCTATGTTGACATAGAAGGCACATAACTTATCGCCTAAGTGAGGCAGTGAGCATAGGAAATGGTATAAGCGGTGCCTAATCTATCGCCTATGTTGATAAAGACGGCGCCTAAGACATCGCTTATGTTGACATAAGCGGTGCCTAACCTATCACCTAATTGAGGTAGAGAGCATAGGAAATGGTATAAGCGACGCCTAACCTATCGCCTATGTTGATATAGGTGGCGCCTAAGCCATCACCTATGTTGACATAGGCGGAGCATAACCTATTACCTATGTGAGGCAGTGAGAATAGGCAATTGTATAACCAGCGCCTAACCTATCGCCTATGTTGATATAGGTGGCGACTAGTTCATCGCCTATGTTGACATAGGAGGCGCCTAACCTCTCCCCTAAGTGAGGCGGTGAGCATAGGCAATGGTATAAGCGGAGCCTAACCTTTCGCCTATGTTGGTATAGGCGGCTCCTAATCCAACGATTATGCTGACATAGGCGACACCTAACCTATCGCCTAAGTGAGGCAGTGTGAATAGGTAATTGTATAAGCGGCGCCTAACCTATCGCCTATGATGAAACACATGGTGCCTAAGCCATTGCCTATGTTTATATATACGGCGCCTAACCTAGTGCCTAATGAGGCAGTAAGCATAGGCAATGGTACATGCGGTGCCTAACCTATCGCCTATGTGAGGCAGTGAGAATAGGCAATGGTATAACCAGCTCCTAACCTATCTCCTATGTTGATATAGGCGGTGCGTAGTCCATCGCCTATGTTGACTTAGGCGGCGCCTAACCTATAACCTAAGTGAGGCAGTGAGCATAGGCAATCTTATAAGTGGCGCCTAACGAATCGCCTATGTTGACATAGGCGGCGCCTAACCTATCGCCTATGTTGATATAGGCGACGCCTAATCCATTGCTTATGTTGACATAGACGGAGCCTATCCTATCGCCTAAGTGAGGCAGTGAGCATAGGTAATGGTATAAGCGGCGCCTAACCTATCGCCTATGTTGATATAGGCGGCGCCTAAGACATCGCCTATGTTGCCATAGGCGGTGCCTAACCTATCGCCTAATTGAGGCAGTAAGCATAGGAAATGGTATAAGCGGCACCTAGCCTATCGCCTAAGTTGATATAGGTAGAGCCTAAGCCATCACCTATGTTGACATAGGCGGAGCCTAACCTATTACCTATGTGAGGCAATGAGTATAGGCAATGGTATAACCAGCGCATAACCTATTGCCAATGTTGATATAGGTGACGCCTAGTCCATTGCCTATGTTGACAGAGGCGACGCCTAACCTATAACCTATGTGAGGCAGTGAGCATAGGCAATGGTATAAGCGGCACCTAACCTATCGCCTATGTTGACATAGGCGGCGCCTAACCTATCGCCTATGTTGATATAGGCAGCACCATATCCATTGCCAATGTTGACATAGGCGGCGCCTAACCTATCGCCTAAGTGAGGCACTGAGCATAGACAATGGTATAATAGGCGCCTAACCTATCACCTATATTCATATAGGCGGCACCTAAGCCATCGCCTATGTGAGGAAGTTAGCATAGGCAATGGTATAAGCGGCGCCTAACCTATTGCCTAAGCGATCGCCTATGTTTACATAGGCGGCACCTAATCTATCTCCTAAGTGAGGCAGTGAGCAAAGGCAATGGTATAAGCGGCGCCTAACCTGTTGCCTATGTTGGTATAGGCGGCGCCTAATTCATTGACTATGTTGACATAGGCGGCACCTAACCTATCTCCTAAGTGAGGCAATTAGCATAGGTAATGGTATAAGCGGCGCCTAACTTATCGCCTATGTTGATATACCTAGTGTCTAAGCCATTGCCTATGTTTATATATGCGGCGCCTAACCTATTGCCTAAGTGAGGCAGTAAGCATAGGCAATTGTACAAGCGACGCCTAACCTATCGTCTATGTTGAAATAGGCGGCGCCTACGCTATCGCCTATGTTGATGTAGGCGGTGCCTAACCTATCTCCTAATTGAGGCAATGAGCATAGGCAATGGTATAAGCAGTGCCTAACCTATCTCCTAAGTTGATATAGGCGGCGCCTAAGCCATCACCTATATTGACATAGGCGGCACCTAACCTATCGCCTAAGTGAGGCAGTGAGCATAGGTAATTGTATAAGCGGCGCCTAAACTATCGCCTATTTTTATATAGGTGGCGCCTATGGAATCTCCTATGTTTACATAGGAAGCGCCTAACCTATTGCCTTAGTGAGGCAGCAAGCATAGGCAATGGTATAAGCGAAGCCAAACCTATCGCCTATGTTGATATTGGCGGCGCCTAAGCGATCGCCTATGTTGACATAGACGGAGCCTAACCTATCGCCTAAGTGAGTCGGTGAGAATAGGCAATGGTATAAGCGGCGCCTAACTTGTCGCCTAAGTTGATATAGGCGGCACCTAACCTATCGCCTAAGTGCGGCAGTAAGCATAGGTAATGGTTTAAGCGGCGCCTAACCTATCGCCTATGTTGACATAGGTGGTGCTTATGGCATCGCTTATGTTTACATAGGCAGAGCCTAACCTATCTCCTTAGTGAGGCAGCGAGGATAGGCAATGGTATAAGCGGCGCCTAACCTATCGCCTATGTTGACATACATGGCGCCTAAGCCATTGACAATATTTATATATGCGGTGCCTAACCTATCGCCTAAGTGAGGCAGTAAGCATAGGCAATGGTATAACCGGCCCCTAACCTGTCGCCAATGTTGATAAACGCGACGCCTAATCCATCGCATATGTTGACATAGGCGGCACCTAACCTATTGCCTAAGGCAGTAAGCATTGGTAATGGTATAAGCGACGCCTAACCTATCGCCTATGTTGATATAGGTGGCGCCCATGTCATCGCCTATGTTTACATAGGCGGCGCCTATCTTATCTCCTAAGTAAGGCAGCTAGCATAGGCAATGGTATATGCAGCGCCTAACCTATTGCCTATGTTGATATACGTGGAGCCTAAGCCATCGCCTATTTTTAAATAGGCGGCGGCTAATCTATCGCCTAAGTGAGGCAGTAAGCATAGGCTGTGGTATAAGAGGCGCCTCACCTAACGCCTATGTTGATATAGGAAGCGCTAAGCCATCGCCTATGTTGATGTAGGCGGTGCCTAACCTATCGCCTAATTGAGGCAGTGAGCATAGGCAATGGTATAAGCGGCGCCTAACCAATCGCCTATGTTGATATAGGAGGCGGCTAAACCATCGCCTATGTTAACATAGGCGGCGCCTAACCTATCGCCAAAGTGAGGCACTGAGCATAGGAAATGGTATAAGCGGCGCCTAACCTATCGCCTATGTTGGTATAGGCAGCGCCTAAGCCATCGCCTATGTTGATATAGGCAGCGCCTAAGCCATCGCCTAAGTGAGGTAGTGAGCATAGACAATGGTATAAGTGGCGCCTAACCTATCGCCTATGTTGATATAGGAGGCACCTATGCCATCGCCTAAGTTAGGCAGTGAGCATAGACAATGGTATAAGCGGCGCCAGACCTAACGCCTATGTTTATATAGGCGGTGCCTAAGCGATCGCCTATGTTGAATTATGCGGCGCCTAACCTATCGCCTAAGTAAGGCGGTGAGCATAGGCAATGGTATAAGCGGCGCATAACCAATCGCCTATGTTGTTATAGGTGAAGCCTATGCCATTGCCTATGTTGACATAGACCGAGCCTAACCTATCTCCTAAGTGAGTAAGAGAGCATAGGTAAGGGTATAAGCGGCGCCTAACCTATCGCCTACGTTGATATAGGTGGCGCCTAAGCCATCACCTATGTTGACATACGAGGCGCCTAACCTACGCCTAAGTGAGGCATTGAGCATAGGCAATGGTTTAAGTGGCACCTATGGCATCTCCTATGTTTACATAGACGGCGCCTAACCTATCGCCTTAGTGAGGCAGCAAGCATAGGCAATGAAATAAGCTGCGCCTAACCTATCGCCTATGTTGATATAAGCGGTCAGTTATGTTGACATAAGCGGTGCCTAACCTATCGCCTAAGTTAGGCGGTGAGCATAGACAATGGTATAAGCGGCGCCTAACCTGTCGCCTATGTTGATATAGGCGACACCTAATCCATCGACTATGTTGACATAGATAGCACCTAACCTATCGCCTAAGTGAGGCAGTTAGTATAGGTAATGGTATAAGCGGCCCCTAACCTAGCGCCTATGTTGGTATAGGTGGCGTCTATGGCATCGCTTATGTTCACATAAGCGGCGCGTAATCTATATCCTAAGTGATTCGGTGAGCATAGGCAATGGTATTAGCGGCGCCTAACCTGTCGCCTATATTGGTATAGGCGGCGCCTAATCCATCGACTATGTTGACATAGGTGGCACCTAACCTATCGCCTTAGTGAGGCAGTGAGCATAGGTAATGGTATAAGCGGCGCCTAACCTATCGCCTATGTTGATATACGTGGTGCCTAAGCCATTGCCTATGTTTATATATGCGGCGCCTAACCTATCGCCTAAGTGTGGCAGTAAGAATAGGCAATGGTATAAGCGGCGCCTAACCTATCGCCTATGTTGATATAGGCGGCGCCTAAGCCATCGCCTATGTTGATGTAGGCGGTGCCTAACCTATCGCCTAATTGAGGCAATGAGCATAGGCAATGGTATAAGCGACGCCTAACCTATCTCCTACGTTGATGTAGGCGGGGCCTATGCCATCGCCTATATTGACATAGGCGGCACCTAACCTATCGCCTAAGTAAGAAGTGAGAATAGGTAATGGTATAAGCGGCGCCTAACCTATCGCCGATGTTTATATAGGTGGGGCCTATGGCATCTCCTTGGTTTACATAGGAAGCGCCTAACCTATTGCCTTAGTGAGGCAGCAAGTATAGGACATGGTATAAGCGACGCCTAACCTATCGCCTATGTTGATATAGGCGGCGCCTAAGCGATCGCCTATGTTGACATAGACGGCGCCAAACCTATCGCCTATGTGAGGCGGTGAGAATAGGCAATGGTATAAGCTACGCCTAACCTATCGCCTATGTTGATATAGGCGGCGCCTAAGCGATCGCCTATGTTGACATAGACGGCGCCTAACCTATCGCCTAAGTGAGGCGGTGAGAATAGGCAATGGTATAAGCGGCTCCTAACCTGTCTCCTATATTGATATAGGCGGCGCCACATCCATCGACTATGTTGACAAAGGCGGCACCTAACCTATCGCCTAAGTGAGACAGTGAGCATACGTAATGGTTTAAGCGTCGCCTAGCCTATTGCCTATGTTGACATAGGTGGCGCTTATGGCATCGCTTATGTTTACATAGGCAGATCCTAACCTATCGCCTATGTGAGGCAGCGAGCATTGGCAATGGTATAAGCGGCGCCTACCCTATCGCCTATGTTGACATACGTGGGGCCTAAGCCATTGCCTATGTTTATATATGCAGCGCCTAACCTATCGCCTAAGTGAGGCAGTAAGCATAGGCAATGGTATAAGGGACGCCTAACCTATCACCTATATTGATATTAGTCACTCCTATGGCAACGCCTATGGTTACATAGGCGGCGCCTAACTTATCGCCTAAGTGAAGCAGCTAGCATGGACAATGGTATATGCGGCGCCTAACCTATCGCCTATGTTGATATACGTGGTGCCTAAGCTATCGCCTATGTTTAAATAGGCGGCGGCTAATCTGTCGCCTAAGTGAGGCAGTAAGCATAGGAAATGGTATAAGCGGCGCCTAACGTAACGCCTATGTTGATATAGGTAGCGCCTAAGCCATCGCCTATGTTGACGTAGGCGGTGCCTAACCTATCGCCTAATTGAGGCTGTGAGCATAGGCAATGGTATAAGCGGTGCCTAACCTATCGCCTATGTTGATATAGACGGAGCCTAACCTATCGCCTATGTCAGGTAGTGAGCATAGGAAATGGTATAAGCGGCGTCTAACCTATCACCTATGTTGATATAGGCGACGCCTAAGCCATCATCTATGTTGACATAAGTGGTGCCTAACCTATCGCCTAAGTGAGGCAGTGAGCATAGGCAATGGTATAAGCGGCGCCTAACCTATCGCCTATGCTGATATAGGAGGCGCCTAAACCTTGGCCTATGTTAACATAGGCGGCGCCTAACCTATTGCCAAAGTGAGGCACTGAGTATACGCAATGGTATAAGCGGCCCCTAACCTATCGCCTATGTCTATATAGGCAGCGCCTAAGCCATATCCTATGTTGACATAGGCGGCACCTAACCTATCGCCTAAGTGAGGTAGTGAGCATAGACAATGGTATAAGCGGCGCCTAACCGATCGCCTATGTTGATATAGAAGGCACCTATGCCATCGCCTAAGTTAGGCAGTGAGCATAGCCAATGGTATAAGCGGCGCCTAACCTAGCGCCTATGTTGATATAGGCGGCGCCTAAGCGATCGCCTATGTTGACTTAGGCGGCGCCTAACCTATCGCCTAAGTAAGGTGGTGAGATTAGGCCATGCAATAAGCGGCGCACAACCCACCGCCTATTTTGATATAGGTGGCGCCTAAGCCATTACCTATGTTGACCTAGGCCGAGCCTAACCTATCGCCTAAGTGAGGAAGTGCCCATAGGTAATGGTATAAGCGGCGCCTAACCTGTCGCCTATGTTGTTATAGGCGGCGCCTAATCCATCGTCTATGTTGTCATAGACGGCACCTAACCTATCGCCTAAGTGAGGCAGTGAGCATAGGTAATGGTATAAGCGGCGCCGAACCTATCGGTTATGTTGGTATAGGTGGCGCCTATGGCATCGCTTATGTTTACATAGGAGGCGCCTAACCTATCGCCTATGTGATGCAGTGAACATAGGCAATGGTATAAGCGGCGCCTACCCTATCGCCTATGTTGACATACGTAGAGCCTAAGCCATTGCCTAGGTTGATATAGGCGGTGTCTAATCCATCGCATATCTTGACATAGGAGGTGCCTAACCTATCGCCTATGTGAGGCAGTGAGAATAGGCAATGGTATAAGCGGCACCTAACATATCGCCTATGTTGATATAGGCGGCGCCTAACCTATCGCTTAAGTGAGGATGTGATCATAGGCTATGGTATAAGCGGCGCCTAACCTATCGCCTAAGTGAGGCAGCGAGGATAGGCAATGGTATAACCGGCGCCTAACCTATCGCCTATGTTGACATACGTGGCGCCTAAGCCATTAAGAATATTTATATATGCGGCACCTAACCTATTGCCTAAGTGAGGCAGTAAGCATAGGCAATGGTATAAGCGGCCCCTAACCTTTCGCCAATGTTGATAAACGCGACGCCTAATCCATCGCATATGTTGACATAGTCGGCACCTAACCTATTGCCTAAGGCAGTGAGCATTGGTAATGGTATAAGCAACGCCTAACCTATCGCCTATGTTGATATAGGTGGCGCCAATGGCATCGCCTATGTTTACAAAGGCGGAACCTAACTTATCTCCTAAGTGAGGCAGCTAGCATAGGCAATGGTATATGCAGCGCCTAACCTATTGCCTATGTTGATATACGTGGAGCCTAAGCCATCGCCTATGTTTAAATAGGCGACGACTAATCTATTGCCTATGTGAGGCAGTAAGAATAGGCAATGGTATAAGAGGCGCCTAACCTAACGCCTATGTTGATATAGGCAGCACCAAGCCATCGCCTATGTTGACGTAGGCGGTCCCTAACCTAACGCCTAATTGAGGCAGTGAGCATAGGCAATGGTATAAGCGACACCTAACCAATCGCCTATGTTGATATAGGAGGCGGCTAAACCATCGCCTATGTTAACATAGGCGGCGCCTAACCTATCGCCAAAGTGAGGCACTGAACATAGGCAATGGTATAAGCGGCGCCTAACCTATCGCTTATGTTGATATAGGTAGCGCCTAAGCCATCGCCTATGTTGATATAGGCAGCGCCTAAGCCATCGCCTAAGGGAGGTAGTGAGCATAGACAATGGTATAAGCGGCGCCTAACCTATCGCCTATGTTGATATAGGAGCCACCTATGCCATCGCCTAAGTTAGGTAGAGAGTATAGCCAATGGTATAAGCGGCGCCAAACCTATCGCCTATGTTTATATAGGCGGCGCCTAAGAGATCGCCTATGTTGACTTAGGCGGCGCCTAACCTATCGCCTAAGTAAGGCGGTGAGCATAGGCAGTGGTATACGCGGCGCATAACCAATCGCCTATGTTGATATAGGTGAAGCCTAAGCCATTGCCTATGTTGACATAGACCGAGCCTAACCTATTGCCTAAGTGAGTAATTGAGCATAGGTAATGGTATAAGCAGCGCCTAACCTATCGCCTATGTTGATATAGGTGGCGCCTAAGCCATCACCAATGGTGACATTGGGGAAGCCCAACCTATCGCCTATGTGAGGCAGTGAGCATAGGCAATGGTATAAGCGGCGCCTACCCCATTGCCCATGTTGATATAGGCGGCGCCTAAGCCATCGCCTATGTTGACATAGGCGGCGCCTAACCTATCGCCTAAGTGAGGCGGTGAGCATAGGCAATGGTTTAAGCGGCGCCTAACCTGTCGCCTATGTTGGTATAGGTGGCGCCTAAGACATCGCTTCTGTTAACATAGGAGGCGCCTAACCTATCGCCTATGTGAGGCAGTGAGCATAGGCAATTGTATAAGCGGCGCCTAACCTATCGCCTATGTTGATATACGTGGTGCCTAAGCCATTGCCTATGTTTATATATGCGGCGCCTAACCTATCGCCTAAGTGAGGCAGTAAGAATAGGCAATGGTATAAGCGGCGCCTAACCTATCGCCTATGTTGATATAGGCAGCGCCTAAGCCATAGCCTATGTTGATGTAGGCGGTGCCTAACCTATCGCCTAATTGAGGCAATGAGCATAGGCAATGGTATAAGCGACGCCTAACCTATCTCCTATGTTGATGTAGGAGGGGCCTATGCCATCGCCTATATTGACATAGGCGGCACCTAACCTATCGCCAAAGTAAGAAGTGAGCATAGGTAATGGTATAAGAAGCGCCTAACCTATCACCAATGTTTATATAGGTGGGGCCTATGGCATCTCCTTGGTTTACATAGGCAGCGCCTAACCTATTGCCTTAGTGAGGCAGCAAGTATAGGCAATGGTATAAGCGACGCCTAACCTATCGCCTATGTTGATATAGGCGGCGTCTAAGCGATTACCTATGTTGACATAGACGGCACCAAACCTATCGCCTAAGTGAGGCGGTGAGAATAGGCGATGGTATAAGCTACACCTAACCTATCGCCTATGTTGATATAGGCGGCGCCTAAGCATTCGCCTATGTTGACATAGACGGCGCCTAACCTATCGCCTAAGTGAGGCGGTGAGAATAGGCAATGGTATAAGCGGCTCCTAACCTGTCTCCTATATTGATATAGGTGGCGCCACATCCATCGACTATGTTGACAAAGGCGGCACCTAACCTATCGCCTACGTGAGACAGTGAGCATACGTAATGGTTTACGCGGCGCCTAGCCTATTGCCTATGTTGACATAGGTGGCGCTTATGACATCGCTTATGTTTACATAGGCAGATCCTAACCTATCGCCTATGTGAGGCAGCGAGCATAGGAAATGGTATAAGCGGCGCCTAACCTATCGCCTATGTGACATACGTGGGGCCTAAGCCATTGCCTATGTTTATATATGCGGCGCCTAACCTATCGCCTAAGTGAGGCAGTAAGCATAGGCAATGGTATAAGGGACGCCTAACCTATCACCTATGTTGATATTAGTCACTCCTATGGCATCGCCTATGTTTACATAGGTAGCGCCTAACTTATCGCCTAAGTGAAGCAGCTAGCATGGACAATGGTATATGCGGCGCCTAACCTATCGCCTATGTTGATATACGTGGTGCCTAAGCTATCGCCTATGTTTAAATAGGCGGCGGCTAATCTGTCGCCTAAGTGAGGCAGTAAGCATAGGAAATGGTATAAGCGGCGCCTAACGTAACGCCTATGTTGATATAGGTAGCGCCTAAGCCATCGCCTATGTTGACGTAGGCGGTGCCTAACCTATCGCCTAATTGAGGCTGTGAGCATAGGCAATGGTATAAGCGGCGCCTAGCCTATCGACTATGTTGATATAGACGGAGCCTAACCTATAGCCTATGTCAGGTAGTGAGCATAGGAATTGGTATAAGCGGCGCCTAACCTACCGCCAATGTTGATATAGGCGACGCCAAAGCCATCGTCTATCTTGACATAGGTGGCGCCTAACCTATCGCCTAAGTGAGGCAAGTAGCATAGGCAATGGTATAAGCAGCGCCTAACCTATCGCCTATGTTGATATAGGAGGCACCTAAACCTTGGCCTATGTTAACATAGGCGGCGCCTTACCTATTGCCAATGTGAGGCACTGAGCATACGCAATGGTATAAGCGGCCCCTAACCTATCGCGTATGTTGATATAGGCAGCGCCTAAGCCATCGCCTATGTTGACATAGGCGGCGCCTAACCTATCGCCTAAGTGAGGTAGTGAGCATAGACAATGGTATAAGCGGCGCCTAACCGATCGCCTATGTTGATATAGGAGGCACCTATGCCATCGCCTAAGTTAGGCAGTGAGCATAGCCAATGGTATAAGCGGCGCCTATCCTATCGCCTATGTTGATATAGGCGGCGCCTAAGCGATCGCCTATGTTGACTTAGGCGGCGCCTAACCTATCGCCTAAGTAAGGCGGTGAGAATAGGCCATGGATTAAGCGGCGCACAACCTACCGCCTATGTTGATATAGGTGGCGCCTAATCCATTACCTATGTTGACCTAGGCCGATCATAACCTATCGCCTAAGTGAGGAAGTGGCCATAGGTAAGGGTATAAGCGGCGCCTAACCTGTCGCCTATGTTGTTATAGGCGGCGCCTAATCCATCGACAATGTTGTCATAGACGGCACCCTACATATCGCCTAAGTGAGGCAGTGAGCATAGGTAATGGTATAAACAGCGCCGAACCTATCGGTTATGTTGGTATAGGTGGATCCTATGGCATCGCTTATGTTTAAATAGGCAGCGCCTAATCTATCGCCTATGTGAGGCAGTGAGCATAGGCAATGGTATAAGCGGCGCCTACCCTATCGCCTATTTTGACATACGTAGCGCCTAAGCCATTGCCTATGTTAATATAGGCAGCGCCTAATCCATCGCATATCTTGACATAGGAGGTGCCTAACTTATCACCTAAGTGAGGCAGTGAGAATAGGCAATGGTATAAGCGGCACCTAACCTATCGCCTATGTTGATATAGGCGGCGCTAAGCCATCGCCTACGTTAACATAGGTGGCGCCTAACCTATTGCCTAAGTGAGGATGTGATCATAGGCTATGGTATAAGCGGCGCCTAACCTATCGCCTATGTTGATATAGGCGTCACCTAAGCCATCGCCTAAGTAAGGTAGTGAGCATAGCCAATGATATAATCGGCGCCTAACCTTTCGCCTATGTTTATATATGTGGTGCCTAAGCGATCACCTATGTTGACATAGGCGGCGCCTAACCTATCTCCTAAGTAAGGCGGTGAGCATAGGCAATGGTATAAGCAGTGCATAACCTATTTCCTATGTTGATATAGGTGGCGCCTAAGCCATTGCCTATGTATTCCTAGACGGAGCCTAAGCTATCGTCCAAGTGAGGCAGTGAGCATAGGTAATGGTATAAGCGGCGCCTAACCAATCGCCTATGTTAATATAGGTGGTGCCTAAGACATCGCTTATGTTGACATAGGAGGCGCCTAACCTATCGCCTATGTGAGGCAGTGAGCATTGGAAATGGTATAAGCGGCGCCTAACCTATCGCCTATGTTGATATAGGCGGCGCCTAAGCTATTGCCTATGTTGACATAGGCGGTGCCTAACCTATACCCTAATTGAGGCAGTGAGCATAGGCAATGGTATAAGCAGCACCTAACCTATCGCCTATGTTGATATAGGTGGCGCCTAAGCCATCACCTATGGTGACATAGGCGGAGCCTAACCTATCGCCTATGTGAGGCAGTGAGCATAGGCAATGGTATTAGCGGCGCCTACCCTATCGCCCATGTTGATAAAGGCGGCGCCTAAGCCATCGCCTATGTTGACATAGGCGGCGCCTAACCTATCGCTTTAGTGAGGAGGTGAGCATAGGCAATGGTTTAAGCGGCGCCTAACCTGTCGCCTATGTTGGTATAGGCGGCGCCTAATCCATCGACTATGTTGACATAGGCGGCACCTAACCTATCGCCTAATTAAGGCAGTGAGAATAGGTAATGGTATAAGCGGCGCCTAACCTATCGCCTATGTTGATGTAGGTGGCGCCTATGGCATCGCTTATGTTAACACAGATGGCGCCTAACCTATCTCCAAAGTAAGGAAGCGAGCATAGGCAATGGTATAAGCGGTGCCTAACCTATCGCCTATGTTGATATACATGGCGCCTCAGCCATTGCCTATGTTTATATATGCGACGCCTAACCTATCGCCTATGTGAGGCAGTAAGAATAGGCAATGGTATAAGCAACGCCTTACCTATCGCCTATGTTGATATAGGAGGCACCTAACCCATCGCCTATGTTGACCTAGACGGAGCCTAACCTATCGCCTAAGTGAGTCGGTGAGAATACGCAATAGTATAAGCGGCGCCTAACTTGTCGCCTATGTTGATATAGGCGACACCTAACCTATCGCCTAAGTGAGGCAGTGAGCATAGGTAATGGTTTAAGCGGCGCCTAACCTATCGCCTATGTTAACATAGGTGGTGATTATGGCATCGCTTAGGTTTACATAGGAAGAGCCTAACCTATCTCCTAAGTGAGGCAGCGAGGATAGGCAATGGAATAACCGGCGCCTAAACTATCACCTATGTTGACATACGTGGCGCCTAAGCCATTGACAATGTTTATATATGCGGCGCCTAACCTATTGCCTAAGTGAGGTAGTAAGCATAGGCAATGGTATAAGCGGCCCCTAACCTATCGCCAATATTGATAAACGTGACGCCTAATCCATCGCATATGTTGACATAGTCGGCACCTAACCTATTGCCTAAGGAAGTGAGCATTGGTAATGGTATAAGGGACGCCTAACCTATCGCCTAGGTTGATATAGGTGGTGCCAATGGCATCGCCTATGTTTACAAAGGCGACGCCTAACTTATCTCCTAAGTGAGGCCACTAGCATAGGCAATGGAATATGCAGCGCCTAACCTATTGCCTATGTTGATATACGTGGAGCCTAAGCCATCACCTATGTTTAAATAGGCGGCGGCTAATCTATTGCCTATGTGAGGCGAAAGAATAGGCAATGGTATAAGAGGCGCCTAACCTAACACCTATGTTGATATAGGCAGCACCAAGCCATCGCCTATGTTGACGTAGTCGGTCCCTAACCTATCGCCTAATTGAGGCAGTGAGCATAGCCAATGGTATAAGCGGCGCCTAACCAATCGCCTATGTTGATATAGGAGATGGCTAAACCATCGCCTATGTTAACATAGGCGGCGCCTAACCTATCGCCAAAGTGAGGCACTGAGAATAGGCAATGGTATAAGCGGCGCCTAACCTATCGCCTATGTTGATATAGGTAGCGCCTAAGCCATCGCCTATGTTGATATAGGCAGCTCCTAAGCCATCGCCTAAGTGAGGTAGTGAGCATAGACAATGGTATAAGCCATCACCTATGTTGATATAGGCGGGGCCTAAGCCATCACCTATATTGACATAGGCGGCACCTAACCTATCGCCTAAGTAAGAAGTGAGCATAGGTAATGGTATAAGCGGCGCCTAACCTATTGCCGATGTTTATATAGGTGGGGCCTATGGCATCTCCTTGGTTTACATAGGCAGCGCCTAACCGATTGCCTTAGTGAGGCAGCAAGCATAGGCAATGGTATAAGCGACGCCTAACCTATCGCCTATGTTGTTATAGGCGGCGCCTAAGCGATCGCCTATGTTGACATAGACGGCGCCTAACCTATCGCCTATGTGAGGCGGTGAGAATAGGCAATGGTATAAGCGTCTCCTAACCTGTCGCCTATGTTGATATAGGCGGCGCCAAATCCATCGACTATGTTGACAAAGGCGGCACCTAACCTATCGCCTAAGTGAGACAGTGAGCATACGTAATGGTTTAAGCGGCGCCTAACCTATTGCCTATGTTGACATAGGTGGCGCTTATGGCATCGCTTATGTTTACATAGGCAGATCCTAACCTATCGCCTATGTGAGGCAGCGAGCATAGGAAATGGTATAAGCGGTGCCTAACCTATCGCCTATGGTTAGATACGTGGTGCCTAAGCCATCGCCTATGTTTATATATGCGGCGCCTAACCTATCGCCTAAGTGAGGCAGCAAGCATAGGCAATGGTATATGGGATGCCTAACCTATCACCTATGTTGATATTAGTCACTCCTATGGCATCGCCTATGATTACAGAGGCGGCGCCTAACTTATCGCCTAAGTGAAGCAGCTAGCATAGACAAGGGTATATGCGGCGCCTAACCTATCGCCTATGTTGATATACGTTGTGCCTAAGACATCACCTATGTTTAAATAGGCGGCGGCTAATCTATCGCCTAAGTGAGGCAGTAAGTATAGGAAATGGTATAAGCGGCGCCTACCCTATCGCCCATGTTGAGAAAGGCGGCGCCTAAGCCATCGCCTATGTTGACATAGGCGGCGCCTAACCTATCGCTTTAGTGAGGAGGTGAGCATAGGCAATGGTTTAAGCGGCGCCTAACCTGTCGCCTATGTTGGTATAGGCGGCGCCTAATCCATCGACTATGTTGACATAGGCGGCACCTAACCTATCGCCTAATTAAGGCAGTGAGAATAGGTAATGGTATAAGCGGCGCCTAACCTATCGCCTATGTTGATGTAGGTGGCGCCTATGGCATCGCTTATGTCAACACAGATGGCGCCTAACCTATCTTCAAAGTGAGGAAGAGAGCATAGGCAATGGTATAAGCGGTGCCTAACCTATCGCCTATGTTGATATACATGGCGCCTCAGCCATTGCCTATGTTTATATATGCGACGCCTAACCTATCGCCTATGTGAGGCAGTAAGAATAGGCAATGGTATAAGCAGCGCCTTACCTATCGCCTATGTTGATATAGGAGGCACCTAACCCATCGCCTATGTTGACCTAGACGGAGCCTAACCTATCGCCTAAGTGAGTCGGTGAGAATACGCAATGGTATAAGCGGCGCCTAACTTGTCGCCTATGTTGATATAGGCGGCACCTAACCTATCGCCTAAGTGAGGCAGTGAGCATAGGTAATGGTTTAATCGGCGCCTAACCTAAAGCCTATGTTGACATAGGTGGTGATTATGGCATCGCTTAGGTTTACATAGGAAGAGCCTAACCTATCTCCTAAGTGAGGCAGCGAGGATAGGCAATGGAATAACCGGCGCCTAAACTATCACCTATGTTGACATACGTGGCGCCTAAGCCATTGACAATGTTTATATATGCGGCGCCTAACCTATTACCTAAGTGAGGCAGTAAGCATTGGCAATGGTATAAGCGGCCCCTAACCTATCGCCAATATTGATAAACGTGACGCCTAATCCATCGCATATGTTGACATAGTCGGCACCTAACCTATTGCCTAAGGAAGTGAGCATTGGTAATGGTATAAGGGACGCCTAACCTATCGCCTAGGTTGATATAGGTGGCGCCAATGGCATCGCCTATGTTTACAAAGGCGACGCCTAACTTATCTCCTAAGTGAGGCCACTAGCATAGGCAATGGAATATGCAGCGCCTAACCTATTACCTATGTTGATATACGTGGAGCCTAAGCCATCGCCTATGTTTAAATAGGCGGCGGCTAATCTATTGCCTATGTGAGGCGGTAAGAATAGGCAATGGTATAAGAGGCGCCTAACCTAACGCCTATGTTGATATAGGCAGCACCAAGCCATCGCCTATGTTGACGTAGGCGGTCCCTTACCTATCGCCTAATTGAGGCAGTAAGCATAGCCAATGGTATAAGCGGCGCCTAACCAATCGCCTATGTTGATATAGGAGACGGCTAAACCATCGCCTATGTTAACATAGGCGGCGCCTAACCTATCGCCAAAGTGAGGCACTGAGAATAGGCAATGGTATAAGCGGTGCCTAACCTATCGCCTATGTTGATATACATGGCGCCTCAGCCATTGCCTATGTTTATATATGCGACGCCTAACCTATCGCCTATGTGAGGCAGTAAGAATAGGCAATGGTATAAGCAGCGCCTTACCTATCGCCTATGTTGATATAGGAGGCACCTAACCCATCGCCTATGTTGACCTAGACAGAGCCTAACCTATCGCCTAAGTGAGTCGGTGAGAATACGCAATGGTATAAGCGGCGCCTAACTTGTCGCCTATGTTGATATAGGCGGCACCTAACCTATCGCCTAAGTGAGGCAGTGAGCATAGGTAATGGTTTAATCGGCGCCTAACCTAAAGCCTATGTTGACATAGGTGGTGATTATGGCATCGCTTAGGTTTACATAGGAAGAGCCTAACCTATCTCCTAAGTGAGGCAGCGAGGATAGGCAATGGAATAACCGGCGCCTAAACTATCACCTATGTTGACATACGTGGCGCCTAAGCCATTGACAATGTTTATATATGCGGCGCCTAACCTATTACCTAAGTGAGGCAGTAAGCATTGGCAATGGTATAAGCGGCCCCTAACCTATCGCCAATATTGATAAACGTGACGCCTAATCCATCGCATATGTTGACATAGTCGGCACCTAACCTATTGCCTAAGGAAGTGAGCATTGGTAATGGTATAAGGGACGCCTAACCTATCGCCTAGGTTGATATAGGTGGCGCCAATGGCATCGCCTATGTTTACAAAGGCGACGCCTAACTTATCTCCTAAGTGAGGCCACTAGCATAGGCAATGGAATATGCAGCGCCTAACCTATTACCTATGTTGATATACGTGGAGCCTAAGCCATCGCCTATGTTTAAATAGGCGGCGGCTAATCTATTGCCTATGTGAGGCGGTAAGAATAGGCAATGGTATAAGAGGCGCCTAACCTAACGCCTATGTTGATATAGGCAGCACCAAGCCATCGCCTATGTTGACGTAGGCGGTCCCTTACCTATCGCCTAATTGAGGCAGTAAGCATAGCCAATGGTATAAGCGGCGCCTAACCAATCGCCTATGTTGATATAGGAGACGGCTAAACCATCGCCTATGTTAACATAGGCGGCGCCTAACCTATCGCCAAAGTGAGGCACTGAGAATAGGCAATGGTATAAGCGGTGCCTAACCTATCGCCTATGTTGATATACATGGCGCCTCAGCCATTGCCTATGTTTATATATGCGACGCCTAACCTATCGCCAATGTGAGGCAGTAAGAATAGGCAATGGTATAAGCAGCGCCTTACCTATCGCCTATGTTGATATAGGAGGCACCTAACCCATCGCCTATGTTGACCTAGACGGAGCCTAACCTATCGCCTAAGTGAGTCGGTGAGAATACGCAATGGTATAAGCGGCGCCTAACTTGTCGCCTATGTTGATATAGGCGGCACCTAACCTATCGCCTAAGTGAGGCAGTGAGCATAGGTAATGGTTTAATCGGCGCCTAACCTAAAGCCTATGTTGACATAGGTGGTGATTATGGCATCGCTTAGGTTTACATAGGAAGAGCCTAACCTATCTCCTAAGTGAGGCAGCGAGGATAGGCAATGGAATAACCGGCGCCTAAACTATCACCTATGTTGACATACGTGGCGCCTAAGCCATTGACAATGTTTATATATGCGGCGCCTAACCTATTACCTAAGTGAGGCAGTAAGCATTGGCAATGGTATAAGCGGCCCCTAACCTATCGCCAATATTGATAAACGTGACGCCTAATCCATCGCATATGTTGACATAGTCGGCACCTAACCTATTGCCTAAGGAAGTGAGCATTGGTAATGGTATAAGGGACGCCTAACCTATCGCCTAGGTTGATATAGGTGGCGCCAATGGCATCGCCTATGTTTACAAAGGCGACGCCTAACTTATCTCCTAAGTGAGGCCACTAGCATAGGCAATGGAATATGCAGCGCCTAACCTATTACCTATGTTGATATACGTGGAGCCTAAGCCATCGCCTATGTTTAAATAGGCGGCGGCTAATCTATTGCCTATGTGAGGCGGTAAGAATAGGCAATGGTATAAGAGGCGCCTAACCTAACGCCTATGTTGATATAGGCAGCACCAAGCCATCGCCTATGTTGACGTAGGCGGTCCCTTACCTATCGCCTAATTGAGGCAGTAAGCATAGCCAATGGTATAAGCGGTGCCTAACCAATCTCCTATGTTGATATAGGAGACGGCTAAACCATCGCCTATGTTAACATAGGCGGCGCCTAACCTATCGCCAAAGTGAGGCACTGAGAATAGGCAATGGTATAAGCGGCGCCTAACCTATCGCCTATGTTGATATAGGTAGCGCCTAAGCCATCGCCTATGTTGATATAGGCAGCTCCTAAGCCATCGCCTAAGTGAGGTAGTGAGCATAGACAATGGTATAAGCCATCACCTATGTTGATATAGGCGGGGCCTAAGCCATCACCTATATTGACATAGGCGGCACCTAACCTATCGCCTAAGTAAGAAGTGAGCATAGGTAATGGTATAAGCGGCGCCTAACCTATCGCCGATGTTTATATAGGTGGGGCCTATGGCATCTCCTTGGTATACATAGGCAGCGCCTAACCTATTGCCTTAGTGAGGCAGCAAGCATAGGCAATGGTATAAGCGACGCCTAACCTATCGCCTATGTTGTTATAGGCGGCGCCTAAGCGATCGCCTATGTTGACATGGACGGCGCCTAACCTATCGCCTATGTGAGGCGGTGAGAATAGGCAATGGTATAAGCGGCTCCTAACCTGTCGCCTATGTTGATATAGGCGGCGCCAAATCCATTGACTATGTTGACAAAGGCGGCACCTAACCTATCGCCTAAGTGAGACAGTGAGCATACGTAATGGTTTAAGCGGCGCCTAACCTATTGCCTATGTTGACATAAGTGGCGCTTATGGCATCGCTTATGTTTACATAGGCAGATCCTAACCTATCGCCTATGTGAGGCAGCGAGCATAGGAAATGGTATAAGCGGCGCCTAACCTATCGCCTATGTTGAGATACGTGGTGCCTAAGCCATCGCCTATGTTTATATATGCAGCGCCTAACCTATCGCCTAAGTGAGGCAGTAAGCATAGGCAATGGTATATGGGATGCCTAACCTATCACCTATGTTGATATTAGTCACTCCTATGGCATCGCCTATGATTACAGAGGCGGCGCCTAACTTATCGCCTAAGTGAAGCAGCTAGCATAGACAAGGGTATATGCGGCGCCTAACCTATCGCCTATGTTGATATACGTGGTGCCTAAGCCATCACCTATGTTTAAATAGGCGGCGGCTAATCTATCGCCTAAGTGAGGCAGTAAGTATAGGAAATGGTATAAGCGGCGCCTAACGTAACGCCTATGTTGATATAGGCAGCGCCTAAGCCATCCCCTATGTTGATGTAGGCGGTGCCTAACCTATCGCCTAATTGAGGTTGTGAGCATAGGCAATGGTATAAGCGGCGCCTAACCTATCACCTATGTTGATATAGGCGGCGCCTAAGCCATTGCCTATGTTCACATAGACGGAGCCTAACCTATCGTCAATGTCAGGCAGTGAGCATAGGAAATGGTATAAGCGGTGCCTAACCTATCGCCTATTTTGATATAGGCGACGCCTAAGCCATCGTCTTTGTTGAAATAGGCGGCGCGTAACCTATCGCCTAAGTGAGGCAGTGAGCATAGGCAATGGTATAAGCAGCGCCTAACCTATCGCCTATGTTGATATAGGAGGCGCCT
Organism: Capsicum pubescens; assembly: GCA_030864215.1. Lineage (NCBI taxonomy): Eukaryota > Viridiplantae > Streptophyta > Magnoliopsida > Solanales > Solanaceae > Capsicum > Capsicum pubescens. The sequence goes on from CM061538.1 coordinate 40,832,218, forward strand.
AAATCTTGGCCTATGTTAACATAGGCGGCGCCTAACCTATTACCAAAGTGAGGAACTGAGCATACGCAATGGTATAAGCGGCCCCTAACCTATCGCTAATGTTGATATAGGCAGCGCCTAAGGCATCGCCTATGTTGTCATAGGCGGCGCCTAACCTATCGCCTAAGTGAGGTAGTGAGCATAGATAATGGTATAAGCGGTGCCTAACCGATCGCCTATGTTGATATAGGAGGCACCTATGCCATCGCCAAAGTTAGGCAGTGAGCATAGCCAATGGTATAAGCGGCTCCTAACCTATCGCCTATGTTGATATAGGCGATGCCTAAGCGATCGCCTATGATGACTTAGGCGGCGCCTAACCTATCACCTAAGTAAGGCGGTGAGAATAGGCCATGGTATAAGCGGCACACAACCTACCGCCTATGTTGATATAGGTGGCGCCTAAGCCATTACCTATGTTGACCTAGGCCGAGCCTAACCTATCACCTAAGTGAGGAAGTGGCCATAGGAAATGGTATAAGCGGCTCCTAACCTGTCGCCAATGTTGTTATAGGCGGCGCCTAATCCATCGACTATGTTGTCATAGACGGCACCAAACCTATCGCCTAAGTGAGGCAGTGAGCATCGGTAATGGTATAAGCGGCGCCGAACCTATCGCTTATGCTGGTATAGGTGGCGCCTATGGCATCCCTTATGTTTACATAGGCGGCGCCTAACCTATCGCCTATGTGAGGAAGCGAGCATAGGCAATGGTATAAGCGGCGCCTACCCTATCGCCTATGTTGACATACGTAGCGCCTAAGCCATTGCCTATGTTTATATATGTTGCGTCTAACCTATTGCCTAAGTCAGGCGGCGCCTAACCTGTCGCATATGTTGATATAGGCGGCGCCTAATCCATCGCATATCTTGACATAGGAGGTGCCTAACCTATCGCCTAAGTCAGGCAGTGAGAATAGGCTATGGTATAAGCGGCACCTAACCTATCGCCTATGTTGATATAGGCGGCGCCTAAGCCATCGCCTACGTTAACATAGGCGGCGCCTAACCTATCACCTAAGTGAGGATGTGATCATAGGCTATGGTATAAGCGGCGCCTAACCTATCGCCTATGTTGATATAGGCGGCACCTAAGCCATCGCCTAAGTAAGGTAGTGAGCATAGCCAATGATATAATCGGCGCCTAACCTATCGCCTATGTTGATATATGTGGCACCTAAGCGATCGCCAATGTTGACATAGGCGGCGCCTAACCTATCACCTAAGTAAGGCGATGAGCATAGGCAATGGTATAAGCAGCGCATAACCTATTGCCTATGTTGATATAGGTGGCGCCTAAGCCATTGCCTATGTTGTCCTAGACGGAGCCTAAGCTATCGTCTATGTGAGGCAGTGAGCATAGGTAATGGTATAAGCGGCGCCTAACCTATCGCCTATGTTGATAGAGGCGGCGCCTAAGCTATTGCCTATGTTGACATAGGTGGTTCCTAACCTATAGCCTAATTGAGGCAGTGAGCATAGGCAATGGTATAAGCAGCGCCTAAACTATTGCTTATGTTGATATAGGTGGCGCCTAAGCCATCACCTATGATGACATAGGGGAAGCCTAACCTATCGCCTATGTGAGGCAGTGAGCATAGGCAATGGTATAAGCGGCGCCTACCCCATTGCCCATGTTGATATAGGCGGCGCCTAAGCCATCGCCTATGTAGACATAGGCGGCGCCTAACCTATCGCCTAAGTGAGGCGGTGAGCATAGGCAATGGTTTAAGCGGCGCCTAACCTGTCGCCTATGTTGGTATAGGTGGCGCCTAAGACATCGCTTCTGTTGACATATGAGGCGCCTAACCTATCGCCTATGTGAGGCAGTGAGCATAGGCAATTGTATAAGCGGCGCCTAACCTATCGCCTATGTTGATATAGGCGGCGCCTAAGCTATTGCCTATGTTGACATAGGCGGTGCCTAACCTATAACCTAATTGAGGCAGTGAGCATAGGCAATGGTATAAGCAGCGCCTAACCTATCGCCAATGTTGATAGAGGTGGCGCCTAAGCCATCACCTATGGTGACATAGGCGGAACCTAACCTATCTCCTATGTGAGGCAGTGAGCATAGGCAATGGTATAAGCGGCGCCTACCCTATCGCCCATGTTGATATAGGCGGCGCCTAAGCCATCGCCTATGTTGACATAGGTGGCGGCTATCCTATAGCCTAAGTGAGGCGGTGAGCATAGTCAATGGTTTAAGCGGCGCCTAACCTGTCGCCTACGTTGGTATAGGTGGCGCCTAAGACATCGCTTCTGTTGACATAGGAGGCGCCTAACCTATCGCCTATGTGAGGCAGTGAGCATAGGCAATGGTATAAGCGGCGCCTAACTTATCGCCTATGTTGATATAGGCGGCGCCTAAGCTATATCTTATGTTGACATAGGCGGTGCCTAACCTATAGCCTAATTGAGGCAGTGAGCATAGGCAATGGTATAAGAAGCGCCTAACCTATCGCCTATGTTGATATAGGTGGCGCCTAAGCCATCGCCTATGTTAACATAGGTGGCGCCTAACCTATCGCCTAAGTGAGGCGGTGAGCATAGGGAATGGTTTAAGCAGTGCCTAACCTGTCGCCTATGTTGGTATAGGCGGCGCCTAATCCATCGACTATGTTGACATAGGCGGCACCTAACCTATCGCCTAATTAAGGTAGTGAGAATAGGTAATGGTGTAAGCGGCGCCTAACCTATCGTCTATGTTGATATAGGTGGCGCCTATGGCATCTCTTATGTTAACATAAACGGCGCCTAACCTATCGCCTAAGTGAGGAAGCGAGAATAGGCAATGGTTTAAGCGGTGCCTAACCTATCGCCTATATTGATATACATGGCGCATAAGCCATTGCCTATGTTTATATATGCGATGCCTAACCTATCGCCTAAGTGAGGCAGTAAGAATAGGCAATGGTATAAGCGGCGCCTTACCTATCGCCTATGTTGATATTGGCGGCACCTAACCCATCGCCTATGTTGATGTAGGCGGTGCCTAACCTATCGCGAAATTAAGGCAGTGAGCATAGGCAATGGTATAAGTGGCGCCTAACCTATCTCCTACGTTGATATAGGCGGCGCCTAAGCCATCGCCTATGTTGACATAGTCGGCACCTAACCTATCGTCTATGTAAGGCAGTGAGCATAGGTAATGGTATAAGTGGCGCCTAACCTATCGCCTATGTTGATATAGGTGGCTCCTATGGAATCTCCTATGTTTACATAGGCGGCGCCTAACCTATCGCCTTAGTGAGGCATCAAGCATAGGCAATGGTATAAGCGGCGCCTAACCTATCGCCTATGTTGATATAGGCAGCGCATAAGCGATCGCCTATGTTGACATAGGCGGCGCCTAACCTATCTCCTAAGTGAGGCGGTAAGCATAGCCAATGGTATAACTGGCGCCTAACCTGTCGCCTATGTTGATATAGGCGGCACCTAATCTATCGACTATGTTGATATAGGCGGCACCTAACCTCTCGCCTAAGTGAGGAAGTAAGCATAGGTAATGGTATAAGCGGAGCCTAACTTATCGCCTATGTTGATATAGGTGGCGCCTATGGCATTGGTCATGTTTACACAGGCGGCGTCTAACCTATCGCCTAAGTGAGGCAGCGAGCATGGGCAATGGTATAAGAGGTGCCTAACCTATCGCCTATGTTGACATACGTGGAACCTAATCCATTGCCTGTGTTTATATATGCGGCGCCTAACCTATCGCCTAAGTGAGGCAGTAAGCATAGGCAATGGTATAAGGGACGCCTAACCTATCACCTATGTTGATATTAGTCACTCCTATGGCATCGCCTATGTTTACATAGGAAGCATCTAACTTATCGCCTAAGTGAAGCAGCTAGCATAGACAATGGTATATGCGGCGCCTAACCTATCGCCTATGTTGATATACGTGGCGCCTAAGCCATCGCCTATGTTTAAATAGGTGGCGGCTAATCTGTCGCCAAAGTGAGGCAGTAAGCATAGGAAATGGTATAAGCGGCGCCTAACGTAACGCCTATATTGATATAAACAGTGCCTAAGCCATCGCCTATGTTGACGTAGGAGGTGCCTAACCTATCGCCTAATTGAGGCTGTGAGCATAGGCAATGGTATAAGCGGCGCCTAACCTATCGCCTATGTTGATATAGGCGGTGCCTAAGCCATTTCCTATGTTGACATAGACGGAGCCTAACCTATCGCCTATGTCAGGCAGTGAGCATAGGAAATGGTATAAGTGATGCCTAACCTATCGCCTATGTTGATATAGGCGACGCCTAAGCCATCGTTTATGTTGACATAGGCGGTGCCTAACCTATCGCCTAAGTGAGGCAGTGAGCATAGGCAATGGTATAAGCGGCACCTATCCTATCGCCTATGTTGATATAGGAGGCGCCTAAATCATGGCCTATGTTAACATAGGCGGCGCCTAACCTATTGCCAAAGTGAGGCACTGAGCATTCGCAACGGTAATAGCGGCCCCTAACCTATCGCCTATGTTGATATAGGCAGTTCCTAAGCCATCGCCTATGTTAACATAGGTGGTGCCTAACCTATCTCCTAAGTGAGGTAGTGAGCATAGACAATGGTATAAGCGGCGCCTAACCGATCGCCTATGTTGATATAGGAGGCACCTGTGCCATCGCCTAAGTTAGGCAGTGAGCATTTCCAATGGTATAAGTGGCGCCTAACCTATCGTCTATGTTGATATAGGCGGCGCCTAAGCGATCGCCTATGTTGACTTAGACGGCGCCTAAGCTATCTCCTAAGTAAGGCGGAGAGAATAGGCCATGGTATGAGCGCCGCATAACCTACCGCCTATGTTGATATAGGTGGCGCCTAAGCCATTACCTATGTTGACATAGGCCGAGCCTAACCTATCGCCTAAGTGAGGATGTGGCCATAGGTAACGGTATAAGCGGCGCCTAACCTGTCACCTATGTTTTTATAGGCGGCGCCTAATCCATCGACTATCTTGTCATAGACGGCACCTAACCTATCGCCTAAGTGAGGCAGTGAGCATCGGTAATGGTATAAGCGGAACCTAACCTATCGCCTATGTTGATATAGGCGGCACCTAATCCATCGCCTACGTTATCATAGGCGGCGCCTAACCTATTACCTAAGTGAGGATGTGATCATAGGCAATGGTATAAGCGGCGCCTAACCTATCGCCTATGTTGATATAGGCGGCACCTAAGCCATCACCTATGTTGACCTAGATGGTGCTTAACCAATCGCCAAATTGAGGCAGTGAGCATAGGCAATGGTGTAAGTGGCGCCTAGCCATCGCCTATGTTGACATAGACGGAGCCTAACCTATCGCCTATGTGAGAAAGTGAGCATAGGCAATGGAATAATCGACGCCTAACCTATCGCCTATGTTGATATAGGCGGCACTTAAGCCATCACCTATGCTGACATAGGCGGTGCCTAACCTATCGCCTAAGTGAGTCAGTGAGCATAGGCATTGGTATAAACGGTGCCTAAACTATCGCCTATGGTTATATACGCGGCTCCTAAGACATCACCTATGTTGACATAGGCGGCGCCTAACCTATCGCCTATGATAGGCAGTGAGCATAAGTAATGGTATAAGCGGCGCCTAACCTATCGCCAATGTTGATATAGGTGGCGCTTATGGCATCGCTTATGTTTACATAGGCGGTGCCTAACCTATCACCTAAGTAAGGCAGCGAGCATAGTCAATGGTATAAGCGGTGCCTAATATATCGCCTATATTGATATACGTGGCACCTAAGCCATTGCCTATGTTTATATATGCGGCGCCCAACCTATCGCCTAAGTGAGGAAGTAAGCATAGGAAATAGTATAAGCGGTGCCTAACCTATCACCAATGTTGACATAGGCGGCGCCTCAGCCATCGCCTATGTTGACGTAGGCGGTGCCTAACCTATCGTCTAATTGAGGCAGTGACCATAGGCAATGGTATAAACGTCGCCTAACCTATCGCCTATGTTGATATAGGCGGCGCCTAAGCCATCGCCTATATTGACATAGGCGGCACCTAACCTATCGCCTAAGTGAGGCAGTGAGCATAGGTAATGGTATAAGTGACGCCTAACCTATCGCCTATGTTGATATAGGTGGCGCCTATGGCATCTCCTATGTTTACATAGGCGGCGCCTAACCTATCGCCTATGTTTATATAGGTGGCACCTATGGCATCTCCTATGTTTACATAGGCGGCGCCTAACCTATCACCTTAGTGAGGCAGCAAGCATTTGCAATGGTATAAGCGGCGCCTAACCTATCGCCTATGTTGATATAGGCGGCCCCTAAGCAATCGCCTATGTTGACATAGGCGGCACCTAACCTATCGCCTAAGTGAGGAGGTGAGAATAGGCAATGGTATAAGCGGCGGCTAACCTGTCGCCTATGTTGATATATTCGGCGCCTAATCCATCAACTATGTTGACATAACCGGCACCTAACCTATCGCCTAAGTAAGGCAGTAAGCATAGGAAATGGTATAAGCGGCGCCTAAACTATCGCCAATGTTGATATAGGCGGCGCCTAAGCCATCGCCTATGTTCACGTAGGCGGTGCCTAAACTATCGCCTAATTGAGGCAGTGACCATAGGCAATGGTATAAGCATCGCCTAACCTATCGCCTATGTTGTTATAGGCGGCGCCTAAGCCATCGCCTATATTAACATAGGTGGAACCTAACCTATCGCCTAAGTGAGGCAGTGAGAATAGGCAATGGTATAACCGGTGCCTAAGCTATCGCCTATGTTGATATAGGCGGCGCCTAAGCCATCGCCTATCATAACATAAGTGGCGCCTAACCTATCGCCTATGTTGATATAGGCGGCTCCTAAGCCATCGTCTATGTTGACATTGGCGGCGCCTAACCTATCACCTATGTTGATATAGGCACCACCATATCCATTGCCTTTGTTGACATAGGCGGCGTCTAACCTATCTCCTAACTGAGGCAGTGAGCATAAACAATGGTATAAGCGGTGCCTAACCTATCACCTATATTGATATAGGCAGCACCTAAGCCATCGCCTAATTGAGGCAGTTAGCATAGGCAATGGTATAAACAGCGCCTAACCTATCGCCTGTGTTGATATAGGCGGAGCCTGAGCGATCACCTATGTAGACATAGGCGGCGCCTAGCCTATCTCCTAAGTAAGGCGGTGAGCATAGGTAATGGTATAAGCGGCATGTAACCTGTCGTCTATGTTGGTATAGGCGGCGCCTAATACATCAACTATATTGACATAGGAGGCACTTAACCTATCGCCTAAGTGAGGCAGTGAGCATAGGTAATGGTATAAGCGGCGCCTAACCTATCGCCAATGTTGATATAGGTGGCGCTTATGGCATCGCTTATGTTTACATAGGCTGTGCCTAACCTATCACCTAAGTGAGGCAGCAAGCATAGGCAATGGTATAAGCGGCGCCTAACATATCGCCTATATTGATATACGTGGCGCCTAAGCGATTGCCTATGTTTATATATGCGGCGCCCAACCTATCGCCTATGTAAGGCAGTAAGCATAAGCAATGGTATAAGCGGTGCCTAACCTATCACCAATGTTGATATAGGCGGCGCCTAAGGCATCGCCTATGTTGATGTCGGCGGTGCCTAACCTATCAACTAATTGAGGCAGTAACCATAGGCAATGGTATAAACGTCTCCTAACCTACCGCCTATGTTAATATAGGCGGCGCCTAAGCCATCGCCTATATTGACATAGGCGGCACCTAACTTATCGCCTAAGTTAGGCAGTGAGCATAGGTAATGGTATACGCGACGCCTAACCTATCGCCTATGTTGATATAGGTGGCGCATATGGCATCTCCTATGTTTACATAGGCGGCGCCTAACCTATCGCCTATGTTGATATAGGTGGCACCTATGGCATCTCCTATCTTTACATAGGTGGCGCCTAACCTATGGCCTAAGTGAGGCAGCAAGCATATGCAATGGTATAAGCGGCGCCTAACCTATCGCCTATGTTGATATAGGCGACCCCTAAGCGATCGTCTATGTTGACATAGGCGGCACCTAACCTATCGCCTAAGTGAGGCGGTGAGAATAGGCAATGGTATAAGCGGCGCCTACCCTGTCACCTATGTTGATATATGCGACGCCTAATCCATCGACTATGTTGACATAGGCGGCACCTAACCTATCGCCTAAGTGAGGCAGTGAGCATAGGTAATGGTATAAGAAGCGCTTAACCTATCGCCTATGTTGACATAGGTGGCGCCTATGACATCGCTTATGTTTACATAGGCGGCGCCTAACCTATCGCCTAAGTGAGGCAGCGAGGATAGGCAATGGTATAAGCGGCGCCTAACCTATTACCTATGTTGACATACGTGGAGCCTAAGACATTGCCTATGTTTATATATGCGGCGCCTAACCTATCGCCTAAGTGAGGCAGTAAGCATAGGCAATGTTATAAGCGGCCCCTAAACTGCCGCCTATGTTGATATAGGCGGCGCCTAATACATCGCATATGTTGACATAGGCGGCACCTAACCTATCGCCTAAGGTAGTGAGCATAGTTAATGGTATAAGTGGCGCCTAACCTATCGTGTATGTTGATACTGGCGGCACCTAAGTGTTCGCCTAAGTGAGGAAGTGAGCATAGCCAATGGTATAAGCGGCGCCTAACCTATCGCCTATGTTGATATAGGCAGCGCCTAGTTCATCGCCTATGTTGACATAGGCGGCGCCTAACCTCTCCCCTAAGTGAGGCGGTGAGCATAGGCAATGGTATAAGCGGCGCCTAACCTTTCACCTATGTTGGTATAGGCGGCTCCTAATCCATCGATTATGTTGACATAGGCGACACCTAACATATCGCCTAAGTGAGGCAGTGTGAATAGGTAATGGTATAAGTGGCGCCTAACCTATCGCCTATGTTGAAATACGTGGTGCCTAAGCCATAGCCTATGTTTATATATACGGCGCCTAACCTATCGCCTAAGTGAGGCAGTAAGAATAGGCAAGGGTATATACGGCGCCTAACCTATCGCCTAGGTGAGGCAGTGAGAATAGGCAATGGTATAACCATCGCCTAACCAATCGCCTATGTTGATATAGGCGGTGCGTAGTCCATCGCCTATGTTGACTTTGGAGGCGCCTAACCTATAACCTAAGTGAGGGAGTGAGCATAGGCAATGTTATAACCGGCGCCTAACGTATCGCCTATGTTGACATAGGCGGCGCCTAACCTATCGCCTATGTTGATATAGGCGACGCCTAATCCATTGCCTATGTTGACATAGACGGAGCCTATCCTATCGCCTAAGTGAGGCAGTGAGCATAGGTAATGGTATAAGCGGTGCCTAACCTTTCGCTTATATTGATATAGGTGGCGCCTAAACCATAACCTATGTTGACATAGAAGGCGCCTAACCTATCGCCTAACTGAGGCAGTGAGCATAGGCAATGGTATAAGCGGTTCATAACCTATCGCCTATGTTGATATAGGCGGCGCCTAAGACATCGCCTATGTTGACATAGGCGGTGCCTAACCTATCGCCTAATTGAGGAAGTGAGCATAGGAAATTGTATAAGCGGCACCTAGCCTATCGCCTAAGTTGATATAGGTGGCGCCTAAGCCATCACCTATGTTGACATAGGCGGAGCCTAACCTATTACCTATGTGAGGCAGTGAGAATAGGCAATGGTATAACCAGCGCCTATCCTATTGCCTATGTTGATATAGGCGACGCCTAGTCCATTGCCTATGTTGACAGAGGCGGCGCCTAACCTATAACCTAAGTGAGGCAGTGAGCATAGGAAATGGTATAAACGGCACATAACCTATCGCCTATGTTGACATAGGCGGCGCCTAACCTATCGCCTATGTTGATATAGGCAGCACTATATCCATTGCCTATGATGACATAGGCGGCACCTAACCTATCGCCTAAGTGAGGAAGTGAGCATAGACAATGGTATATGAGGCGCCTAACCTATCACCTATATTTATACAGGCGGCACCTCAGCCATCGCCTAAGTGAGGCAGTTAGCATAGGCAATGGTATAAGCGGTGCCTAACCTATGGCCTAAGCGATCGCCTATGTTTACATAGGCAGCAGCTAATCTTTCTCCTAAGTGAGGCGGTGAGCATAGGCAATGGTATAAGCGGCGCCTAACCTGTCGCCTATGTTGGTATAGGCGGCGCATAATCCATCGACTATATTGACATAGGCGGCACCTAACCTATCTCCTAAGTGAGGCAATTAGCATAGGTAATGGTATAAGCGGCGCCTAACCTATAGCCTATGTTGATATACGTGGTGCCTAAGCCATTGCCTATGTTTATATATGCGGCACCTAACCTATTGCCTAAGTGAGGCAGTAAGCATAGGCAATTGTATAAGCGACGCCTAACCTATCGCCTATGTTGATATAGGCGGCGCCTAAGCCATCGCCTATGTTGATGTAGGCGGTGCCAAACCTATCGCCTAATTGAGGCAATGAGCATAGGCAATGGTATAAGCAGCGCCTAACCTATCTCCTATGTTGATATAGGCGGCGCCTAAGCCATCGCCTATATTGACATAGGCGGCACCTAACCTATCGCCTAAGTGAGGTAGTGCGCATAGGTAATTGTATAAGCGGCGCCTAAACTATCGCATATTTTTAAATAGGTGGCGCCTATGGAATCTCCTATGTTTACATAGGCAGCACCTAACCTATTGCCATAGTGAGGCAGCAAGCATAGGCAATGGTATAAGCGACGCCAAACCTATTGCCTATGTTGATATTGGTGGCGCCTAAGCGATCGCCTATGTTGATATAGGCGGCACCTAACCTATCACCTAAGTGAGACTGTGAGCATAGGTAATGGTTTAAGCGGCGCCTAACCTATCGCCTATGTTGACATAGGTAGTGCTTATGGCATCGCTTATCTTTACATAGGCAGAGCCTAACCTATCTCCCAAGTGAGGCAGCGAGGATAGGCAATGGTATAAGCGGTGCCTAACCTATCGCCTATGTTGACATACGTGGCGCCTAAGCCATTGACAATGTTTATATATGCGGCGCCTAACATATCACCTAATTGAGGCATTAAGCATAGGCAATGGTGTAAGTGGCCCCTAACCTGTCGCCAATGTTGATAAACACGACGCCTAATCCATCGCATATGTTGACATAGGCGGCACCTAACCTATTGCCTAAGGCAGTGAGCATTGGTAATGGTATAAGCGACGCCTAACCTATCGCCTATGTTGATATAGGTGGTGCCTATGGCATCGCCTATGTTTACAAAGGCGGCGCCTAACTTATCTCCTAAGTGAGGCAGCTAGCATAGGCAATGGTATATGCAGTGCCTAACCTATTGCCTATGTTGATATACGTGGAGCCTAAGCCATCGCCTATGTTTTAATAGGCGGCGGCTAATCTATCGCCTAAGTGAGGCAGTAAGCATAGGCAATGGTATAAGAGGCGCCTAATCTAACGCCTATGTTGATATAAGCAGCGCCAAGCCATCACCTATGTTGATGTAGGCGGTGCCTAACCTATCTCCTAATTGAGGCAGTGAGCATAGGCAATGGTATAAGCGGCGCCTAACCAATCGCCTATGTTGATAAAGGAGGCGGCTAAACCATCGCCTATGTTAACATAGGCGGCGCCTAACCTATCGCGAAAGTGAGGCACTGGGCATAGGAAATGGTATAAGCGGTGCCTAACCTATTGCCTATGTTGATATAGGCAGCGCCTAAGCCATAGCCTATGGTGATATAGGAAGCACCTAAGCCATCGCCTAAGTGAGGTAGTGAGCATAGACAATGGTATAAGCGGTGCCTAACCTATCGCCTATGTTGATATAGGAGGCACCTATGCCATCGCCTAAGTTTGGCAGTGAGCATAGCCAATGGTATAAGCGGCGCCAAACCTATCGCCTATGTTTATATAGGCGGCGCCTAAGCAATTGCCTATGTTGACTTAGGCGGCGCCTAACCTATCGCCTAAGTAAGGCGGTGAGCATAGGCAATGATATAAGCGGCTCATAACCAATCGCCTATGTTGATCTAGGTGAAGCCTAAGCCATTGCCTATGTTGACATAGACCGAGCCTAACCTATCGCCTAAGTGAGTAAGTGAGCATAGGTAATGGTATAATCGGCGCCTAACCTATCTCCTACGTTGATATAGGTGGCGCCTAAGCCATCACCTATGTTGACATAGGAGGCGCCTAACCTATCGCCTAAGTAAGGCATTGAGCATAGGCAATGGTTTAAATGGCGCCAAACCTATCGCCTATGTTGATATAGGTGGCGCCTATGGCATCTTCTATGTTTACATAGACGGCGCCTAACCTATCGCCTTAGTTAGGCAGCAAGCATAGGAAATGGTATAAGTGGCGCCTAACCTGTCGCCTATGTTGATATAAGCGGTCGCCTATGTTGACATAAGCGGTGCCTAACCTATCTCCTATGTGAGGCGGTGAGCATAGACAATGGTATAAGCGGCGCCTAACCTTTCGCCTATGTTGATATAGGCGGCACCTAATCCATCGACTCTGTTGACATAGATGGCACCTAACCTATCGGCTAAGTGAGGCAGTTAGTATAGGTAATGGAATAAGCGGCCCCTAACCTATCGCCTACGTTGGTATAGGTGGCGCCTATGGCATCGCTCATGTTTACATAGGCGGCACGTAATTTATATCCTAAATGAGGCGGTAAGCATAGGCAATGGTATAAGCGGCGCCTAACCTGTCGCCTATGTTGGTATAGGCGGCGCATAATCCATCCACTATATTGACATAGGCGACACCTAACCTATTTCCTGAGTGAGGCTATTAGCATAGGTAATGGTATAAGCGGCGCCTAACCTATAGCCTATGTTGATATACGTGGTGCCTAAGCCATTGCCTATGTTTATATATGCGGCGCCTAACCTATTGCCTAAGTGAGACAGTAAGCATAGGCAATTATATAAGCGACGCCTAACCTATCGCCTATGTTGATATAGGCGGCACCTAAGACATCGCCTATGTTGATGTAGGTGGTGCCTAACCTATCGCCTAATTGAGGCAATGAGCATAGGCAATGGTATATGCAGTGCCTAACCTATCTCCTATGTTGATATAGGCGGCGCCTAAGCCATCGCCTATATTGACATAGGCGGCACCTAACCTATCGCCTAAGTGAGGAAGTGAGCATAGGTAATTGTATAAGCGGCGCCTAAACTATTGCCTATTTTTAAATAGGTGGCGCCTATGGAATCTCCTATGTTTACATAGGTTGCGCCTACCCTATTTCCTTAGTGAGGCAGCAAGTATAGGCAATGGTATAAGCGACGCCAAACCTATCTCCTATGTTGATATTGGTGGCGCCTAAGTGATCGCCTATGTTGATATAGGCGGCACCTAACCTATCACCTAAGTGAGGCAGTGAGCATAGGTAATGGTTTAAGCAGCGCCTAACCTATCGCCTATGTTGACATAGGTGGTGCTTATGGCATCGCTTATCTTAACATAGGCAGAGCCTAACCTATCTCCCAAGTGAGGCAGCGAGGATAGGAAATGGTATAAGCGGCGCCTAACCTATCGCCTATGTTGACATACGCGGCGCCTAAGACATTGACAATGTTTATATATGCGGCGCCTAACCTATCGCCTAAGTGAGGCAGTAAGCATAGTCAATGGTATAAGCGGCCCCTAACCTGTCGCCAATGTTGATAAACACGACGCCTAATCCATCGCATATGTTGACATAGGCGGCACCTAACCTATTGCCTAAGGAAGTGAGCATTGGTAATGGTATAAGCGACGCCTAACCTATCGCCTATGTTGATATAGGTGGCGCCTATGGCATCGCCTATGTTTACAAAGGCGGCGCCTAACATATCTCCTAAGTGAGGCAGCTAGCATAGGCAATGGTATATGCAGTGCCTAACCTATTGCCTATGTGGATATATGTGGAGCCTAAGCCATCGCCTATGTTTTAATAGGTGGCGGCTAATCTATCTCCTAAGTGAGGCAGTAAGCATAGGCAATGGTATAAGAGGCGCCTAACCTAACGCCTATGTTGATATAGGCAGCGCCAAGCCATCGCCTATGTTGATGTAGGCGGTGCCTAACCTATCGCCTAATTGAGGCAGTGAGCATAGGCAATGGTATAAGCAGCGCCTAACCAATCGCCTATGTTGATAAAGGAGGCGGCTAAACCATCGCCTATGTTAACATAGGCGGCGCCTAACCTATCGCCAAAGTGAGGCACTGAGCATAGGCAATGGTATAAGCGGCGCCTAACCTATCGCCTATGTTGATATAGGCAGCGCCTAAGCCATAGCCTATGTTGATATAGGCAGCACCTAAGCCATCGCCTAAGTGAGGTAGTGAGCATAGACAATGGTATAAGCGGCGCCTAACCTATCGCCTATGTTTATATAGGAGGCACCTATGCCATCGCCTAAGTTAGGCAGTGAGCATAGCCAATGGTATAAGCGGCGCCAAACCTATCGCCTATGTTGACTTAGGCGGTGCCTAACCTATCGCCTAAGTAAGGCGGTGAGCATAGGTAATGGTATAAGCAGCGCATAACCAATCGCCTATGTTGATATAGGTGAAGCCTAAGCCATTGCCTATGTTGACATAGACCGAGCCTAACCTATCGCCTAAGTGAGTAAGTGAGCATAGGTACTGGTATAATCGGTGCCTAACCTATCGCCTACGTTGATATAGGTGGTGCTTATGGCCTCGCTTATCTTTACATAGGCAGAGCCTAACCTATCTCCCAAATGAGGCAGCGAGGATAGGAAATGGTATAAGCGGCGCCTAACCTATCGCCTATGTTGATATACGTGGCGCCTAAGCCATTGACAATGTTTATATACGCGGCGCCAAACATATCGCCTAAGCAATCGCCTATGTTGACTTAGGCGGCGCCTAACCTATCGCCTAAGTAAGGCGGTGAGCATAGGCAATGGTATAAGCGGCGCATAACCAATCGCCTATGTTGATATAGGTGAAGCCTAAGCCATTGCCTATGTTGACATAGACCGAGCCTAACCTATCGCCTAAGTGAGTAAGTGAGCATAGGTAATGGTATAATCGGCGCCTAACCTATCGCCTACGTTGATATAGGTGGCGCCTAAGCCATCACCTATGTTGACATAGGAGGCGCCTAACCTATCGCCTAAGTGAGGCATTGATCATAGGCAATGGTTTAAGTGGCGCCTAACCTATCGCCTATGTTGATATAGGTGGCGCCTATGGCATATTCTATGTTTACATAGAGGGCGCCTAACCTATCGCCTTAGTTAGGCAGCAAGCATAGGAAATGGTATAAGTGGCGCCTAACCTGTCGCCTATGTTGATATAAGCGGTCGCCTATGTTGACATAAGCGGTGCCTAACCTATCGCCTAAGTGAGGCGGTAAGCATTGACAATGGTATAAGCGGCGCCTAACCTGTCGCCTATGTTTATATAGGCGGCACCTAATCCATCGACTATGTTGACATAGATGGCACCTAACCTATCGGATAAGTGAGGCAGTTAGTATAGGTAATGGAATATGCGGCCCCTAACCTATCGCCTACGTTGGTATAGGTGGCGCCTATGGCATCGCTCATGTTTACATAGGCGGCGCGTAATTTATATCCTAAATGAGGCGGTGAGCATAGGCAATGGTATAAGCGGCGCCTAACCTGTCCCCTATGTTGGTATAGGCGACGCATAATCCATCGACAATATTGACATAGGCGACACCTAACCTATTTCCTGAGTGAGGCAATTAGCATAGGTAATGGTATAAGCGGCGCCTAACCTATAGCCTATGTTGATATACGTGGTGCCTAAGCCATTGCCTATGTTTATATATGCGGCGCCTAACCTATTGCCTAAGTGAGGTAGTAAGCATAGGCAATTGTATAAGCGACGCCTAACATATCGCCTATGTTGATATAGGCAGCGCCTAAGCCATCGCCTATGTTGATGTAGGTGGTGCCTAACCTATCGCCTAATTGAGGGAATGAGCATAGGCAATGGTATATGCAGCGCCTAACCTATCTCCTATGTTGATATAGGCGGGGCCTAAGCCATCGCCTATATTGACATAGGCGGCACCTAACCTATCGCCTAAGTGAGGCAGTGAGCATAGATAATTGTATAAGCGGCGCCTAAACTATCGCCTATTTTTAAATAGGTGGCGCCTATGGAGTCTCCTATGTTTACATAGGCAGCGCCTACCCTATTGCCTTAGTGAGGCAGCAAGCATAGGCAATGGTATAAGCGACGCCAAACCTATCGCCTATGTTGATATTGGTAGCGCCTAAGCGATCGCCTATGTTGATATAGGCGGCACCTAACCTATCACCTATGTGAGGTAGTGAGCATAGGTAATGGTTTAACCAGCGCCTAACCTATCGCCTATGTTGACATAGGTGGTGCTTATGGCATCGCTTATCTTTACATAGGCAGACCATAAACTATCTCCCAAGTGAGGCAGCGAGGATAGGAAATGGTATAAGCGACGCCTAACCAATCGCCTATGTTGACATACGTGGCGCCTAAGCCATTGACAATGTTTATATTATCGGCACCTAACCTATCGCCTGAGTGAGGCAGTAAGCATAGGCAATGGTATAAGCGGCCCCTAACCTGTCGCCAATGTTGATAAACACTACGCCTAATCCATCGCATATGTTGACATAGGCGGCACCTAACCTATTGCCTAAGGCAGTGAGCATTGGTAATGGTATAAGAGACGCCTAACCTATCGCCTATGGTTATATAGGTGGCGCCTATGGCATCGCCTATGTTTACAAAGGAGGCGCCTAACTTATCTCCTAAGTGAGGCAGCTAGCATAGTCAATGGTATATGCAGTGCCTAACCTATTGCCTATGTTGATATACGTGGAGCCTAAGCCATCGCCTATGTTTAAATAGGCGGCGGCTAATCTATCGCCTAAGTGAGGCAGTAAGCATAGGCAATGGTATAAGAGGCGCCTAGCCTAACGCCTATGTTGATATAGGCAACGCCAAGCCATCGCCTATGTTGATGTAGGCGGTGCCTAACCCATCGCCTAATTGAGGCAGTGAGCATAGGCAATGGTATAAGCGACGCCTAACCAATCGCCTATGTTGATAAAGGAGGCGGCTAAACCATCGCCTATGTTAACATAGGCGGCGCCTAACCTATCGCCAAAGTGAGGCACTGAGCATAGGCAATGGTATAAGCGGTGCCTAACCTATCGCCTATGTTGATATAGGCAGCGCCTAAGCCATAGCCTATGTTTATATAGGCAGCACCTAAGCCATCGCATAAGTGAGGTAGTGAGCATAGACAATGGTATAAGCAGCGCCTAACCTATCGCCTATGTTGATATAAGAGGCACCTATGCCATCGCCTAAGTTAGGCAGTGAGCATAGCCAATGGTATAAGCGGCGCCAAACCTATCGCCTATGTTTATATAGGCGGCGCCTAAGCGATCACCTATGTTGACTTAGGCGGTGCCTAACCTATCGCCTAAGTAAGGCGGTGAGCATAGGCAATGGTATAAGCGGCGCATAACCAATCGCCTATGTTGATATAGGTGAAGCCTAAGCCATTGCCTATGTTGACATAGACCGAGCCTAACCTATCGCCTAAGTGAGTAAGTGAGAATAGGTAATGTTATAATCGGCGCCTAACCTATCGCCTACGTTGATATAGGTGGCGCCTAAGCCATCACCTATGTTGACATAGGAGGCGCCTATCCTATCGCCTAAGTGAGGCATTGAGCATAGGCAATGGTTTAAGTGGCGCCTAACCTATCGCCTATGGTGATATAGGTGGCGCCTATGGAATCTCCTATGTTTACATAGACGGCGCCTAACCTATCGCCTTAGTTAGGCAGCAAGCATAGGAAATGGTATAAGTGGCGCCTAACCTGTCGCCTATGTTGATATAAGCGGTCGCCTATGTTGACATAAGTGGTGCCTAACCTATCGCCTAAGTGAGGCGGTGAGCATAGACAATGGTATAAGCGGCGCCTAACCTGTCGCCTATGTTGATATAGGCGGCACCTAATCCATCGACTATGTTGACATAGATGGCACCTAACCTATCGGCTAAGTGAGGCAGTTAGTATTGGTAATGGAATAAGCAGCCCCTAACCTATCGCCTACGTTGGTATAGGTGGCGCCTATGGCATCCCTTATGTTTACATAAGCGGCGCGTCATTTATATCCGAAATGAGGCGGTGAGCATAGGAAATGGTATAAGCGGCGCCTAACCTGTCGCCTATGTTGGTATAGGCGGCGCATAATCCATCGACTATATTGACATAGGCGACACCTAACCTATTTCCTAAGTGAGGCAATTAGCATAGGTATTGGTATAAGCGGCGCCTAACCTATAGCCTATGTTGATATACGTGGTGCCTAAGCCATTGCCTATGTTTATATATGCGGCGCCTAACCTATTGCCTAAGTGAGGCAGTAAGCATAGGCAATTGTATAAGCGACGCCTAACCTATCGCCTATGTTGATATAGGCGGCGCCTAAGCCATCGCCAATGTTGATGTAGGGGGTGCCTAACCTATCGCCTAATTGAGGCAATGAGCATTGGCAATGGTATATGCAGCGCCTAACCTATCTCCTATGTTGATATAGGCGGCGCCTAAGCCATCGCCTATATTGACATAGGCGGCACCTAACCTATCGCCTAAGTGAGGCAGTGAGCATAGGTAATTGTATAAGCGGCGCCTAAACTATCGCCTATTTTTAAATAGGTGGCGCCTATGGAATCTCCTATGTTTACATAGGCAGCGCCTACCCTATTGCCTTAGTGAGGCATCAAGCATAGGCAATGGTATAAGCGACGCCAAACCTATCGCCTATGTTGATATTGGTGGCGCCTAAGCGATCGCCTATGTTGATATAGGCGGCACCTAACCTATCACCTAAGTGAGGCAGTGAGCATAGGTAATGGTTTAAGCAGCGCCTAACCTATCGCCTATGTTGACATAGGTGGTGCTTATGGCCTCGCTTATCTTTACATAGGCAGAGCCTAACCTATCTCCCAAATGAGGCAGCGAGGATAGGAAATGGTATAAGCGGCGCCTAACCTATCGCCTATGTTGACATACGTGACGCCTAAGCGATCGCCTGAGTGAGGCAGTAAGCATAGGCAATGGTATAAGCGGCCCCTAACCTGTCGCCAATGTTGATAAACACGACGCCTAATCCATCGCATATGTTGATATAGGCGGCACCTAACCTATTGCCTAAGGCAGTGAGCATTGGTAATGGTATAAGCGACGCCTAACCTATCGCCTATGTTGATATAGGTGGCGCCTATGGAATCGCCTATGTTTACAAAGGCGGCGCCTAACATATCTCCTAAGTGAGGCAGCTAGCATAGGCAATGGTATATGCAGTGCCTAACCTATTGCCTATGTTGATATACGTGGAGCCTAAGCCATCGCCTATGTTTAAATAGGCGGCAGCTAATCTATCACCTAAGTGAGGCAGTAAGCATAGGCAATGGTATAAGAGGCGCCTAACCTAACGCCTATGTTGATATAGGCAGCGCCAAGCCATCGCCTATGTTGATGTAGGCGGTGCCTAACCTATCGCCTAATTGAGGCAGTGAGCATAGGCAATGGTATAAGCGGCGCCTAACCAATCGCCTATGTTGATAAAGGAGGCGGCTAAACCATCGCCTATGTTAACATAGGCGGCGCCTAACCTATCGCCAAAGTGAGGCACTGAGCATAGGCAGTGGTATAAGCGGCGCCAAACCTATCGCCTATGTTGATATAGGCAGCGCCTAAGCCATAGCCTATGTTGATATAGGCAGTACCTAAGCCATCGCCTAAGTGAGGTAGTGAGCATAGATAATGGTATAAGCGGCGCCTAACCTATCGCCTATGTTGATATAGGAGGCACCTATGCCATCGCCTAAGTTAGACAGTGAGCATAGCCAATGGTATAAGCGGCGCCAAACCTATCGCCTATGTTTATATAGGCGGCGCCTAAGCGATGGCCTATGTTGACTTAGGAGGCGCCTAACCTATCGCCTAAGTAAGGCGGTGAGCATAGGCAATGTTATAAGCGGCGCATAACCAATCGCCTATGTTGATATAGGTGAAGCCTAAGCCATTGCCTATGTTGACATAGACCGAGCCTAACCTATCGCCTAAGTGAGTATGTGAGCATAGGTAATGGTATAATCGGCGCCTAACCTATCGCCTACGTTGATATAGGTGGCGCCTAAGCCATCACCTATGTTGACATAGGAGGCGCCTAACCTATCGCCTAAGTGAGGCATTGAGCATAGGCAATGGTTTAAGTGGCGCCTAACCTATCGCCTATGTTGATATAGGTGGCGCCTATGGAATCTCCTATGTTTACATAGACGGCGCCTAACCTATCGCCATAGTTAGGCAGCAAGCATATGAAATGGTATAAGCGGCACCTAACCTATCGCCTATGTTGATATAAGCGGTCGCCTATGTTGACAAAAGCGGTGCCTAACCTATCGCTTAAGTGAGGCGGTAAGCATAGACAATGGTATGAGCGGCGCCTAACCTGTCGCCTATGTTGATATAGGCGGCACCTAATCCATCGACTATGTTGACATAGATGGCACCTAACCTATCGGCTAAGTGAGGAAGTTAGTATAGGTAATGGAATAAGCGGCCCCTAACCTATCGCCAACGTTGGTATAGGTGGCGCCTATGGCATCGCTTATGTTTACATAGGCGGCGCGTAATTTATATCCTAAATGAGGCGGTGAGCATAGGCAATGGTATAAGCGGCGCCTAACCTGTCGCCTATATTGGTATAGGCGGCACATAATCCATCGACTATATTGACATAGGCGGCACCTAACCTATCTACTAAGTGAGGCAATTAGCATAGGTAATGGTATAAGCGGCGCCTAACCTGTAGCCTATGTTTATATACGTGGTGCCTAAGCCATTGCCTATGTTTATATATGCGGCGCCTAACCTATTGCCTAAGTGAGGCAGTAGGCATAGGCAATTGTATAAGCGACGCCTAACCTATCGCCTATGTTGATATAGGCGGCGCCTAAGCCATCGCCTATGTTGATGTAGGCGGTGCCTAACCTATCGCCTAATTGAGGTAATGAGCATAGGCAATGGTATAAGTAGCGCCTAACCTATCTCCTATGTTGATATAGGCGGCGCCTAAGCCATCGCCTATATTGACATAGGCGGCACCTAACCTATCGCCTAAGTGAGGCAGTGAGCATAGGTAATTCTATAAGCGGCGCCTAAACTATCGCCTATTTTTAAATAGGTGGCGCCTATGGAATCTCCTATGTTTACATAGGCAGCGCCTAACCTATTGCCTTAGTGACGCAGCAAGCATAGGCAATGGTATAAGCGACGCCAAACCTATCGCCTATGTTGATATTGGTGGCGCCTAAGCGATCACCTATGTTGATATAGGCGGCACCTAACCTATCACCTTAGTGAGGCAGTGAGCATAGGTAATGGTTTAAGCAGCGCCTAACCTATCGCCTATGTTGACATAGGTGGTGCTTATGGCATCGCTTATCTTTACATAGGCAGAGCCTAACCTATCTCCCAAGTGAGGAAGCGAGGATAGGAAATGGTATAAGGGGCGCCTAACCTATCGCCTATGTTGAAATACGTAGCGCCTAAGCCATTGACAATGTTTATATATGCGGCGCCTAACCTATCGCCTAAGTGAGGCAGTAAGCATAGGCAATGGTATAAGCGGCCCCTAACCTGTCACCAATGTTGATAAACATGACGGCTAATCCATCGCATATATTGACATAGGCGGCACCTAACCTATTGCCTAAGGCAGTGAGCATTGGTAATGGTAAAAGCGACGCCTAACCTATCGCCTATGTTGATATAGGTGGAGCCTATGGCATCGCCTATGTTTACAAAGGCGACGCCTAACTTATCTCCTAAGTGAGGCAGCTAGCATAGGCAATGGTATATGCAGTGCCTAACCTATTGCCTATGTTGATATATGTGGATCCTAAGCCATCGTCTATGTTTAAATAGGCGGCGGCTAATCTATCGCCTAAGTGAGGCAGTAAGCATAGGCAATGGTATAAGAGGCGCCTAACCTAACGCCTATGTTGATATAGGCAGCGCCTAAGCCATAGCCTATGTTGATATAGGCAGCACCTAAGCCATCGCCTAAGTGAGGTAGTGAGCATAGACAATGGTATAAGCGGCGCCTAACCTATCGCCTATGTTGATATACGTGGTGCCTAAGCCATTGCCTATGTTTATATATGCGGCGCCTAACCTATTGCCTAAGTGAGGCAGTAAGCATAGGCAATTGTATAAGCGACGCCTAACCTATCGCCTATGTTGATATAGGCGGCACCAAACCTATTGCCTAAGGCAGTGAGCATTGGTAATGGTATAAGCGACGCCTAACCTATCGCCTATGTTGATATAGGTGGCGCCTATGGCATCGCCTATGTTTACAAAGGCGGTGCCTAACTTATCTCCTAAGTGAGGCAGCTAGCATAGGCAATGGTATATGCAGTGCCTAACCTATTGCCTATGTTGATATACGTGGAGCCTAAGCCATCGCCTATGTTTAAATAGGCGGCAGCTAATCTATCGCCTAAGTGAGACAGTAAGCATAGGCAATGGTATAAGAGGCGCCTAACCTAACGCCTATGATTATATAGGCAGCGCCAAGCCATCGCCTATGTTGATGTAGGCGGTGCCTAACCTATCGCCTAATTGAGGCAGTGAGCATAGGCAATGGTATAAGCGGCGCCTAACCAATCGCCTATGTTGATAAAGGAGGCGGCTAAACCATCGCCTATGTTAACATAGGCGGCGCCTAACCTATCACCAAAGTGAGGCACTGAGCATAGGCAATGGTATAAGCGGCGCAAAACCTATCGCCTATGTTGATATAGGCAGCGCCTAAGCCATAGCCTATGTTGATATAGGCAGTACCTAAGCCATCGCCTAAGTGAGGTAGTGAGCATAGATAATGGTATAAGCGGCGCCTAACCTATCGCCTATGTTGATATAGGAGGCACCTATGCCATCGCCTAAGTTAGACAGTGAGCATAGCCAATGGTATAAGCGGCGCCAAACCTATCGCCTATGTTTATATAGGCGGCGCCTAAGCGATCGCCTATGTTGACTTAGGCGGCGCCTAACCTATCGCCTAAGTAAGGCGGTGAGCATAGGCAATGGTATAAGCGGCGCATAACCAATCGCCTATGTTGATATAGGTGAAGCCTAAGCCATTGCCTATGTTGACATATACCGAGCCTAACCTATCGCCTACGTTGATACAGGTGGCGCCTAAGCCATCACCTATGTTGACATAGGAGGCGCCTAACCTATCGCCTAAGTGAGGCATTGAGCATAGGCAACGGTTTAAGTGGCGCCTAACCTATCGCCTATGTTGATATAGGTGGCGCCTATGGAATCTCCTATGTTTACATAGACGGCGCCTAACCTATCGCCATAGTTAGGCAGCAAGCATAGGAAATGGTATAAGCGGCGCCTAACCTATCGCCTATGTTGATATAAGCGGTCGCCTATGTTGACATAAGCGGTGCCTAACCTATGGCCTAAGTGAGGCGGTAAGCATAGACAATGGTATAAGCGGAGCCTAACCTGTCGCCTATGTTGATATAGGCGGCACCTAATCCATCGAAAATGTTGACATAGATGGCACCTAAGCTATCGGCTAAGTGAGGCAGTTAGTATAGGTAACGGAATAAGCGGCCCCTAACCTATCGCCTACGTTGGTATAGGTGGCGCTTATGGCATCGCTTATGTTTACATAGGCGGCGCGTAATTTATATCCTAAATGAGGCGGTGAGCATAGGCAATGGTATAAGAGGCACCTAACCTGTCGCCTATGTTGGATAGGCGGCGCATAATCCATCGACTATATTGACATAGGCGGCACCTAACCTATCTCCTAAGTGAGGCAATTAGCATAGGTAATGGTATAAGCGGCGCCTAACCTGTAGCCTATGTTAATATACGTGGTGCCTAAGCCATTGCCTATGTTTATATATGCGGCGCCTAACCTATTGCCTACGTGAGGCAGTAAGCATAGGCAATTGTATAAGCGACGCCTAACCTATCGCCTATGTTGATATAGGCGGCGCCTAAGCCATCGCCTATGTTGATGTAGGCGGTGCCTAACCTATCGCCTAATTGAGGTAATGAGCATAGGCAATGGTATAAGCAGCGCCTAACCTATCTCCTATGTTGATATAGGCGGCGCCTAAGCCATCGCCTATATTGACAAAGGCGGCACCTAACCTATCGCCTAAGTGAGCCAGTGAGCATAGGTAATTGTATAAGCGGCGCCTAAACTATCGCCTATTTTTAAATAGGTGGCGCCTATGGAATCTCCTATGTTTACATAGGCAGCGCCTAACCTATTGCCTTAATGAGGCAGCAAGCATAGGCAATGGTATAAGCGACGCCAAACCTATCGCCTATGTTGATATTGGTGGCGCCTAAGCGATCGCCTATGTTGATATAGGCAGCACCTAACCTATCACCTAAGTGAGGCAGTGAGCATAGGTAATGGTTTAAGCAGCGCCTAACCTATCGCCTATTTTGACATAGGTGGTGCTTATGGCATCGCTTATCTTTACATAAGCAGAGCCTAACCTATCTCCCAAGTGAGGCAGCGAGGATAGGAAATGGTATAAGGGGCGCCTAACCTATCGCCTATGTTGACATACGTAGCGCCTAAGCCATTGACAATGTTTATATATGCGGCGCCTAACCTATCGCCTAAGTGAGGCAGTAAGCATAGGCAATGGTATAAGCGGCCCCTAACCTGTCGCCAATGTTGATAAACATGACGCCTAATCCATCGCATATATTGACATAGGCGGCACCTAACCTATTGCCTAAGGCAGTGAGCATTGGTAATGGTAAAAGCGACGCCTAACCTATCGCCTATGTTGATATAGGTGGATCCTATGGCATCGCCTATGTTTACAAAGGCGGCGCCTAACTTATCTCCTAAGTGAGGCAGCTAGCATAGGCAATGGTATATGCAGTGCCTAACCTATTGCCTATGTTGATATACGTGGAGCCTAAGCCATCGCCTATGTTTAAAAAGGCGGCGGCTAATCTATCGCCTAAGTGAGGCAGTAAGCATAGGCAATGGTGTAAGAGGCGCCTCCCCTAACGCGTATGTTGATATAGGCAGCGCCAAGCCATCGCCTATGTTGATGTAGGCGGTGCCTAACCTATCGCCTAATTGAGGCAGTGAGAATAGGCAATGGTATAAGCGGCGCCTAACCAATCGCCTATGTTGGTAAAGGAGGCGGCTAAACCATCGCCTATGTTAACATAGGCGGCGCCTAACCTATCGCCAAAGTGAGGCACTGAGCATAGGCAATGGTATAAGCGGCGCCTAACCTATCGCCTATGTTGATATAGGCAGCGCCTAAGCCATAGCCTATGTTGATATAGGCAGCACCTAATCCATCGCCTAAGTGAGGTAGTGAGCATAGACAATGGTATAAGCGGCGCCTAACCTATCGCCTATGTTGATATAGGAGGCACCTATGCCATCGCCTAAGTTAGGCAGTGAGCATAGCCAATGGTATAAGCGGCGCCAAACCTATCGCCTATGTTTATATAGGCGGCGCCTAAGCGATCGCCTATGTTGACTTAGGCGGCGCCTAACCTATCGCCTAAGTAAGGAGGTGAGCATAGGCAATGGTATAAGCGGCGCATAACCAATCGCCTATGTTGATATAGGTGAAGCCTAAGCCATTGCCTATGTTGACATAGACCGAGCCTAACCTATCGCCTAAGTGAGTAAGTGAGCATAGGTAATGGTATAATCGGCGCCTAACCTATCGCCTACGTTGATATAGGTGGCGCCTAAGCCATCACCAATGTTGACATAGGAGGCGCCTAACCTATCTTCTAAGTGAGGCATTGAGCATAGGCAATGGTTTATGTGGCGCCTAACCTATCGCCTATGTTGATATAGGTGGCGCCTATGGCATCTCCTATGTTTACATAGACGGCGCCTAACCTATCGCCTTAGTTAGGCAGCAAGCATAGGAAATGGTATAAGCGGCGCCTAACCTATCGCCTATGTTGATATAAGCGGTCGCCTATGTTGACATAAGCGGTGCCTAACCTATCGCCTAAGTGAGGCGGTGAGCATAGACAATGGTATAAGCGGAGCCTAACCTGTCTCCTATGTTGATATAGGCGGCACCTAATCCATCGACTATGTTGACATAGATGGCACCTAACCTATCGGCTAAGTGAGGCAGTTAGTATAGGTAACGGAATAAGCGGCCCCTAACCTATCGCCTACGTTGGTATAGGTGGCGCCTATGGCATCGCTTATGTTTACATAGGCGGCACGTAATTTATATCCTAAATGAGGCGGTGAGCATAGGCAATGGTATAAGAGGCGCCTAACCTGTCGCCTATGTTGGATAGGCGGCGCATAATCCATCGACTATATTGACATAGGCGGCACCTAACCTATCTCCTAAGTGAGGCAATTAGCATAGGTAATGGTATAAGCGGCGCCTAACCTATAGCCTATGTTCATATACGTGGTGCCTAAGCCATTGCCTATGTTTATATGTGCGGTGCCTAACCTATTGCCTAAGTGAGGCAGTAAGCATAGGCAATTGTATAAGCGACGCCTAACCTATCGCCTATGTTGATATAGGCGGCGCCTAAGCCATCGCCTATGTTAATGTAGGTGGTGCCTAACCTATCGCCTAATTGAGGCAATGAGCATAGGAAATGGTATAAGCAGCGCCTAACCTATCTCCTATGTTGATATAGGCGGCGCGTTAGCCATCGCCTATATTGACATAGGCGGCACCTAACCTATCGCCTAAGTGAGGCAGTGAGCATAGGTAATTGTGTAAGCGACGCCTAAACTATCGCCTATTTTTAAATAGGTGGCGCCTATGGAATCTCCTATGTTTACATAGGCAGAGCCTAACCTATTGCCTTAGTGAGGCAGCAAGCATAGGCAATGGTATAAGCGACGCCTAACCTATCGCCTATGTTGATATAGGCGGCGCCTAAGCGATCACCTATGTTGACATAGACGGCGCCTAACCTATCGCCTAAGTGAGGCGGTGAGAATAGGCAATGGTATAAGCGGCTCCTAACCTATCGCCTATGTTGATATAGGCGGCGCCAAATCCATCGACTATGTTGACATAGGCATCACCTAACCTATCGCCTAAGTGAGACAGTGAGCATACGTAATGGTTTAAGCGGCGCCTAACCTATTGCTTATGTTGACATAGGTGGCGCTTATGGCATCGCTTATGTTTACATAGGCAGATCCTAACCTATCGCCTATGTGAGGCAGCGAGCATAGGCAATGGTATAAGCGGTGCCAAACCTATCACCTTTGTTGACATACATGGCGCCTAAGCCATTGCCTATGTTTATATATGCGGCGCCTAACCTATCGCCTAAGTGAGGCAGTAAGCATAAGCAATGGTATAAGGGACACCTAACCTATCACCTATGTTGATATTAGTCACTCCTATGGCATCTCCTATGTTTACATAGGCGGCGCCTAACTTATCGCCTAAGTGAAGCAGCAGGCATAGACAATGGTATATGCGGCGCCTAACCTATCGCCTATGTTGATATACGTGGCGCCTAAACCATCGCCTATGTTTAAATAGGCGGTGGCTAATCTGTCTCTTAAGTGAGGCAGTAAGCATTGGAAATGTTATAAGCGGCGCATAATGTAACGCCTATGTTGATATAGGCAGCTCCTATGCCATCGCCTATGTTGACGTAGGCGGTGCCTAACCTATCGCCTAATTAAGGCTGTAAGCATAGGCAATGGTATAAGCGGCGCTTCATCTATCTCCTATGTTGATATAGGCGGCGCCTAAGCCATTGCCTATGTTGACATAGACGGAGCCTAACCTATCGCCTATGTCAGGCAGAGAGCATAGGAAATGGTATAAGCGGCTCCTAACCTAATGCCTATGTTGATATAGGCGACGCCTAAGCCATCGTCTATGTTGACATAGGCGGCGCCTAACCTATCGCCTAAGTGAGGCAGTGAGCATAGGCAATGGTATAAGCATCGCCTAACCTATCGCCTATGTTGATATAGGAGGCGCCTAAACCTTGGCCTATGTTAACATAGGCGGCGCCTAACCTATTGCTAAAGTGAGGCACTGAGCATACGCAATGGTATAAGCGGCCCCTAACCTATCGCCTATGTTGACATAGGCAGCGCCTAAGCCATCGCCTATGTTGACATAGGCGGCGCCTAACCTATCGCCTAAGTGAGGTAGTGAGCATAGACAATGGTATAAGCGGCGCCTAACCAATCGCCTATGTTAGGCAGTGAGCATAGACAATGGTATAAGCAGCGCCTAACCTATCGCCTATGTTGATATAGGCGGCGCCTAAGCGATCGCCTATGTTGACTTAGGTGGCGCCTAACGTATCGCCTAAGTAAGGCGGTGAGAATAGGCCATGGTATAAGCGGCGCACAACCTACCGCCTATGTTGATATAGGTGGCGCCTAACCCATTACCTATGTTGACATATGCCGGGCCTAACCTATCGCCTAAGTGAGGAAGTGGCCATAGGTAATGGTATAAGCGGCGCCTAACCTATCGCAAATGTTGTTATAGGCGGCGCCTAATCCATCGACAATGTTGTCATAGACGGCACCTAACCTATCGCCTAAGTGAGGCAGTGAGCATAGGTAATGGTATAAGCGGCGCCGAACCTATTGATTATGTTTGTATAGGTGGCGCCTATGGCATCGCTTATGTTTACGTAGGAGGCGCCTAACCTATCGCCTATGTGAGGCAGCGAGCATAGGCAATGGTATAAGCGGCGCCTACCCTATCGCCTATGTTGACATACGTAGCGCCTAAGCCATTGCCTATGTTTATATATGCTGCGCCTAGCCTATTGCCTAAATCAGGCGGCGCCTAACCTGTCGCCTATGTTGATATAGGCGGCGCCTAATCCATCGCATATCTTGACATAGCAGGTGCCTAACCTATCGCCTATGTGAGGCAGTGAGAATAGGCAATGATATAAGCGGCACCTAACCTATCGCCTATGTTGATATAGGCGGAACCTAAGCCATCGCCTACGTTAACATAGACGGCGCCTAACCTATCGCCTAAGTGAGGATGTGATCATAGGCTATGGTATAAGAGGCGCCTAACCTATCGCCTATGTTGATATAGGTGGCGCCTATGGCATCGCCTATGTTTACTTAGGCGGTGCCTAACGTATCGCCTATGTTAGGCAGCAAGCATAGGCAATGGTATAAGCAGCGCCTAACCTATCGCCTATGTTCATATACGTGGCGCCTAAGCCATTGCTTATGTTTATATATGCGGCGCCTAACCTATCGCCTAAGTGAGGCAGTAAGCAGAGGCAATGCTATAAGCGGCGCCTTACTTAACGCCTATGTCGATATAGGCGGTGCCTAAGCCACTGCCTATGTTCATGTAGGTGGTGCCTAACCTATCGCCTAATTGAGGCAGTGAACATAGGCAATGGTATAAGTGGCGCCAAACCTATCTCCTATGTTAATATAGGCGGCGCCTAAGCCATTGCCTATGTTAACATAGATGGAGCCTAACCTATCGCCTAAGTGAGGCAGTGAGTATAGGCAATGGTATAAGCGGCACCTAAACTATCGTCTATGTTGATATAGGAGGCGCCTTAACCAACGCCTATGTTAACATAGGCGGCGCCTAACCAATCGCCAAATTGAGGCACTGAGCATAGGCAATGGTATAAGCGGCACCTAACCAATCGCCTATGTTGATATAGGCAGCGCCTAAGCCATCACCTATATTGACATAGGCGGTGCCTAACCTATTACCTAAGTGAGATAGTGAGCATAGAAAATGGTATAAGCGGTGCCTAAATTATCGCCTATGTTGATATAGGCGGCACCTAAGCCATCGCCTAAGTAAGGCAGAGAGCATAGCAAATGGTATAAGCGGCACCTAACCTATCGCCTAAGCAAGGCGGTGAGCATAGGCAATGGTATAAGTTGCGCATAACCTATCACCTATGTTGATATAGATGGAGCCTAACCTATCCCCTAAGTGAGGCAGTGAGCTTAGGTAATGCTATAAGCGGAGCCTAACCTATCTCCTATGTTGATATAGGTGGCGCGTAAGCCAGCACCCATGTTGAAATAGAAGGCACATAACTTATCACCTAAGTGAGGCAGTGAGCATAGGCAATGGTATAAGCGGTGCCTAACCTATCGCTTATGTTGATAAAGACGGTGCCTAAGACATCGCATATGTTGACATAAGTGGTGCCTAACCTATCACCTAATTGAGGCAGTGAGCATAGGAAATGGTATAAGCGACGCCTAACCTATCGCCTATGTTGATATAGGTGGCGCCTAAGCCATCACCTATGTTGACATAGGCGGAGCATAACCTATTACCTATGTGAGGCAATGAGAATAGGCAATTGTATAACCAGCGCCTAACCTATCGCCTATGTTGATATAGGCGGTGCCTAGTTCATCGCCTATGTTGACATAGGCGGCGCCTAACCTCTCCCCTAAGTGAGGCGGTGAGCATAGGCAATGGTATAAGCGGCGCCTAACCTTTCGCCTATGTTGGTATAGGCGGCTCCTAATCCAATGATTATGTTGACATTGGCGACACCTAACCTATCGCCTAAGTGAGGCAGTGTGAATAGGTAATGGTATAAGCGGCGCCTAACCTATCGCCTATGTTGAAATCCGTGGTGCCTAAGCTATTGCCTATGTTTATATATACGGCGCCTAACCTATCGCCTAAGTGAGGCAGTAAGCATAGGCAATGGTATATGCGGCACCTAACCTATCGCCTATGTGAGGCAGTGAGAATAGGCAATGGTATAACCAACGCCTAACCTATCGCCTATGTTGATATAGGCGGTGCGTAGTCCATCGCCAATGTTGACTTAGGCGGCGCCTATCCTATAACCTAAGAGAGGCAGTTAGCATAGGCAATGTTATAAGCGGCGCCTAACGTATCGCCTATTTTGACATAGGCGGCGCCTAACCTATCGCCTATGTTGATATAGGTGACGCCTAATCCATTGCCTATGTTGACATAGACGGAGCCTATCCTATCGCCTAAGTGAGGCAGTGAGCATAGGTAATGGTATAAGCGGCGCCTAACCTATCGCCTATGTTGATATAGGTTGCGCCTAAGCCATCACCTATGTTGACATAGAAGGCGCCTAACCTATCACCTAACTGAGGCAGTGAGCATAGGAAATGGTATAAACGGTTCCTAACCTGTCGCCTATGTTGATATAGGCGGCGCCTAAGACATCGCCTATGTTGACATAGGCGGTGCCTAACCTATCGCCCAATTGAGGCAGTGAGCATAGGAAATAGTATAAGCGGCACCTTTCCTATCGCCTAAGTTGATATAGGTGGTGCCTAAGCCATCACCTACGTTGACATAGGCGGAGCCTAACCTATTACCTATGTGAGGCAGTCAGAATAGGCAATGGTATAACCAGCGCCTAACCTATTGCCTATGTTGATATAGGCGACGCCTAGTCCATTGCCTATGTTGACAGAGGCGGCACCTAACCTATAACCTAAGTGAGGCCGTGAGCATAGGCAATGGTATAAGCGGCACCTAACCTATCGCCTATGTTGACATAGGCGGCGCCTAACCTATCGCCCATGTTGATATAGGCAGCACCATATCCATTGCCTATGTTGATATAGGCGGCGTCTAAGCCATCGCCTATGTTGATGTTGGCGGTGCCTAACGTATCGCCTAATTGAGGCAATGAGCATAGGCAATGGTATAAGCAGCGCCTAACCTATCTCCTATGTTGATATAGGCGGCGCCTAAGCCATCGCCTATATTAACATAGGCGGCACCTAACCTATCGCCTAAGTGAGGCAGTGAGCATAGATAATTGTATAAGCGACGCCAAAACTATCGCCTATTTTGAAATAGGTGGCGCCTATGGAATCTACTATGTTTACATAGGCAGCGCCTAACCTATTGCCTTAGTGAGGCAGCAAGCATAGGCAATGGTATAAGAGGCGCCTAACCTATTACCTATGTTGACATACGTGGAGCCTAAGACATTGCCTATGTTTATATATGCGGCGCCTAATCTATCGCCTAAGTGAGGCAGAAAGCATAGCCAATGGTATAAGCGGCACCTAAACTGCCGCCAATGTTGATATAGGCGGCGCCTAATCCATCGCGTATGTTGACATAGGCGGCACCTAACCTATCGCCTAAGGCAGTGAGCATAGTTAATGGTATAAGTGGCACCTAACCTATCGCGTATGTTGATACTGGCGGCGCCTAAGCGATCACCTAAGTGAGGCAGTGAGCATAGCCAATGTTATAAGCGGCGCCTAACCTATCGCAAATGTTGATATAGGCGGCGCCTAGTTCATCGCCTATGTTGACATAGGCGGCGCCTAACCACTCCCCTAAGTGAGGCGGTGAGTATAGGCAATGGTATAAAAGGCGCCTAACCTTTTTCCTATGTTGGTATAGGCGGCTCCTAATCCAACGATTATGTTGACATTGGCGACACCTAACCTATCGCCTAAGTGAGGCAGTGTGAATAGGTAATGGTATAAGCGGCGCCTAACCTATCGCCTATGTTGAAATACGTGGTGCCTAAGCTATTGCCTATGTTTATATATACGGCGCCTAACCTATCGCCTAAGTGAGGCAGTTAGCATAGGCAATGGTATATGCGGGGCTTAACCTATCGCCTATGTAAGGCAGTGAGAATAGGCAATGGTATAACCAGCGCCTAACCTATCGCCTATGTTGATATAGGCGGTGCGTAGTCCATCACCTATGTTGACTTAGGCGGAGCCTAACCTATAACCTAAGTGAGGCAGTGAGCATAGGCAATGTTATAAGCGGTGCCTAACGTATCGCCTATCTTGACATAGGCGGCGCCTAACCTATCGCCTATGTCGATATAGGCGACGCCTAATCCATTGCCTATGTTGACATAGACGGAGCCTATCCTATCGCCTAAGTGAGGCAGTGAGCATAGGTAATGGTATAAGCGGTGCCTAACCTATCGCCTATGTTGATATAGGTGGCGCCTAAGCCATCACCTATGTTGACATAGAAGGCGGCTAACCTATCGCCTAACTGAGGCAGTGAGCATAGGCAATGGTATAAGCGGTTCCTAACCTATCGCCTATGTTGATATAGGCGGCGCCTAAGATATCGCCTATGTTGACATAGGCGGTGCCTAACCTATCGCCTAATTGAGGCAGTGAGCATAGGAAATGGTATAAGCGGCACCTGGCCTATCGCCTAAGTTGATATAGGTGGCGCCTAAGCCATCACCTATGTTGACATAGGTGGAGCCTAACCTATTACCTATGTGAGGCAGTGAGAATAGGCAATGGTATAACCATCGCCTAACCTATTGCCTATGTTGATATAGGCGACGCCTAGTCCATTGCCTATGTTGACAGAGGCGGCACCTAACCTATAACCTAAGTGAGGCAGTGAGCATAGGCAATGGTATAAGTGGCACCTAACCTATCGCGTATGTTGATACTGGCGGCGCCTAAGCGATCACCTAAGTGAGGCAGTGAGCATAGCCAATGTTATAAGCGGCGCCTAACCTATCGCAAATGTTGATATAGGCGGCGCCTAGTTCATCGCCTATGTTGACATAGGCGGCGCCTAACCACTCCCCTAAGTGAGGCGGTGAGTATAGGCAATGGTATAAAAGGCGCCTAACCTTTTTCCTATGTTGGTATAGGCGGCTCCTAATCCAACGATTATGTTGACATTGGCGACACCTAACCTATCGCCTAAGTGAGGCAGTGTGAATAGGTAATGGTATAAGCGGCGCCTAACCTATCGCCTATGTTGAAATACGTGGTGCCTAAGCTATTGCCTATGTTTATATATACGGCGCCTAACCTATCGCCTAAGTGAGGCAGTTAGCATAGGCAATGGTATATGCGGGGCTTAACCTATCGCCTATGTAAGGCAGTGAGAATAGGCAATGGTATAACCAGCGCCTAACCTATCGCCTATGTTGATATAGGCGGTGCGTAGTCCATCACCTATGTTGACTTAGGCGGAGCCTAACCTATAACCTAAGTGAGGCAGTGAGCATAGGCAATGTTATAAGCGGTGCCTAACGTATCGCCTATCTTGACATAGGCGGCGCCTAACCTATCGCCTATGTCGATATAGGCGACGCCTAATCCATTGCCTATGTTGACATAGACGGAGCCTATCCTATCGCCTAAGTGAGGCAGTGAGCATAGGTAATGGTATAAGCGGTGCCTAACCTATCGCCTATGTTGATATAGGTGGCGCCTAAGCCATCACCTATGTTGACATAGAAGGCGGCTAACCTATCGCCTAACTGAGGCAGTGAGCATAGGCAATGGTATAAGCGGTTCCTAACCTATCGCCTATGTTGATATAGGCGGCGCCTAAGATATCGCCTATGTTGACATAGGCGGTGCCTAACCTATCGCCTAATTGAGGCAGTGAGCATAGGAAATGGTATAAGCGGCACCTGGCCTATCGCCTAAGTTGATATAGGTGGCGCCTAAGCCATCACCTATGTTGACATAGGTGGAGCCTAACCTATTACCTATGTGAGGCAGTGAGAATAGGCAATGGTATAACCATCGCCTAACCTATTGCCTATGTTGATATAGGCGACGCCTAGTCCATTGCCTATGTTGACAGAGGCGGCACCTAACCTATAACCTAAGTGAGGCAGTGAGCATAGGCAATGGTATAAGCGGCACCTAACCTATCGCCTATGTTGACATAGGCGGCGCCTAACCTATCGCCTATGTTGATATATGCAGCACCATATCCATTGCCTATGTTGATATAGGCAGCGCCTAAGCCATCGCCTATGTTGATGTAGGGTGTGCCTAACCTATCGCCTAAATTAGGCAACGAGCATAGGCAATGGTATAAGCAGCGCCTAACCTATCTCCTATGTTGATATAGGCGGCGCCTAAGCCATCGCCTATATTAACATAGGCGGCACCTAACCTATCGCCTAAGTGAGGCAGTGAGCATAGGTAATTCTATAAGCGGCGCCATAACTATCCCCTATTTTGATATAGGTGGCGCCTATGGAATCTCCTATGTTTACATAGGTAGCGCCTAACCTATTGCCTTAGTGAGGCAGCAAGCATAGGCAATGGTATAAGCGGCGCCTAACCTATTATCTATGTTGACATACGTGGAGCCTAAGACATTGCCTATGTTTATATATGCGGCGCCTAACCTATCGCCTAAGAGAGGAAGTAAGCATAGGCAATGGTATAAGCGGCCCCTAAACTGCCACCTATGTTGATATAGGGGACGCCTAATCCATCGCATATGATGACATAGGCGGCACCTAACCTATCACCTAAGGCAGTGAGCATAGTTAATGGTATAAGTGGCACCTAACCTATTGCGTATGTTGATACTGGCGGCGCCTAAGAGATCGCCTAAGTGAGGCAGTGAGCATAGCCAATGGTATAAGCGGCGCCTAACCTATCGCCTATGTTGATATAGGCGGCGCCTAGTTCATCGCCTATGTTGACATAGGCGGCGCCTAACCTCTCCCCAAGTGAGGCGGTGAGCATAGGCAATGGTATAAACGGCGCCTAACCTTTGGCCTATGTTGGTATAGGCGGCTCCTAATCCAACGATTATGTTGACATTGGCGACACCTAACCTATCGCCTAAGTGAGGCAGTGTGAATAGGTAATGGTATAAGCGGCGCCTAACCTATCGCCTATGTTGAAATACGTGGTGCCTAAGCTATTGCCTATGTTTATATATACGGTGCCTAACGTATCGCCTAAGTAAGGCAGTAAGCATAGGCAATGGTATATGCGGCGCCTAACCTATCGCCTATGTGATGCAGTAAGAATAGGCAATGGTATAACCAGCGCCTATCCTATCGCCTATGTTGATATAGGCGGTGCGTAGTCCATCGCCTATGTTGACTTAGGTGGTGCCTAACCTATAACCTAAGTAAGGCAGTTAGCATAGGCAATGTTATAAGCGGCGCCTAACGTATCGCCTATTTTGACATAGGCGGCGCCTAACCTATCGCCTATGTTGATATAGGCGACGCCTAATCCATTGCCTATGGTGACATAGACGGAGCCTATCCTATCGCCTAAGTGAGGCAGTGAGCATAGGTAATGGTATAAGCGGCGCCTAACCTATCGCCTATGTTGATATAGGTGGCGCCTAAGACATCACCTATGTTGACATAGAAGGCGCCTAACCTATCGCCTAACTGAGGCAGTGAGCATAGGCAATGGTATAAGCGGTTCCTAACCTATCGCCTATGTTGATATAGGCGGCGCCTAAGACATCGCCTATGTTGACATAGGCGGTGCCTAACCTATTGCCTATGTTGATATAGGCGACGCCTAGTCCATTGCCTATGTTGACAGAGGAGGCACCTAACCTATAACCTAAGTGAGGCAGTGAACATAGGCAATGGTATAAGCGGCACCTAACCTATCGCCTATGTTGACATAGGCGGCGCCTAACCTATCGCCTATGTTGATATAGGCAGCACCATATCCATTGCCTATGTTGATATAGGTGGTGCCTAAGCCATCGCCTATGTTGATGTAGGCGGTGCCTAACCTATCGCCTAATTGAGGCAATGAGCATAGGCAATGGTATAAGCAGAGCCTAACCAATATCCTATGTTGATATAGGCGGCACCTAACCTATCACCTAAGTGAGGCAGTGAGCATAGGTAATTGTATAAGCGGCGCCTAAACTATCGCCTATTTTGATATAGGAGGCGCCTATGGGATCTCCTATGTTTACATAGGCAGCGCCTAACCTATTGCCTTAGTGAGGCAGCAAGCATAGGCAATGGTATAAGCGACGCCGAACCTATCGCCTATGTTGATATTGGCGGCGCCTAAGCGATCGCCAATGTTGACATTGACGGAGCCTAACCTATCGCCAAAGTGAGTAGATGAGAATAGGCAATGGTATAAGCGGCGCCTAACTTGTCGCCTATGTTGATATAGGCGGCACCTAACTTATCGCCTAAGTTAGGCAGTGAGCATAGGTAATGGTTTAAGCGGCGCCTAACCTATCGCCTATGTTGACATAGATGGTGCTTATGGCATTGCTTATGTTTACATAGGCAGAGCCTAACCTATCTCCTAAGTGAGGCAGCGAGGATAGGCAATGGTATAACCGGCTCCTAACCTATCGCCTATGTTGACATACGTGGCACCTAAGCCATTGACAATGTTTATATATGCGGCGCCTAACCTATCGCCTAAGTGAGGCAGTAAGCATAGGCAATGGTATAAGCGACCCCTAACCTGTCGCCAATGTTGATAAACGCGACGCCTAATCCATCGCATATGTTGACATAGGCGGCACCTAACCTATTGCCTAAGGCAGTGAGCATTGGTAATGGTATAAGCGACGCCTAACCTATCGCCTATGTTGATATAGGTGGCGCCTATGGCATCGCCTATGTTTACAAAGGTGGCGCCTATGGCATCGCCTATGTTTACAAAGGCGGCGCCTAACTTATCTCCTAAGTGAGGCAGCTAGCATAGGCAATGGTATATGCAGCGCCTAACCTATTGCCTATGTTGATATACGTGGAGCCTAAGCCATCTCCTATGTTTAAATAGACGGAGGCTAATCTATCGCATAAGTGAGGCAGTAATCATTGGAAATGGTATAAGAGGCCCCTAACCTAACGCCTATGTTGATATAGGCAGCGCCAAGCCATCGCCTATGTTGACGTAGGCGGTGCCTAACCTATCGCCTAATTGAGGCAGTGAGCATAGGCAATGGTTTAAGCGGCGCCTAACCAATCGCCTATGTTGATATAGGAGGCAGATAAACCATCGCCTATGTTAACATAGGCGGCGCCTAACCTATCGCCCAAGTGAGGCACTGAGCATAGGCAATGGTATAAGCGGCGCCTAACCTATCGCCAATGTTGATATAGATAGCGCCTAAGCCATCGCCTATGTTGATATAGGCAGCGCCTAAGCCATCGCCTAAGTAAGGTAGTGAGCATAGACAATGGTATAAGCGGCGCCTAACCTATCGCCTATGTTGATATAGAAGGCACCTATGCCATCGCCTAAGTTAGGCAGTGAGCATAGCCAATGGTATAAGCGGCGCCATACCTATCGCCTATGTTTATATAGGCGGCGCCAAAGCGATCGCCTATGTTTACTTAGGCGGCGCCTAACCTATCGCCTAAGTAAGGCGGTGAGCATAGGCAATGGTATAAGCTGCGCATAACCAATCGCCTATGTTGATATAGGTGAAGCCTAAGCCATTGCCTATGTTGACATAAACCGAGCCTAACCTATCGCCTAAGTGAGTAAGTGAGCATAGGTAATGGTATAAGCGGCGCCTAACCTATCGCCTACGTTGATATAGGTGGCACCTAAGCCATCACCTATGTTGACATAGGAGGCGCCTAACCTATCGCCTATGTTGATATAGGTGGCACCTATGGCATCTCCTATGTTTACATACATGGCGCCTAACCTATCGACTTAGTGAGGCAGCAAGCATATGCAATGGTATAAGCGGCGCCTAACCTGTCGACTATGTTGATATAAGCGGTCGCCTATGTTGACATAAGCGGTGCCTAACCTATCGCCTAAGTTAGGCGGTGAGCATAGACAAAGGTATAAGAGACGCCTAACCTATAGCCTATGTTGATATAGCCAGCACCTAATCCATCGACTATGTTGACATAGATGGAACCTAACCTATCGCCTAAGTGAGGCAGTTAGTATAGGTAATGGTATAAGAGGCCCCTAACCTATCGCCTATGTTGGTATAGGTGGCTCCTATGGTATCGTTTATGTTTACATAGGCGGCGCGTAATCTATATCCTAAGTGAGGCGGTGAGCATAGGAAATCGTATAAGCGGCGCCTAACCTGTCGCCAATATTGGTATCG
This sequence comes from Capsicum pubescens, assembly GCA_030864215.1. Lineage (NCBI taxonomy): Eukaryota > Viridiplantae > Streptophyta > Magnoliopsida > Solanales > Solanaceae > Capsicum > Capsicum pubescens. The sequence goes on from CM061538.1 coordinate 40,871,196, forward strand.
GCAGCGCCTAATCCATCGACTATGTTGACATAGGTGGCGCCTAACCTATCGCCTAAGTGAGGCAGTAAGAATAGGCAATGGTATAAGCGGCGCCTAACCTATCGCCTATGTTGATATAGGCGGCGCCTAAGACATCACCTATGTTGATGTAGGCGGTGCCCAACCTATCGCCTAATTGAGGCAATGAGCATAGGCAATGGTATAAGCGGCGCCGAACCTATCGCTTATGTTGGTATAGGTGGCGCCTAAGGCATCGCTTTTGTTTACATAGGCGGCGCCTAACCTATCGCATATGCGAGGCAGCGAGCATAGGCAATGGTATAAGCGGAGCCTACCCTATCGCCTATCTTGACATACGTAGTGCCTAAGCCATTGCCTATGTTTATATATGTTGTGCCTAACCTATTGCCTAAGTCAGGCGGCTCCTAACCTGTCGCCTATGTTGATATAGGCGGTGCCTAATCCATCGCATATCTTGACATAGGAGGTGCCTCACTTATCGCCTAAGTGAGGCAGTGTGAATAGGCAATGGTATAAGCGGCACCTAACCTATCGCCTAAGTAGATATAGGCGGCGCCTAAGCCATCGCCTACGTTAACATAGGTGGCGCCTAACCTATTGCCTAAGTGAGGATGTGATCATAGGCTATGGTATAAGCGGCGCCTAACCTATCGCCTATGTTGATATATGCGGTACCTAAGCTATCGCCTAACAAAGGTAGTGAGCATAGCCAATGATATAATCGGCGCCTAACCTATCGCCTATGTTGATATATGTGGCGCCTAAGCGATCGCCTATGTCGACATAGGCGGCGCCTAACCTATCGCCTAAGTAAGGCGGTGAGCATAGGCAATGGTATAAGCAGCGCATAACCTATTGCCTATGTTGATATAGGTGGCGCCTAAGTCATTGCCTATGTTGTCCTAGACGGAGCCTAAGCTATCGTCTAAGTGAGGCAGTGAGCATAGGCAATGGTATAAGTGGTGCCTAACCTGTCACCTATATTGGTATAGGCGACGCCTAATCCATCGACTATGTTGACATAGGTGGCACCTAACCGATCGCCTAAGTGAGGCAATGAGCATAGGTAATGGTATAAGCGGTGCCTAACCTTTCGCCTATGTTGATATACGTGGTGCCTAAGCCATTGCCAATGTTTATATATGCGGCACCTAACCTATCGCCTAAGTGAGGTAGTAAGAATAGGCAATGGTATAAGCGGCGCCTAACCTATCGCCTATGTTGATATAGGCGGCGCCTAAGACATCGCCTATGTTGATGTAGGGGGTGCCTAACCTATCGCCTAATTGAGGCAATGAGCATAGGCAATGGTATAAGCGACGCCTAACTAATCTCCTATGTTGATGTAGGCGGGGCCTAAGCCATCGCCTATATTGACATAGGCGGCACCTAACTTATCGCCTAAGTAAGAAGTGAGCATAGGTAATGGTATAAGCGGCGCCTAACCTATCACCGATATTTATATAGGTGGGGCCTATGGCATCTCCTTGGTTTACATAGGCAGCGCCTAACCTATTGCCTTAGTGAGGCAGCTAGCATAGGCAATGGTATAAGCGACGCCTAACCTATCGCCTATGTTGATATAGGCGGCGCCTAAGCGATCGCCTATGTCGACATAGACGACGCCTAACCTATCGCCTAAGTGAGGCGGTGAGAATAGGCAATGGTATAAGCGGCTCCTAACTTGTCGCCTATGTTGATATAGGCGGCGCCAAATCCATCGACTATGTTGACATAGGCGGCACCTAACCTATCTCCTAAGTGAGACAGTGAGCATACGTAATGGTTTAAGAGGCGCCTAACCTATTACCTATGTTGACATAGGTGGTGCTTATGGCATCGCTTATGTTTACATAGGAAGATCCTAACCTATCGCCTACGTGAGGTAGCGAGCATAGGCAATGGTATAAGCGGCGCCTAACCTATCGCCTATGCTGACATACGTGGCGCCTAAGCCATTCCCTATGTTTATATATGCGGCGCCTAACCTATCGCCTAAGTGAGGCTGTAAGCATAGGCAATGGTATAAGGGACGTCTAACCTATCACCTATGTTGATATTAGTCACTCCTATGGCATCGCCTTTGTTTACATAGGCGGCGCCTAACTTATCGCCTAAGTGAAGCAGCTAGCATAGACAATGGTATATGCGGCGCCTAACCTATCGCCTATGTTGATATACGTGGCGCCTAAGCCATTGCCTATGTTTAAATAGGCGGCGGCTAATCTGTCGCTTAAGTGAGGCAGTAAGCATAGGAAATGGTATAAGCGGCGCCTAACGTAACGCCTATGTTGATATAGGCAGCGCCTAAGCCATCGCCTATGTTGATGTAGGCGGTGCCTAACCTATCGCCTATGTTGATGTAGGCGGTGCCTAACCTATCGCCTAATTGAGGCTGTGAGCATAGGCAATGATATAAGCGGCGCCTAACCTATCGCCTATGTTTATATAGGTGGAACCTAAGACATCGTTTATGTTGACATAGGATGCGCCTAACCTATCGCCTATGTGAGGCAGTGAGCATAGGCAATGGTATAAGCGGCGCCTAACCTATCGCCTATGTTGATATAGGCGGCACCTAAACTATTGCCTATGTTGACGTAAGCGGTGCCTAACCTATAGCCTAATTGAGGCAGTGAGCCTAGGCAGTGGTATAAGCAGCGCCTAACCTATCGCCTATGTTGATATAGGTGGCGCCTAAGCCATCACCTATGGTGACATAGGCGAAGCCTAACCTATCGCCTATGTGAGGCAGTGAGCATAGGCAATGGTATAAGCAGCGCCTACCCTATCGCCCATGTTGATATAGGCGGCGCCTAAGCCATCGCCTGTTTGACATAGGCGGCGCCTAACCTATCGTCTAAGTGAGGCGGTGAGCATAGGCAATGGTTTAAGCGACCCCTAACCTGTCGCCTATGTTGCTATAGGCGGTGCCTAATCCATCGACTATGTTGACATAGGCGGCACCTAACCTATGGCCTAATTAAGGCAGTGAGAATAGGTAATGGTATAAGCGGCGCCTAACCTATCGTCTATGTGTATATAGGTGGCGCCTATGGCATCGCTTATGTTAACATAGATGGCGCCTAACCTATCGCCTAAGTGTGGAAGCGAGGATAGGAAATGGTATAAGCGGTGACTAACCTATCGCCTATGTTGATATACATGGCGCCTAAGCCATTGCCTATATTTATATATGCGACGCCTAACCTATCGCCTAAGTGAGGCAGTAAGAATAGGCAATGGTATAAGCGGCGCCTTACCTATCGCCTATGTTGATATAGGCGGCACCTAACCCATCGTCTATGTTGATGTAGACGGAGCCTAACCTATCGCCTAAGTGACTCGGTGAGAATAGGCAATGGTATAAGCGGCGCCTAACTTGTCGCCTATGATGATATAGGCGGCACCTAACCTATCGCCTAAGTGAGGCAGTGAGCATAGGTAATGGTTTAAGCGGCGCCAAACCTATCGCCTATGTTGACATAGGTGGTGCTTATGGCATCGCTTATGTTTACATAGGCAGAGCCTAACCTATCTCCTAAGTGAGGCAGCGAGGATAGGAAATGGTATAAGCGGCGCCTAACCTATCGCCTATGTTGATATAGGTGGCGCCTAAGCCACTGACAATGTTTATATATGCGCCGCCTAACCTATCGCCTAAGTGAGGCAGTAAGCATCGGCAATGGTATAAGCGGTCTCTAACCTGTCGCAAATGTTGATAATCGCGACGCCTAATCCATCGCATATGTTGACATAGGCGGCACCTAAGTTATTGCCTAAGGCAGTGAGCATTGGTAATGGTATAAGCGACGCCTAACCTATCGCCTATGTTGATATAGGTGGCGCCTATGGCATCGCCTATGTTTACAAAGGCGGCGCCTAACTTATCTCCTAAGTGAGGCAGCTAGCATAGGCAATGGTATATGCAGCGCCTAACCTATTGCCTATGTTGATATACGTGGAGCCTAAGCCATCGCCTATGTTTAAATAGGTGGCGGCTAATCTATCGCCTAAGTGAGGCAGTAAGCATTGGCAATGGTATAAGAGGCGCCTAACCTAACGCCTATGTTGATATAGGTAGCGCCAAGCCATCGCCTATGTTGACGTAGGCGGTGCCTAACCTATCGCCTAATTGAGGCAGTGAGCATACGAAATGGTATAAGCGGTGCCTAACCAATCGCCTATGTTGATATAGGAGGCGTCTAAACCATCGCCTATGTTAACATAGGCGGCGCCTAACCTATCGCCAAAGTGAGGCACTGAGCATAGGCAATGGTATAAGCGGTGCCTAACCTATCGCCTATGTTGATATAGGCAGCGCCTAAGCCATCGCCTATGTTGATATAGGCAGCGCCAAAGCCATCTCCTAAGTGAGGTAGTGAGCATAGACAATGGTATAAGCGGCACCTAACCTATCGCCTATGTTGATATAGGAGGCACCTATGTCATCGCCTAAGTTAGGCAGTGAGCATAGCCAATGGTATAAGAGGCACCAAACCTATCGCCTATGTTGATATAGGCGGCGCCTAAGCGATCGCCTATGATTACTTAGGCGGCGCCTAACCAATCGCCTAAGTAAGGCGGTGAGCATACGCAATGCTATAAGCGGCGCATAACCAATCGCCTATGTTGATATAGGTGAAGCCTAAGCCATTCCCTATGTTGACATAGACCGAGCCTAACCTATCGCCTAAGTGACTAAGTGAGCATAGGTAATGGTATAAGCAGCGCCTAACCTATCACCTACGTTGATATAGGTGGCGCCTAAGCCATCACCTATGTTGACATAGGAGGCGCCTAACCTATCGCCTAAGTGAGGCATTGAGCATAGGCAATGGTTTAAGTGGCGCCTAACCTATTGCCTATGTTGATATAGGTGGCGCCTATGGCATCCCCTATGTTTACATAGACGGCGCCTAACCTATCGCCTTAGTGAGGCAGCAAGCATAGGCAATGGTATAAGCGGCGCCTAACCTATCGCCTAAGTTAGGCGGTGAGCATAGACAATGGTATAAGCGGCGCCTAACCTGTCGCCTATGTTGATATAGGCAACACCTAATCCATCGACTATGTTGAAATAGATTGCACCTAACCTATCGCCTAAGTGAGGCAGTTAGTATAGGTAATGGTATAAGCGGCCCCTAACCTATCGCCCATGTTGGTATAGGTGGCGCCTATGGCATCGCTTATGCTTACATAGGTGGTGCGTAATCTATATCCTAAGTGAGGCGGTGAGCATAGGCAATGGTATAAGCGGCGCCTAACCTGTCGCTTATATTGGTATAGGCGGCGCCTAATCCATCGACTATGTTGACATAGGTGGCACCTAACCTATCGCCTAAGTGAGGCAGTGAGCATAGGTAATGGTATAAGCGGCGCCTAACCTATCGCCTATGTTGATATACGTGGTGCCTAAGCCATTGCCTATGTTTATATATGCGGCGCCTAACCTATCGCCTAAGTGAGGCAGTAAGAATAGGCAATGGTATAAGCGGCGCCTAACCAATCGCCTATGTTGATATAGGCGGCGCATAAGCCATCGCCTATGTTGATGTAGGCGGTGCCTAACCTATCGTCTAATTGAGGCAATGATCATAGGCAATGGTATAAGCGACGCCTAAACTATCTCCTATGTTGATGTAGGCGGGGCCTAAGCCATCGCCTATATTGACATAGGCGCCACCTAACCTATCGCCTAAGTAAGAAGTGAGCATAGATAATGGTATAAGCAGCGCCTAACCTATCGCCGATGTTTATATAGGTGGGGCCTATGGCATCTCCTTGGTTTACATAGGAAGCGCCTAACCTATTGCCTTAGTGAGGCAGCAAGCATAAGCAATGGTATAAGCAACGCCTAATATATCGCCTATGTTGATATAGGCGGCGCCTAAGCGATCGCCTATGTTGACATAGACGGCGCCTAACCTATCGCCTAAGTGAGGCGGTGAGAATAGGCAATGGTATAAGCGGCTCCTAACCTGTCGCCTATGTTGATATAGGCGGCGCCAAATCCATTGACTATGTTGACATAGGCGGCACCTAACCTATCGCCTAAGCTAGACAGTGAGCATACGTAATGGTTTAGGCAGCGCTTAACCAATTGCCTATGTTGATATAGGTGGCGCTTATGGCATCGCTTATGTTTACATAGGCAGATCCTAACCTATTGCCTATGTGAGGCTGCGAGCATAGGCAATGTTATAAGCGGCGCCTAACCTATCACCTATGTTGACATACGTGGCGCCTAAGCCATTGCCTATGTTTATATATGTGGCGCTTAACCTATCGCCTAAGTGAGGCAGTAAGCATAGGCAATGGTATAAGGGACGCCTAACCTATCAGCTATGTTGATATTAGTCACTCCTATGGCATCGCCTATGTTTACATAGGCGGCGCCTAACTTATCGCCTAAGTGAAGCAGCTAGCATAGACAATGGTATATGCGGCGCCTAACCTATCGCCTATGTTGATATACGTGGTGCCTAAGCCATCGCCTATGTTTAAATAGGCGGGGGCTAATTTGTCGCCTAAGTGAGGCAGTAAGCATAGGAAATGGTATAAGCGGCGCCTAACGAAACGCCTATGCTGATATATGCAGTGCTAAGCCATCGCCTATGTTGACGTAGGCGGTGCCTAACCTATCGCCTAATTGAGGCTGTGAGCATAGGAAATGGTATAAGCGGCGCCTAACCTATCGCCTATGTTGATATAGGCGGCGCCTAAGCCATTGCCTATGTTGACATGACGGAGCCTAACCTATCGCCTATGTCAGGCAGTGAGCATAGGAAATGGTATAAGCGGCGCCTAACCTATCGCCTATGTTGATATAGGCGACGCCTAAGCCATCATCTATGTTGACATAGGCGGCGCCTAACCTATCGCCTAAGTGAGGCAGTGAGCATAGGCAATGGTATAAGCGGCGCCTAAACTATCGCCTATGTTGATATTGGAGGCGCCTAAACCTTGGCCTATGTTAACATAGGCGGCGCCTAACCTATTGCCAAAGTGAGGCACTGAGCATACGCAATGGTATAAGCGGCCCCTAACCTATCGCCTATGTTGATATAGGCAGCGCCTAAGCCATCGCCTATGTTGACATAGGCGGCACCTAACCTATCGCCTAAGTGAGGTAGTGAGCATAGACAATTGTATAAGCGGCGCCTAACCGATCGCCTATGTTGAAATAGTATTCACCTATGCCATCGCCTAAGTTAGGCAGTGAGCATAGCCAATGGTATAAGAGGCGCCTAACCTATCGCCTATGTTGATATAGGCGGCGCCTAAGCGATCGCCTATGTTGACTTAGGCGGCGCCTAACCTATCGCCTAAGTAAGGCGGTGAGAATAGGCCATGGTATAAGCGGCGCACAACCTACCGCCTATGTTGATATAGGTGGCGCCTAAGCCATTACCTATGTTGACCTAGGCCGATCCTAACCTACCGCCTAAGTGAGGAAGTGGACATAGGTAATGGTATAAGCGGCGCCTAACCTGTCGCCTATGTTGTTATAGGCGGAGCCTAATCCATCGACTATGTTGTCATAGACGGTACCTAACCTATCGCCTAAGTGAGGCAGTGAGCATAGGTAATGGTATAAGCGGCGTAGAACCTATCGCTTATGTTAGAATAGGTGGCGCCTATGGCATCTCTTATGTTTACATAGGCGGCGCCTAACCTATCGCCCATGTGAGGCAGCGAGCATAGGCAATGATATAAGCGGCGCCTACCCTATCGCCTATCTTGACATACGTAGCGCCTAAGCCATTGCCTATGTTTATAAATGTTGCGCCTAACCTATTGCCTAAGTCAGGCGGCGCCTAACCTGTCACCTATGTTGATATAGGAGGCGCCTAATCCATCGCATATCTTGATATAGGAGGTGCCTAACCTATAGCCTAATTGAGGCAGTGAGCATAGGCAATGGTATAAGCAGCGCCTAACCTATCGCCTATGTTGATATAGGTGGCTCCTATGCCATTACCTATGGTGACATAGGCGGAGCCTAACCTATCGCCTATGTGAGGCAGTGAGCATAGGCAATGGTATAAGCGGCGCCTACCCTATCGCCTATGTTGATATACGTGGCGCCTAAGCCATCGCCTATGTTTAAATAGGCGGCGGCTAATATGTCGCCTAAGATAGGCAGTAAGCATAAGAATTGGTATAAGCGGCGCCTAACGTAATGCCTATGTTGATATAGGCAGCGCCTAAGCCATTGCCTATGTTGACGTAGGCGGTGCCTAACCTATCGCCTAATTGAGGCTGTGAGCATAGTCAATGGTATAAGCGACACCTAACCTATCGCCTATGTTGATATAGGTGGCACCTATGGCAGATCCTATGTTTACATAGGCGGCGCATAACCTATCGCCTTAGTGAGGCAGCAAGCATAGGCAATGGTATAAGCGGCGCCTAACCTATCGCCTATGTTGATATAGGCAGCGCCTAAGCGATCGCCTATGTTGACATAGGTGGCGCCTAACCTATCTCCTAAGTGAGGCGGTAAGCATAGGCAATGGTATAAGCGGCACCTAACCTGTCTCCTATGTTGATATAGGCGGCACCTATTCCATCCACTATGTTGATATAGGCGGCACCTAACCTATCGCCTAAGTGAGAAAGTGAGCATAGGAAATGGTAAAAGCGGGGCCTAACCTATCGCCTATGTGAGGCAGTGAGCATAGGAAATGGTAAAAGCGGGGCCTAACCTATCGCCTATGTTGATAAAGGCGACGCCTAAGCCATCGCCTATGATGACATAGGCGGTGCCTAACCTATCGCCTAAGTGAGGCAATGAGTATAGGCAATGGTATAAGCGGCGCCTAACCTATCGCCTATGTTGATAAAGGAGGCGCCTAAACCATCGCCTATTTTAACATAGGCGGTGCCTAACCTATCGCCAAAGTGAGGCACTAAGCATAGGCAATGGTATAAGCGGTGCCTAATCTATCGCCTATGATTATATAGGTAGCGCGGAAGCCATCGCCTATGTTGACATAGGCGGCGCCTAACCTATCATCTATGTGAGGAAGTTAGCATAGAAAATGGTATATAAGAGGCGCCTAACCTATCGCCTATGTTTATATAAGCGCCACCTAAGCCATCGCCAAAATAATGCAGAGAGCATAACCAATGGTATAAGCGGCGCCTAACCTATCGCCTATGTTGATAGAGGCGGCGCTTAAGCGATCGCCTATGTTAAATAGGCAGCAGCTAACCTATCGCCTATGTAAGGCGGTAAGCATAGGCAATGGTATAAGCGGCGCATAACCTATCGCCTATGTTGATATAGGTGGCTCCTATGGCATTGGTTATGTTTACATAGGCAGCGTCTAACCCTCGCCTAAGTGAGGAAGCGAGCATAGGCAATGATATAAGCGGCGCTCAACCTATCGCCTATGTTGACATACGTGGCGCCTAAGCCATTGCCTATGTTTATATATGCGGCGCCTAAACTATCACCTACGTGAGGCAGTAAGCATAGGCAATGGTTTAAGCGGCGCCTAACCTGTCGCCTATGTTGATATAGGCGGCGTCTAATCCATCTCATATGTTGACATAGGCGGCACCTCACCTATTTCCTAAGTGAGGCAGTGAGCATAGGTAATGGTATAAGCGGTGCCTAACCTATCGCCTATGTTGATATACGTGGCTCCTAAGCCATCTCCGAAGTTTATATAGGCGGCGGATAACCTATCGCCTAAGTGAGGCAGTAAGCATAGGCAATGGTATAAGCGGTGCCTAACCGAACGCCTATGTTGATATAGGCGGTGCCTAAGCCATCGCCTATGTTGACATAGGCGGCACCTATCCTAACGTCTAAGTAAGGCAGTGAGCATACGTAATGGTATAAGCGGCGCCTAACCTATCGCCTACGTTGATATAGGTGGCGCCTATGGCAGATCCTATGTTTACATAGGCGGCACGTAACCTATCACCTTAGTGAGGCAGCAAGCATAGGCAATGGTTTAAGCGGCGCCTAACCTATCGCCTATGTTGATATAGGCAGCGCCTAATCGATCGCCTATGTTGACATAGGCGGCGCCTAACCTATCTCCTAAGTGAGGCGGTAAGCATAGGCAATGGTATTAGCGGCACCTAGCCTGTCTCCTATGTTAATATAGGCCACACCTAATCCATCGACAATGTTGATATAGGCGGCACCTAACCTATCGCCTAAGTGAGGAAGTGTGCATAGGTAATGGTATAAGCGGAGCCTAACCTATCGCCTATGTTGATATAGGTGGTGCCTATGGCATTGCTTATGTTTACATAGGCGGCGTCTAACCTATCGCCTAAGTGAGGCAGCGAGCATAGGCAATGGTATAAGGGACGCCTAACCTATCGCCTATGTTGACATAAGTGGTGCCTAAGCCATTGCCTATGTTTATATATGTGGCACCTAACCTATCGCCTAAGTGAGGCAGTAAGCATAGGCAATGGTATAAGCGGCGCCGAACCTGTCGCCTATGTTGATATAGGCGGTGTCTAATCCATCGCATATATTGACATAGGCCGTACCTAACATATCTCCTAAGTGAGGCAGTGAGCATAGGTAATGGTATAAGCTGCGCATAACTTATCACCTATGTGGATATAGGTGGCGCTTATGGCATCGCCTATGTTTACATAGGCGGCGCCTATGTTTACATAGGCGGCGCCTAACCTATCTCATAAGTGAGGCAGCGAGCATAGGCAATGGTATAAGCGGCGCCTAACCTATCGCCTATGTTGATATACGTGGTGCCTAAGCTATCGCCTATGTTTATATAGGCGGCGGCTAACCAATTGCCTAAGTGAGGCAGTAAGCATAGGCAATGGTATAAGCGGCGCCGAACCTAACGCCTATGTTGATATAGGCGGCGCCTAAGACATCGCCTATGTTGACGTAGGCGGTGCCTAACATATCGCCTATGTTAATATAGGCGGCGCCTAAACCATTTCCTAAGTTGACATAAACGGAACCTAACCTATCGTCTATGTGAGGCAGTAAGTATAGGAAATGGTATAAGCGGGGCCTAACCTATCGCCTATGTTGATAAAGGCGACGCCTAAGCCATCGCCTATGTTGACATAGGCGGCGCCTAACCTATCGCCTATGTGAGGCAGTGAGTATAGGCAATGGTATAAGCGGCGCCTAACCTATCGCCTATGTTGATATAGGAGGCGCCTAAACCATCGCCTATGTTAACATAGGCGGTGCCTAACCTATCGCCAAAGTGAGGCACTGAGCATAGGCAATGGTATAAGCGGTGCCTAATCTATCGCCTATGTTGATATAGGTAGCGCCTAAGCCATCGCCTTTGTTGACATAGGCGGCGCGTAACCTATAACCTAAGTGAGGTAGTGACCATAGAAAATGGTATAAGCTGCGCCTAACCTATCGCCTATGTTGATATAGGCGGCACCTAATTCATCGCCTATGTAAGGCAGAGAGCATAGCCAATGGTATAAGCGGCGCCTAACCAATCGCCTATGTTGATAGAGGCGGCGCCTAAGCGATCGCCTATGTTAAAATAGGCGGCAGCTAACCTATCTCCTAAGTAAGGCGGTAAGGATAGGCAAGGGTATAAGCGGCGCATAACCTATCGCCTATGTAGATATAGGTGGCGCCTATGGCATTGGTTATGTTTACATAGGCGGCGTCTAACCTATCGCCTAAGTGAGGCAGCGAGCATAGGCAATGGTATAAGCGGCGCCTAACCTATCGCCTATGTTGACATACGTGGCGCCTAAGCCATTGCCTATGTTTGTATATGCGGCGCCTAACCTATTGCCTAAGTGAGGCAGTAAGCATAGGCAATGGTATAAGAAGTGCCTAACCTGTCGCCTATGTTGATATAGGCAGCGTCTACTCCATCGCATATGTTGACATAGGCGGCACCTAACCTATCTCCTATGTAAGGCAGTGAGCATAGGTAATGGTATAAGCGGCGCCTAACCTATCGCCTATGTTTATATAGGTGGCGCTTATAGCATCGCTTATGTTTACATAGGCGGAGCCTAACCTATCGCCTAAGTAAGGCAGCGAGCATAGGCAATGTTATAAGCGGCACCTAACCTATCTCCTATGTTGATATACGTGGCTCCTAAGCCATCGCCTATGTTTATATAGGCGGCGGATAACCTATCGCCTAAGTAAGGCAGTAAGCATAGGCAATGGTATAAGCGGCGCCTAACCTAACGCCGATGTTGATCTAGGCGGCGCCTAAGCCATCGCCTATGTTGACATTGGCGACACCTATCCTATCGTCTAAGTAAGGCAGTGAGCATAGGTAATGGTATAAGCGGCGCCTAACCTATCGCCTATGTTGAATAGGTGGCGCCTATGGCAGATCCTATGTTTACTTAGGAGGGGCCTAACCTATCGCCTTAGTGAGGCAGCAAGCATAGGCAATGGTATAAGCGGCGCCTAACCTATCGCCTATGTTGATATAGGCAGCGCGTAACCAATCTCCTAAGTGAAGCGGTAAGCATAGGCAATGGTATAAGCGGCACCTAACCTGTTGCCTATGTTGATATAGGCGGCACCTAATCCATCCACTATGTTGATATAGGCGGCACCTAACCTATCACCTAAGTGAGTAAGTGAGCATAGGTAATGGTATAAGCGGAGCCTAACCTATCGCCTATGTTAATATAGGTGGCGCCTATGACATTGGTTATGTTTACATAGGCGGCGTCTAACCTATCGCCTAAGTGAGGCAGCGAGAATAGGCAACGGTATAAGCGGCGCCTAACCTATCGCCTATGTTGACATACGTGGTGCCTAAGCCATTGCCTATGTTTATATATGCGGCGCCGAACCTATCGCCTAAGTGCGGCAGTATGCATAGGAAATGGTATAAGCGGCGCCTAACCTGTCGTTTATGTTGATATAGGCGGTGTCTAATCCATCATATATGTTGACATAAGCGGCACCTAACCTATCTCCTAAGTGAGGCAGTGAGCAGAGGTAATGGTATAAGCGGCCCCTAATCTATCGCCTATGTGGATATAGGTGGCGTTTATGGCATCGCCTATGTTTACATAGGCGGCGCCTAACCTATCTCCTATGAAAGGCAGCGAGCATAGGCAATGGTATAAGCGGCGCCTAACCTATCGCCTATGTTGATATACGTGGCGCCTAAGGTATCGCCTATGTTTATATAGGCGGCGGCTAACCTATCGCCTAAGTGAGGCAGTAAGCATAGGCAATGGTATAAGCGGCGCCTAACCTAACGCCTATGTTGATATAGGCGGCGCCTAAGACATCGCCTATGTTGACGTAGGCGGTGCCTAACATATCGCCTATGTTAATATAGGCGGCGCCTAAGCCATTTCCTAAGTTGACATAGACGGAACCTAACCTATCGCCTATGTGAGGCTGAGAGCATAGGAAATGGTATAAGCGGGGCCTAACCTATCGCCTATGTTGACAAAGGCGACGCCTAAGCCATCTCCTATGTTGACATAGGCGGCGCCTAACCTATCGCCTAAGTGAGTCAGTGAGTATAGGCAATGGTATAAGCGGCACCTAACCTATCGCCTATGTAACACCCCGTAAATTTTTTCGTACACTTATCGCGATTATATGGAGTCCTAAAGACTTGCGTATGGGTTAATTTAAGTTTATGGTGTTCGTAAGTATCCCGTCGATAGTTGTATGTGTAGGTATTGGAATAAGATTTCCAACGATATAAAGTTTGCCCAAAACAGAGGAGTATTTCATATAAGCGAGCACATTCGAAATTTCAAAATGGTGGCCGGGAAGCCTGTGAACAGTGATTCTGCAGGAAAATTTCTGCAGCTAGGCACTCCAACTTGAGACGATCATAACTCCTTGTACAAAAAGAACTGTGTGATATGCTATATATAGACGAAAAGATCCGAGAGTCTTCTTTCTAATGCAATTGGTTTCATCCAAATCCAACATCGGAGTAAGGAGTTATACTCGTTTTACTTCAGCCTCTCAAAACAGTTTTTAAGGGTCAACTTCAAACGATCATAACTCCTTGTACAGGACGAACTGGGTGGCCTACTTTATATTAAATGAAATCCCTTTGAGTTATCTATCCAACGATACCAATTTCACCCAAATCCGATATCGGAGAAAAGAGTTATGGTCGATTTACTTCAGCCTGTCAAAACTGTCCACTGGGGACAGATTCGGGATTTATTTCAATTTTTAGGGCACAATGGTCATTTTCTATTACCTTTGGACGAAAATTGGTCTTAAAAACCTGCACTTAGCCTCAATTTTATCAGATTTTATCCAAATTTTAGGAAAGGTGAAAACCCTAGCCAATTTCAACCTCAAATATTTTGTGATTCAACCGTAGAAAATTCAAATTGGTTCCGTAGTTGTGTTCACCATCTCGGAAGCTTCAAGAAGCACCCCATGGTTATGTAAGGAGGATCCTAAATACAAGAGTTCATTGTTAAGGTATAAATATTGTTTATTCTTGATTCTTATCCATGAATAAGTATTGATAAAGGATTATGAGTATTGTCTTGATGTTGGAAGATAACTAGAAACATAGTTATGAATTGTTGTGTATAAATTGTTAGTAGTAAATTATGGAAGTTGCTGTGTTGGATTATGGAGGATGAATTGTGGTGATATATCATTATATTAGTGGTTATGTATGCCTAGTGATCATGTTGGTATTGGATGGTGATTAAGAAGGGAAATAAAGGCTAAGAGTGATGTTGAGGGATATTTCATGAAAATGCAGGATAGGTGAATGTAATAAGAGTATAAGAGGATGTATGTAGTACTCTTATTGATGAGCTAAAGGATTACTTCCTAGACATTATTTGGTGAAGTTAATACCTAAATGGTAAGGTTTGGTTGCTAATACTAGTTTGCCACAAATGACTTATTGTAGATAAGTGTTCGAAGAGTACGGGAAGTCACTTGTATTGAAGTGGTTATATCAAGGTATGTAAGACATACTCTATCTATTCTTTGGCATGAATAATGACCCATGGCACTCTCAAGTAAGCTTCCAACATTGTCCTACGACACATGACACATAATAACATCATATGATCTTCGACACTACCAATTGAACTTGTTTTCACTTTTAAGATGTCCGGCTAGTCAAAAAATGTCCACATACTATTGTTGACTCCGAAATGGTTTAATGAGGTATCCATGATTCTCTACTTCATCTTCATGATATTGATTACCTATTTACATGTTTTTCCTATTGAGGTATCATGGTTTCAAGTTCCATAAAGTGTGACTACAAAGTAACCAATCTCAAAGATTAATTGAATTAAGAAATGGAATGTCTGTATTTTAAATTGATGATATGATGTATTGTATTAGTACCACTGATCAGTTGGCCGTTGTATTATAAAGATTATGTATATATGCTATTCCAGGGGTGGTCCCTGATGTATTGTAATAGTACCACTGATCAGTTGGCCATTGTATGACATATGTTATGTATTGACAAGGATTACGGGAAGTAATGATATGAAAGTAATGTGCAGGTATCCCATCAGTTCTTTTAAGTGTGGCCTACTCATACTGTTTATTCACTGGTATCTGGTTTCTGTTGATCTTTTGTATCTCATCTTGATACTCACTGCCTTACATACTCAGTACATATTTCCGTACTGACGTCCCTCACGGGGGACCTGCATTCATGCCTGCAGGAACAGGTACTTCAGGTCGTACACCTCCGCAGTAAGAGCCAGGACATTCTGTTGTTAGTGGTGAGCTCCAGTTGTTTTGGGGCATCCCAAGTCGTCTCTATATGTACTTTTGTTATTTGCATAAAAGTCTTTTGTGGGCGGGAGTTTGTCCCGACCCCAACTCAGTTGTGTATCTATGTAGAGGCTTTTGTAGACATATTGTACAGCCATAGGTGTGTTTGGTTGATAGACGTGATGGCTCTGACGGCCAATTACTGTTCATATATATATTTATGCGTGTCTGCTGGGATGATACAGGTACTGTTTTCTTCTATTTACAACGAAGTGCTGCCCAAATTTCTAATTTTCATAAGTAATGTGAATGTGAAAGTATAAGTTATGAACGGGTTCTCCCGGGCCTCCTCGGCTACGGGTGCCAGTCTGCTCCAATGGGATTTGGGGTATGACAGAAGTGGTATCAGAGAAGTTCGTCCTAGTGAGTCTACAAAGTCGTGTCTACGTAGAATCTCGTTTATCGGTGTGTTGTGCACCACATCTATAAACAGGAGGCTATTGGACATTTAGGGATTGTTTCCACTCTTCATTTCTTAGATCGTGCAATAGATCCCATATTAGAGATAAAGTCATAATCAATAGCTTAATCCAATTGTTTCTTTTTTATTTATTATAGTGACGATGCCGGTTACAAGGAGAAAGAATAAGTTGAAGCGAGTAGATGCAGTGGCCGGAGAAGGTACTAGTAAGTCACCACTGGCACAAGCTGAACAAAGTGAGTCTCAAGCTGAGCATATATCAGGCGCTTCTTCTCCTCCGGAAGGGCCGTCTATTAATGCTGTTGATCGAGATTTGAGGGATGCAGTACAACTTCTGACGCGTATAGTTGCCAGTCAAGTTCAAGGGCAAGCTATTCCTACCACGGGTTCTAGTGGTATGGATAGAGCAGCTAGCCTTCGGACTCAAGATTTTCTGAAACTGGATCCTCCTACTTTTACCGGATCAGATATTAATGAAGACCCGCAGGACTTTGTCGATCAAACCCAAAGGGCTCTAGATGTTATGCATGTATCCGGTAAAGAGATGGTTGAGCTAGCAGCATATAGACTGAAAGGAGAGGCTATATTGTGGTACGAGGATTGGAAACGATCTAGGGGTATTGATGCACCTCCAACTATGTGGGGAGAGTTCAAAAATGCATTTATTGATCATTATCTTCCATTTGAGACTCGTCAGGCCCGTGCAGATCAATTCTTAAATCTTCGTCAGGGTAATATGAGTGTAAGAGAGTATAGTCTTCAATTTAACTCCTTGTCTCGATATGTTTCTAATGTGGTAGCTACTATGGACGACAGAGTTCATCACTATGTGAATAGATTGGAACCATACTTGGTTAGAGATTGTACCATTGCTGCTTTGAACAAGGACATGGATATAGCGAGGATACAAGCTTTCGCTCAGAAGATGGAAGATCAGAGGCAAAGAAGAAGAACCCAGGAATCAGAAAAAGGATATTCTAAGCGGCCCAGAGCTATAGGGCAGTTTATGGCATCTCAGGGAGGTTTTAGGCCTTCGTTCTCTCATAGATTTCCTAGCCCGTTATCTTCTTATCCTGCAATTAGTGCTCCACCGCAATTTCAAAGGTTCAGAGGTAATCAGTTCGGGCAAAGCAGTGAAAATCAGAGTTCGCGAACAGTGGGGTATCAAGGGCAAGGGAGTATGAGTCAATTGAGACCTCCACGACACCCGTGCCCCATTTGTAGAAAATTTCACTTTGGCGAATGTCGTCTTGGGACGAACAATTGCTTTTGGTGTGGTAAGCCGGGGCATATGGCTAGAGATTGCCCACGCAGGACCACATGTAGTACAACACGACCTACCGGATCAGCTATTGCGTCATCTTCGGTGCCTCCTTTGAGTAGGGGTGCACAACCTATGGGTCACGGTAGAGGTGATAGAGGAGCAGCTAGTGCTAGCGGAGCTCAGAACCGTGTGTATGCCCTAGCAGATCGGCAGAATTTAGAGGCTTCTCCAGACGTGGTTACAGGTACGTTGTCCATCTTTGCATTTGATGTGTATGCCTTAATTGATCCTGGTTCTACATTATCGTATGCTACTCCTTTGGTTGCGGGAAGGTTCAGAAGAACACCCGAATTATTAGCCAAGCCATTTGAGGTATCAACGCCAGTGGGGGAATCTCTTATAGCTAGGAATGTTTATCGAAATTATGTTGTGAATATTTGTGGTCGTGATACGATGGCCGATCTTGTTGAGTTAGAAATGGTAGATTTTGATGTTATTATGGGCATGGATTGGTTAGCGTCTTGTTATGCTACAGTAGATTGCCGTTCTAAGAAGGTATATTTCCATTTCCCAAATGAGGCAGTCCTTGAATGGAAGGGTAATGTTGGCGCGCCGAGAGGTAGATTTATTTCTTACTTTAAGGCAAGAAAAATGATTTCCAAAGGGTACATATACCATCTAGTTAGAGTAAGGGATATAGAGGCAGAGCCACCAACTTTTCAGACCATTCCGGTTGTGAATGAATTTCCTGATGTATTTCCTGAAGAACTACCAGGTTTACCTCCTGAACGAGAAGTGGAGTTTGGTATTGATTTGTTGCCAGACACACAACCAATCTCAATTCCTCCTTATAGAATGGCACCAGCAGAGTTGCGAGAATTGAAAGAGCAACTGAAAGACTTGCTAGAGAAGGGATTCATCAGGCCTAGTATGTCCCCTTGGGGAGCACCAGTATTGTTTGTGCGTAAGAAAGATGGTTCGCTGAGGATGTGTATTGACTATCGGCAATTGAATAAGGTGACTATCAAGAATAAATACCCCCTTACCCAAATTGATGATTTATTTGACCAGTTGCAGGGTGCCCAGTGTTTTTCCAAGATTGACTTGAGATCAGGCTATCATCAAGTGAGAGTCAAGGATAAAGATATACCCAAGACAGCTTTCCGAACACGGTATGGTCATTATGAATTCCTGGTTATGTCATTCGGACTGACAAATGCACCCGCAGTTTTTATGGATCTGATGAATAGGCTGTTTAAGCCGTTTCTAGATGTGTTCGTGATAGTTTTCATAGATGATATTCTGGTCTACTCTAGATCAGAAGAGCACCATGTTAATCACTTAAGGCAGGCATTGCAGATTCTTCGTGATCGTAAGCTGTATGCGAAGTTTTCTAAATGTGAGTTTTGGCTCAAGTCAGTGGCATTTTTGGGCCATATTGTATCCAGTGAAGGCATAAAAGTTGACACTCAGAAGATTGAGGCTGTGAAGAATTGGCCAAGACCCACGATGCCTACGGAGATTCGTAGTTTCCTCGGGTTGGCAGGTTATTATAGAAGGTTTGTTGAAGGTTTTTCTTCTATTTCTGCACCTTTGACTAAGTTGACACATAAAGCCTCCAAGTTTCAATGGAATGATGCCTGTGAAAAGAGTTTCCAGGATCTGAAGAGCAAGTTGACTTCTACACCGGTATTGGTACTTCCTGAAGGCACAAAAGGGTATGCGGTGTACTGTGATGCTTCGAGAATTGGCTTAGGATGCGTACTAATGCAACATGGTAGAGTAATAGCCTATGGCTCTAGACAGTTGCGACCTCATGAGAGGAATTATCCCACGCATGATCTTGAGCTAGCTGCAGTTGTATTTGCTTTGAAGATATGGCGCCACTACTTATATGGGGTTCATGTTGACATATATACCGATCATAAGAGCCTGCAATATATCTTCAGTCAGAAAGATCTAAACTTGAGGCAGCGGAGATGGCTTGAATTGTTGAAAGATTATGATGTTGATATCTTGTATCATCCAGGGAAAGCGAATGTGGTAGCGGATGCACTGAGTCGTAAGTCTAAAATGGCATCTATAGAAAAGCAGGGGATGATTAAGGATCTTCACCAACTAGCTAATTTGGGAGTTCGACTTCTCGAAACTCCAGATGAAGAGGTTATTGTACGTAATGCAGCGGAATCTTCATTGATAGCTGAAGTGAAAGAGAAGCAGTATGCAGATCCAATTTTATTGCAGCTTAAGGAGGATGTGCAGAGTGGCACGACAAAGGCATTTGAGCTTACGCGAGAAGGAGTGCTTCAGTGTCAGAATCGTTTATGTGTACCTGATGTAGTTGAGCTAAGAAAGAGAATTATGACAGAAGCACACTGTTCAAGGTATTCCATCCATCCAGGGTCGACTAAGATGTATCAAGATTTGAAAGCAATATATTGGTGGAATGACATGAAGAAGAATATTGCCGAATTTGTAGCTGAATGTCCGAATTGTCAAAGAGCCAAAGTAGAACACCAGAAACCCGGTGGTTACATGCAATGTATAGATCTTCCAGTCTGGAAGTGGGACAAGATCAATATGGATTTCATCACGGGTTTGCCTCGTACATATCGGAAGTTTGATTCCATATGGGTGATCATTGATAGGCTTACCAAATCTGCGCACTTCTTACCAGTTAAGACAACTTATATGGCGGAAGAGTATGCGAAGTTGTATATTAAGGAGATCGTTCGGTTACATGGAGTTCCAATTTCCATTATATCCGATCGAGGAGCCCAATTTACCGCGAATTTCTGGAAGTCTTTTCAAAGGAGTTTGGGGACACAAGTAAATCTAAGTACGGCTTTTCATCCTCAAACGGACGGACAAGCGGAACGTACCATCCAGACACTTGAAGATATGCTACGAGCATGTGTATTAGATTTCAAAGGCAACTGGGATGATCACCTACCTCTTATCGAGTTTGCCTACAATAATAGCTATCATTCAAGTATCAAAATGGCACCATATGAAGCATTGTATGGAAGAAAGTGTAGATCGCCAATAGGATGGTTTGAAGCAGGTGATGCGGTCTTATTTGGACCGGATCTTGTTTATCAAGCAATGGAGAAGGTTAAAGTGATCCAACAACGGCTTGCAACAGCTCAAAGTCGACACAAATCTTATGCGGATGTTAGAAGAAGAGGACTTGAGTTTTCTATCGACGATTGTGTATTATTGAAAGTATCACCAATGAAAGGAGTGATGAGGTTTGGAAAGAAAGGAAAGTTAAGTCCACGATACATAGGTCCGTATAAGATCATTCAAAGATTTGGACAAGTTGCTTATGAGTTAGAGCTACCTCAAGAGCTCTCAGCAGTTCATCCCGTATTTCATGTTTCAATGCTTCGCAAGTACATCGGAGATCCATCGCACATCACTACTAAAGAAGATGTACAAATTACAAAAGATCTCACTTTTGAAGAAATGCCTATTGCTATTCTTGATCGCCAAATTAAAAAGATAAGGAATAAAGAGATAGCATCGGTAAAAGTACTTTGGAGGAATCAACAAGTTGAGGAGATCACATGGGAAGCCGAGGAAGCGATGAAGATTAAGTACCCTTACCTATTCAACGATGAGGAGGAAGTTCATGAGACGGAAGAAGAACAATAACAAGTAAGTGTTTGTTTTTATGCAAGGATGTTATGATGATGAATATGTTAATTGTAAGCTTGGACATGTATTAATTGAGTAACAATGCTAACATTCGAGGACGAATGTTCTTAAGGGGGGGATAATGTAACACCCCGTAAATTTTTTCGTACACTTATCGCGATTATATGGAGTCCTAAAGACTTGCGTATGGGTTAAATTAAGTTTATGGTGATCGTAAGTATCCCTTCGATAGTTGTATGTGTAGGTATTGGAATAAGATTTCCAACGATATAAAGTTTTCCCAAAAAAGAGGAGTATTTCATATAAGCGAGCACATTCGAAATTTCAAAATGGTGGCCGGGAAGCCTGTGAACAGTGATTCTGCAGGAAAATTTCTGCAGCTAGGCACTCCAACTTGAGACGATCATAACTCCTTGTACAAAAAGAACTGTGTGAGATGCTATATATAGACGAAAATATCCGAGAGTCTTCTTTCTAATGCAATTGGTTTCATCCAAATCCAACATCGGAGTAAGGAGTTATACTCGTTTTACTTCAGCCTCTCAAAACAGTTTTTAAGGGTCAACTTCAAACGATCATAACTCCTTGTACAGGACGAACTGGGTGGCCTACTTTATATTAAATGAAATCCCTTTGAGTTATATATCCAACGATACCAATTTCACCCAAATCCGATATCGGAGAAAAGAGTTATGGTCGATTTACTTCAGCCTGTCAAAACTGTCCACTGGGGACAGATTCGGGATTTATTTCAATTTTTAGGGCACAATGGTCATTTTCTATTACCTTTGGACTAAAATTGGTCTTAAAAACCTGCACTTAGCCTCAATTTTATCAGATTTTATCCAAATTTTAGGAAAGGTGAAAACCCTAGCCAATTTCAACCTCAAATATTTTGTGATTCAACCGTAGAAAATTCAAATTGGTTCCGTAGTTGTGTTCACCATCTCGGAAGCTTCAAGAAGCACCCCATGGTTATGTAAGGAGGATCCTAAATACAAGAGTTCATTGTTAAGGTATAAATATTGTTTATTCTTGATTCTTATCCATGAATAAGTATTGATAAAGGATTATGAGTATTGTCTTGATGTTGGAAGATAACTAGAAACATAGTTATGAATTGTTGTGTATAAATTGTTAGTAGTAAATTATGGAAGTTGCTGTGTTGGATTATGGAGGATGAATTGTGGTGATATATCATTATATTAGTGGTTATGTATGCCTAGTGATCATGTTGGTATTGGATGGTGATTAAGAAGGGAAATAAAGGCTAAGAGTGATGTTGAGGGATATTTCATGAAAATGCAGGATAGGTGAATGTAATAAGAGTATAAGAGGATGTATGTAGTACTCTTATTGATGAGCTAAAGGATTACTTCCTAGAAATTATTTGGTGAAGTTAATACCTAAATGGTAAGGTTTGGTTGCTAATACTAGTTTGCCACAAATGACTTATTGTAGATAAGTGTTCGAAGAGTACGGGAAGTCACTTGTATTGAAGTGGTTATATCAAGGTATGTAAGACATACTCTATCTATTCTTTGGCATGAATAATGACCCATGGCACTCTCAAGTAAGCTTCCAACATTTTCCTACGACACATGACACATAATAACATCATATGATCTTCGACACTACCAATTGAACTTGTTTTCACTTTTAAGATGTCCGGCTAGTCAAAAAATGTCCACATACTATTGTTGACTCCGAAATGGTTTAATGAGGTATCCATGATTCTCTACTTCATCTTCATGATATTGATTACCTATTTACATGTTTTTCCTATTGAGGTATCATGGTTTCAAGTTCCATAAAGTGTGACTACAAAGTAACCAATCTCAAAGATTAATTGAATTAAGAAATGGAATGTCTGTATTTTAAATTGATGATATGATGTATTGTATTAGTACCACTGATCAGTTGGCCATTGTATTATAAAGATTATGTATATATGCTATTCCAGGGGTGGTCCCTGATGTATTGTAATAGTACCACTGATCAGTTGGCCATTGTATGACATATGTTATGTATTGACAAGGATTACGGGAAGTAATGATATGAAAGTAATGTGCAGGTATCCCATCAGTTCTTTTAAGTGTGGCCTACTCATACTGTTTATTCACTGGTATCTGGTTTCTGTTGATCTTTTGTATCTCATCTTGATACTCACTGCCTTACATACTCAGTACATATTTCCGTACTGACGTCCCTCACGGGGGACCTGCATTCATGCCTGCAGGAACAGGTACTTCAGGTCGTACACCTCCGCAGTAAGAGCCAGGACATTCTGTTGTTAGTGGTGAGCTCCAGTTGTTTTGGGGCATCCCAAGTCGTCTCTATATGTACTTTTGTTATTTGCATAAAAGTCTTTTGTGGGCGGGAGTTTGTCCCGACCCCAACTCAGTTGTGTATCTATGTAGAGGCTTTTGTAGACATATTGTACAGCCATAGGTGTGTTTGGTTGATAGACGTGATGGCTCTGACGGCCAATTACTGTTCATATATATATTTATGCGTGTCTGCTGGGATGATACAGGTACTGTTTTCTTCTATTTACAACGAACTGCTGCCCAAATTTCTAATTTTCATAAGTAATGTGAATGTGAAAGTATAAGTTATGAACGGGTTCTCCCGGGCCTCCTCGGCTACGGGTGCCAGTCTGCTCCAATGGGATTTGGGGTATGACATCCTATGTTGATATAGAGGCGCCTAAACCATCGCCTATGTTAACATAGGCGGTGCCTAACCTATCACCAAAGTGAGGCACTGAGCATAGGCAATGGTATAAGCGGTGCCTAATCTATCGCCTATGTTGATATAGGTAGCGCCTAAGCCATCGCCTATGTTGACATAGGCGGCGCCTAACCCATAACCTAAGTGAGGTAGTGAGCATAGAAAATGGTATTAGCGGCGGTTAACCTATCGCCTATGTTGATATAGGCGGCACCTAATCCATCGCCTAAGTAAGGCAGAGTGCATAGCCAATGGTATAAGCGGCGCCTAACCTATCCCCTATGTTGATAAAGGTTGCGCCTAAGCGATCGCCTATGTTAAAATAGGCGGCAGCTAACCTATCGCCTAAGTAAGGCGGAAAGGATAGGCAATGGTATAAGCGATGCATAACCTATCGCCTATGTAGATATAGGTGGCGCCTATGGCATTGGTTATGGTTACATAGGCGGTGTCTAACCTATCGCCTCAGTCAGGCAGCGAGCATAGGCAATGGAATAAGCGGCGCCTAACCTATCGCCTATGTTGACATACGTGGCGCCTAAGTCATTGCCTATGTTTATATATGCAGCGCCTAAACTATCGCCTGAGTGAGGCAGTAAGCATAGGCAATGGTATTATCGGCGCCTAACCTGTCTCCTATGTTGATAAAGGCGGCGTCTAATCCATCACATATGTTGACATAGGCGGCACCTAACCTATCTACTAAGTGAGGCAGTGAGCATAGGTAATGGTATAAGCGGCGCCTAACCTATCACCTATGTTTATATAGGTGACGCTTATGTCATCGCCTATGTTTACATAGGCGGAGCCTAACCTATCGCCTAAGTGAGGCAGCGAGCATAGGCAATGTTATAAGCGGCGCCTAACCTATCGCCTATGTTGATATACGCGGCGCCTAAGCCATCGCCTATGTTTATATAGGCGGCGGATAACCTATCGCCTAAGTAATGCAGTAAGCATAGGCAATGGTATAAGCGGCGCCTAACCTAACGCCTATGTTGATATAGGCGGCGCCTAAGCCATCGCTTATGTTGACATAGGCGGCACCTATCCTATCGTCTAAGTAAGGCAGTGAGCATAGGTAATATTATAAGCGGCGCCTAACCTATCGCCTATGTTGATATAGGTGCCGCCTATGGCAGATCCTATGTTTACATAGGCGGGGCCTAACCTATCGCCTTAGTGAGGCAGCAAGCATAGGCAATGGTATAAGCCGCGCCTAACCTATCGCCTATGTTTATATAGGCAGCGCCTAAGCGATCGCCTATGTTGACATAGGCGGCGCCTAACCTATCTCCTAAGTGAGGCGGTAAGCATAGGCAATGGTATAAGCGACACCTAACCTGTCGCCTATGTTGATATAGGCGGCACCTAATCCATCCACTATGTTGATATAGGCGGAACCTAACCTATCGCCTAAGTGAGGAAGTGAGCATAGGTAATGGTATAAGCGGAGCCTAACCTATCGCCTATGTTAATATAGGTGGCGCCTATGACATTGCTTATGTGTACAAAGGCGGCGTCTAACCTATCGCCTAAGTGAGGCAGCAAGCATAGGCAACGGTATAAGCGGCCCCTAACCTATCGCCTATGTTTACATACGTGGCGCCTAAGCCATTGCCTATGTTTATATATGTGGCACCTAACCTATCGCCTAAGTGAGGCAGTAAGCATACGCAATGGTATAAGAGGCACCTAACCTATCGCCTATGTTTATAAACGCGGCGTCTAATCCATCGCATATGTTGACATAGGCGGCACCTAACCTATCTCCTAAGTGAGGCAGTGAGCATAGGTAATGGTATAAGTGGCGCCTAACCTATCACCTATGTGGATATAGGTGGCGCTTATGGCATCGCCTATGTTTACATAGGCGGCGCCTAACCTATCGCCTAAGTGAGGCAGCGAGCATAGGCAATGGTATAAGCGTTGCCTAACCTATCGCCTATGTTGATATACGTGGTTCCTAAGCCATCGCCTATGTTTATATAGGCGGCGGCTAACCTATCGCCTAAGTGAGGCAGTAAGCATAGGCAATGGTATTAGCGGCGCCTAACCTAACGCCTCTGTTGATATAGGCGACGCTTACGACATCGCCTATGTTGACGTAGGCGGTGCCTAACCTATCGCCTAATTGAGGCAGTGAGCATATGTAATGGTATAAGCGGCTCCTAACCTATCGCCTATGTTAATATAGGCGGCGCCTAAGCCATTTCCTATGATTACATAGACGGAGCCTAACTTATCTCTTATGTGAGGCAGTGAGCATAGGAAATGGTATAAGCGGGGCCTAACCTATCGCCTATGTTGATAAAGGCGATACCTAAGCCATTGCCTATGTTGACATAGGCGGCGCCTAACCTATCGCCTAAGTGTTGTAGTGAGTATAGGCAATGGTATAAGCGGCGCCTAACCTATCGCCTATGTTGATATAGGAGGCGCCTAATCCATCGCCTATGTTAACGTAGGCGGTGCCTAACCTATCTCCAAAGTGAGGCAATGAGCATAGGCAATGGTATAAGCAGGGCCTAATCTATCGCCTATGTTGATATAGGTAGCGCCTAAGCCATCTCCTATGTTGACATAGGTGGCGCCTAACCTATCACCTAAGTTAGGTAGTGAGCATAGAAAATGGTATAATCGGCGCCTAACCTATCGCCTATATTGATATAGGCGGCACCTAAGCCATCGCCTTAGTAAAGCAGAGAGCATAGCCAATGGTATAAGCGGCGCCTAACCTATCGCCTATGTTGATAGAGGTGGCGCCTAAACGATCGCCGATGTTAAAATAGGCGACAGCTAACCTATCGCCTAAGTAAGGCGGTAAGCATAGGCAATGGTATAAGAGGCGCATAACCTATCGCCTATGTTGATATAGGTGGCGCGTATGACATTGGTTATGTTTACATAGGCGGCGTCTAACCTATCGCCTAAGTGAGGCAGCCAGCATAGGCAATGGTAAAAGCGGCGCCTAACTTATCGCCTATGTTGACATACGTGGCGCCTAAGCCATTGCCAATGTTTATATATGCGGCGCCTAACCTATCCCCTAAGTGAGGCAGTAAGCATAGGCAATGGTATATGCGGCGCCTAACCTGTCGCCTTTGTTGATATAGGCGGCGCCTAATCCATCACATATGTTGACATAGGCGGCACCTAACCTATCTCCTAAGTGAGGCAGTGAGCATAGGTAATTGTATATGCGGCGCCTAACCTATCGCCAATGTTTATATAGGTGGCACTTATAGCATCGCCTATGTTTACATAGGCGGCGCCTAACCTATCGCTTATGTGAGGCAGTGAGCATAGGAAATGGTATAAGCGGGGCCTAACCTATCGCCTATGTTGATAAAGGCGACGCCTAAGCCATCGCCTATGTTGACATAGACGGCGCCTAACATATCACCTAAGTGAGGCAGTGAGTATAGGCAATGATATAAGCGGTGCCTAACCTACCGCCTATGTTGATATAGGAGGCGCCTAAACCATCGCCTATGTTAACATAGGCGGTGCCTAACCTATCGCGCAAAGTGAGGCATTGAGCATAGGCAATGGTATAAGCGGTGTCTAATCTATCACCTATGTTGATATAGGTAGAGCCTAATCCATCGCCTATGTTGACATAGGCGGCGCCTAACCTATCACCTAAGTGAGGAAGTAAGCATAGAAAATGGTATAATCGGCGCCTAACCTATCACCTATATTGATATAGGCCGCACCTAAGCCATCGCCTTAGTAAAGCAATGAGCATAGCCAATGGTATAAGCGGCGCCTAACCTATCGCCTATGTTGATAGAGGCGGCGCCTAAACGATCGCCTATATTAAAATAGGCGGAAGCTAACCTATCGCCTAAGTAAGGCGGTAAGGATAGGCAATGGTATAAGAGGCGCATAACCTATCGCCTATGTTGATATAGGTGGCGCCTATGGCATTGGTTATGTTTACATAGGTGGCGTCTAACCTATTGCCTAAGTGAGGCAGCGAGCATAGGCAATGGAAAAAAGGCGCCTAACGTATCGCCTATGTTGACATACGTGGCGCCTAAGCCATTGCCTATGATTATATATGCGGCGCCTAACCTATCGCCTAAGTGAGGCAGTAAGCATAGGCAATGGTCTAAGCGGCGCCTAACCTGTCGCCTTTGTTGATATAGGCGGCGTCAAATCCATCGCATATGTTGACATAGGCGGCTGCTAACCTATCTCCTAAGCGGGGCAGTGAGCATAGCTAATGGTATAAGCGGCGCCTAACCTATCGCCTATTTTTATATAGGTGGCGCTTATAGCATCGCCTATGTTTACATAGGTGGCGCCTAACCTATCGCCTAAGTGAAGCAGCGAGCATAGGCAATGGTATAAGCGGCGCCTAACCTATCGCCTATGTTGATATACGCCGCGCCTAAGCCATCGCCTATGTTGACATGGGCGGCGGATAGCCTATCACCTAAGTGAGGCAGTAAGCATTGGCAATGGTATAAGCGACGCCTAACCTATCACCTATGTTGATATTGGCGGCACCTAAGCCATCCCCTAAGTGAGGCAGTTAGCATAGGCAATGGTAGAAGCGGCGCCTAACCTATCGCCTATGTTTATATAGGCGGCGCTTAAGCGATCGCCTATATTGACATAGGCGGCGCCTAACCTATCTCCTAAGTGAGGCAGTGAGCATAGGCAATGGTATAAGAGGCACCTAACCTGTCGCCTATGTTGGTATAGGCGGCTCCTAATCCATCAACTATGTTTACATAGGCGGCACCTAACCTATCGCCTATGTTTATATAGGCGGCGCTTAAGCGATCGCCTATATTGACATAGGCGGCACCTAACCTATCTCCTAAGTGAGGCAGTGAGCATAGGCAATGGTATAAGAGGCGCCTAACCTGTCGCCTATGTTGGTATAGGCGGCTCCTAATCCATCAACTATGTTGACATAGGCGGCACCTAACCTATCGCCTAAGTGAGGTAGTGAGCATAGGTAATGGTATAAGCGGCGCCTAACCTATCGCCAATGTTGATATAGATGGCGCCTATGGCATCGCTTATGTTTACATAGGCGACGCCTAACCTATCGCCTAAGTGAGGCAGTGAGCATAGGCAATGTTATAAGCGGCGCCTAACTTATCGCCTATGTTTATATATGTAGCGCCTAAGCCATTGCCTATGTTTATATATGCGGCGCCTAACCTATCGCCTATGTTGATATAGGCGGTGCCTAATCCATCGCCTATGATGACATAGGCGGCGCCTAACCTATCGCCTAAGTGAGGCAGTGAGCATAGGCAATGGTATAAGCGGAGCCTAACCTTTCGCCTATGTTGATATAGGCGGCGCCTAAGCCATCGCCTATGTTGACATAGGCGGCACCTAACCAATCGCCTAAGTGAGGAAATGAGTATAGGTAATGGTATAAGCGGTGCCTAACCTATCGCCTATGTTGATATAGGCGGCGCCTATGACATCGCCTATGTTGACATAAGAGGGGCCTAACCTATCGCCTATGTGAGGCAGTGAGTATAGGCAATGGTATAAGCTTCACCTAACCAATCGCCTATGTTGATGTAGGTGGGTCCACAGCCTTCGCTAATGTTGAGATAGGCGGCGCCTAATCTATCACCTAAGTCAGGCAGTGAACATAGACAATGGTATAAGTGGCGCCTAACCTATCACCTTTGTTGATATAGGCGGCACCTAAGCCATCGCCTAAGTGAGATAGTGAGTATAGGCAATGGTATAAGCGGTGCCTAACCTATCCCCTATGTTTATATAGTCGGCGCCTAAGAGATCACCTATGTTGACATAGGCGGCGCCTAACCTATCTCCTAAGTGAGGCGGTGAGCATAGGAAATGGTATAAGTGGCGCCTAACCCGTCCCCTATGTTGATATAGGAGGCGCCTAATCCATCGCATATGATGACATAGGTGGCACCTAACTTATATAGCCGGCACCTAACCTATCTCCTGAGTGAGAAAGTGAGCATAGGTAATGGTATAAGCGGCGCCTAACCTATCACCTATGCTTATATAGGCGGCGCCTATGACATCGCCTATGTTGACTTAGGCGGGGCCTAACCTATCGCCTAAGTGAGGCAGTGAGTATAGGCAATGGTATAAGCTTCACCTAACCAATCGCCTATATTGATATAGGCAGGTCCATAGCCTTCGCTAATGTTGAGATAGGCGGCGCCTAATCTATCACCTTAATGAGGCAGTGAGCATAGACAATGGTATAAATGGCGCATAACCTATCACCAATGTTGATATAGGCGGCACCAAAGCCATCCCCTAAGTGAGATAGTGAGTATAGGCAATGGTATAAGCGTTGCCTAACTTATCACCTATGTTGATATAGTCGGCGCCTAAGAGATCGCCTATGTTGACATAGGCGGCGCCTAACCTATCGCCTAAGTGAGGCGGTGAGAATAGGCAATGGTATAAGCGGCGCCTAACCCGTCCCCTATGTTGATATAAGGGGCGCCTAATCCATCGCATATGTTGACATAGGTGGCACCTAACCTGTATAGTCGGCACCTAACCTATCTCCTGAGTGATGAAGTGAGCATTGGTAATGGTATAAGCGGCGCCTAACCTATCGCCTATGTTGATATAGGTGGCGCTAATGGCATCGCCTATGTTTACATAGGCAGCGCCTAACATATCGCCTAAGTAAGGCAGAAAGCAGAGGAAATCGTATAAGCAGCGCCTAAGCTATCGCCTATGTTGATAGACATGGTGCCTAAGCCATCGCCAATGTTGATATAGGAGGCGGCTAAACTATCGCCTAAGTGAGGTAGTTATCATAGGCAATGGTATAAGCGGCGCCTAACCTAACGCTTATGTTGACATAGGCATCCCCTAAGCCATCGCCTATGTTGACGTAGGCGGTGCCTAACCTATAACCTAAGTGAGGCAGCGAGCATAGGCAATGGTATAAGCGGTGAATAACCTATCGCCTATGTTGATATAGGCGGCGCCTAAGCGATCGCCTATGTTGACATAGGAGGTTCCTAACCTATCGCCTAAGTGAGGCGGTGAGCATAGGCAATGGTATAAGCGGCACCTAACCTGTCGCCTATGATGATATAGGCGGCGCCGAAGCCATCACCTATTTTGACATAAGCGGCACCTAACCTATCGCCTAAGTGAGGCAGTGAGCATAGGTAATGGTATAAGCGGCGCCTAACCTATTACCTATTTTGATATAGGTGGCGCCTATGGCATCGCTTATGTTTACATAGGCGGAGCCTAAACTATCGCCTAAGTGAGGCAGTGAGTATAGTCAATGTTATAAGCGGCTACTAATCTATCGCCTATGTTGATATAGACGGCGCCTAATCCATCGCCTTTTTTAACAATGGCGGCGCCTAATCTATCACCTATATGAGGCAGTGAGCAAAGGCAATGGTATAAGCGGCTCCTAAACTATCGCATATGCTGATATAGGCGGCGCCTAAGCCATTTCCTATTTAGACATAGGCGGCGCCTAACCTATCGCCTATGTGAGGCAGGGAGCATAGGAAATGGTATAAGCGGTATCTAGCCTATATCCTATGTTGATATAGGCGACGCCTAACCTATCGCCTAAGTAAGGAAGTAAGCATAGGAAATGGTATAAAAGGCGCCTAACCTATCGTATATGTTGATATAGGCGGCGTGTAATCCATCGCCAATGTAGACATAGGCAGCGCCTAACCTATCGCCTAAGTGAGGTTGTGAGCATATGCAATGGTATAAGCGGCGCCTGACCTATCGCCTATGATGATATAGGCGGCGCTTAAGCCATCGCCTATTTTGACAGAGGCAACGCCTAACCTATCGCCTAAGTGAGGCAGTGAGTATAGTCAATGTTATAAGCGGCGCCTAACCTATCGCCTATGTTGATAAAGACGGCGCCTAATCCATCGCCTTTGTTGACAAAGGAGGCGCCTAACCTATCGCCTATATGAGGCAGTAAGCAAAGGCAATGGTATAAGCGGCTCCTAAACTATCGCATATGTTGATATAGGCGGCGCCTAAGCCATTCCCTATTTAGACATAGGCGGCGCCTAACCTATTGCCTATGTGAGGCAGGGAGCATAGGAAATGGTATAAGTGGCGCCTAACCTATAGCCTATATTGATATAGGCGTCGCCTTAGCCATCGGCTATGTTGACATAGGCGGCGCCTAACCTATCGCCTAAGTGAGGTTGTGAGCATAGTAAATGGTATAAGCGGTGCCTGACCTATCGCCTATGATGATATAGGCGGCGTTTAATCCATTGCCTATGTTGACATAGGCAGCGCCTAACCTATCACCTAAGTGAGGGAGTAAGCATAGTCAATGGTATAAGCGGCGCCTAACCTATCGCCTTTGTTAAAATAGGCGTGCCTAAGCCATCGCATTTTTTGACATAAGCGGCACCTAACCTATCCCCTATGTGAGGCAGGAAGCATAGGCCATGGTATAAGCAGTGCCTAACCTTTTTCCTATGTTGATATAGGTGGTGCCTAAGCCATCGCCTATATCGATATAGGAAGCACCTAACCTATCGCCTAAGTGAGGCAGTGAGCATAGGCAATGGTATAAGCGGCTCCGAACCTATCGCATATGTTGATATAGGTGGCGCCTAAGCCATCGCCTATTTTGACTTAGGCGGCGCCTCACCTATCTCCTTTGTGAGGGAGTGAGCATAGGCATCTGTATAAGCGGCTCCTCACCTATCGCATATGTTGATAAAGGCATCGCCTAAGCCATCGCCTATGTTTACATAGGCGGCGCCTAACCTATCGCCTAAGTAAGGTTGTGAGCATAGGCAATGGTATAGGCAGTTTCTGAACTATCGCCTATGATGATATAGGCGGCGCTTAATCCATAGCCTATTTTGACATAGTTGGCGCGTAACCTATCGCCTAATTTAGGTAGTGAGCATAGTCAATGGTATAAGCGGCGCCTAACCTATCGCCTATATTGATATAGGTGGCACCTAAGCCATCGCCTATGTTGACATAGGCGGCACCTAACCTATCGCCTAAGTGAGGCAGCGAGCAAAGGAAATGGTATAAGCGGTATCTAACCTATAGCCTATGTTGATATAGGCGGTGCCTAACCTATCTCCTAAGTAAGGCAGTAAGCATAGGAAATGGTATAAAAGGCGCCTAACCTATCGTATATGTTGATATAGGCGGCGTGTAATCCATCGCCAATGTAGACATAGGCAGTGCCTAACCTATCGCCTAAGTGAGGTTGTGAGCATAGGCAATGGTATAAGCGTCGCCTGACCTATCACCTATGATAATATAGGCGGCGCTTAAGCCATCGCCTATTTTGAGATAGGAAGCGCCTAACCTATCGCCTAAGTGAGGCAGTGAGTATAATTAATGTTATAAGAGGCGCCTAACCTATCGCCTATGTTGATAAAGACGGCACCTAATCCATCGCCTTTGTTGACAAAGGAGGCGCCTAACCTATCGCCTATATGAGGCAGTAAGCAAAGGCAATAGTATAAGTGGCTCCTAAACTATCGCATATGTTGATATAGGCGTCGCCTACGCCACCGCCTATATTCACAGAGGAAGCACCTAACCTATCGCCTAAGTGAGACAGTGAGCATAGGCAATGGTATAAGCGGCTCCTAACCTATCGCATATGTTGATCTAGGTGGCGCCTAAGACATCGCCTATATTGACATAGACGGCGCCAGACCTATCGCCTTTGTGAGGCAGTGATGATAGGCAGTGGTATAAGCGGTGCCTAACCTATCGCCTATTTTGATATAGGCGTCGCCTAAGCCATCGCTTATGTTGACATAGGCGGCGCCTAACCTATCGCCTAAGTGAGGCTGTGAGCATAGGCAATGGTATAAGCAGTTCCTCACCTATCGCTTATGATGATATAGGCGGCGCTTAAGCCATCGCCTATGTTGACATAGGTGGCGCCTAACCTATCGCCTAAGTGAGGCAGTGAGCATAATCAATGGTATAAGCGGCGCCTAACCTATTGCCTATATTGATATAGGCGGCGCCTAAGCCATCCCCTATGTTGACATAGGCGGCGCCTAACCTATCGCCTAAGTGAGGCAGCGAGCAAAGGAAACGGTATAAGCGGTGTCTAACCTATAGCCTATGTTGATATAGGCGGCGCCTAACTTATCGCCTAAGTAAGGCAATGAGCATAGGAAATGGTATAAAAGGCGCCTAACCAATCGTATATGTTGATATAGGCGGCGTGTAATCCATCGCCAATTTTGACATAGGAAGCGCCTAACCTATCGACTAAGTGAGGTTGTGAGCACAGGAAATGGAATAAGCGTCGCCTGACCTATCGCCTATGATGATCTAGACGGCGCTTAAGCCATCGCATATGTTGACATAGGCAACGCCTAACCTATCGCCTAAGTGAAGCAGTGAGTATAGTCAATGTTATAAGCGGCGCCTAACCTATCCCCTATGTTGATATAGGCGGCGCCTAAGCAACTAACTATGTTGACATAGGCGGCTCCTACCTTATCCCCTAAGTGAGGCAGTGAGCATAGGCAATGGTATAAGTGGCGCCTAACCTATCGCCTATGTTGATATAGGCGGCGCCTAAGCCATCGCCTATGTTGACATAGGTGGCGCCAAACCTATCGCCTATGTGAGGAAGTGAGCATAAGCAATGGTATAAGCGTCTCCTAAACTATCGCATATGTTTATATAGGCGGCGCCTAAGCCATCACCTATTTTGTCATAGGCGGCGCTTAACCTATCGCCTAGGTGAGGAAGTGAGCATAGGCAATGATATAAGCGGCGCCTAACCTATCGCCTAAGTAAGGCAGTGAGCATAGGCAAAGGTATAAGTGGCTCCTAACCTATCACTTATGGTTAATTAGGTGGCGCCTAATATATCGCCTATGTTGACATAGGCTACGCCAAACAATTTGCCTAAGAGAGGCAGTGAGCATAGGCAATGGTATAAGCGACGCCTAATCTATCGCCTATGTTGATATAGGCGGCACCAAAGCCATCGCCTATGTTGATATCGGCGGCGCCTAACCTATCGCCTATGTGAGGGAGTGAGCATATACAATAGTATAAGCGGCTCCTAAACTATCGCATATGTTGATATAGGAGTCGCCTAAGCCATCGCCTATGTAGACATAGGCGGCGCCTAACCTATCGCCTAGGTGAGGCTATGAGCATTGTAAATGGTATAAGTAGTGCCTAACCTATTGCCTATGTTGATATAGGTGGTGCCTACGCCATCGCCTATATTGACATAGGAAGCGCCTAACCTATCGCCTAAGTAAGACAGTGAGCATAGGCAATTGTATAAGCGGCTCCTAACCTATCGCATATGTTGATATAGGTGGCGCCTAAGCCATCGCCTATTTTGACATAGACGGCGCCAGTCCTGTCGCCTTTGTGAGGCAGTGATCATAGGCAATGGAATAAGCGGTGCCTAACCTATCGCCTATTTTGATATAGGCGTCGCCTAAGCCATCGCTTATGTTGACATAGGCGGTGCCTAACCTATCGCCTAAGAGTGGTTGTGAGCATAGGCAATGGTATAAGCAGTTCCTCACCTATCGCTTATGATGATATAGGCGGCGCTTAAGCCATCGCCTATGTTGACATAGGTGGCGCCTAACCTATCGCCTAAGTGAGGCAGTGAGCATAATCAATGGTATAAGCGGCGCCTAACCAATTGCCTATATTGATATAGGCGGCGCCTAACCCATCCCCTATGTTGATATAGGCGGCGCCTAACCAAACGCCTAAGTGAGGCAGCGACCAAAGGAAACGGTATAAGCGGTGTCTAACCTATAGCCTATGTTGATATAGGCGACGCCTAACTTATCGCCAAAGTAAGGCAATGAGCATAGGAAATGGTATAAAAGGCGCCTAACCAATCGTATATGTTGATATAGGCGGCGTGTAATCCATCGCCAATTTAGACATAGGAAGCGCCTAACCTATCGCCTAAGTGAGGCTGTGAGCACAGGAAATGGTATAAGCGGCGCCTGACCTATCGCCTAAGATGATATAGGCGGCGCTTAAGCCATCGCATATGTTGACATAAGCAATGCCTAACCTATCGACTAAGTGAAGCAGTGAGAAAAGTCAATGTTATAAGCGGCGCCTAACCTATCGCCTATGTTGATATAGGCGGCGCCTAAGAAATTACCTATGTTGACATAGGCGGCTCCTACCCTATCCCCTAAGTGAGGCAGTGAGCATAGGTAATGGTATAAGTGGCGCCTAACCTATCGCCTATGTTGATATAGGCGGCGCCTAAGCCATCGCCTATGTTGACATAGGTGGCGCCAAACCTATCGCCAATGTGAGGCAGTGAGCATAAGCAATGGTATAAGCGTCTTCTAAACTATCACATATGTTTATATAGGCGGCGCCTAAGCCATCACCTATTTTGACATAGGCGGCGCCTAACCTATCGCCTAGGTGAGGCAGTGAGCATAGGCAATGATATAAGCGGCGCCTAACCTATCGCCTAAGTAAGGCAGTGAGCATAGGCATAGGTATAAGTGGCTCCTAACCTATCGCTTATGTTGGTTTAGGTGGCGCCTAATCCATCACCTATGTTGACATAGGCTACGCCAAACCAATTTCCTAAGAGAGGCAGTGAGCATAAGCAATGGTATAAGCGACGCCTAATCTATCGCCTATGTTGATATAGGCGGCGCCAAAGCCATCGCCTATGTTGATATCGGCGGCGCCTAACCTATCGCCTATGTGAGGCAGTGAGCATAGGTAATGGTATAAGCGGCCCCTAAACTATCGCATATGTTGATATAGGCGTCGCCTAAGCCATCGCCTATGTTGACATAGACGGCGCCTAAGCTATCGCCTAAGTGAGTCTATGAGCTTAGTAAATGGTATAAGCAGTGCCTAACCTATTGCCTATGTTGATATAGGTGGTGCCTAAGCCATCTCCTATGTTGACATAGGAAGCGCCTAACCTATCGCCTAAGTGAGGCAGTGAGCATAGGCAATGGTATAAGTGGCTCCTAACCTATCGCATATGTTGATATAGGTGGCGCCTAAACCATCGCCTATTTTGACATAGGCGGCGCCTAACCTATTGCCTTTGTGAGGCAGTGATCATAGGCAATGGTATAAGCAGCGCCTAACCTATCGCCTATGTTGATATAGGCGTCGCCTATGCCATCGCTTATGTTGACATAGGCGGCGCCTAACCTATCGCCTAAGTGAGGCTGTGAGCATAGGCAATGTTATAAGCGGTTCCTGACCTATCGCCTATGTTGATATAGACGGTGCTTAAGCCATCGCCTATGTTGCCATAGGTGGCGCCTAACCTATCGCCTAAGTGAGGCAGTGTGCATAATCAATGGTATAAGCGGCGCCTAACCTATTGCCTATGTTGATATAGGCGGCGCCTAAGACATCGCCTATGTTGAAATAGGCGGCGCCTAACCTATCGCCTAAGTAAGGCAGGGGGCACAGGAAACGGTATAAGCGGTGTATAACCTATAGCCTATTTTGATATAGGCGGCGCCTAACCTATCGTCTAAGAAAGGCAATGAGCATAAGAAATGTTATAAAAGGTGCCTAACCTATCGTATATGTTGATAAAGGCGGCATGTAATCCCTCGCCAATGTAGACATTGGCAATGCCTAACCTATTGCCTATGTGAGGCATTGAGCATAGGCAATGGTATAAGTGGCGCCTGACCTATCTCCTATGATGATATCGGCGGCACTTAAGCCATTGCCTATGTTGACATAGCGGCACCTAACCTATCTCCTATGTTGAAATAGGCAGCGCCTAAGCAATTACCTATGTTGACAAAGGAAGCACCTACCCTATCTCCTAAGTAAGGTAGTGAACATAGGCAATGGTATAAGTGGCTCCTAACCTATTGCCTATGTTGATATATGCGGCGCCTAAGCCATCGCCTATGTTGACATAGGTGGCGCCAAACCTATCGCCTAAGTGATGCAGTAAGAATAGGCAATGGTATAAGCGGAGCCTAAGCAATTACCTATGTTGACATAGGCAGTGCCTACCCTATCTCCTAAGTGAAGCAGTGAGCATAGGGAATGGTATAAGCGATGCCTAACCTATCGCCTATATTGATATAGGCGGTGCCTAAGCAATCGCCTATGTTGACATAGGTGGCGCCTAACCTATCGCCTATGTTGATATCGGCGGTGCCTAAGACATCACCTCTATTGACATAAGCGGCACCTAACCTATCACCCAAGTGTGGCAGTGAGCACAGGAAACGGTATAAGCAGTGCCTAACCTATAGCCTATGTTGATTTAGTCAGCGCCTAACCTATCGCCTAAGTGTGGCAGTGAGCATTGGAAATGGTATAAAAGGCGCCTAACCTATCGCCTATGTTGATATAGGCGGCGCCAAAGCTATCACCTATGTTGACATTGACGGCACCTAACCTATCTCCTAAGTGAGGCTGTGACCATAGGCAATGGTATGAGCGGCGGCTAACCTATCGCCTATGTTGATATAGGCGGCGCCAAAGACATCGCCTATGTTGACATAGACGGCACCTAACCTATCGCCTAAGTGAGACAGTGAGCATAGGCAATGGTGTAACTGGCGCCGAACCTATCGCCTATGTTAATATAGGCGGCGCCTAAGCGATTGCCTATGTTGACATAGGCGGCGCCTACCCTATCGCCAAAGTGAGGCAGTGAGCATAGGCAATGGTATAAATGGAGCCTAACTTATCGCCTATGTTGATATAGGCGGCGCCTAAGCTATCGCCTATATTGACATAGGTATAGCCAAACCTATCACCTAAGTGAGGTAGTGAGCATAGGCAATGGTATAAGCGGCCCCTAAACTATCGCCTATGTTGATATAGGTGGTGCCTAAGTCATCGCCTATGTTAACATAGGCGGCGCCTAACCTATCTCCTATGTGATGCATTGAGCATCGGCAATGGTATAAACGG
Organism: Capsicum pubescens; assembly: GCA_030864215.1. Taxonomy (NCBI): domain Eukaryota; kingdom Viridiplantae; phylum Streptophyta; class Magnoliopsida; order Solanales; family Solanaceae; genus Capsicum; species Capsicum pubescens. The sequence continues at coordinate 40,909,971 of CM061538.1, forward strand.
CTCCTAACCTATCGCATATGTTGATATAGGCAGCGTCTAAGCCATCGCCTATTTTGACATAGGTGGTGCCTAAACTATCACCTATGTGAGGCAGTGAGTATAGACAATGGTATAAGCGGCGCCTAGACTATCACCTATGTTGATATAGGCGTCGCCTAATCCAACGCCTATGTTGACTTAGGCGGCGCCTAAACTATCGCCTAAGTGAGGCAGTGACCATAGGCAATGGTATAAGCGGCGCCTAACCTATCACATTTGTTGATATAGGTGGCGCCTAGGCCATCGCCTATGTACACATAGGCGGCGCCTAACCTGTCTCCTAAGTAAGGAAGTAACCATAGGCAATGGCATAAGCGGTGCCTAACATATCGCCTATGTTAATATAGGCGGCGCCTAAGCCATCGCCTAAGTAAGGCAGCGAGCATAGGCAATGGTATAAGAGGCGCCAAACCTATCGCCTATGTTGACATACGTGGCGCCTAAACCATTGCCTATGTTTATATATGCGGCGCCTAACCTATCGCCTAAGTTTAGCAGTAAGCATAGGCAATGGTATAAGCGGTGCCTAATCCATCACATATGTTGACATAGGCGGCACCTAAATTATCGCCTAAGGCAGTAAGCATAGGTAATGGTATAAGCGGCGCATAACCTATCGCCAATGGCATCGCCTATATTTACATAGGCGGCGCCTAACTTATCGCCTAAGTGAGGCAGCTAGATTAGGCAATGGTATAAGCGGCGCCTAACCTATCTCCTAAGTTGATATACGTGGCTCCTAAGCCATCGCCTATGTTTAATTAGGCGGTGGCTAATCTATCACCTAAGTAAGGCAGAAAGCTTAGGCAATGGTATAAGCGGCGCCTAACCTAACGCCTATGTTGATATAGGCAGCGCCTAACCCGTCGCCTATGTTGACGTAGGCGGTGCCTAAACTATCGCCTAATTGAGGCAGTGAGCATAGACAATGGCATAAGCAGCGCCTAACCTATCGCCTATGTTGATATAGGCGGCGCCTACGCCATTGCCTATGTTGACATAGACGGAGCCTAACCTATCGCCTATGTCAGGCAGTGAGCATAGGAAATGGTATAAGCGGCGCCTAACCTATCGCCTATGTTGATATAGGCGACGCCTAAGCCATCATCTATGTTGACATAGGCGGCGCCTAACCTATCGCCTCAGTGAGGAAGTGAGCATAGGCAATGGTATAAGCGGCGCCTAACCTATCACCTATGTTGATATAGGAGGCGCCTAAACCTTCGCCTATGTTAACATAGGTGGCGCCTAACCTATCGCCCAAGTGAGCCACTGAGCATAGGCAATGGTATAAGCGGCGGCTAACCTATCGCCTATGTTGATATAGGCAGCGCCTAATCCATCGCCTATGTTGACATAGGCGGCGCCTAACCTAACGCCTAAGTGAGGTAGTGAGCATAGAAAATGGTATAAGTGGCGCCGAACCTATCGCATATGTTGATATTAGAGGCACCTATGCCATCGCCTAAGTGAGGCAGTGAGCATAGCCAATGGTATAAGCGGCGCCTAACCTATCGCCTAAGTGAGGCAGTAAGCAAAGGCAATGGTATAGGAGGCACCTAACCTATCGCCTAAGTGAGGAAGTGAGCATAGGAAATGGTATAAGCGGCGCCTAACCTATCGCCTATGTTGATATAGGAGGCGCCTAAACCTTCGCCTATGATAACATAGGTGGCGCCTAACCTATCGCCCAAGTGAGCCACTGAGCATAGGCAATGGTATAAGCGGCGCCTAACCTATCGCCTATGTTGATATAGGCAGTGCCTAATCCATCGCCTATGTTGACATAGGCGGCGCCTAACCTATCGCCTAAGTGAGGTAGTGAGCATAGAAAATGGTATAAGCGGCGCCGAACCTATCGCCTATGTTGATATTGGAGGCACCTATGCCATCGCCTAAGTGAGGCAGTGAGCATACCCAATGGTATAAGCGGCGCCTAACCTATCGCCTACGTTGATATAGGCGGTGCCTAAACGATCGCCTTTGTTGACTTAGGCGTCGCATAACCTTTCGCCAAAGTAAGGCGGTGTGCATAGGCAATGTTATAAGCGACGCATAACCAATAGCCTATGTTGATATAGACCGGTCCTAACCTATCTCCTATGTGAGAAAGTGAGCATAGGTAATGGAATAAGCAGCTCCTATCTATCGCCTATTTTTATATAGGTGGCGCCTAAGACATCACCTATGTTGACATAGAAGGCGCCTAACCTATCACCTAAGTGAGGCAGTGAGCATAGGCAATAGTATAAGCGGTGCCTAACCTATCTATTCTGATATAGACGGTGCCTAAGCCATCGCCTTTGTTGACATAGGAGGTGCCTAACCCATCGCCTATGTTGACGTAGGCGGTGCCTAACCTATCGCCTAATTAAGGCAGTGAGCATAGGAGTTGGTATAAGCGGCGCCTAACCTATCGCCTATGGTGATATAGGCGGCGCCTACGCCATTGCCTATGTTGACATAGACGGAGCCTAACCTATCGCCTATGTCAGGCAGTGAGCATAGGAAATGGTATAAGCGGTGCCTAACCTATCGCCTATGTTGATATAGGAGACGCCTAAGCCATCATCTATGTTGACATAGGCGGCGCCTAGCCTATCACCAAACTGAGGCAGTGAGCATGGGCAATGGTATAAGCGGTGCCTAACTTATTGCCTATGTTGATATAGGAGGTGCCTAACCTATCGCCAAAGTGAGGCACTATGCATAGGCAATGGTATAAGCGGCGCATAACCTATCGCCTATGTTGATATAGGCAACGCCTAATCCATCGCCTATGTTGACATAGGCGGCGCCTAACCTATTGCCTAAGTGAGGTAGTGAGCATAGACAATGGTATAAGCGGCACCAAACCTTTCGTCTATGTTGTTATAGGAGGCTCCTGTGCCATCGCCTAAGTGAGGGAGTGAGCATAGCCAATGGTATAAACGATGCCAAACCTATCGCCTATGTTGATATAGGCGGCGCCTAAGCGATCGCCTATGTTGAATTAGGCGGCGCATAACCTATAGCCTGTGTAAGGCGGTGAGCATAGGAAATTGTATAAGCGGCGCATAACCAATAGCCTATGTTTATATAGGTGGCGCCTAAGCCATTGCCTATGTTGACATAGACCGAGCCTAACCTATCTCCTACGTGAGAAAGTGAGCATAGGTAATGGAATAAGCATCTCCTATCTATCGCATATTTTCATATAGGTGGCGCCTAAGCCATCACCTATGCTGACATAGAAGGCGCCTAACCTATCTCCTATGTGAGGCAGTGAGCATAGGCAATGGTATAAGCGGTGCCTAACCTATCGCCTATGCTGATATAGACGGCGCCTAAGCCATTGCCTATGTTGACATAGGCGGTGCCTAAACTATCGCCTAATTGAGGCAGTGAGCATGGGAAATGGTATAAGCGGCGCCTAACCTATCGCCTATGTTGATATAGGTGGCGCCTAAGCCATCACCTATTTTGACATAGGCGGAGCCTAACCTATCACCTATGTGAGGCAGTGAGAATAGGCAATGGTATAACCGGTGCCTAACCAATCGCCAATGTTGATATAGGTGGTGCCTAAGCCATCGCCTATGTTGACATAGGTGGCTCCTAACCTATCGCCTAAGTGAAGCAGTGAGCATAGGCAATGGTATAAGCGGCGCCTAACCTATCGCCTATGTTGATATAGGCAGCGCCTAACCCATCACCTATGTTGATATAGGCGGCCCCTAAGCGATTGCCTATGTTGACATAGGCGGCACCTAAACTATCGCCTAAGTGAGGCGGTGAGAATAGGCAATGGTATAAGCGGCGCCTAACCTGTCACCTATGTTGATATATGCGGTGCCTAATCCATCGACTATGTTGACATAGGCGGCACCTAACCTATCGCCTATGTGAGGCAGTAAGCATAGGCAACGGTATAAGCGGCGCCTAAGCTATCGCCAATGTTGATATAGGCGGCACCTAAGCCATCGCCTATGTTCACGTAGGCGGTGCCTAACCTATCGCCTAATTGAGGCAGTGACCATAGGCAATGGTATAAGCGTCGCCTAACCTATCGCCTATGTTGTTATAGGCGGCGCCTAAGCCATCGCCTATATTAACATAGGTGGAACCTAACCAATCGCCTAAGTGATGCAGTGAGAATATGCAATGGTATAACCGGTGATTAACCTATCGCCTATGTTTATATAGGCGGCGCCTAAGCCATCGCCTATCATGACATATGTGGCACCTAACCTATCGCCTAAGTGAGGCAGTGAGCATAGGCAATGGTATAAGCGGCGCCTAACCTATCGCCTATGTTGATATAGGCAACACCATATCCATTGCCTTTGTTGACATAGGCGGCGTCTAACCTATCGCCTAACTGAGGCAGTGAGCATAGACAATGGTATAAGCGGTGCCTAACCTATCACCTATGTTGATATAGGCGTCACCTAACCTATCTCATAAGTAAGGCGATGAGCACAGGTAATGGTATAAGCGGCGTGTAACCTGTCGCCTATGTTGGTATAGGTGGCGCCTAATACATCGACTATATTGACATAGGCGGCACATAACCTATCGCCTAAGTGAGGCAGTGAGCATAGGTAATCGTATATGCGGCGCCTAACCTATCGCCAATGTTGATATAGGTGGCGCTTATGGCATCGCTTATGTTTACATAGGCGGTGCCTAACCTATCACCTAAGTGAGGCAGCGAGCATAGGCAATGGTATAAGCGGCGCCTAACATATCGCCTATATTGATAAACATGGCGCCTAAGCCATTGCCTATGTATATATATGTGGCGCCCAACCTATCGCCTAAGTGAGGCAGTAAGCATAGGCAATGGTATAAGTGGTGCCTAAGCCATCGCCTATGTTGACGTAGGCGTCGCCTAACCTATCGTCAATGTTGATATAGGCGGCGCCTAAGCCATCGCCTATATTGAGATAGGCGGCACCTAACCTATCGCCTAAGTAAGGCAGTGAGCATAGGTAATGGTATAAGCGACGCCTAACCTACGCCTATGTTGATATAGGTGGCGCCTATGGCATCTCCTATGTTTACATAGGCGGCGCCTAACCTATCGCCTATGTTGATATAGGTGGCACCTATGGCATCTCCTATGTTTACATAGGTGACGCCTATCCTATCGCCTTAGTGTGGCAGCAAGCATATGCAATGGTATAAGCGGCGCCTTACCTATCGCCTATGTTGATATAGGCGGCCCCTAAGCGATCGCCTATGTTGACATAGGCGGCACCTAACCTATCGCCTAAGTGAGGCGGTGAGAATAGGCCATGGTATAAGTGGCGCCTAACCTGTCGCCTATGTTGAAATATGCGGCGCCTAATCCATCGACTATGTTGACATAGCCGGCACCTAACCTATCGCCTAAGTGAGGCAGTAAGCATAGGAAATTGTATAAGCGGCGCCTAACCTATCGTCAATGTTGATATAGGCGGCGCCTAAGCCATCGCCTATGTTCACGTAGGCGGTGCCTAACCTATCGCCTATGTTGTTATAGGAGGCGCCTAAGCCATCTCATATATTAACATAGGTGGAACCTAACCTATCGCCTAAGTGAGGCAGTGAGAATAGGCAATGGTATAACCGGAGCCTAACCTATCGCCTATGTTGATATAGGTGGCGCCTAAGCCATCGCCTATCATGACATAGGTGGCGCCTAACCTATCACCTAAGTTAGGCAGTGAGCATAGGCAATGGTATAAGCAGCGCCTAACCTATCGCCTATGTTGATATAGGCGGCGCCTAAGCCATCGCCTATGTTGACATAGGCGGTGCCTAACCTATCGCCTATGTTGATATAGGCAACACCATATCCATTGCCTTTGTTGACATAGGCGGCGTCTAACCTATCGCCTAATTGAGGCAGTGAGCATAGACAATGGTATAAGCGGTACCTAACCTATCACCTATGTTGATATAGGCGGCACCTAAGCCATCGCCTAAGTGAGGCAGTTAGCATTGGTAATGGTATAAACGGCGCCTAACCTATCTCCTGTGTTGATATAGGCAGAGCCTAAGCGATCTCCTATGTAGACATTAGCAGCGCCTAACCTATCTCCTAAGTAAGGCGGTGAGCGTAGGTAATGGTATAAGCGGCGTGTAACCTGTCGCCTATGATGGTATAGGGGGCGCCTAATACATCGACTATATTGACATAGGCGGCACCTAACCTATCGCCTAAGTGAGGCAGTGAGCATAGGTAATGGTATAAGCGGCGCCTAACCTATCGCCAATGTTGATATAGGTGGCGCTTATGGCATTGCTTATGTTTACATAGGCGGTGCCTAACCTATCACCTAAGTGAGGCAGCGACCATAGGCAATGGTATAAGCGGCGCCTAACATATCGCCTATATTGATATACGTGGCGCCTAAGCCATTGCCTATGTTTATATATACGGCGCCCAACCTATCGCCTAAGTGAGGCAGTAAGCATAGGCAATGGTATAAGCGGTGCCTAACCTATCACCAATGTTGATATAGGCGGCGCCTAAGCCATCGCCTATGTTGACGTAGGCGGTGCCTAACCTATCGGCTAATTGAGGCAGTGACCATAGGAAATGGTATAAACGTCGCCTAACCTATCTCCTATGTTGATATTGGCGGCGCCTAACCCATCGCCTATATTGACATAGGCGGCACCTAACCTATCGCCTAAGTGAGGCAGTGAGCATAGGTAATGGTATAAGTGATGCCTAACCTACCACCTATGTTGATATAGGTGGCGCATATGGCATCTCCTATGTTTACATAGGCGGTGCCTAACCTATCGCCTATGTTTATATAGGTGGCACCTATGGCATCTCCTAGGTTTACATAGGCGGCGCCTATCCTATCGCCTTAGTGAGGTTGCAAGCATATGCAATGGTATAAGCGGTGCCTTACCTATCGCCTATGTTGATATAGGCGGCCCCTAAGCGATCGCCTATGTTGACATTGGCGGCACCTAACCTATCGCCTAAGTGAGGCGGTGAGAATAGGCAATGGTATAAGCGGCGCCTAACCTGTCGCCTATGCTGATATATGCGGCGCCTAATCCATCGACTATGTTGACATAGCCGGCACCTAACCTATCGCCTAAGTGAGGCAGTAAGCATAGGAAATTGTATAAGCGGCGCCTAACCTATCGTCAATGTTGATATAGGCGGCGACTAAGCCATCGCCTATGTTCACATAGGCGGTACCTAACCTATCGCCTAATTGAGGTAGTGACACAAGGAAATGGTATAAGCATCGCCTAACCTATCGCTTATGTTGTTATAGGCGGCGCCTAAGCCATCTTCTATATTAACATAGGTGGAACCTAACCTATCGCCTAAGTGAGGCAGTGAGAATAGGCAATGGTATAACCGGTGCCTAACCTATCGCCTATGTTGATATAGGTGGCGCCGCAGCCATAGCCTATCATGACATAGGTGGCGCCAAACCTATCACCTAAGTTAGGCAGTGAGCATAGGCAATGGTATAAGCAGCGCCCAACCTATCGCCTATGTTGATATAGGCGGCGCCTAAGCCATCGTCTATGTTAGCATAGGCGGTGCCTAACCTATCGCCTATGTTGATATAGGCAACACCATATCCATCGCCTTTGTTGACATAGGCGGCGTCTAACCTATCGCCTAACTGAGGCAGTGAGCATAGACAATGGTATAAGCGGTGCCTAACCTATCACCTATGTTAATATAGGCGGCACCTAAGCCATCGCCTAAGTGAGGCAGTTAGCATAGGCAATGGTATAAACGGCGCCTAACCTATCGCCTGTGTTGATATAGGCGGAGCCTAAGCGATCGCCTATGTAGACATAGGCAGCGCCTAACCTATCTCCTAAGTAAGGCGGTGAGCATATGTAATGGTATAAGCGGCGTGTAACCTGTCGCCTATGATGGTATAGGCGGCGCCTAATACATCGACTATATTGACATAGGCGACACCATACCTATCGCCTAAGTGATGCAGTGAGCATAGGTAATGGTATAAGCGGCGCCTAACCTATCGCCAATGTTGATATAGGTGGCGCTTATGGCATCGCTTATGTTTACATAGGCGGTGCCTAACCTATCACCTAAGTGAGGCAGCGAGCATAGGCAATGGTATAAGCGGCGCCTAACATATCGCCTATATTGATATACGTGGTGCCTAAGCCATTGCCTATGTTTATATATGTGGCGCCCAACCTATCGCCTAAGTGAGGCAGTAAGCATAGGAAATGTTATATGCGGTGCCTAACCTATCACCAATGATGATATAAGCGGCGCCTAAGCCATCGCCTATGTTGACGTAGGCGGTGCCTAACCTATCGGCTAATTGAGGCAGTGACCATAGGCAATGGTATAAACGTCGCCTAACCTATCGCCTATGTTGATATAGGCGGCGCCTAAGCCATCGCCTATATTGACATAGGCGGCACCTAACCTATCACCTAAGTGAGGCAGTGAGCATAGGTAATGGTATAAGCGACGCCTAACCTACCACCTATGTTGATATAGGTGGCGCATATGGCATCTCCTATGTTTATTTAGGCGGCGCCTAACCTATCGCCTATGTTTATATAGGTGGCACCTATGGCATCTCCTATGTTTACATAGGCGGCGCCTAACCTATCGCCTATGTGAGGCAGAAAACATATGCAATGGTATTAGCGGTGCCTAACCTATCGCCTATGTTGATATAGGTGGCCCCTAAGCGATCGCCTATGTTGACATAGGCGGCACCTAACCTATCGCCTAAGTGAGTAAGTGAGAATAGGAAATGGTATAAGCGGCGCCTAACCTGTCGCCTATGTTGATATATGCGCCGCCTAATCCATCGACTATGTTGACATAGGCGGCACCTAACCTATCGCCTAAGTGAGGCAGTGAGCATAGGTAATGGTATAAGAAGCGCCTAACCTATCGCCTATGTTGACATAGGTGGCGACTATGGCATCGCTTATGTTTACATAGGCGGCGCCTAACCGATCGCCTAAGTGAGGCAGCGAGAATAGGCAATGGTATAAGCGGCGCCTAACCTATTACCTATGTTGACATACGTGGCGCCTAAGACATTGCCTATGTTTATATATGCGACGCCTAACCTATCGCCTAAGTGAGGCAGTAAGCATAGGCAACGGTATAAGCGGCCCCTAAACTGCCGTCTATGTTGATATAGGCGGTGCTTAATCCATCGCACATGTTGACATAGGCGGCACCTAACCTATCGCCTAAGGCAGTGAGCATAGTTAATGGTTTAAGTGGCGCCTAACCTATCGCGTATGTTGATACTGGCGGCGCCTAAGCGATCGCCTAAGTGAGGCAGTGAGCATAGCCAATGGTATATGCGGCGCCTAACCTATCGCCTATGTTGATACAGGCGGCGCCTAAGCGATCGCCTATGTTGACTTAGGCGGCGCCTAACCTATCGCCTAAGTAAGGCGGTGATCATAGGCAATGGTATAAGCGACGCATAACCTATCGCCTATGTTGATATAGGTGGCGCCTAAGCCATTGCCTATGTTGACATGGAACGAGCCTAACCTATCGCCTAAGTGAGAAAGTGAGCATATTTAATGGTATAAGCGGCGCCTGACCGATCGCCTATGTTGATATAGGTGGCTCCTAAGCCATCACCAATGTTGTCATAGGAGGCACCTAACCTATCGCCTAAGTGAGGCAATGAGCATAAGCAATGGTATAAGCGGCGCCTAACCTATCGCCTATGTTGATATAGGTGGCGCCTAAGTGAGGCAATGAGCATAAGCAATGGTATAAGCGGCGCCTAACCTATCGCCTATGTTGATATAGGCGGCGCCTAAGCGATTGCGTATGCTGACATAGGCGGTGCCTAACCTATCGCCAAATTGAGGTAGTGAGCATAGGCAATGATATAAGCGGCGCCTAACCTATCTCCTATGTTGATATAGGCGGTGCCTAAGCCATCGCCTATGTTGACTTAGGCGGATCCTAACCTATCACCTAAGTAAGGAAGTGAGCATAGGTAATGGTATAAGCGGCGCCTAACCTATCGCCTATGTTGATATAAGTGGCGCCTATGGCATCTCCTATGTTTACCTAGGTGGCGCCTAACCTATCTCCTTAGTGAGGCGGCATGAATAGGCAATGGTATAAGCGGCGCCTAACCTATCGCCTATGTTGATATAAGCGGTGCCTAAGCGATCGCCAATGTTGACATAGGCGGAACCTAACCTATCTCCTAAGTCAGGCGGTGAGAATAGGCAATGGTATAAGCGGCGCCTAACCTGTTGCCTATGTTAATATAGGCGGCACTTAATCCATCAACTATGTTGACATAGGCGGCACCAAACCTATCACCTAAGTGAGGCAATGAACATAGGTAATGGTATAAGCAGAGCCTAACCTATCGCTTATGTTGATATAGGTGGCGCCAATGGCATCGCTTATGTTTACATAGACGGCGTCTAACCTATTGCCTAAGTGAGGCAGCGAGCATAGGTAATGGTATAAGCGGCGCCTAACCTATCGCCTATGTTGACATACGTGGCTATTAAGCCATTGCCTATGTTTATATATGCGGCGCCTAAACTATCGCCTAAGTGAGTCAGTAAGCATAGGCAATGGTATAAGCGGCGCCTAACTTGTCGCCTATATTGATATAGGCGGCGCTTAATCCATCGCATATGTTGACATAGGTGGCACCTAACCTATCATCTAATTGAGGCAGTGAGCATAGGTAATGGTATAAGCGGCGCCTAACCTATCGCTTATGTTGATATAGGTGGTGCCTATGGGATCGCCTATGTTTACTTAGGCGGCGCCTAACGTATCGCCTAAGTGAGGCAGCTAGCATAGGCAATGGTATAAGAAGCGCCTAACCTATCGCCTATGTTGATATACGTGGCGCCTAAGCCATTGCTTATGTTTATATATGCGGCGCCTAACCTATCGCCTATGTGACGCAGTAAGCAGAGGCAATGCTATAAGCGGCGCCTTACTTAACGCCTATGTTGATATTGGCGGTGCCTAAGCCACTGCCTATGTTCATGTAGGTGGTGCCTAACCTATCGCCTAATTGAGGCAGTGAACATAGGCAATGGTATAAGTGGCGCCAAACCTATCACCTATGTTAATATAGGCGGTGCCTAATCCATTGCCTATGTTAACAAAGATGGACCCTACCCTATCGCCTAAGTGAGGCAGTAAGTATAGGCAATGGTATAACCGGCACCTAAACTATCGCCTATGTTGATATAGGAGGCGCCTAAACCAACGCCTATGTTAACTTAGGCGGTGCCTAACCTATTGCCAAATTGAGGAACTGAGCATAGGCAATGGTATAAGCGGCACCTAACCAATCGCCTATGTTGATATAGGCAGCGCCTAAGCCATCGCCTATGTTGACATAGGCGGCACCTTACCTATTACCTATGTGAGGTAGTGAGCATAGAAAATGGTATAAGCGGCGCCAAAACTATCGCCTATGTTGATATAGGCGGCACCTAAGCCATCGCCTAAGTAAGGCAGAGAGCATAGCAAATGGTATAAGCGGAGCCTAACCTATCACCTAAGTAAGGCGGTGAGCATAGGCAATGGTATAAGCTGCGCATAACCTATCGCCTATGTTGATATAGGTGGCGCCTACGCTATTGCCTATGTTGATATAGACGGAGCCTAACCTTTCCCCTAAGTGAGGCAGTGAGCTTAGGTAATGGTATAAGCGGAGCCTAACCTATCGCCTATGTTGATATAGGTGGCGCGTAAGCCATCACCTATGTTGACATAGAAGGCACATTACTTATCGCCAAAGTGAGGCAGTGATCATAGGCAATGGTATAAGCGGTGCCTAACCTATCGCCTATGTTGATAAAGACGGCGCTTAAGACATCGCCTATGTTGACATGAGCGGTGCCTAACCTATCACCTAATTGAGGCAGTGAGCATAGGAAATGGTATAAGCGACGCCTAACCTATCGCCTATGTTGACATAGGTGGTGCCTAAGCAATCACCTATGTTGACATAGGCGGAGCATAACCTATTACCTATGTTAGGCAGTGAGAATAGGCAATTGTATAACCAGCGCCTAACCTATCGCCTATGTTGATATAGGCGGCGCCTAGTTCATCGCCTATGTTGACATAGGCGGCGCCTAACCTCTCCCCTATGTGAGGCGGTGAGCATAGGCAATGGTATAAGCGGCGCCTAACCTTTCGCCTATGTTGGTATAGGCGGCTCCTAATCCATCGATTATGTTGACATAGGCGACACCTAACCTATCGCCTAAGTGAGGCAGTGTGAATAGGTAATGGTATAAGCGGTGCCTAACCTATCGCCTATGTTGAAATACGTGGTGCCTAAGCCATTGCCTATGTTTATATATACGGCGCCTAACCTATCGCCTAAGTGAGGCAGTAAGCATAGGCAATGGTATATGCGGCGCCTAACCTATCGCCAATGTGAGGCATTGAGAATAGGCAATGGTATAACCAGCGCCTAACCTATCGCCTATGTTGATATAGGCAGTGCGTAGTCCATCGCCTATGTTGACTTAGGCGGCGCCTAACCTATAACCTAAGTGAGGCAGTGAGCATAGGCAATGTTATAAGCGGCGCCTAACGTATCGCCAATGTTGACATAGGCGGCGCCTAACCTATCGCCTATGTTGATATAGGCGACGCCTAATCCATTGCCTATGTTGACATAGACGGAGCCTATCCTATCGCCTAAGTGAGGCAGTGAGCATAGGTAATGGTATAAGCGACGCCTAACCTATCGCCTATGTTGATATAGGTGGCGCCTAAGCCATCACCTATGTTGACATAGAAGGCGCCTAACCTATCGCCTAACTGAGGCAGTGAGCATAGGCAATGGTATAAGCGGTTTCTAACCTATCGCCTAACTGAGGAAGTGAGCATAGGCAATGGTATAAGCGGTTCCTAACCTATCGCCTATGTTGATATAGGCGGCGCCTAAGACATCGCCTATGTTGACATAGGCAGTGCCTAACCTATCGCCTAATTGAGGCAGTGAGCATAGGAAATGGTATAAGCGGCACCTAACCTATCGCCAAAGTTGATATAGGTGGTGCCTAAGCCATCACCTATGTTGACATAGGCGGAGCCTAACCTATTACCTATGTGAGGCATCGAGAATAGGCAATGGTATAACCAGCGCCTAACCTATTGCCTATGTTGATATCGGCGACGCCTAGTCCATTGCCTATGTTGACAGAGGCGGTGCCTAACCTATAACCTAAGTGAGGCAGTGAGCATAGGCAATGGTATAAGCGGCACCTAACCTATCGCCTATGTTGACATAGGCGGCGCCTAACCTATCGCCTATGTTGATATAGGCAACACCATATCCATTGCCTATGTTGACATAGGCGGTGCCTAACCTATCGCCTAAGTGAGGCAGTGAGCATAGACAATGGTATAAGAGGCGCCTAACCTATCACCTATATTTATATAGGCGGCACCTAAGCCATCGCCTAAGTGAGGAAGTTAGCATAGGCAATGGTATAAGCGGCGCCTAACCTATTGCCTAAGCGATCGCCTATGTTTACATAGGCAGCACCTAATCTATCTCCTAAGTGAGGCGGTGAGCATAGGCAATGGTATAAGAGGCGCCTAACCTGTCGCCTATGTTGGTATAGGCGGCGCCTAATCCATCGACTATGTTGACATAGACGGCACCTAACCTATCTCCTAAGTAAGGCAATAAGCATAGGTAATGGTATAAGCGGCGCCTAACCTATCGCCTATGTTGATATACGTGGTGCCTAAGCCACTGCCTATGTTTATATATGCGGCACCTAACCTATTGCCTTAGTGAGGCAGTAACCATAGGCAATTGTATAAGCAACGCCTAACCTATCGCCTATGTTGATATAGGCGACGCCTAAGCCATCGCCTATGTTGATGTAGGCGGTGCCTAACCTATCGCCTAATTGAGGCAATGAGCATAGGCAATGGTATAAGCAGCGCCTAACCAATATTCTATGTTGATATAGGCGGCGCCTAAGCCATCGCCTATATAGACATAGGCGGCATCTAACCTATCGCCTAAGTGAGGCAGTGAGCATAGGTAATTGTATAAGCGGTGCCTAAACTATCACCTATTTTGATATAGGTGGCGCCTATGGAATATCCTATGTTTACATAGGCAGTGCCTATCCTATTGCCTTAGTGAGGCAGCAAGCATAGGCAATGGTATAAGCGACGCCAAACCTATCGCCTATGTTGATATTGGCGGCGCCTAAGCGATCGCCTATGTTGACATAGACGGAGCCTAACCTATCGTCTAAGTGAGTCGGTGAGAATAGGCAATTGTATAAGCGGAGCCTAACCTATCGCCTAAGTGAGGCGGTGAGCATAGGTAATGGTTTAAGCGGCGCCTAACCTATCGCCTATGTTGACATAGGTGGTGCTTATGGCATCGCTTATGTTTACATAGGCAGAGCCTAACCTATCTCCCAAGTGAGGTACTGAGGATAGGCAATGGTATAAGCAGCGCCTAACCTATCGCCTATGTTGACATACGTGGCGCCTAAGCCATTGACAATGTTTATATATGCGGCGCCTAACCTATCGCCTAAGTGAGGCAGTAAGCACAGGCAATAGTATAAGCGGCCCCTAACCTGTCGCCAATGTTGATAAACGCGACGCCTAATCCATCGCATATGTTGACATATGCGGCACCTAACCTCTTGCCTAAGGTAGTGAGAATTGGTAATGGTATAAGCGACGCCTAACCTATCGCCTATGTTGATATAGGCGGCGCCTAAGCCATCTCCTAAGTGAGGCAGCTAGCATAGGCAATGGTATATGCAGCGCCTAACCTATGGCCTATGTTGATATACGTGGAGCCTAAGCCATCTCCTATGTTTAAATAGGCGGCGGCTAATCTATCGCCTAAGTGAGGCAGTAAGCATGGGCAATGGTATAAGAGCAAACTAACCTAACGCCTATGTTGATACAGGCAGCGCCAAGCCATCGCCTATGTTGACGTAGGCGGTGCCTAACCTATCGCCTAATTGAGGCAGTGAGCATAGGCAATGGTATAAGCGGCGCCTAACCAATCGCCTATGTTGATATAGGAGGCGGCTAAACCATCGCCTATGTTAACATAGGCGGCGCTTAACCTATCGCCAAAGTGAGGCACTGAGCATAGGCAATGGTATAAGCGGCGCCTAACCTATCGCCTATGTTGATATAGGCAGCGCCTAAGCCATCGCCTATGTTGATATAGGCAGCACCTAAGCCATCGCCTAAGTGAGGTAGTGAGCATAGACAATGGTATAAGCGGCGCCTAACCTATCGCCTATGTAGATATAGGAGGCACCTATTCCATCGCCTATGTTAGGGAGTGAGCATCGCCAATGGTATAATCGGCGCCAAACCTATCGCCTATGTTTATATAGGCGGCGCCTAAGCGATCGCCTATGTTGACTTAGGCGGCGCCTAACCTATCGCCTAAGTAAGGCGGTGAGCATTGGCAATGGTATAAGCGGCGCATAACCAATCGCCTGCGTTGATATAGGTGAAGCCTAAGCCATTGCCTATGTTGATATAGACCGAGCCAAACCTATTACCTAAGTGAGTAAGTGAGCATAGGTAATGGTATAAGCGGCGCCTAACCTATCGCCTACGTTATATAGGTGGCGCCTAAGCCATCACATATGTTGACATAGGAGGCGCCTAACCTATCGCCTAAGTGAGGCATTGAGCATAGGCAATGGTTTAAGTGGAGCCTAACCTATCTCCTATGTTGATATAGGTTGCGCCTATGGCATCTCCTATGTTTACATAGACGACGCCTAACCTATCGCCTTAGTGAGGCAGCAAGCATAGGCAATGGTATAAGCGGCACCTAACCTATCGCCTATGTTGATATAAGCGGTCGCATATGTTCACATAAGCGGTTCCTAACCTATCGCCTATGTGAGGCGGTGAGCATAGACAATGGTATAAGCGGCGCCTAATCTGTCGCCTATGTTAATATAGGCGGCACCTAATCCATCGACTATGTTGACATAGATGCCACCTAACCTATCGCCTAAGTGAGGCAGTTAGTATAGGTAATGGTATAAGCGGCCCCTAACCTATCGCCTATGTTTGTATAGGTGGCGCCTATGGCATCGCTTATGTTTACATAGGCGACGCGTAATCTATATCCTAAGTGAGGCGGTAAGCATAGGCAATGGTATAAGCGGCGCCTAACCTGTCGCCTATATTGGTATAGGTGGCGCCTAATCAATCAACTATGTTGACATAGGTGGCACCTAACCTATCGCCTAAGTGAGGCAGTGAGCATAGGTAATGGTATAAGCGGCGCCTAACCTATCGCCTATGTTGATATACGTGGTTCCTAAGCCATTGCCTATATTTATATATGCGGCGCCTAACCTATCGCCTAAGTGAGGCAGTAAGAATAGGAAATGGTATAAGCGGCACCTAACCTATCGCCTATGTTGATATAGGCGGCGCCTAAGACATCGCCTATGTTGATGTTGGCGGTGTCTAACCTATCGCCTAATTGAGGCAATGAGCATAGGCAATGGAATAAGCAACGCCTAACCTATCTCCTATGTTGATGTAGGTGGGGCCTAAGCCATCTCCTATATTGATATAGGCGGCACCTAACCTATCACCTAAGTAAGAAGTGAGCATAGGTAATGGTTTAAGCGGCGCCTAACCTATCGCCGAAGTTTATATAGGTGGGGCCTATGGCATTTCCTTGGTTTACATAGGCAGCGCCTAACCTATTGCCTTAGTGAGGCAGCAAGCATAGGCAATGGTATAAGCAACGCCTAACCTATTGCCTATGTTGATATAGGCGGCGCCTAAGCGATCGCCTATGTTGACATAGACGGCGCCTAACCTATCGCCTAAGTGAGGCGGTGAGAATAGTCAATGGTATAAGCGGCTCCTAACCTGTCGCTTATGTTGATATAGGCGGCGCCAAATCCATCGACTATGTTGACATTGGCGGCACCTAACCTATCGCCTAAGGGAGACAGTGAGCATACGTAATGGTTTAAGCGGCGCCTAACATATTGCCTATATTGACATAGGTGGCGCTTATGGCATCGCTTATGTTTACATACACTGATCGTAACCTATCGCCTATGTGAGGAAGCGAGCATAGGCAATGGTATAAGCGGCGCCTAACCTATCTCCTATGTTGACATACGTGGCGCCTAATCCATTGCCTATGTTTATATATGCGGCGCCTAACCTATCGCCTAAGTGAGGCAGTAAACATAGACAATGGTATAAGAGACGCCTAACCTATCACCTATGTTGATATTAGTCACTCCTATGGCATCGCCTATGTTTACATAGGCGGCGCCTAACTTATCGCCTAAGTGAAGCAGCTAGCATAGACAATGGTATAGGCGGCGCCTAACCTATCGCCTATGTTGATATACGTGGCGCCTAAGCCATCGCCTATGTTTAAATAGGTTGCGGCTAATCTGTCGCCTAAGTGAGGCAGTAAGCATAGGAAATGGTATAAGCGGCGCTTAACGTAACGCCTATGTTGAAATAGGCAGCGCCTAAGCCATCGCCTATGTTGATGTAGGCGGTGCCTAACCTATCGCCTAATTGAGGCTGTGAGCATAGGCAATGGTATAAGCGGCGCCTAACCTATCGCCTATGTTGATATTGGCGGCGCCTAAGCCATTGCCTATGTTGACATAGACGGAGCCTAACCTATTGCCTATGTCAGACAGTGAGCATAGGAAATGGTATAAGCGGCGCCTAACCTATCGCCTATGTTGATATAGTCGACGCCTAAGCCATCGTCTATGTTGACATAGGCGGCGCCTAACCTATTGCCTAAGTGAGGCAGTGAGCATTGGCAATGGTATAAGAGGCGCCTAACCTATTGCCAAAGTGACGCACTGAGCATACGCAATGGTATAAGCGGCCCCTAACCTATCACCTATGTTGATATAGGCAGCTCCTAAGCCATCGCCTATGTTGACATAGGCGGCGCCTAACCTATCGCCTAAGTGAGGTAGTGAGCATAGACAATGGTATAAGCGGCGCCTAACCGATCGCCTATGTTGATATAGGTGGCGCCTAAGCCATTACATATGTTGACATAGGCCGAGCCTAACCTATCGCCTAAGTGAGGAAGTGGCCATAGGTAATGGTATAAGCGGTGCCTAACCTGTCACCTATGTTGTTATAGGCGGCGCCTAATCCATCGACTTTGTTGTCATAGACGGCACCTAACCTATCGCCTAAGTGAGGCAGTGAGCATAGGTAATGGTATGAGCGGCGCCGAACCTATCGCTTATGTTGGTATAGGTGGCGCCTATGGCATCGCTTATGTTTACAAAAGCGGCGCCTAACCTATCGCCTATGTGAGGCAACGAGCATAGGCAATGGTATAAGCGGCGCCTACCCTATCGCCTATGTTGACAAACGTAGCGCCTAAGCCAGTGCCTATATTTATATATGTTGCGCCTAACCTATTGCCTAATTCAGGCGGCGCCTAACCTGTCTCCTATGTTGATATAGGCGGCACCTAATCCATCGCATATCTTGACATAGGAGGTGCCTAACCTATCGCCTAAGTGAGGCAGTGAGAATAGGCAATGATATAAGCGGCACCTAACCTATCGCCTATGTTGATATAGGCGGCGCCTAAGCCATCGCCTACGTTAACATATGCGGCGCCTAACCTATCGCCTAAGTGAGGATGTGATCATATGCTATGGTATAAGCGGCGCCTAACCTATCGCCTATGCTGATATAGGTGGCGCCTATGGCATCGCCTATGTTTACTTAGGCGGCGCCTAACGTATCGCCTAAGTGAGGCAGCAAGCATAGGCAATGGTATAAGAAGCGCCTAACCTATCGCCTATGTGTATATACGTGGCGCCTAAGACATTGCTTATGTTTATATATGCGGCGCCTAACCTATCGCCTAAGTGAGGCAATAAGCAGAGGCAATGCTATAAGTGGCGCCTTACTTAACGCCTATGTTGATATAGGCGGTGCCTAAGCCACTGCCTATGTTCATGTAGGTGGTGCCTAACCTATCGCCTAATTGAGGCAGTGAACATAGGCAATGGTATAAGTGGCGCCAAACCTATCTCCAATGTTAATATAGGCGGCGCCTAAGCCATTGCCTATGTTAACATAGATGGATCCTAACCTGTCGCCTAAGTGAGGCAGTGAGTATAGGAAATGGTATAAGCGGCACCTAAACTATCGCCTATGTTTATATAGGAGGCGCCTAAACCAACGCCTATGTTAACATAGGCGGCGCCTAACCTATCGCCAAATTGAGGCACTGAGCATAGGTAATGGTATAAGCGGCGCCTAAACTATCGCCTATGTTGATATAGGCGGCACCTAAGCCATCGCCTATGTAAGGCAGACAGCATAGCAAATGGTATAAGCGGCGCCTAACCTATCGCCTAAGTAAGGCGGTGATCATAGGCAATGGTATAAGCTGTGCATAACCTATCGCCTATGTTGATATAGGTGGCGCCTACGCTACTGCCTATGTTGATATAGACGAGGCCTAACCTATCACCTAAGTGAGGCAAGAGCTTAGGTAATAGTATTAGCGGAGCCTAACCTATCACCTATGTTGATATAGGTGGCGCGTAAGCCATCACCTATGTTGACATAGAAGGCACATAACTTATCGCCTAAGTGAGGCGGTGAGCATAGTCAATGGTATATGCGGTGCCTAAACTATCGCCTATGTTGATAAAGACGGCGCCTAAGACATCGCCTATGTTGACATAAGCGGTGCCTAACCTATCACCTAATTGAGGCAGTGAGCATAGGAAATGGTATAAGCGACGCCTAACCTATCGCCTATGTTGATATAGGTGGTGCCTAATCCATCACCTATGTTGACATAGGCGGAGCATAACCTATTACCTATGTGAGGCAGTGAGAATAGGCAATTGTATAACCAGCGCCTAATCTATCGCCTATGTTGATATAGGCGGCGCCTAGTTCAGCGCCTATGTTGACATTGGCTGCGCCTAACCTCTCCCCTAAGTAAGGCGGTGAGCATAGGCAATGGTATGAGCGGCGCCTAACCTTTCGCCTATGTTGGTATAGGCGGCTCCTAATCCAACAATTATGTTGACATAGGCGACACCTAACCTATCGCCTAAGTGAGGCAGTGTGAATAGGTAATTGTATAAGCGGCGCCTAACCTATCGCCTATGTTGAAATACCTGGTGCCTAAGCCATTGCCTATGTTTATATATACGGCGCCTAACCTATCGCCTAAGTGAGGCAGTAAGCATAGGCAATGGTATATGCGGTGCCTAACCTATCGCCTATGTGATGCTGTGAGAATAGGCAATGGTATATCCAGCGCCTAGCCTATCGCCTATGTTGATATAGGCGGTGAGTAGTCCATCGCCTATGTTGACTTAGGCGGCGCCTAACGTATCGCCTATGTTGACATAGGCGGCGCATAACCTATCGCCTATGTTTATATAGGCGACGCCTAATCCATTGCCTATGCTGACATAGACGGAGCCTATCCTATCGCCTAAGTGAGGCAGTGAGCATAGGTAATGGTATAAGCGGCGCCTAACCTATCGCCTATGTTGATATAGGTGGCGCCTAAGCCATCACCTATGTTGACATAGAAGGCGCCTAACCTATCGCCTAACTGAGGCAGTGAGCATAGGCAATGGTATAAGCGGTTCCTAACCTATCGCCTATGTTGATATAGGCGGCGCCTAAGACATCGCCTATGTTGACATAGGC
This sequence comes from Capsicum pubescens, assembly GCA_030864215.1. Taxonomy (NCBI): domain Eukaryota; kingdom Viridiplantae; phylum Streptophyta; class Magnoliopsida; order Solanales; family Solanaceae; genus Capsicum; species Capsicum pubescens. The sequence continues at coordinate 40,930,729 of CM061538.1, forward strand.
GGTTCCTAACCTATCGCCTAATTGAAGCAGTGAGCATAGGAAATGGTATAAGCAGCACATAGCCTATCGCCTAAGTTGATATAGGTGGCGGCTAAGCCATCACCTTTGTTGACATAGGCGGAGCCAAACCTATTACCTATGTGAGGCAGTGAGAATAGGCAATGGTATAACCAGCGCATAACCTATTGCCTATGTTGATATAGGCGATGCCTAGTCCATTGCCTATGTTGACAGAGGCGGTGCCTAACCTATAACCTAAGTGAGGCAGTGAGCATAGGCAATGGTATAAGCGGCACCTAACCTATCGCCTATGTTGACATAGGCGGCGCCTAACCTATCGCCTATGTTGATATAGGCAGCACCATATCCATTGCCTATGTTAACATAGGCGGCGCCTAACCTATCGCCTAAGTGAGGCAGTGAGCCTAGATAATGGTATAAGAGGCAACTAACCTATCACCTATATTTATATAGGCGGCACCGAAGCCATCGCCTAAGTGAGGCAGTTAGCATAGGCAATCGTATAAGCGGCGCCTAACCTATTGCCTAAGAGATCGCTTATGTTTACATAGGCGGCACCTAATCTATCTCCTAAGTGAGGCAGTGAGCATAGGCAATGGTATAAGCAGGGCCTAACCTGTCGCCTATGTTGGTATAGGCGGCGCCTAATTCATCGACTATGTTGACATAGGCGGCACCTAACCTATCTCCTAAGTGAGGAAATTAGCATAGGTAATGGTAAAAGCGGCGCCTAACCTATCGCCTATGTTGATATACGTGGTGCCTAAGCCATTGCCTATGTTTATATATGCGGCGCCTAACCTATTGCCTAAGTGAGGCAGTAAGCATAGGCAATTGTACAAGCGACACCTAACCTATCGCCTATGTTGATATAGGCGGCGCCTAAGCCATCCCCTATGTTGATATAGGCAGCACCTAAGCCATCGCCTAAGTGAGGTAGTGAGCATAGACAATGGTATAAGCGGCGCCTAACCTATCGCCTATGTTGATATAGGAGGCACCTATGCCATCGCCTAAGTTAGGCAGTGAGCATCGCCAATGGTATAAGCGGCGCCAAACCTATCGCCTATGTTTATATAGGCGGCGCCTAAGCGATCGCCTATGTTGACTTAGGCGGCGCCTAACCTATCGCCTAAGTAAGGCGGTGAGCATTGGCAATGGTATAAGCGGCGCATAACCAATCGCCTGTGTCGATATAGGTGAAGCCTAAGCCATTGCCTATGTTGACATAGACCGAGCCTAACCTATCACCTAAGTGATTAAGTGAGCATAGGTAATGGTATAAGCGGCGCCTAACCTATCGCCTACGTTATATAGGTGGCGCCTAAGCCATCACATATGTTGACATAGGAGGCGCCTAACCTATCGCCTAAGTGAGGCATTGAGCATAGGCAATGGTTTAAGTGGAGCCTAACCTATCGCCTATGTTGATATAGGTGGCGCCTATGGCATCTCCTATGTTTACATAGACGGCGCCTAACCTATCGCCTTAGTGAGGCAACAAGCATAGGCAATGGTATAAGCGGTGCCTAACCTATTGCCTATGTTGATATAAGCGGTCTCCTATGTTGACATAAGTGGTGCCTAACCTATCGCCTAAGTGAGGCGGTGAGCATAGACAATGGTATAAGCGGCGCCTAACCTATCGCCTATGTTGATATAGGCGGCACCTAATCCATCGACTATGTTGACATAGATGCCACCTAACCTATCGCCTAAGTGAGGCAGTTAGTATAGGTAATGGTATAAGCGGCGCCTAACCTATTGCCTATGTTTGTATAGGTGGCGCCTATGGCATCGCTTATGTTTACATAGGCGACGCTTAATCAATATCCTAAGTGTGGCGGTAAGCATAGGCAATGGTATAAGCGGCGCCTAACCTGTCGCCTACATTGGTATAGGCGGCGCCTAATCAATCGACTATGTTGACATAGGTGGCACCTAACCTATCGCCTAAGTGAGGCAGTGAGCATAGGTAATGGTATAAGCGGCGCCTAACCTATCGCCTATGTTGATATACGTGGTGACTAAGCCATTGCCTATGTTTATTGATGCGGCGCCTAACCTATCGCCTAAGTGAGGCAGTAAGAATAGGCAATGGTATAAGCGGCACCTAACCTATCGCCTATGTTGATATAGGCGGCGCCTAAGACATCGCCTATGTTGTTGTAGGCGGTGTCTAACCTATCACCTAATTGAGGCAATGAGCATAGGCAATGGTATAAGCGATGCCTAACCTATCTCCTATGTTGATTTAGGCAGGGCCTAAGCCATCTCCTATATTGACATAGGCGGCACCTAACCTATCGCCTAAGTAAGAAGTGAGCATAGGTAATGGTTTAAGCGGCGCCTAACCTATCGCCGAAGTTTATATAGGTGGGGCCTATGGCATTTCCTTGGTTTTCATAGGCAGCGCCTAACCTATTTCCTTAGTGAGGCAGCAAGCATAGGCAATGGTATAAGCGACGCCTAACCTATCGCCTATGTTGATATAGGCGGCGCCTAAGCGATCGCCAATGTTGACATAGACGGCGCCTAACCTATCGCCTAAGTGAGGCGGTGAGAATAGTCAATGGTATAAGCGGCTCCTAACCTGTCGCCTATGTTGATATAGGCGGCGCCAAATCCATCGACTATGTTGACATAGGCGGCACCTAACCTATCGTCTAAGGGAGACAGTGAGCATACATAATGGTTTAAGCGGCGCCTAACCTATTGCCTATATTGACATAGGTGGCGCTTATGGCATCGCTTATGTTTACATACGCAGATCGTAACCTATCGCCTATGTGAGGAAGCGAGCATAGGCAATGGTATAAGCGGCGCCTAACCTATCTCCTATGTTGACATACGTGGCGCCTAAGCTATTGCCTATGTTTATATATGCGGCGCCTAACCTATCGCCTAAGTGAGGCAGTAAGCATAGACAACGGTATAAGAGACGCCTAACCTATCACCTATGTTGATATTAGTCACTCCTATGGCATCGCCTATGTTTACATAGGCGGCGCCTAACTTATCGCCTAAGTGAAGCAGCTAGCACAGACAATGGTATATGCAGCGCCTAACCTATCGCCTATGTTGATATACGTGGCGCCTAAGCCATCGCCTATGTTTAAATAGGCGGCGGCTAATCTGTCGCCTAAGTGAGGCAGTAAGCATAGGAAATGGTATAAGCGGCGCTTAACGTAACGCCTATGTTGAAATAGGCAGCGCCTAAGCCATCGCCTATGTTGACGTAGGCGGTGCCTAACCGATCGCCTAATTGAGGCTGTGAGCATAGGCAATGGTATAAGCGGCGCCTAACCTATCGCCTATGTTGATATTGGCTGCGCCTAAGCCATTGCCTTTGTTTACATAGATGGAGCCTAACCTATCGCCTATGTCAGGCAGTGAGCATAGGAAATGGTATAAGCGGCGCCTAACCTATCGCCTATGTTGATATAGGCGACGCCTAAGACATCGTCTATGTTGACATAGGCGGCGCCTAACCTATCGCCTAAGTGAGGTAGTGAGCATTGACAATGGTATAAGCGGCGCCTAACCGATCGCCTATGTTGATATAGGTGGCGCCTATGCCATTACCTATGTTGACATAGGCCGAGCCTAACCTATCGCCTAAGTGAGGAAGTGGCCATAGGTAATGGTATAAGCGGCGCCTAACCTGTCACCTATGTTGTTATAGGCGGCGCCTAATCCATCGACTTTGTTGTCATAGACGGCACCTAACCTATCGCCTAAGTGAGGCAGTGAGCATAGGTAATGGTATGAGCGGCGCCAAACCTATCGCTTATGTTGGTATAGGTGGCACCTATGGCATCGCTTATGTTTACAAAAGCGGCGCCTAACCTATCGCCTATGTGAGGCAGCGAGCATAGGCAATGGTATAAGCGGCGCCTACCCTATCGCCTATGTTGACATACGTAGCGCCTAAGCCAGTGCCTATATTTATATATGCTGCGCCTAACCTATTGCCTAATTCAGGCAACGCCTAACCTGTCTCCTATGTTGATATAGGCGGCGCCTAATCCATCGCATATCTTGACATAGGAGGTGCCTAACCTATCGCCTAAGTGAGGCAGTGAGAATAGGCAATGATATAAGCGGCACCTAACCTATCGCGTATGTTGATATAGGCGGCGCCTAAGCCATCGCCTACGTTAACATATGCGGCGCCTAACCTATCGCCTAAGTGAGGATGTGATCATTTGCTATGGTATAAGCGGCGCCTAACCTATCGCCTATGCTGATATAGGTGGCGCCTATGGCATCGCCTATGTTTACTTAGGCGGCGCCTAACGTATCGCCTAAGTGAGGCAGCAAGCATAGGCAATGGTGTAAGAAGCGCCTAACCTATCGCCTATGTGTATATACGTGGCGCCTAAGACATTGCTTATGTTTATATATGTGGCGCCTAACCTTTCGCCTAAGTGAGGCAATAAGCAGAGGCAATGCTATAAGCGGCTCCTTACTTAACGCCTATGTTGATATAGGCGGTGCCTAAGCCACTGCCTATGTTCATGTAGGTGGTGCCTAACCTATCGCCTAATTGAGGCAGTGAACATAGGCAATGGTATAATTGGCGCCAAACCTATCTCCAATGTTAATATAGGCGGCGCCTAAGCCATTGCCTATGTTAACATAGATGGAGCCTAACCTGTCGCCTAAGTGAGGCAGTGAGTATAGGAAATGGTATAAGCGGCACCTAAACTATCGCCTATGTTTATATAGGAGGCGCCTAAACCAACGCCTATGTTAACATAGGCGGCGCCTAACCTAGCGCCAAATTGAGGCACTGAGCATAGGTAATGGTATAAGCGGCACCTAACCAATCGCCTATGTTTAAATAGGCGGCGGCTAATCTGTCGCCTAAGTGAGGCAGTAAGCATAGGAAATGGTATAAGCGGCGCTTAACGTAACGCCTATGTTGAAATAGGCAGTGCCTAAGCCATCGCCTATGTTGACATAGGCGGTGCCTAACCTATCGCCTAATTGAGGCTGTGAGCATAGGCAATGGTATAAGCGGCGCCTAACCTATCGCCTATGCTGATATTGGCGGCGCCTAAGCCATTGCCTATGTTGACATAGACGGAGCCTAACCTATCGCCTATGTCAGGCAGTGAGACTAGGAAATGGTATAAGCGGCGCCTAACCTATCGCCTATGTTGATATAGGCGACGCCTAAGCCATCGTCTATGTTGACATAGGCGGCGCCTAACCTATTGCCTAAGTGAGGCAGTGAGCATTGGCAATGGTATAAGCGGTGCCTAACCTATAGCCAAAGTGAGGCACTGAGCATACGCAATGGTATAAGTGGCCCCTAACCTATCGCCTATGTTGATATAGGCAACTCCTAAGCCATCGCCTATGTTGACATAGGCGGCGCCTAACCTATCGCCTAAGTGAGGTAGTGAGCATAGACAATGGTATAAGCGGCGCCTAACTTGTCGCCTATGTCGATATAGGCGGCGCTTAATCCATCGCATATGTTGACATAGGCGGCACCTAACCTATCATCTAATTGAGGCAGTGAGCATAGGTAATGGTATAAGCGGCGCCTAACCTATCGCTTATGTTGATATAGGTGGTGCCTATGGCATCGCCTATGTTTACTTAGGCGGCGCCTAACGTATCGCCTAAGTGAGGCAGCTAGCATAGGCAATGGTATAAGAAGCGCCTAACCTATCGCCTATGTTGATATACGTGGCGCCTAAGCCATTGCTTATGTTTATATATGCGGCGCCTAACCTATCGCCTATGTGACGCAGTAAGCAGAGGCAATGCTATAAGCGGCGCCTTACTTAATGCCTATGTTGATATAGGCGGTGCCTAAGCCACTGCCTATGTTCATGTAAGTGGTGCCTAACCTATCGCCTAATTGAGGCAGTGAACATAGGCAATGGTATAAGTGGCGCCAAACCTATCTCCTATGTTAATATAGGCGGTGCCTAATCCATTGCCTATGTTAACATAGATGGAGCCTACCCTATCGCCTAAGTGAGGCTGTGAGTATAGGCAATTGTATAAGCGGCACCTAAACTATCGCCTATGTTGATATAGGAGGCGCCTAAACCAACGCCTATGTTAACATAGGCGGCGCCTAACCTATCGCCAAATTGAGGAACTGAGCATAGGCAATGGTATAAGCGGCACCTAACCAATCGCCTATGTTGAGATAGGCAGTGCCTAAGCCATCACCTATGTTGACATAGGCGGCACCTTACCTATTACCTATGTGCGGTAGTGAGCATAGAAAATGGTATAAGCGGCGCCAAAACTATCGCCTATGTTGATATAGGCGGCACCTAAGCCATCGCCTAAGTAAGGCAGAGAGAATAGCAAATGGTATAAGCGGAGCCTAACCTATCACCTAAGTAAGGCGGTGAGCATAGGCAATGGTATAAGCTGCGCATAACCTATCGCCTATGTTGATATAGGTGGCGCCTAAGCTATTTCCTATGTTGATATAGACGGAGCCTAACCTTTCCCTTAAGTGAGGCAGTGAGCTTAGGTAATGGTATAAGCGGAGCCTAACCTATCGCCTATGTTGATATAAGTGGCGCGTAAGCCATCACCTATGTTGACATAGAAGGCACATTACTTATCGCCAAAGTGAGGCAGTGATCATAGGCAATGGTATAAGCGGTGCCTAACCTATCGCCTATGTTGATAAAGACGGCGCTTAAGACATCGCCTATGTTGACATAAGCGGTGCCTAACCTATCACCTAATTGAGGCAGTGAGCATAGGAAATGGTATAAGCGACGCCTAACCTATCGCCTATCTTGATATAGGTGGTGCCTAAGCAATCACCTATGTTGACATAGGCGGAGCATAACCTATTACCTATGTGAGGCAGTGAGAATAGGCAATTGTATAACCAGCGCCTAACCTATCGCCTATGTTGATATAGGCGGCGCCTAGTTCATCGCCTATGTTGACATAGGCGGCGCCTAACCTCTCCCCTATGTGAGGCGGTGAGCATAGGCAATGGTATAAGCGGCGCCTAACCTTTCACCTATGTTGGTATAGGCGGCTCCTAATCCATCGATTATGTTGACATAGGCGACACCTAACCTATCGCCTAAGTGAGGCAGTGTGAATAGGTAATGGTATAAGCGGCACCTAACCTATCGCCTATGTTGAAATACGTGGTGCCTAAGCCATTTCCTATGTTTATATATACGGCGCCTAACCTATCGCCTAAGTGAGGCAGTAAGCATAGGCAATGGTATATGCGGCGCCTAACCTATCGCCTATGTGAGGCATTGAGAATAGGCAATGGTATAACCAGCGCCTAACCTATCGCCTATGTTGATATAGGCGGTGCGTAGTCCATCGCCTATGTTGACTTAGGCGGCGCCTAACCTATAACCTAAGTGAGGCAGTGAGCATAGGCAAGGTTATAAGCGACGCCTAACGTATCGCCAATGTTGACATAGGTGGCGCCTAACCTATCGCCTATGTTGATATAGGCGACGCCTAATCCATTGCCTATGTTGACATAGACGGAGCCTATCCTATCGCCTAAGTGAGGCAGTGAGCATAGGTAATGGTATAAGCGACGCCTAACCTATCGCCTATGTTGATATAGGTGGCGCCTAAGCCATCACCTATGTTGACATAGAAGGCGCCTAACCTATCGCCTAACTGAGGCAGTGAGCATAGGCAATGGTATAAGCGGTTTCTAACCTATCGCCTAACTGAGGAAGTGAGCATAGGCAATGGTATAAGAGGTTCCTAACCTATTGCCTATGTTGATATAGGCGGCGCCTAAGACATCGCCTATGTTGACATAGGCGGTGCCTAACCTATCGCCTAATTGAGGTAGTGAGCATAGGAAATGGGATAAGCGGCACCTAACCTATCGCCTAAGTTGATATAGGTGGCGCCTAACCATCACCTATGTTGACATAGGCGGAACCTAACCTATTACATATGTGAGGCATCGAGAATAGGCAATGGTATAACCAGCGCCTAACCTATTGCCTATGTTGATAGCGGCGACGCCTAGTCCATTGCCTATGTTGACAGAGGCGGCGCCAAACCTATAACCTAAGTGAGGCAGTGAGCATAGGCAATGGTATAAGCGGCACCTAACCTATCGCCTATGTTGACATAGGTGGCGCCTAACCTATCGCCTATGTTGATATAGGCAACACCATATCCATTGCCTATGTTGACATAGGCGGCGCCTAACCTATCGCCTAAGTGAGGCAGTGATCATAGACAATGGTATAAGAGGCGCCTAACCTATCACCTATATTTATATAGGCGGCACCTAAGCCATCGCCTAAGTGAGGCAGTTAGCATAGGCAATGGTATAAGCGGCGCCTAACCTATTGCCTAAGAGATCGCCTATGTTTACATAGGCAGCACCTAATCTATCTCCTAAGTGAGGTGGTGAGCATAGGCAATGGTATAAGCGGCGCCTAACCTATCGCCTATGCTGGTATAGGCGGCGCCTAATCCATCGACTATGTTGACATAGGCGGCACCTAACCTATCTCCTAAGTGAGGCAATTAGCATAGGTAATGGTATAAGCGGCGCCTAACCTATCGCCTATGTTGATATACGTGGTGCCTAAGCCACTGCCTATGTTTATATATGCGGCGCCTAACCTATTGCCAGTGAGGCAGTAACCATAGGCAATTGTATAAGCGACGCCTAACCTATCGCCTATGTTGTTATAGGCAGCGCCTAAGCCATCGCCTATGTTGATTTAGGCGGTGCCTAACCTATCGCCTAATTGAGGCAATGAGCATAGGCAATGGTATAAGCAGCACCTAACCTATCTCCTATGTTGATATAGGCGGCGCCTAAGCCATCGCCTATATTGACATAGGCGGCATCTAACCTATCGCCTAAGTGAGGTAGTGAGCATAGGTAATTATATAAGCGGTGCCTAAACTATCACCTATTTTGATATAGGTGGCGCCTATGGAATATCCTATGTTTACATAAGCAGTGCCTATCCTATTGCCTTAGTGAGGCAGCAAGCATAGGCAATGGTATAAGCGAAGCCAAACCTATCGCCTATGTTGATATGGGCGGCGCCTAAGCGATCGCCTGTGTTGACATAGACGGAGCCTAACCTATCGTCTAAGTGAGTCGTTGAGAATAGGCAATGGTATAAGCGGCGCCTAACATGTCGCCTACGTTGATATAGGTGGCACCTAACCTATCGCCTAAGTGAGGCGGTGAGCATAGGTAATGGTTTAAGCGGCGCCTAACCTATCGCCTATGTTGACATAGGTGGTGCTTATGGCATCGCTTATGTTTACATAGGCAGAGCCTAACCTATCTCCCAAGTGAGGTAGTGAGGTTAAGCAATGGTATAAGCGGCGCCTAACCTATCGCCTATGTTTACATACGTGGCGCCTAAGCCATTGACAATGTTTATATATGCTGCGCCTAACCTATCGCCTAAGTGAGTCAGTAAGCACAGGCAATGGTATAAGCTGCCCCTAACCTGTCGCCAATGTTGATAAACGCGACGCCTAATCCATCGCATATGTTGACATATGCGGTACCTAACCTCTTGCCTAAGGCAGTGAGAATTGGTAATGGTATAAGCGACGCCTAACCTATCGCCTATGTTGATATAGGTGGCACCTATGGCATCGCCTATGTTTACAAAGGCGGCGCCTAACTTATCTCCTAAGTGAGGCAGCTAGCATAGGCAATGGTATATGCAGCGCCTAACCTATTGCCTATGTTGATATACGTGGAGCCTAAGCCATCGCCTATGTTTAAATAGGCGGCGGCTAATCTATCGCCTAAGTGAGGCAGTAAGCATAGGCAATGGTATAAGAGCAAACTAACCTAACGCCTATGTTGATACAGGCAGCGCCAAGCCATCGCCTATGTTGACGTAGGCGGTGCCTAACCTATCGCCTAATTGAGGCAGTGAGCATAGGCAATGGTATAAGCGGTGCCTAACCAATCGCCTATGTTGATATACGTGGTGCCTAAGCCATTGCCTATGTTTATATATGCGGCGCCTAACCTATTGCCTAAGTGAGGCAGTAAGCATAGGCAATTGTACAAGCGACACCTAACCTATCGCCTATGTTGATATAGGCGGCGCCTAAGCCATCCCCTATGTTGATATAGGCAGCACCTAAGCCATCGCCTATGTGAGGTAGTGAGCATAGACAATGGTATAAGCGGCGCCTAACCTATCGCCTATATTGGTATAGGTGGCGCCTAATCAATCGACTATGTTGACATAGGTGGCACCTAACCTATCGCCTAAGTGAGGCAGTGAGCATAGGTAATGGTATAAGCGGCACCTAACCTATCGCCTATGTTGATATACGTGGTGCCTAAGCCATTGCCTATGTTTATCGATGCGGCGCCTAACCTATCGCCTAAGTAAGGCAGTAAGAATAGGCAATGGTATAAGCGGCACCTAACCTATCGCCTATGTTGATATAGGCGGCGCCTAAGACATCGCCTATGTTGATGTAGGCGGTGTCTAACCTATCACCTAATTGAGGCAATGAGCATAGGCAATGGTATAAGCGACGCCTAACCTATCTCCTATGTTGATGTAGGCGGGGCCTTAGCCATCTCCTATATTGACATAGGCGGCACCTAACCTATCGCCTAAGTAAGAAGTGAGCATAGGTAATGGTTTAAGCGGCGCCTAACCTATCGCCGAAGTTTATATAGGTGGGGCCTATGGCATTTCCTTGGTTTACATAGGCAGCGCCTAACCTATTGCCTTAGTGAGGCAGCAAGCATAGGCAATGGTATAAGCGACGCCTAACCTATCGCCTATGTTGATATACGCGGCGCCTAAGCGATCGCCTATGTTGACATAGACGGCGCCTAACCTATCGCCTAAGTGAGGCGGTGAGAATAGTCTATGGTATAAGCGGCTCCTAACCTGTCGCCTATGTTGATATAGGCGGCGCCAAATCCATCGACTATGTTGACATAGGCGGCACATAACCTATCGCCTAAGGGAGACTGTGAGCATACGTAATGGTTTAAGCGGCGCCTAACCTATTGCCTATATTGACATAGGTGGCGCTTATGGCATCGCTTATGTTTACATACGCAGATCGTAACCTATCGCCTATGTGAGGAAGAGAGCATAGGCAATGGTATAAGCGGCGCCTAACCTATCTACTATGTTGACATACGTGGCGCCTAAGCCATTGCCTATGTTTAGATATGCGGCGCCTAACCTATCGCCTAAGTGAGGCAGTAAGCATAGACAATGGTATAAGAGACACCTAACCTATCACCTATGTTGATATTAGTCACTCCTATGGCATCGCCTACGTTTACATAGGCGGCGCCTAACTTATCGCCTAAGTGAAGCATCTAGCATAGACAATGGTATATGCGGCGCCTAACCTATCGCCTATGTTGATATACGTGGCGCCTAAGCCATCGCCTATGTTTAAATAGGCGGCGGCTAATCTGTCGCCTAAGTGAGGCAGTAAGCATAGGAAATGGTATAAGCGGCGCTTAACGTAACGCCTATGTTGAAATAGGCAGCGCCTAAGCCATCGCCTATGTTGACGTAGGCGGTGCCTAACCTATCGCCTAATTGAGGCTGTGAGCATTGGCAATGGTATAAGCGGCGCCTAACCTATCGCCTATGTTGATATTGGCGGCGCCTAAGCCATTGCCTATGTTGACATAGACGGAGCCTAACCTATCGCCTATGTCAGGCAGTGAGCATAAGAAATGGTATAAGCGGCGCCTAACCTATCGCCTATGTTGATATAGGCGACGCCTAATCCATCGTCTATGTTGACATAGGCGGCGCCTAACCTATTGCCTAAGTGAGGCAGTGAGCATTGGCAATGGTATAAGCGGCGCCTAACCTATAGCCAAAGTGAGGCACTGAGCATACGCAATGGTATAAGCGGCCCCTAACCTATCGCCTATGTTGATATAGGCAGCTCCTAAGCCATCGCCTATGTTGACATAGGTGGCGCCTAACCTATCGCCTAAGTGAGGTAGTGAGCATAGACAATGGTATAAGTGGCGCGTAACCGATCGCCTATGTTGATATAGGTGGCGCCTAAGCCATTACCTATGTTGACATAGGCCGAGCCTAACCTATCGCCTAAGTGAGGAAGTGGCCATAGGTAATGGTATAAGCGGCGCCTAACCTGTCACCTATGTTGTTATAGGCGGCGCCTAATCCATCGACTTTGTTGTCATAGACGGCACCTAACCTATCGCCTAAGTGAGGCAGTGAGCATAGGTAATGGTATGAGCGGCGCCGAACCTATCGCTTATGTTGGTATAGGTGGCGCCTATGGCATCGCTTATGTTTACATAAGCGGCGCCTAACCTATCTCCTATGTGAGGACGCGAGCATAGGCAATGGTATAAGCGGCGCCTTCCCTATCGCCTATGTTGACATACGTAGCGCCTAAGCCAGTGCCAATATTTATATATGCTGCGCCTAACCTATTGCCTAATTCAGGCGGCGCCTAACCTGTCTCCTATGTTGATATAGGCGGCGCCTAATCCATCGCATATCTTGACATAGGAGGTTCCTAACCTATCGCCTAAGTGAGGCAGTAAGAATAGGCAATGATATAAGCGGCACCTAACCTATCGCCTATGTTGATATAGGCGGCGCCTAAGCCATCGCCTACGTTAACATATGCGGCACCTAACCTATCGTCTTAGTGAGGATGTGATCATATGCTATGGTATAAGCGGCGCCTAACCTATCGCCTAAGTGAGGCGCCTATGGCATCGCCTATGTTTACTTAGGCGGCGCCTATGGCATCGCCTATGTTTACTTAGGCGGCGCCTAACGTATCGCCTAAGTGAGGCAGCAAGCATTGGCAATGGTATAAGCAGCGCCTAACCTATCGCCTATGTTGATATACGTGGCACCTAAGACATTGCTTATGTTTATATATGCGGTGCCTAACCTATCGCCTAAGTGAGGCAGTAAGCAGAGGCAATGCTATAAGCGGCGCCTTACTTAACGCCTATGATGATATAGGCGGTGCCTAAGCCACTGCCTATGTTCATGTAGGTGGTGCCTAACCTATCGCCTAATTGAGGCAGTGAACATAGGCAATGGTATAAGTGGCGCCAAACCTATCTCCAATGTTAATATAGGCGGCGCCTAAGCCATTGCCTATGTTAACTTAGATGGAGCCTAACCTGTCGCCTAAGTGAGGCAGTGAGTATAGGAAATGGTATAAGCGGCACCTAAACTATCGCCTATGTTTATATAGGAGGCGCCTAAACCAACGCCTATGTTAACATAGGCGGCGCCTAACCTATCGCCATATTGAGGCACTGAGCATAGGTAATGGTATAAGCGGCACCTAACCAATCGCCTATGTTGATATAGGCAGCGCCTAAGCCATCGCCTATGATGACATAGGCGGAGCCTAACCTATTACCTAAGTGAGGTAGTGAGCATAGAAAATGGTATGAGCGGCGCCTAAACTATCGCCTATGTTGATATAGGCGGCACCTAAGCCATCGCCTATGTAAGGCAGACAGCATAGCAAATGGAATAAGCGGCGCCAAACCTATCGCCTAAGTAAGGCGGTGAGCATAGGCAATGGTATAAGCTGTGCAAAACCTATCGCCTATGTTGATATAGGTGGCGCCTACGCTATTGCCTATGATGATATAGACGGAGCCTAACCTATCACCTAAGTGAGGCAAGAGCTTAGGTAATAGTATAAGCGGAGCCTAACCTATCACCTATGTTGATATAGGTGGCGCGTAAGCCATCACCTATGTTGACATAAAAGGCACATAACTTATCGCCTAAGTGAGGCAGTGAGCATAGGCAATGGTATATGCGGTGCCTAACCTATCGCCTATGTTGATAAAGACGGCGCCTAAGACATCGCCTATGTTGACATAAGCGGTGCCTAACCTATCACCTAATTGAGGCAGTGAGCATAGGAAATGGTATAAGCGACGCCTAACCTATCGCCTATGTTGATATAGGTGGTGCCTAATCCATCACCTATGTTGACATAGGCGGAGCATAACCTATTACCTATGTGAGGCAGTGAGAATAGGCAATTGTATAACCAGCGCCTAACCTATCGCCTATGTTGATATAGGCGGCGCCTAGTTCATCGCCTATGTTGACATTGGCGGCGCCTAACCTCTCCCCTAAGTGAGGCGGTGAGCATAGGCAATGGTATGAGCGACGCCTAACCTTTCGCCTATGTTGGTATAGGCGGCTCCTAATCCAACGATTATGTTGACATAGGCGACACCTAACCTATCGCCTAAGTGAGGCAGTGTGAATAGGTAATTGTATATGCGGCGCCTAACCTATCGCCTATGTTGAAATACCTGGTGCCTAAGCCATTGCCTATGTTTATATATACGGCGCCTAACCTATCGCCTAAGTGAGGCAGTAAGCATAGGCAATGGTATATGCGGTGCCTAACCTATCGCCTATGTGATACAGTGAGAATAGGCAATGGTATATCCAGCGCCTAGCCTATTGCCTATGTTGATATAGGCGGTGCGTAGTCCATCGCCTATGTTGACTTAGGCGGCGCCTAACGTATCGCCTATGTTGACATAGGCGGCGCATAACCTATCGCCTATGTTTATATAGGCGACGCCTAATCCATTGACTATGTTGACATAGACGGAGCCTATCCTATCGCCTAAGTGAGGCAGTGAGCATAGGTAATGGTATAAGCGGCGCCTAACCTATTGCCTATGTTGATATAGGTGGCGCCTAAGCCATCACCTATGTTTACATAGAAGGCGCCTAACCTATCGCCTAACTGAGGCAGTGAGCATAGGCAATGGTATAAGTGGTTCCTAACCTATCGCCTATGTTGATATAGGCGGCGCCAAAGACATCGCCTATGTTGACATAGGCGGTTCCTAACCTATCGCCTAATTGAGGCAGTGAGCATAGGAAATGGTATAAGCGGCACATAGCCTATCGCCTAAGTTGATATAGGTGGCGGCTAAGCCATCACCTTTGTTGACATAGGCGGAGCCTAACCTATTACCTATGTGAGGCAGTGAGAATAGGCAATGGTATAACCAGCGCATAACCTATTGCCTATGTTCATATAGGCGACGCCTAGTCCATTGCCTCTGTTGACAGAGGCGGCGCCTAACCTATAACCTAAGTGAGGCAGTGAGCATAGGCAATGGTATAAGCGGCACCTAACCTATCGCCTATGTTGACATAGGCGGCGCCTAACCTATCGCCTATGTTGATATAGGCAGCACCATATCCATTGCCTATGTTAACATAGGCGGCGCCTAACCTATCGCCTAAGTGAGGCAGTGAGCCTAGACAATGGTATAAAAGGCAACTAACCTATCACCTATATTTATATAGGCGGCACCTAAGCCATCGCCTAAGTGAGGCAGTTAGCATAGGCAATGGTATAAGCGGCGCCTAACCTATTGCCTAAGCGATCGCCTATGTTTACATAGGCGGCACCTAATCTATCTCCTATGTGAGGCAGTGAGCATAGGCAATGGTATAAGCAGCGCCTAACCTGTCGCCTATGTTGGTATAGGCGGCGCCTAATTCATCGACTATGTTGACATAGGCGGCACCTAACCTATCTCCTAAGTGAGGCAATTAGCATAGGTAATGGTAAAAGCGGCGCCTAACCTATCGCCTATGTTGATATACGTGGTGCCTAAGCCATTGCCTATGTTTATATATGCGGCGCCTAACCTATTGCCTAAGTGAGGCAGTAAGCATAGGCAATTGTACAAGCGACACCTAACCTATCGCCTATGTTGATATAGGCGACGCCTAAGCCATCGCCTATGTTGATATAGGCAGCACCTAAGCCATCGCCTAAGTGAGGTAGTGAGCATAGACAATGGTATAAGCGGCGCCTAACCTATCGCCTATGTAGATATAGGAGGCACCTATGCCATCGCCTAAGTTAGGCAGTGAGCATCGCCAATGGTATAAGCGGCGCCAAACCTATCGCCTATGTTTATATTGGCGGCGCCTAAGCGATCGTCTATGTTGACTTAGGCGGCGCCTAACCTATCGCCTAAGTAAGGCGGTGAGCATTGGCAATGGTATAAGCGGTGCATAACCAATCGCCTGTGTTGATATAGGTGAAGCCTAAGCCATTGCCTATGTTGACATAGACCGAGCCTAACCTATCACCTAAGTGAGTAAGTGAGCATAGGTAATGGTATAAGCGGCGCCTAACATATCGCCTACGTTATATAGGTGGCGCCTAAGCCATCACATATGTTGACATAGGAGGTGCCTAACCTATCGCCTAAGTGAGGCATTGAGCATAGGCAATGGTTTAAGTGGAGCCTAACCTATCGCCTATGTTGATATAGGTGGCGCCTATGGCATCTCCTATGTTTACATAGACGACGCCTAACCTATCGCCTTAGTGAGGCAGCAAGCATAGGCAATGGTATAAGCGGCGCCTAACCTATCGCCTATGTTGATATAAGCGGTCGCCTATGTTGACATAAGTGGTGCCTAACCTATCGCCTAAGTGAGGCGGTGAGCATAGACAATGGTATAAGCGGCGCCTAACCTGTCGCCTATGTTGATATAGGCGGCACCTAATCCATCGACTATGTTGACATAGATTCCACCTAACCTATCGCCTAAGTGAGGCAGTTAGTATAGGTAATGGTATAAGCGGCCCCTAACCTATCGCCTATGTTTGTATAGGTGGCGCCTATGGCATCGCTTATGTTTACATAGGCGACGCTTAATCTATATCCTAAGTGTGGCGGTAAGCATAGGCA
Organism: Capsicum pubescens; assembly: GCA_030864215.1. Lineage (NCBI taxonomy): Eukaryota > Viridiplantae > Streptophyta > Magnoliopsida > Solanales > Solanaceae > Capsicum > Capsicum pubescens. The sequence goes on from CM061538.1 coordinate 40,947,494, forward strand.
ATGGTATAAGCGGCGCCTAACCTGTCGCCTATATTGGTATATGCGGTGCCTAATCAATCGACTATGTTGACATAGGTTGCACCTAACCTATCGCCTAAGTGAGGCAGTGAGCATAGGTAATGGTATAAGCGGCGCCTAACCTATCGCCTATGTTGATATACGTGGTACCTAAGCCATTGCCTATGTTAATTGATGCGGCGCCTAACCTATCGCCTAAGTGAGGCAGTAAGAATAGGCAATGGTATAAGAGGCACCTAACCTATTGCCTATGTTGATATAGGCGGCGCCTAAGACATCGCCTATGTTGATGTAGGCGGTGTCTAACCTATCGCCTAATTGAGGCAATGAGCATAGGCAATGGTATAAGCGACGCCTAACCTATCTCCTATGTTGATGTAGGCGGGGCCTAAGCCATCTCCTATATTGACATAGGCGGCACCTAACCTATCGCCTAAGTAAGAAGTGAGCATAGGTAATGGTTTAAGCGGCGCCTAACCTATCGCCGAAGTTTATATAGGTGGGGCCTATGGAATTTCCTTGGTTTACATAGGCAGCGCCTAACCTATTGCCTTAGTGAGGCAGCAAGCATAGGCAATGGTATAAGCGACGCCTAACCTATCGCCTATGTTGATATAGGCGGCGCCTAAGCGATCGCCTATGTTGACATAGACGGCGCCTAACCTATCGCCTAAGTGAGGCGGTGAGAATAGTCAATGGTATAAGCGGCTCCTAACCTGTCGCCTATGTTGATATAGGCGGCGCCAAATCCATCGACTATGTTGACATAGGCGGCACCTAACCTATCGCCTAAGGGAGACAGTGAGCATACGTAATGGTTTAACCGGCGCCTAACCTATTGCCTATATTGACATAGGTGGCGCTTATGGCATCGCTTATGTTTACATACACAGATAGTAACCTATCGCCTATGTGAGGCAGCGAACATAGGCAATGGTATAAGCGGCGCCTAACCTATCTCCTATGTTGACATACGTGGCGCCTAAGCCATTGCCTATGTTTATATATGCGGCGCCTAACCTATCGCCTAAGTGAGGCAGTAAGCATAGACAATGGTATAAGAGACGCCTAACCTATCACCTATGTTGATATTAGTCACTCCTATGGCATCGCCTATGTTTACATAGGCGGCGCCTAACTTATCGCCTAAGTGAAGCAGCTAGCATAGACAATGGTATATGCGGCGCCTAACCTATTGCCTATGTTGATATACGTGGCGCCTAAGCCATCGCCTATGTTTAAATAGGCGGCGGCTAATCTGTCGCCTAAGTGAGGCAGTAAGCATTGGAAATGGTATAAGCGGCGCCTAACGTAACGCCTATGTTGAAATAGGCAGCGCGTAAGCCATCGCCTATGTTGACGTAGGCGGTGCCTAACCTATCTCCTAATTGAGGCTGTGAGCATAGGCAATGGTATAAGCAGCACCTAACCTATCACCTATGTTGATATTGGCGGCGCCTAAGCCATTGCCTATGTTGACATAGACAGAGCTTAACCTATCGCCTATGTCAGGCAATGAGCATAGGAAATGGTATATGCGGTGCCTAGCCTATTGCCTATGTTGATATAGGCGACGCCTAAGCCATCGTCTATGTTGACATAGGCGGCGCCTAACCTATTGCCTAAGTAAGGCAGTGAGAATTGGCAATGGTATAAGCGGCTCCTAACCTATAGCCTTTGTTGATATAGGACGCGCCTAAACCTTGGCCTATGTTAACATAGGCGGCGCCTAACCTATTGCCAAAGTGAGGCACTGAGCATACGCAATGGTATAAGCGGCCCCTAACCTATCGCCTATGTTGATATAGGCAGCTCCTAAGCCATCGCCTATGTTGACATAGGCGGCGCCTAACCTATCACCTAAGTGAGGTAGTGAGCATAGACAATGGTATAAGCGGCGCCTAACCGATCGCCTATGTTGATATAGGTGGCGCCTAAGCCATTACCTATGTTTACATAGGCCGAGCCTAACCTATCGCCTAAGTGAGGAAGTGGCCATAGGTAATGGTATAAGCGGCGCCTAACCTGTCACCTATGTTGTTATAGGCGGCGCCTAATCCATCGACTTTGTTGTCATAGACGGCACCTAACCTATCGCCTAAGTGAGGCAGTGAGCATAGGTAATGGTATGAGCGGCGCCGAACCTATCGCTTATGATGGTATAGGTGGCGCCTATGGCATCGCTTATGTTTACATAAGGGGCGCCTAACCTATCGCCTATGTGAGGCAGCGAGCATAGGCAATAGTATAAGCGGCGCCTACCCTATCGCCTATGTTGACATACGTAGCGCCTAAGCCATTGCCTATATTTATATATGCTGCGCCTAACCTATTGCCTAATTCAGGCGGCGCCTAACCTGTTTCCTATGTTGATATAGGTGGCGCCTAATCCATCGCATATCTTGACATAGGAGGTGCCTAACCTATCGCCTAAGTGAGGTAGTGAGAATAGGCAATGATATAAGCGACACCTAACCTATCGCCTATGTTGATATAGGCGGCGCCTAAGCCATCGCCTACGTTAACATATGTGGCGCCTAACCTATCGCCTAAGTGAGGATGTGATCATATGCTATGGTATAAGCGGCGCCTAACCTATCGCCTATGTTGATATAGGTGGCGCCTATGGCATCGCCTATGTTTACTTAGGCGGCGCCTAACGTATCGCCTAAGTGAGGCAGCAAGCATAGGCAATGGTATAAGCAGCGCCTAACCTATCGCCTATGTTGATATACGTGGTGCCTAAGACATTGCTTATGTTTATATATGCGGCGCCTAACCTATCGCCTAAGTGAGGCAGTAAGCAGAGGCAATGCTATAAGCGGCGCCTTACTTAACGCCTATGTTGATATAGGCGGTGCCTAAGCCACTGCCTATGTTCATGTAGGTGATGCCTAACCTATCGCCTTATTGAGGCAGTGAACATAGGCAATGGTATAAGTGGCGCCAAACCTATCTCCAATGTTAATATAGGCGGCGCCTAAGCCATTGCCTATGTTAACATAGATGGAGCCTAACCTGTCGCCTAAGTGAGGCAGTGAGTATAGGAAATGGTATAAGCGGCACCTAAACTATCGCCTATGTTGATATAGGAGGCGCCTAAACCAACGCCTATGTTAACATAGGCGACGCCTAACCTATCGCCAAATTGAGGAACTGAGCATAGGTAATGGTATAAGCGGCACCTAACCAATCGCCTATGTTGATATAGGCAGCGCCTAAGCCATCGCCTATGATGACATAGGCGGCGCCTAACCTATTACCTAAGTGAGGTAGTGAGCATAGAAAATGGTATAAGTGGTGCCTAAACTATCGCCTATGTTGATATAGGCGGGACCTAAGCCATCGCCAATGTAAGGCAGACAGCATAGCAAATGGTATAAGCGGCGCCTAACCTATCGCCTAAGTAAGGCGGTGAGCATAGGCATTGGTATAAGCTGCGCATAACCTATCGCCTATGATGATATAGGTGGCGCCTACGCTATTGCCTATGTTGATATAGACGGAGCCTAACCTATCAACTAAGTGAGGCAAGAGCTTAGGTAATCGTATAAGCGGAGCCTAACCTATCACCTATGTTGATATAGGTGGCGCGTAAGCCATCACCTATGTTGACATAGAAGGCACATAACTTATCGCCTAAGTGAGGCAGTGAGCATAGGCAATGGTATATGCGGTGCCTAACCTATTGCATATGTTGATAAATACGGCGCCTAAGACATCGCCTATATTGACATAAGCGGTGCCTAACCTATCACCTAATTGAGGCAGTGAGCATAGGAAATGGTATAAGCGACGCCTAACCTATCGCCTATGTTGATATAGGTGGTGCCTAATCCATCACCTATGTTGACATAGGCGGAGCATAACCTATTACCTTTGTGAGGCAGTGAGAATAGGCAATTGTATAACCAGCGCCTAACCTATCGCCTATGTTGATATAAGGGGCGCCTAGTTCATCGCTTATGTTGACATAGGCTACGCCTAACCTCTCCCCTAAGTGAGGCGGTGAGCATAGGCAATGGTATGAGCAGCGCCTAACCTTTCGCCTATATTGTTATAGGTGGCTCCTAATCCAATGATTATGTTGACATAGGCGACACCTAACCTATCGCCTAAGTGAGGCAGTGTGAATAGGTAATTGTATAAGCGGCGCCTAACCTATCGCCTATGTTGAAGTACCTGGTGCCTAAGCCATTGCCTATGTTTATATATACGGTGCCTAACCTATAGCCTAAGTGAGGCAGTAAGCATAGGCAATGGTATATGCGGTGCCTAACCTATCGCCTATGTGATGCAGTGAGAATAGGCAATGGTATATCCAGCGCCTAGCCTATCGCCTATGTTGATATAGGCGGTGCGTAGTCCATCGCCTATGTTGACTTAGGCGGCGCCTAACGTATCGCCTATGTTGACATAGGCGGCGCATAACCTATCGCCTATGTTTATATAGGCGACGCCTAATCCATTGCCTATGTTGACATAGACGGAGCCTATCCTATCGCCTAAGTGAGGCAGTGAGCATAGGTAATGGTATAAGCGGCGCCTAACCTATCGCCTATGTTGATATAGGTGGCGCCTAAGCAATCACCTATGTTTACATAGAAGGCGCCTAACGTATCGCCTAACTGAGGCAGTGAGCATAGGCAATGGTATAAGCGGTTCCTAACCTATCGCCTATGTTGATATAGGCGGCGCCTAAGACATCGCCTATGTTGACATAGGCGGTTCCTAACCTATCGCCTAATTGAGGCAGTGAGCATAGGAAATGGTATAAGCGGCACCTAGCCTATCGCCTAAGTTGATATAGGTGGCGCCTAAGCCATAACCTTTGTTGACATAGGCGGAGCCTAACCTATTACCTATGTGAAGCAGTGAGAATAGGCAATGGTATAACCAGCGCATAACCTATTACCTATGTTTATATAGGCGACGCCTAGTCTATTGCCTATGTTGATAGAGGCGGCGCCTAACCTATAACCTAAGTGAGGCAGTGAGCATAGGCAATGGTATAAGCGGCACCTAACCTATCGCCAATGTTGACATAGGCGGCGCCCAACCTATCGCCTATGTTGATATAGGCAGCACCATATCCATTGCCTATGTTAACATAGGCGGCGCCTAACCTATCGCCTAAGTGAGGCAGTGAGCCTAGACAATGGTATAAGAGGCAACTAACCTATCACCTATATTTATATAGGCGGCACCTAAGCCATCGCCTAAGTGAGGCAGTTAGTATAGGCAATGGTATAAGCGGCGCCTAACCTATTGCCTAAGCGATCGCCTATGTTTACATAGGAGGCACCTAATCTATCTCCTAAGTGAGGCAGTGAGCATAGGCAATGGTATAAGAAGCGCCTAACCTGTCGCCTATGTTGGTATAGGCGGCGCCTAATTCATCGACTATGTTGACATAGGCGGCACCTAACCTATCTCCTAAGTGAGGCAATTATCATAGGTAATGGTAAAAACAGCACCTAACCTATCGCCTATGTTGATATACGTGGTGCCTAAGCCATTGCCTATGTTTATATATGCGGCGCCTAACCTATTGCCTAAGTGAGGCAGTAATCATAGGAAATTGTACAAGCGACACCTAACCTATCGCCTATGTTGATATAGGCAGCGCCTATGCTATCGCCTATGTTGATGTAGGCGGTTCCTAGCCTATCGCCTAATTGAGGCAATGAGCATAGGCAATGGTATAAGCAGCGCCTAACCTATCTCCTATGTTGATATAGGCGGCACCTAAGCCATCGCCTATATTGACATAGGCGGCACCTAACATATCGCCCTAGTGAGGCAGTGAGCATAGGTAATTGTATAAGCGGCGCCTAAACTATCGCCTATTTTGATATAGGTGCCGCCTATGGAATCTCTTATGTTTACATAGGAAGCGCCTAACCTATAGTCTTAGTGAGGCAGCAAGCATAGGCAATGGTATAAGTGACGCCAAACCTATCGCCTATGATGATATTGGCGGCGCCTAAGCGATCGCCTATGTTGACATAGACGGATCCTAACCTATCGCCTAAGTGAGTCAGTGAGAATAGGCAATGGTATAAGCGGCGCCTAACTTGTCGCCTATGTTGATATAGGCAGCACCTAACCTATCGCCTATGTGAGGCAGTAAGCATAGGTAATGGTTTAAATGGCGCCTAACCTATCGCCTATGTTGACATAGGTGGTGCTTATGGCATCGCTTATATTTACATAGGCATAGCCTAACCTATCTCCTAAGTGAGGCACCAAGGATAGGCAATGGTATAAGCGGCGCCTAACCTATCGCCTATGTTGACATACGTGGCGCCTAAGCCATTGACAATGTTTATATATGCGGCGCCTAACCTATCGCCTAAGTGAGGCAGTAAGCATAGGTAATGGTATAACCGGCCCCTAACCTGTCGCCAATGTTGATAAACGCGACGCCTAATCAATCGCATATGTTGACATAGGCGGCACCTAACCTATTGCCTAAGGCAGTGAGCATTGGTAATGGTATAAGCGACGCCTAACCTATCGCCTATGTTGATATAGGTGGCACCTATGGCATCGCCTATGTTTACAAAGGCGGCGCCAAACTTATCTCTTAAGTGAGGCAGCTAGCATAGGCAATGGTATATGCAGCGCCTAACCTATTGCCTATGTTGATATACGTGGAGCCCAAGCCATCGCCTATGATTAAATAGGCGGCGGCTAATCTATCGCCTAAGTGAGGAAGTAAGCATAGGCAATGGTATAAGAGGTGCCTAACCTATCGCCTAATTGAGGAACTAAGCATAGGCAATGGTATAAGCGGCGCCTAACCAATCGCCTATGTTGATATAGGAGGCGGCTAAACCATCACCTATGTTAACATATGTGGCGCCTAACCTATCGCCAATGTGAGGCACTGAGCATAGGCAATGGTATAAGGGGCGCCTAACCTATCGCCTATGTTGGTATAGGCACCGCCTAAGCCATCGCCTATGTTGATATAGGCAGCGCCTAAGCCATCGCCTAAGTGAGGTAGTGAGCATAGACAATGGTATAAGTGGCGCCTAACCTATCGCCTATGTTGATATAGGAGGCACCTATGCCATCGCCTAAGTTAGGCAGTGAGCATAGCCAATGGTATAAGCGGCGCCAAACCTATCGCCTATGTTTATATAGGCGGCACCTAAGAGATCGCCTATGTTGACTTAGGCGGCGCCTAACCTATCGCCTAAGTAAGGCGGTGAGCATAGGCAATGGTATAAGCGGCGCATAACCAATCGCCTATGTTGATATAGGTGAAGCCTAAGCCATTGCCTATGTTGACATAGACCGAGCCTAACCTATCGCCTAAGTGAGTAAGTGAGCATAGGTAATGGTATAAGCGGCGCCTAACCTATCGCCTACGTTGATATAGGTGGCGCCTAAGCCATCACCTATGTTGACATAGGAGGCGCCTAACCTATCGCCTATGTTGATATAGGTGGCGCCTATGGCATCTCCTATGTTTACATAGACGGTGCCTAACCTATCGCCTTAGTGAGGCAGCAAGCATAGGCAATGGTATAAGCGGCGCCTAACCTATCGCCTATGTTGATATAAGCGGTCGCCTATGTTGACATAAGCGGTGCCTAACCTATCGCCTATGTTAGGCGGTGAGCATAGACAATGGTATAAGCGGCGCCTAACCTGTCGCCTATGTTGATATAGGTGGCACCTAATCCATCGACTATGTTGACATAGATGGCACCTAACCTATCGCCTAAGTGAGGCAGTTAGTATAGGTAATGGTATAAGCGGCCCCTAACCTAGCGCCTATGTTGGTATAGGTGGCGCCTATGGCATCGCTTATGTTTACATAGGCGGCGCGTAAACTATCGACTATGTTGACATAGGTGGCACATAACCTATCGCCTAAGTGAGGCAGTAAGAATAGGCAATGGTATAAGCGGCGCCTAACCAATCGCCTTGTTGATATAGGCGGCTCCTAAGCCATCGCCTATGTTGATGTAGGCGGTGCCTAACCTATCGCCTAATTGAGGCAATGAGCATAGGCAATGGTATAAGCGACGCCTAACCTATCTCCTATGTTGATGTAGGTGGGGCCTATGCTATCGCCTATATTGACATAGGCGGCACCTAACCTATCGCCGATGATTATATAGGTGGCGCCTATGGCATCTCTTTGGTTTACATAGGCAGCGCCTAACCTATTGCCTTAGTGAGGCAGCAAGTATAGGCAATGGTATCATCGACGCCTAACCTATCGCCTATGTTGATATAAGCGGCGCCTAAGCGATCGCCTATGTTGACATAGACGGCGCCAAACCTATCGCCTAAGTGAGGCGGTGAGAATAGGCAATGGTATAAGCGACGCCTAACCTATCACCTATGTTGATATAGGCGGCGCCTATGCGATCGCTTATGTTGACATAGACGGCGCCTAACCTATTGCCTAAGTGAGGCGGTGAGAATAGGAAATGGTATAAGTGGCTCCTAACCTGTCTCCTATATTGATATAGGCGGCGCCACATCCATCGACTATGTTGACATAGGTGGAACCTAACCTATCGCCTAAGTGAGACAGTGAGCATACGTAATGGTTTAAGCGGCGCCTAACCTATTGCCTATGTTGACATAGGTGGCGCTTATGGCATCGCTTATGTTTACATAGGCAGATCCTAACCTATCGCCTATATGAGGCAGCGAGTATAGGCAATGGTATAAGCGGCGCCTAACCTATCGCCTATATTGACATACGTGGCGCCTAAGCCATTGCCTATGTTTATATATGCGGCGCCTAACCTATCGCCTAAGTAAGGCAGTAAGCATAGGCAATGGTATATGGGACGCCTAACCTATCACCTATGTTGATATTAGTCACTCCTATGGCATCGCCTATGTTTACATAGGCGGCACCTAACTTATCGCCTAAGTGAAGCAGCTAGCATGGACAATGGTATATGCGGCGCCTAACCTATCGCCTATGTTGATATACGTGGTGCCTAAGCTATAGCCTATGTTTAAATAGGCGGCGGCTAATCTGTCGCCTAAGTGAGGAAGTAAGCATAGGAAATTGTATAAGCGGCGCCTAAAGTAACGCCTATGTTGATATAGGTAGCGCCTAAGCCATCGCCTATGTTGACGTAGGCGGTGCCTAACCTATCACCTAATTGAGGCTGTGAGCATAGGCAATGGTATAAGCGTCGCCTAACCTATCGCCTATGTTGATATAGACGGATCCTAACCTATCGCCTATGTCAGGTAGTGAGCATAGAAAATGGTATAAGAGGCGCCTAACCTATCGCCTATGTTGATATAGGCGACGCCTAAGCCATCATCTATGTTGACATAGGTGGTGCCTAACCTATCGCCTAAGTGAGGCAGTGAGCATAGGCAATGGTATAAGCGGCGCCTAACCTATCGCCTATGTTGATATAGGAGGCGCCTAAACCTTTGCCTATGTTAACAAAGGCGGCGCCTAACCAATTGCCAAAGTGAAGCACTGAGCATACGCAATGGTATAAGCGGCCCCTAACCTATCGCCTATGTTTTTTTAGGCAGCGCCTAAGCCATCGCCTATGTTGACATAGGCGGCGCCTAACCTATCTCCTAAGTGAGGTAGTGAGCATAGACAATGGTATAAGCGGCGCCTAACCGATCGCCTATGTTGATATAGGAGGAACCTATGCCATCGCCTAAGTTAGGCAGTGAGCATAGCCAATGGTATTAGCGGAGCCTAACCTATCGCCTATGTTGATATAGGCAGCGCCTAAGCGATCGCCTATGTTGACTTAGGCGGCGCCGAACCTATCCCCTAAGTAAGGCGGTGAGAATAGGCCATGGTATAAGCGGCGTACAACTTACCGCCTATGTTGATATCGGTGGCGCCTAAGCCATTACCTATGATGACCTAGGCCGAGCCTAACCTATCGCCTAAGTGAGGAAGTGGCCATAGGTAATGGTATAAGCGGCGCCTAACCTGTCGCCTATGTTGTTATAGGCGGTGCCTAATCCATCGACTATGTTGTCATAAACGGCACCTAACCTATCGCCTAAGTGAGGTAGTGAGCATAGGTAATGGTATAAGCGGCGCCGAACCTATCGGTTATGTTGGTATAGGTGGCGCCTATGGCATCGCTTATGATTACATAGGCGGTGCCTAACCTATCGCCTATGTGAGGCACTGAGCATACGCAATGGTATAAGCGGCGCCTACCCTATCGCCTATGTTGACATACGTAGGGCCTAAGCCATTGCCTATGTTTATATATGTTGCGCCTAACCTATTGCCTAAGTCAGGCGGCGCCTAACATGTCTCCTATGTTGATATAGATATAGGCGGCGCCTAATCCATCGCATATCTTGACATAGGAGGTGCCTAACCTATCGCCTAAGTGAGGCAGTGAGAATAGGCAATGGTATAAGCGGCACCTAACCTATCGCCTATGTTGATATAGGCGGCGCCTAAGCCATCGCCTACGTTAACATAGGCGGTGCGTAACCTATCGCCTATGTGAGGATGTGATCATAGGCTATGGTATAAGCGGCGCCTAACCTATCGCCTATGTTGATATAGGCGGCACCTAAGCCATCGCCTAAGTAAGGTAGTGAGCATAGCCAATGATATAATCGGCGCCTAACCTATCGCCTATGTTGATATATGTGGCACCTAAGCGATCTCCTATGTTGACATAGGCGGCGCCTAACCTATCGCCTAAGTAAGGCGGTGAGCATAGGCAATGGTATAAGCAGTGCATAACCTATTTCCAATGATGATATAGGTGGCGCCTAAGCCTTTGCCTATGTATTCCTAGACGGAGCCTAAGCTATCCTCTAAGTGAGGCAGTGAGCATAGGTAATGGTATAAGCGGCACCTAACCTATCGCCTATGTTAATATAGGTGGCGCCTAAGACATCGCTTCTGTTGACACAGGAGGCGCCTAACCTATCGCCTATGTGAGGCAGTGAGCATAGGAAATGGTATAAGCGGCGCCTAACCTATCGCCTATGTTGATATAGGCGGCGCCTAAGCTATTGCCTATGTTGACATAGGCGGTGCCTAACCTATAGCCTAATTGAGGCAGTGAGCATAGGCAATGGTAAAAGTAGCACCTAACCTATCGCCTATGTTGATATAGGTGGCGCCTAAGCCATCACCTATGGTGACATAGGCGGAGCCTAATCTATCGCCTATGTGAGGCAGTGAGCATAGGCAATGGTATAAGCGGCGCCTACCCTATCTCCCATGTTGATATAGGCGGCGCCTAAGCCATCGCCTATGTTGACATAGGTGGCGCCTAACCTATCGCTTTAGTGAGGAGGTGAGCATAGGCAATGGTTTAAGCGGCGCCTAACCTGTCGCCTATGTTGGTAGAGGCGGCGCCTAATCCATCGACTATGTTGACATAGGCGGCACCTAACCTATCGCCTAATTACGGCAGTGAGAATAGGTAATGGTATAAGCGGCGCCTAACCTATCGTCTATGTTGATATAGGTGGCGCCTATGGCATCGCTTATGTTAACATAGATGGCGCCTAACCTATCACCAAAGTGAGGAAGCGAGCATAGGCAATGGTATAAGCGGTGCCTAACCTATCGCCTATGTTGATATACATGGCGCCTAAGCCATTGCCTATGTTTATATATGCGACGCCTAACCTATCGCCTAAGTGAGGCAGTAAGAATAGGCAATGGTATAAGCAGCGCCTTACCTATCACCTATGTTGATATAGGCGGCACCTAACCCATCGCCTATGTTTACCTAGACGGAGCCTAACCTATCGCCTAAGTGAGTCGGTGAGAATAGGCAATGGTATAAGTGGCGCCTAACTTGTCGCCTATGTTGATATAGGCGGCACCTAACCTATCGCCTAAGTGAGGTAGTGAGCATAGGTAATGGTTTAAGCAGCGCCTAACCTATCGCCTATGTTGACATAGGTGGTGCTTAAGGCATCGCTTATGTTTACATAGGAAGAGCCTAACCTGTCTCCTAAGTGAGCCAGCGAGGATAGGCAATGGTATAACCGGCGCCTAACCTATCGCCTATGTTGACATACGTGGCGCCTAAGCCATTGACAATGTTTATTTATGCGGCGCCTAACCTATTGCCTAATTGAGGCAGTAAGCATAGGCAATGGTATAAGCGGCCCCTAACCTGTCGCCAATGTTGATAAACGCGATGCCTAATCCATCGCATATGTTGACATAGTCGGCACCTAACTTATTGCCTAAGGCAGTGCGCATTAGTAATGGTATAAGCAACGCCTAACCTATCGCCTATGTTGATATAGGTGGCGCCAATGGCATCGCCTATGTTTACAAAGGCGGCACCTAACATATCTCCTAAGTGAGGCAGCTAGCATAGGCAATGATATATGCAGCGCCTAACCTATTACCTATGTTGATATACGTGGAGCCTAAGCCATCGCCTATGTTTAAATAGGCGGCGGCTAATATATCGCCTATGTGAGGCAGTAAGAATAGGAAATGGTATAAGAGGCGCCTAACCTAACGCCTATGTTGATATATGCAGCACCAAGCCATCGCCTATGTTGACGTAGGCGGTCCCTAACCTATCGCCTAATTGAGGCAGTAAGCATAGGCAATGGTATAAGCGGCGCCTAACCAATCGCCTATGTTGATATAGAAGGCGGCTAAACCATCGCCTATGTTAACATAGGCGGCGCCTACCCTATCGCCAAAGTGAGGCACTGAGCATAGGCAATGGTATAAGCGGCGCCTAACCTATCGCCTAAGTTGATATAGGTAGCGCCTAAGCCATCACCTATGTTGATATAGGCAGCGCCTAAGCCATCGCCTAAGTGAGGTAGTGAGCATAGACAATGGTATAAGCGGCGCCTAACCTATCGCCTATGTTGATATAGGAGGCACCTATGCCATCGCCTAAGTTAGGCAGTGAGCATAGCCAATGGTATAACCGGCGCCAAACCTATCGCCTATGTTTATATAGGCGGCGCCTAAGCGATCGCCTATGTTGACTTAGGCGGCGCCTAACCTATCGCCTAAGTAAGGCGGTGAGCATAGGCAATGGTATAAGTGGCGCATAACCAATCGCCTATGTTGATATAGGTGAAGCCTAAGCCATTGCCTATGTTGACATAGACCGAGCCTAACTTATCGCCTAAGTGAGTAAGTGAGCATAGGTAATGGTATAAGCGGAGCCTAACCTATCTCCTACGTTGATATAGGTGGCGCCTAAGCCATCACCTATGTTGACATAGGAGGCGCCTAACCTATCGCCTAAGTGAGGCATTGAGCATAGGCAATGGTTAAAGTGGAGCCTAACCTATCGCCTATGTTGATATAGGTGGCACCTATGGCATCTCTTATGTTTACATAGACGGCGCCTAACCTATCGCCTTAGTGAGGTAGCAAGCATAGGCAATGGTATAAGCGGCGCCTAACCTATCGCCTATGTTGATATAAGCGGTCGCCTATGTTGACATAAGCGCTGCCTAACCTATCGCCTAAGTTAGGCGGTAAGCATAGACAATGGTATAAGCGGCGCCTAACCTGTCGCCTATGTTGATATAGGCGGCACCTAATCCATCGACTATGTTGACATAGATGGCACCTAGCCTATCGCCTAAGTGAGGCAGTTAGTATAGATAATGGTATAAGAGGACCCTAACCTATCTCCTATGTTGGTATAGGTGGCGCCTATGGCATCGCTTATGTTTACATAGGCGGCGCGTAATCTATATCCTAAGTGAGGCGGTGAGCTTAGGCAATGGTATAAGCGGCGCCTAACCTGTCGCCTATATTGGTATCGGCGGCGCCTAATCCATCGACTATGTTGACATAGGTGGCACCTAACCTATCGCCTAAGTGAGGCAGTGAGCATAGGTAATGGTATAAGCGGCGCCTAACCTATCGCCTATGTTGATATACGTGGTGCCTAAGCCATTGCCTATGTTTATATATCGGCGCCTAACCTATCGCCTAAGTGAGGCAGTAAGAATAGGCAATGGTATAAGCGACGCCTAACCTATCGCCTATGTTGATATAGGGGGCGCATAAGCCATCGCCTATGTTGATGTAGGTGGTGCCTAACCTATCGCCAAATTGAGGCAATGAGCATAGGCAATGGTATAAGCGACGCCTATCCTATCTCCTATGTTGATATAGGTAGGGCCTAAGCCATCGCCTATATTGACATAGGTGGCACCTAACCTATCGCCTAAGTAAGAAGTGAGCATAGGTAATGGTATAAGCGGCGCCTAACCTATCGCCGATGTTAATATAGGTGGGGCCTATGGCATCTCCTTGGTTTACATAGGCAGCGCCTAACCTATTGCCTTAGTGAGGTAGCAAGCATAGGTAATGGTATAAGCGACGCCTAACCTATCGCCTATGTTGACATAGGCGGCGCCTAAGCGATCGCCTATGTTGACATAGAGGGCGCCTAACCTATCGCCTAAGTGAGGCAGTGAGAATAGGCAATAGTATAAGTGTCTCCTAACCTGTCGCCTATGTTGATATAGGCGGCGCCAAATCCATCGACTATGTTGACATAGGCCGCACCTAACCTATCGCCTAAGTGAGACAGTGAGCATACGTAATGGTTTAAGCGGCGCCTAACCTATTGCCTATGTTGACATAGGTGGCGCTTATGGCATCGCTTATGTTTACATAGGAAGATCCTAACCTATCGCCTATGTGAGGCAGCGAGCATAGGCAATGGTATAAGCGGCGCCTAACCTATCGCCTATGTTGACATACGTGGCGCCTAAGCCATTGCCTATGTTTATATATGCGGCGCCTAACCTATCTCCTAAGTGAGGCAGTAAGCATAGGCAATGGTATAAGGGACGCCTAACCTATCACCTATGTTGATATTAGTTACTCCTATGGCATCGCCTATGTTTACATAGGCGGCGCCTAACTTTTCGCCTAAGTGAAGCAGCTAGCATAGACAATGGTATATGCGGCACCTAACCTATCGCCTATGTTGATATACGTGGTGCCTAAGCCATCACCTATGTTTAAATAGGCGTCGGCTAATCTGTCGCCTAAGTGAGGCAGTAAGCATAGGAAATGGTATAAGCGGCGCCTAACGTAATGCCTATGTTGATATAGGCAGCGCCTAAGCCATCGCCTATGTTGACGTAGGCGGTGCCTAACCTATCGCCTAATTGAGGCTGTGAGCATAGGCAATGGTATAAGCGGCGCCTAACCTATCTCCTATGTTGATATAGGCGGCGCCTAAGCCATTGCCTATGTTGACATTGACGGAGCCTAACCTATCGCCTATGTCATGCAGTGAGCATAGGAAATGGTATAAGCGGCGCCTAACCTATCGCCTATGTTGATATAGGCGACGCCTAAGCCATCGTATATGTTGACATAGGTGGCGCGTAACCTATTGCCTAAGTAAGGCAGTGAGCATAGGCAATGGTATAAACGGCGCCTAACCTTTCGCCTATGTTGATATAGAAGGCGCCTAAACCTTGGCCTATGTTAACATAGGCGGCGCCTAACCTATTACCAAAGTGAGGCACTGAGCATACGCAATGGTATAAGCGGCCCCTAACCTTTCGCCAATGTTGATATAGGCAGCGCCTAAGCCATCGCCTATGTTGACATAGGCGGCGCCTAACCTATCGCCTAAGTGAGGTAGTGAGCATAGACAATGGTATAAGCGGCGCCTAACCGATCGCCTATGTTGATATAGGAGGAACCTATGCCATCGCCTAAGTTAGGCAGTGAGCATAGCCAATGGTATAAGCGGCGCCCAACCTATCGCCTATGTTGATATAGGCGAAACCTAAGCGATCGCCTATGTTGACTTAGGTGGCGCCTAACATATCGCCTAAGTAAGGCGGTGAGAATAGGCCATGGTATAAGCGGCACACACCCTACCGCCTATGTTGATATAGGTTGCGCCTAAGCCATTACCTATGTTGACCTAGGCCGAGCCTAAACTATCGCCTAACAGAGGAAGTGGCATTAGGAAATGGTATAAGCGGCGCCTAACCTGTCGCCTATGTTGTTATAGGCGGCGCCTAATCCATCGACTATGTTGTCATAGACGGCACCTAACCTATCGCCTAAGTGAGGCAGGGAGCATCGGTAATGGTATAAGCGGCACCGAACCTATCGCTTATGTTGGTATAGGGGGCGTCTAACCTATCGCCTAAGTCAGGCAGCGTGAATAGGCAATGTTATAAGCGGCGCCTAACCTATCGCCAATGTTGACATACGTGGCGCCTAAGCCATTGCCTATGTTTACATATGCAGCGCCAAAACTATCGCCTAAGTGAGGCAGTAAGAATAGGCAATGGTATAAGCGGCGCCTAACCTGTCGCCTATGTTGATATAGGCGGCGCCTAAGCCATCGCCTATGTTGACATAGGAGGCACCTATTCTATCGTCTAAGTAAAGCAGTGAGCATAGGTAATGTTATAAGCGGCGCCTAACCTATCGCCTATGTTTATATAGGTGGCGCTTATGTCATCGCTTATGTTTACATATGCGGAGCCTAACCTATCGCCTAAGTGAGGCAGCGAGCATAGGCAATGTTATAAGCGGCGCCTAACCTATCGCCTATGTTGTTATACGTGGCGCCTATGCCATCGCCTATGTTTATATAGGCGGCGGATAACCTATCGCCAATGTAATGCAGTAAGCATAGGCAATGGTATAAGCGGCGCCAAACCTAACGCCTATGTTGATATAGGCGGCGCCTAAGCCATCGCCTATGTTGACATAGGAGGCACCTATCCTATCGTCTAAGTAAGGCAGTGAGCATAGGTTATGTTATAAGAGGCGCCTAACCTATCGCCTATGTTTATATAGGTAGCGCTTATGTCATCGCCTATGTTTACATAGGCGGGGCCTAACCTATCGCCTAAGTTAGGCAGCGAGCATAGGCAATGTTATAAGAGGCGCCTAACCTTTCGCCTATGTTGATATACGTGGCGCCTAAGCCATCGCCTATGTTGATATACGTGGCGCCTAAGCCATCGCCTATGTTGACATAGGAGGCACCTATCCTATCGTTTAAGTAAAGCAGTGAGCATAGGTAATGTTATAAGCGGCGCCTAACCTATCGCCTATGTTTATATAGGTGGCGCTTATGTCATCGCTTATGTTTACATAGGCGGAGCCTAACCTATCGCCTAAGTGAGGCAGCGAGCATAGGTAATGTTATAAGCGGCGCCTAACCTATCGCCTATGTTGATATACGTGGCGCCTATGCCATCGCCTATGTTTATATAGGCGGCGGATAACCTATCGCCTAAGTAATGCGGTAAGCATAGGCAATGGTATAAGCGGCGCCTAACCTAACGCCTATGTTGATATAGGCGGCGCCTAAGCCATCGCCTATGTTTACATAGGCGGCACCTATCCTATCGTCTAAGTAAGGCAGTGAGCATAGGTAATGTTATAAGCGGCGCCTAACCTATCGCCTATGTTGATATAGGTGGCGCCTATGGCAGATCCTATGTTTACATAGGCGGGGCCTAACCTATCGCCTTAGTAAGGCAGCAAGCATAGGCAATGTTATAAGCGGCGCCTAACCTATCGCCTATGTTGATATAGGCAGCGCCTAAGCGATCGCCTATGTTGACATAGACGGCGCCTAACCTATCTCCTAAGTGAGGCGGTAAGCATAGGCAATGGTATAAGCGACACCTAACCTGTCGCCTATATTGATATAGGCGGCACCTAATCCATCCACTATGTTGATATAGGCGGCACCTAACCTATCGCCTAAGTGAGGAAGTGAGCATAGGTAATGGTATAAGCGGAGCCTAACCTATCGCCTATGTTTACATACGTGGCGCCTAAGCTATTGCCTATGTTTATATATGTGGCACCTAACCTATCGCCTAACTGAGGCAGTAAGCATAGGCAATTGTATAAGCGGCGCCTAACCTGTCGCCTATGTTAATATAGGTGGCACCTAACCTATCTCCTAAGTGAGGCAGTGAGCATAGGTAATGGTATAAGTGGTGCCTAACCTATCGCCTATGTGGACATAGGTGGCTCTTATCGCATCGCCTATGTGTACATAGGCGGCGCCTAACCTATCACCTAAGTGAGGCAGCGAGCATAGGCAATGGTATAAGCGGCACCTAACCTAACGCCTATGTTGATATAGGCGGCGCCTACGACATCGCCTAAGTTGACGTAGGCGGTGCCTAACCTATCGCCTAATTGAGGAAGTGAGCATAGGCAATGGTATAAGCGGCGCCTAACCTATCGCCTATGTTAATATAGGCGGCGCCTAAGCCATTTCCTATGTTTACATAGACGGAGCCTAACTTATCTCCTATGTGAGGCAGTGAGCATAGGAAATGGTATAAGCGGGGCCTAACCTATCGCCTATGTTGATAAAGGCGATACCTATGCCATCGCCTATGTTGACATAGGCGGCGCCTAACCTATCGCCTAAGTGAGGTAGTGAGTATCGGCAGTGGTATAAGCGGTGCCTAACCTATAGCCTATGTTGATATAGGAGGCGCCTAATCCATCGCCTATGTTAACATAGGCGGTGCCTAACTTATCTCCAAAGTGAGGCAATGAGCATACGCAATGGTATAAGTAGGGCCTAATCTATCGCCTATGTTGATATAGGTAGCGCCTAAGCCTTCGCCTATGTTGACATAGGCGGCGCCTAACCTATCACCTAACTGAGGTAGTGAACATAGAAAATGGTATAATCGGAGCCTAACCTATCGCCTGTATTGATATAGGCGGCACCTAAGCCATCTCCTTAGTAAAGCAGAGAGCATAGCCAATGGTATAAGCGGCGCCTAACCTATCGCCTATGTTGATAGAGGTGGCGCCTAAACGATTGCCTATGTTAAAATAGGCGGCATCTAACCTATCGCGTAAGTAAGGCGGTAAGCATAGGCAATGGTATAAGAGGCGCATAACCTATGGCCTATGTTGATATAGGTGGCGCGTATGGCATTGGTTATGTTTACATAGGTGGCGTCTAACCTATCGCCTAAGTGAGGCAGCCAACATAGGCAATGGTAAATGCGGCGCCTAACTTATCGCCTATGTTGACATACGTGGCGCCTAAGCCATTGCCAATGTTTATTTATGCGGCGCCTAACCTATCGCCTAAGTGAGGTAGTAAGCATAGGCAATGGTATATGCGGCGCCTAACCTGTCGCCTTTGTTGATATAGGCGGCGCCTAATCCATCACATATGTTGACATAGGCGGCACCTAACCTATCTCCTAAGTGAGGCAGTAAGCATAGCTAATGGTATAAGCGGAGCCTAACCTATCGCCTATGTTTATATAGGTGGCACTTATAGCATCGCCTATGTTTACATAGGCGGCGCGTAACCTATCGCTTATGTGAGGCAGTGAGCATAGGAAATAGTATAAGCGGGGCCTAACCTATCGCCTATGTTGATAAAGGCGACGCCTAAGCCATCGCCTATGATGACATAGACGGTGCCTAACATATCACCTATGTGAAGCAGTGAGTATAGGCAATGGTATAAGCGGTGCCTAACCTACCTCCTATGTTGATATAGGAGGCGCCTAAACCGTCGCGCAATGTTAACATAGGCGGTGCCTAACCTATCGCGCAAAGTGAGGCACTGAGCATAGGCAATGGTATAAGCGGTGCCTAATCTATCGCCTATGTTGATATAGGTAGCACCTAATCCATGGCCTATGTAGACATAGGCGGCCCCTAACCTATCACCTAAGTGAGGTAGTGAGCATAGAAAATGGTATAATCGCTGCCTAACCTATCACCTATATTGATATAGGCCGCACCTAAGCCATCGCCTTAGTAAAGCAGAGAGCATAGCCAATGGTATAAGCGGCACCTAACCTATCGCCTATGTTGATAGAGGCGGCGCCTAAACGATCGACTATATTAAAATAGGCGGAAGCTAACCTATCGCCTAAGTAAGGCGGTAAGCATAGGCAATGGTATAAGAGGCGCATAACCTATCGCCTATGTTGATATAGGTGGCGCCTATGGCATTGGTTATGTTTACATAGGTGGCGTCTAACCTATCGCCTAAGTGAGGCAGCGAGCATAGGTAATGGAAAAAGCGGCGCCTTACGTATCGCCTATGTTGACATACGTGGCGCCTAAGCCACTGCCTATGTTTATATATGCGGCGCCTAACCTATCGCCTAAGTGAGGCAGTAAGCATAGGCAATGGTCTAAGCGGCGCCTAATCTGTCGCCTTTGTTGATATAGGCGGCGCAAATCCATCGCATATGTTGACATAAGCGGTTGCTAACCTATCTCCTAAGTGAGGCAGTGAGCATAGCTAATTGAATAAGCGGCGCCTAACCTATCGCCTATTTTTATATAGGTGGCGCTTATAGCATCGCCTATGTTTACACAGGCGGCGCCTAACCTATCGCCTAAGTGAGGCAGCGAGCATAGGCAATGGTATAAGCGGCGCCTAACCTATCGCCTATGTTGATATACGTCGCGCCTAAGCCATCGCCTATGTTGACATAGGTGGCGGATAGCCTATCGCCTAAGTGAGGCAGTAAGCATTGGCAATGGTATAAGCGGCGCCTAACCTATCACCTATGTTGATATTGGCGGCACCTAAGCCATCCCCTAAGTGAGGCAGTTAGCATAGGCAATGGTAGAAGCGGCGCCTAACCTATCGCCTATGTTTATATAGGCGGCGCTTAAGCGATCGCCTATGTTGACATAGGTGGCGCCTAACCTATCTCCTAACTGAGGCGGTGAGCATAGGCAATGGTATAAGAGGCGCCTAACCTGTCGCCTATGTTGGTATAGGCGGCTCCTAATCCATCAACTATGTTGACATAGGCGTCACCTAACCTATCGCCTAAGTGAGGTAGTGAGCATAGGTAATGGTATAAGCGGCGCCTAACCTATCGCCAATGTTGATATAGATGACGCCTATGGCATCGCTTATGTTTACATAGGCGACGCCTAACCTATCGCCTAAGTGAGACAGTGAGCATAGGCAATGGTATAAGCGGCGCCTAACTTATCGCCTATGTTTATTTATGTAGCGCCTAAGCCATTGCCTATGTTTATTTATGCGGCGCCTAACCTATCGCCGAAGTAAGGCAGTAAGCATAGGCAATGGTATAAGCGGCGCCTAACCTATCGCCTATGTTGATACAGGCAGCGCCTAAGCCATCGCCTATGTTGACATAGGCGGCGCCTAACCTATCGCCTAAGTGAGGTAGTGAGCATAGACAATGGTATAAGCGGCGCCTAAACTATAGTCTATGTTGATATAGGCGGCACGTAAGCCATCGCATAACTAAGGCAGTGAGCATAGCCAATGGTATAAACGGCACCTAACCTATCGCCTATGATGATATAGGCAGCGCCTAAGCGATTGCCTATGTTGACATAGACGGAGCCTAACCTATCAGCTAAGTAAGGTAGTGAGCATAGATAATGATCTAAGAGGCGCCTAACCTATCGCCTATGTTGATATAGGTGGCGCCTAAGCCATCAGCTATGTTGACATAAGAGGCGCCTAACCTATCGCCTAAGTGAGGCAGTAAGCATAGGAAATGGTATAAACGGTGCCTAACCTATCGCCTATGTTGATATAGACGACGCCTAAGCCATCTCCTATGTTGACATAGGCGGTGCCTAACCTATCGCATAATTGAGGTAGTGAGCATATGCAATCTTATAAGTGGCGCCTAACCTATCGCCTATGTTGATATAGGTGTCGCTTAAGCCATCACCTATGTTGACATAGGCGGAGCCTAACCTATCGCCTATGTGAGGCAGTAAGCGTAGGGAATGGTATAAGCGGCGCCTAACCTATTGCCTATGTTAATATATAGGCGGCGCCTAATCCATCCCCTATGTTGACATAGGCGGCGCCTAACCTATCGCCTAAGTGAGGCAGTGAGCATAGGCAATGGAATAAGCGGCGCCTAACCTATCGCCTATGTTGATATAGGCAATACTATATCGATTGCCTATGTTTACATTGGCGACGCCTAACCTATCGCCTAAGTGAGGCTGTGAGCATAGACAATGGTATAAGCAGCACCTAATCTATCACCTATGTTGATATAGGAGGAACCTAAGCCATCTCCTAAGTAAGGCAGTGAGCATAGGCAATGGTATAAGTGGCGCCTAATCTATCTACTATGTTGATATATGTGGCGCCTAAGCGATCGCCTATTTTGACATAGGCGGCGCCTAACCTATCGCCTAAGTGAGGCGGTGAGTATAGTCATGAGTATAAGCCTATCGCCTATGTTGATATAGGCAGCACCATATCCATTTCCTATGTTGACATAGGCGGTGCCTAACCTATCGCCTATGTGAGGCAGTGAGCATAGACAATGGTATAAGCGGCGCCTAACCTATCACCTATATTGATATAGGCGGCACCTAAGACATCTCCTAAGTGAGGCAGTTAGCATAGGCAATGGTATAAGCGGCGCCTAACCTATCGCCTATGATTATATAGGCGGCGCATAAGCGATCGCCTATGTTGACATAGGCGGCACCTAACCTATCTCCTATGTGAGGCGGTGAGCATAGGCAATGGAATAAGTGGCGCCTAACCTGTCGCCTATGTTGGTAAATGCGGTGCCTAATCTATCGACTATGTTGACATAGTCGGCACCTAACCTATCGCCTAAGTGAGGCAGTGAGCATAGGTAATGGTATAAGCGGCGCCTAAACTATCGCCAATGTTGATATAGGTGATGCCTTTGGCATCGCTTATGTTTACATAGGTGACGCCTAACCTATCGCCTAAGTGAGGCAGCGAGTATAGGCAATGGTATAACCGGCACCTAACCTATCGCCTTTGCTGATATACTTAGCGCCTAAGCCATTGCCTATGTTTATATATGCGGCGCCTAACCTATCCACTTAGTGAGGTAGTAAGCATAGGCAATGGTATAAGGGGTGCCTAACCTATCGCCTATGTTGATATAGGCGGTGCCTAAGCCATCGCCTATGTTGACGTAGGCGGTGCCTAACCTATCGCCTAATTGAGGCAGTGAGCATAGGAAATGGTATAAGCGGCGCCTAACCCATTGCCTATGTTGATATAGGCGACGCCTAAGTAATCGCCTATATTGACATAGGCGGCACCTAACCTATCTCCGAAGTCAGACAGTGAGCATAGGTAATGGTATAAGCGGCGCCTAACCTATCGCCTATGTTGATATAGGTGGTGCCTATGGCATCTCCTATGATTACATAGGCGGCGCCTAACCTCTCGCCTTAGTGAGGCAGCAAGCATAGGAAATGGTTTAAGCGGCGCCTAACCTATCGCCTATGTTGATATAGGTGGCACCTAAGCGATCGCCTATGTTGACATAGGCGGTGCCTAACCTATCGCCTTTGCTGATATACTTAGCGCCGAAGCCATTGCCTATGTTTATATATGCGGCGCCTAACCTATCCACTTAGTGAGGTAGTAAGCATAGGCAATGGTATAAGGGGTGCCTAACCTATCGCCTATGTTGATATAGGTGGCGCCTAAGCCATCGCCTATGTTGACGTAGGCGGTGCCTAACCTATCGCCTAATTGAGGCAGTGAGCATAGGAAATGGTATAAGCGGCGCCTAACCCATTGCCTATGTTGATATAGGCGACGCCTAAGTCATCGCCTATATTGACATAGGCGGCACCTAACCTATATCCGAAGTCAGACAGTGAGCATAGGTAATGGTATAAGCGGCGCCTAACCTATCGCCTATGTTGATATAGGTGGTGCCTATGGCATCTCCTATGATTACATAAGCGGCGCCTAACCTCTCGCCTTAGTGAGGCAGCAAGCATAGGCAATGGTTTAAGCGGCGCCTAACCTATCGCCTATGTTGATATAGGTGGCACCTAAGCGATCGCCTATGTTGACATAGGCGGTGCCTAACCTATCGCCTAATTGTGGTGGTGAGAATAGGCAATGGTATAAGCGGCGTCTAACCTGTCGCCTATGTTGATATAGGCGGCGCCTAATCAATCGACTATGTTGACGTAGGCGACACCTAACCTATCGCCTAAGTGAGGCAGTGAGCATAGGTAATGGTATAAGCAGCGCCTAACCTATTTCCTATAATGACATAGGTGGCGCCTATGGCATCGCTTATGTTTACATAGGCGGTGCCTAACCTATCGCCTAAGTGAAGCAGCGAGCATAGGCAATGGTATATGCGGCGCCTAACCTATCGCCTATGTTGACATAGATGGCGCCTAAGCCATTGACTATGTTTATATATGCGGCGCCTAACCTATCGCCTAAGTGAGGTAGTAAGCATAGGCAATGGTATTAGGGGCGCCTAACATGTCGCCTATGTTGATATATGCGGCGCCTAATCCATCGTAAATTTTGACATAGGTGGTACCTAACCAATCGCCTAAGTGATGCAGTGAGCATAGGTAATGGTATAAGCGACGCCTAACCTATCGCCTATATTGATATAGGTGGCTCCTATCCCATCGCCTATGTTGACATAGGCGGCGCCTAACCTATTGCCGAAGTGAGACAGTGAGCATAGGCAATGGTATAAGCAGTGCCTAACCTATCTCCTATGTTTATATATGTGGCGCCTAAGCCATCGCCTATGTTTATATAGGCGGCGGCTAACCTATCGCCTAAGTGAGGCAGTAATCTAAGGCAATGGTATAAGCGGCACCTAACCTAACTTCTATGTTGCTATAGGGGCGCCTAAGCCATCGCCTATGTTGATGTAGGTGGTGCCTAACCTATCGCCTAATTGAGACAGTGAGCATAGGCAATGGTATAAGCGGCGCCTAACCTATCGCCTATGTTTATATAGGCGGCGCTTAAGCGATCGCCTATGTTGACATAGGCGGCGCCTAACCTATCTACTAAGTGAGGCGGTGAGCATAGGCAATGGAATAAGTGGCGCCTAACCTGTCTCCTATGTCGGTATACGCGGTGCCTAATCCATCAACTATGTTGACATAGTCGGAACCTAACCTATCGCCTAAGTGAGTCAGAGAGCATAGGTAATGGTATAAGCGGCGCCTAAACAATCGCAACTGTTTATATAGGTGATGCCTATGGAATCGCTTATGTTTACATAGGTGACACCTAACCTATCGCCTAAGTGAGGCAGCGAGTATAGGCAATGGTATAACCGGCGCCTAACCTATCGCCTATGTTGATATACTTAGCGCCTAAGCCATTGACTATGTTTATATATGCGGCAACTAACCTATCCCCTTAGTGAGGTAGTGAGCATAGGCAATGGTATAAAGGGTGCCTAACCTATCGCCTATGTTGATATAGGTGGCGCCTAAGCCATCGCCTATGTTGACGTAGGCGGTGCCTAACCTATCGCCTAATTGAGGCAGTGAGCATAGGCAATGGTATAAGCGGCGCCTAACCCATTGCCTATGTTGATATAGGCGACGCCTAAGCCATCGCCTATATTGACATAGGCGGCACCTAACCTATCTCCTAAGTCAGGCAGTGAGCATAGGTAATGGTATAAGCGGCACCTAACCTATCGCCTATGTTGATATAGGTGGTGCCTATGGCATCTCCTATGATTACATAGGCGGCCCCTAACCTATCGCCTTAGTGAGGCAGCAAGCATAGGCAATGGTATAAGCGGCGCCTAACCTGTCGCCTATGTTGATATAGGTGGCACCTAAGGGATCGCCTATGTTGACATAGGCGGCGCCTAACCTATCGCCTAAGTGAGGCGGTGAGAATTGGACATGGTATAAGAGGCGTCTAACCTGTCGCCTATGTTTATATAGGCGGCGCCTAATCAATCGACTATGTTGACGTAGGCGACACCTAACCTATCGCCTGAGTGAGTCAGTGAGCATAGGTAATGGTATAAGCGGCGCCTAACCTATTATCTATAATGACATAGGTGGCGCCTATGGCATCGCTTATGTTTACATAGGCGGTGCCTAACCTATCGCCTAAGTGAGGCAGCGAGCATTGGCAATGGTATAAGCGGCGCCTAACCTATCGCCTCTATTGACATACGTGGAGCCTAAGCCATTGCCTATAATTATATATGCGGCGCCTAACCTATCGCCTAAGTGAGGCAGTAAGCATAGGCAATGGTATACGGGGCGTCTAACCTGTCGCCTATGTTGATATAGGTGGCACCTAATCCATCGTAAATTTTGACAGAGGTGTCACCTAACCAATCGCCTAAGAGAGGCAGTGAGCATAGGTAATGGTATAAGCGACGCCTAACCTATCGCCTATATTGATATAGGTGGCTCCTATCCCATCGCCTATGTTGACATAGGCGGCGCCTAACCTATTGCCGAAGTGAGACAGTGAGCATAGGCAATGGTATAAGCGGCGCCTAACCTATCTCCTATGTTTATATACGTGGCACCTAAGCCATCGCCTATGTTTATATAGGCGGCGGCTAACCTATCGCCTAAGTGAGGCAGTAATTATAGGCAATGGTATAAGCGGCGCCTAACCTAACTTCTATGTTGCTATAGCGGGTGCCTAAGCCATCGCCTATGTTGATGTAGGTGGTTCCTAACCTATCGCCTAATTGAGACACTGAGCATAGGCAATGGTATAAGTTGTGCCTAAGCCATTCCCTATGTTGACATAGACGGAGCCTAACCTATCGCCTAAGTGAGGCAGTGAGTATAGGCAATGGTAGAAGTTGCGCCTAACCTATCGCCTATGTTGATATAGGCAGCACCATATCAATTGCCCATGTTGACATAGGCGGCGCCTAACCTATCATTTAATTGAGGCAGTGAGCATAGACAATGGTATAAGCAGCGCCTAACCTATCACCTATGTAGATATAGGAGGAACCTATACCATAGCCTAAGTAAGGCAGTGAGCATAGTCAATGGTATAAGCGGCGCCTAATCTATCGCCTATGTTGATATAGGTGGCGCCTAAGCGATCGCCTATGTTGACATAGACGGCGCCTAACCTATCGCCTAAGTGAGGCGGTGAGCATAGTCAATGGTATAAGCGGCGCCTAACCTGTCGCCTAGGTTGGTATAGACGGCGCTTTATCCATCGACTATATTGACATAGACGGCACCTAACCTATCGCCTACGTGAGGCAGTGACCATAGGTAATGGTATAAGCGGCGCCGAACCTATCACCTATGATGGTATAGGCGGTGCCTAAGCCATCACCTATGTTGACATAGGAGGCGCCTAACCTATCGCCTAAGTGAGGCAGTGAGCACAGGCAATGGTAGAAGCGGCGCCTAACCTATCGCCTATGTTGATGTAGGTGGCGCCTAAGAAATCACCAATGTTGACATAGGCGGAGCCTAACATATTGCCTATGTGAGGCAGTAAACTTAGGCAATGGTATATGCGGCGCCTAACCTATCGCATAAGTGAGGAAGTGAGTATAGGAAATGGTATAAGTGGCGCCTAACCTATCGCCTATGTGGATATAGGCTGCGCCTAAGCCATCGCATATGTTGACATAGGTGGCGCCTAACCTATCGCCTAAGAGAGGCAGTGAGCATAGACAATGGAATAAGCGGTGCCTAACCTATCACCTATGTTGATATAGAAGGCACCTAAGCAATCGCCAAAGTGAGGAAGTGAGCATAGGCCATGGTATAAGCGGCGCCTAACCTATCGCCTATGTTGATATAGGCGGCGCCTAAGCGATCGCCTATGTTGATATAGGAGGCACCTAACCTATCGCCTAAGTGGGGCAGTGAGCATAGGTAATGTTATAAGCAGCGCCTAACCTATCGCCATTGTTGATATAAGTAGCGCCTATGGCATCGCTTAATATTACATAGGTGGAGCCTAACCTATCGCCTAAGTGAGGCAGCGAGCATAGGAAATGGTATAAGCGGTGCCTAACCATTTGCCTATGTTGATATACGTGGCGCCTAAGCCATTGTCTATGTTTATATATGCGGCGCTTAACCTATAGCATAAGTGAGGCAGTAAGCATAGGCAAAGGTATAAGCGGCGCCTAACCTATCGCCTATGTTGATATAGGTGGCGCCTAAGCCATTACCAATGTTGACATAAGCGGAGCCTAACGTATCCCCTATGTGAGGCAGTGAGTATAGGCAATGTTATATGCGGCGCCTAACCTATCGCCTATGTTGATATAGGCGGCGCCTAAGCCATCGCCTATGTTGACATAGGCGGCGTCTAACCTATCGCCTAAGTGAGGCAGTGAGCATAGGACATGGTCTAAGCGGCGCCTAACCTATCGCCTATGTTGAAATAGGCAGCTCCTAAGCCATCACCTACGTTGACATAGGCGGTGCCTAACCTATCTCTTAAATGAGACAGTGAGCATAGACAATGGTATAAGCGGAGCCTACCCTATCAACTATCTTGATATAGGCGGCACCTAAGCCATCGCCTAAGTGAGGCAGTGAGCATAGGCAATGGTTTAAGCGGAGCCTAACCTATCGCCTATGTTGATATAGACGACGCCTAAGTGATCGCCTATATCTACATAGGCGGCGCCTAACCTATCGCCTCAGTTAGGCAGTGAGCATAGGCAATGGTATATGTGGCGCCTAACCTGTCGCATAGGTTGGTATAGGCGGTGCCTAATCCATCGACTATGTTGACATAGGCGGCACCTAACCTATCGCCTAAGTGAGGCAGTGAGCATAGGTAATGGTATAAGGGCTCCTAACATATCACCAATGTTGATATAGGTGGCTCCTATGGAATCGTTTATGTTTACATAGGCGGCGCCTAACCTATCGCCTAAGTGAGGCAGCGAGCTTAGGCAATGGTATAAGCGGCGCCTAACCTATCGCCTATGTTGATATATGCAGCGCCTAAGCCATCTCTTATGTTGACGCAGGCGGTGCCTAACGTATCGCCAAATTGAGGCAGTGAGCATAGGCAATGGTATAAGCGGCGCCTAACCTATCGCCTGTGTTGATTTAGGCGATGCCTAAGCCATCGCCTATATTGACATAGGCGACACCTAACCTATCGCCTAAGTGAGGCAGTGAGCATAGGTAATGGTTTTAGCGGAGCCTAACCTATCGCCTATATTGATATAGGTGGCGCCTATGGAATATCCTATGTTTACATAGGCGGAGCCTATCCTATCGCCTTAGTGAGGCAGCAAGAATTGGCAACGGTATAAGCGGCGCCTAACCTATCGCCTATGTTTATATAGACGGCGCCTAAGTGAGGCGGTGAGCATTGGCAATGGCATAAGAGGCGCCTAACCTGTCGCCTATGTTGATATAGGCGGCGCCTAATCCATCAACTATGTTGACATAGGCGGCGCCTAACCTATCGCCTAAGTGAGGCGGTTAGCATGGGTAATGGTATAAGAGGCGCTTAACCTATTGCCTATGTTGATATAGGTGGCGCCTATGGCATAGCTTATGTTTACATAGGCGGCACCTAACCTATTGCCTAAGTGCGGCCGCGAGCATAGGCAATGGTATAAGCGGCGCCTAACCTATCGCCTATGATGATATACGTGGCACCTAAGCCATTGCCTATGTTTATATATGCAGCGCCTAACCTATCGCCTAAGTTAGGCAGTAAGAATAGGCAATGGTATAAACGGCGCCTAACCTGTCGCCTATGTTGATATAGGCGGTGCCTAAGCCATGGCCTATGTTGACATAGGCGGCGCCTAACCTATCGCCAAAGTGAGGCAGTGAGCATAGGAAATGGTATAAGCGGCGCCTAACCTATCGCCTATGTTGATATACGTGGCGCCTAAGGCATTGCCTATGTTTATATATGCGGCGCTTAACCTATCGCCTAAGTGAGGTAGTAAGCATAGGCAATGGTATAAGAGGCGTCTAACCTATCGCCTATGTTGATATAGGCTGCGCCTAAGCCATCACCTATGTTGACGTCGGCGGTGCCTATCCTATCGCCAAATTGAGGCAGTAAGAATAGGCAATGGTATAAGCGGCGCTTAACCTTTCTCCTCTGTTGAGATAGGTGGCGCCTAAGCCATTACCTATGTTGACATAAGCGGAGCCTAACCTATTGCCTATGTGAGGCATTGAGCATAGGCAATGGTATAATCAGCGCCTAACCTATCGCCTATGTTGATATAGGCGGCGCCTAAGCCATCGCCTAAGCCATCGCCTATATTGACATAGGCGGCGCCTAACCTATCGCCTAAGTGAGGAAGTGAGCATAGACAATGGTCTTAGCGGCGCCTAACCTATCGGTTATGTTGATATACGAAGCACCTAAGCCATCGCCTATGTTGACATTGGCGGCGCCTAACCTATCACCTAAGTGAGGCAGTGAGCATAGACAATGGTATAAGCGGCGCCTAACCTATCGCCTATGTTAATATAGGTGGCGCCTAACCTATCGTCTAAGTGAGGCAGTGAGCATAGGCAATGGTATAAGTGGAGCCTAACCTATCGCCTATGTTCATATAGGCGGCGCCTAAGACATCGCCTATGTTGACATAGGCAGTGCCTAACCTATAACCTAAGTGAGGCAGTAGGCATAGGCAATGGTATAAGCGGCGCCTAATCTATTGCCTATGTTGATATAGGTGGCACCTAAGCCATCGCCTATGTTGACATAGGCGTCGCCTAACCTATCGCCTAAGTGAGGGAGTGAGCATCGGAAATGGTATAAGCGGCACCTTACCTATCACCTATATTTATATAGGCGGCGTCTAAGCCATCGACTATATTGACATTGGCGGTGCCTAACCTATCGCCAAAGTAAGGCAGTGAGTATAGGCAATGGTATAAGTATCGCCTAACGTATTGCCTATGTTGATATAGGCGGAGCCTATGCCAGGGCCTATGTTGACATAGGCGGCGCCTAACCTATCGCCTAAGTTAGGCAGCGAGCATAGGCAATGGTATAAAAGGTGCCTAACCTATCGCCTATGTTGATATAGGAGGCGCCTAAGCCATCGCCAATGTTGACATAGGCAGCGCCTAACCTATTGCCTAAGTAAGGCAGTGAGCTTAGGTAATGGTATAAGCGGCGCCTAACATATCGCCAATGTTGATATAGGCGGCGCCTAAGCCAACGCCAATGATGACATAGGCGAAACCTAACCTATCAACTAAGGGAAGGAGTGAGCATAGGCAATGGTATAAGCGGCACCTAACCTATCGCCTATGTAGATAAAGGAAGCACCTAAGAAATCCCCTATGTTGACATAGGCGGCGCCTAAACTATCGCCTAAGTGAGGTAGAGAGCATAGGAATTGGTATAAGCAGAGCCTAACCTATCGCCTATGTAGATATAGGCGAGGCCTAAGCCATCGCCAATGTTGACATTATCAGATCCTAACCTATCGCCTAAGTGAGGCAGTGAGCATTGGAAATTGTATAAGCGTCGCCTAACCTATCGCCTATGTTTATATAGGGAGAGCCTATGCCAGGGCCTATGTTGACATAGGCGGCGCCTAACCTATCGCCAAAGTGAGGTTGTGAGCATAGGCAATGGTATAACTGTAACCTAACCTATCGCCTATGTTGGTATAGGCGGAGCCTATGCCAGGGCCTATGTTGACATAGGCGGCACCTAACCTATCGCCTAAGTGAGGCAGCGAGCATAGGCAATGGTATAAGTGGCTCCTAACCTATCACCTATGTTGATATAGGCGGTGCCTAAGACATCGCTTATATTGACATAGGCGGAGCCTAACCTATCGCCTAAGTGAGGCAATGAGCATAGACAATGGTATAAGCGGCGCCTAACCTATCGCCTATGTTGATATAGGCGGCGCCTATGCCATCGCCTATGTTGACATAGGCGGCACCTAACCTATCGCCTAAGTGAGACAGCGAGCATAGGAAATTGTAGAAGCGGCGCCTAACCTATCGCCTATGTTGATATAAGTGGCACCTAAGCCATCACCTATGTTGACATAGGCGGCGCCTAAACTATCTCCTAAGTGAGGTAGTGAGCATAGGAATTGGTATCAGTAGCGCCTAACCTATCTCTTATGTTGATGTAGGGGGAGCCTATGCCAGGACGTATGCTGACATAGGCGGAGCCTAACCTATCGCCTAAGTGAGGCAGTGACCATAGGCAATGGTATAAGCGTCGCCTATCCTATTGCCTATGTTGATATAGGCGGAGCCTATGACAGGGCCTATGTTGACATAGGCGGCATCTAACCTACGCCTAAGTGAGGCAGGGAGCATAGGAAATAGTATAAGCGGCTCCTAACCTATCACCTATGTTTATATAGGTGGCCCCTAAGACATTGCCTATGTTGACATAGGTGGCGCCTAACCTATCGCCTAAGTGAGTCAGTGAGCATAGGCAATGGTATAAGCGGCGCCTAACCTAATTCCTATGTTGATATAGGCGGCGCCTATGCCATCGCCTATGTTGACATAGGCGGTGCCTAACCTATCGCCTAAGTGAGGTAGCGAGAATAGGCAATGGTATAAGCGGCGCCTAACCTATCGTCTATGTTGATATAAGTGGCACCTAAGCCATCGCCATTATTGATATAGGCGGGGGATAACCTATCACCTAAGTGAGGAAGTAAGCATAGGAAACCTATCGCCTATGTTGACATAGGCGGTGCCTAACCTAACACCTATGATTATATAGGCGGCGCCTAACCTATCACCTAAGTGAGGCAGTAAGCATAGCCAATTGTATACGCGGCTCTTATCCTATCGCTTATGTTGATACAGGTGGCACGTAAGCCATCACATATGTTGACATAGGTGCCACCTAACCTATAGCCAAAGTGAGGCAGTGAGCATAGGGAATAGTATAATCGGAGCCGAACCTATCGCCTATGTTGTTATTGGCTGCACCTGACCTATCGCCTATGTTGACATAACCAGCGCCTAACCTATCGCCTAAGTGAGGCATTGAGCATAGGCAATGGTATAAGCGGCGCCTAACCTATCGCCTATGTTTATATAGGGAGAGCCTATGCCAGGGCCTATGTTAACATGGGCGGCGCCTAACCTATCGCCAAAGTGAGGCAGTGAGCATAGGCAATGGTATAACTGTCGCCTAACCTATCGCCTATGTTGGTATAGGCGGAGCCTATGCCAGGGCCTATGTTGACATAGGCGGCGCCTAACCTATCGCCTAAGTAAGGCAGCGAGAGTAGGCAATGGTATACGCGGCTCCTAACCGATCACCTATGTTGATATAGGCGGTGCCTAAGACATCGCCAATGTTGACATAGGCGGAGCCCAACCTATCTCCTAAGTGAGGCAGTGAGCATAGGCAATGGTATATGCGGCGCCTAACCTATCGCCTATGTTGATATAGGCGGCGCCTATCCCATCGCCTATGTTGACATAGGCGGCACCTAACCTATCGCCTAAGTGAGACAGCGAGTATAGGAAATTGTAGAAGCGGCGCCTAACCTATCGCCTATGTTGATATAAGTGGCACCTAAGCCATCACCTATTTTGACATAGGCGGCGCCTAAACTATTGCCTAAGTGAGGTAGTGAGCATAGGAATTGGTATAAGTAGCGCCTAACCTATCGCCTATGTTGATGTAGGGGGATCCTATGCCAGGACGTATGTTGACATAGGCAGAGCCTAACCTATCGCCTAAGTGAGGCAGTGACCATAGGCAATGGTATAAGCATCGCCTATCCTATTGCCTATGTTGATATAGGCGGAGCCTATGACAGGGCCTATGTTGACAGAGGCGGCATCTAACCTATCGCCTAAGTGAGGCAGGGAGCATAGGAAATGGTATAAGCGGCTCCTAACCTATCACCTATGTTGATATAGGCGGCCCCTAAGACATCGCCTATGTTGACATAGGCGGCGCCTAACCTATCGCCTAAGTGAGTCAGTGAGCATTGGCAATGGTATAAGCGGCGCCTAACCTATTGCCTATGTTGATATAGGCGGCTCCTATGCCATCGCCTATGTTGACATAGGAGGCTCCTAACCTATCGCCTAAGTGAGGTAGCGAGAATAGGCAATGGTATAAGTGGTGCCTAACCTATCGTCTATATTGATATAAGTGGCACCTAAGCCATCGCCATTGTTGATATAGGCGGGGGATATCCTATCACCTAAGTGAGGAAGTAAGTATAGGAAACCTATCGCCTATGTTGACATAGGTGGTGCCTAACCTATCGCCTATGATTATATAGGCGGCGCCTAACCTATCACCTAAGTGAGGCAGTAAGCATAACAATTGGTATAAGCGGCTCTTATCCTATCGCTTATGTTGATACAGGTGGCACGTAAGCCATCGCCTATGTTGACATAGGTGTCACCTAGCCTATAGCCAAAGTGAGGCAGTGAGCATAGGGAATAGTATAATCGGCGCCGAACCTATCGCCTATGTTGTTATTGGCGTCACCTGACCTATCGCCTATGTTGACATAACCAGCGCCTAACCTATCGCCTAAGTGAGGTAGTTAGCCTTGGAAATGGTATAAGCGGCGCCTAACCTATCGCCTATGTTGATTAAGGCGGCACCTAATACATCGCCTATGTTGACATAAGAGGCACCTAACCTATCACCTAAGTAAGCTAGTGAGCATAGGCAATGGTATAAGCGACACCTAGCCTATCGTCTATGTCGATATAAGCGGCGCCTATGCCATCGCCTATGTTGACATAGGCGGCACCTAACCTATCGCCTAAGTGAGGCACTGAGCATAGGCAATGGTATAAGTGGTGCCTATCCTATCACCTATGTTGATATAGGCGGCGCCTGAGCCTTAGCCTATGTTGACATAGGCGGCGCCTAACCTATCGTCTAAGTAAGGCAGTGAGCATAGGCAATGGTATAAGCGGCGCCTAACCTATCGCCTATGTTGATATAGGCGGCGCCTAAGCCATCTCCAATGTAACGTAGGCGGTGCCTAACCTATTGCCTAAGTGAGGCAGTAAGCATAGGCAATGCTATAAGTGGCCCCTAACCAATCACCTATGTTGATATAAGTGGTGCCTAAGACATTGCCTATGTTAACATAGGCAGCGCCTAACCTATCGCCTAAGTGAGGTAGTGATCATAGGCAATGGTATAAGAGTCACCTAACCTATCGCCTAAGTGAGGGAGTGAGCATAGGCAATGGAATAAGCGGTGCCTAACCAATCACCTATGTTGATATAGGCGAAGCCTAAGACATTTCCTATATTGACATAGGCGGCGCCTAACCTATCACCTCAGTGAGGAAGTAAGCATAGGAAATGGTATAAGTGTCGCCTAACCTATCGCCTATGTTTATATAAGCGGCGCCTATGCTAGCGCCTATGTTGACATAGGCAGCGCCTATCCTATCCCCTATGTTGATATAGGCGGTGCATAATCCATTTCCTATGTGACTTAGGCGGCGCCTAACCTATCTCCTATGTTGATAGAGGTGGCGCCAAAGCCATCGCCTATGTTGACATAGGCGGCGCCTGACCAATGACCTAAGTGAGGCACTGAGCATAGGTAATGGTATAAATAGCGCCTAACCTATCGCCTAAGTTATGCAGTGAGCATAGGCAATGGTATAAGCGGCACCTAACCTATCGCCTATGTTGATATAGGTGGCGCCAAAGAAATTGCCTATGTTGACATAGGAGGTGCCTAACCTATCGCCTAACTGATGCAGTGAGCATAGGAAATGATATAAGTAGTGCCTTATCTATCGCCAATGTAAATATAGGCGGCGCCTAAGACATCGCCAATGTTGATATTAGCAGCGCCTAACCTATCGCCTATGTTGATATAGGCGGCGCCTAAGACATCGCCTATGTTGACATAGATGACACCTAACCAATCGCCTAAGTGAGGCAGTGAGCATAGGTAATGGTATAAGCGGCGCCTATCGTATCGCCTACGTTGATATAGGAGGTACCTATGCCATCACCTATCTTGACATAGGCGGTGCCTAACCTATCTCCTAAGTGAGGCAGCGAGCATAGGCAATGGTATAAGCGACGCCTAACCTATCGCCTATGTTGATCTAAGTGGCTCATAAGCCATCGCCTATGTTGATATAAGCGGCGCCTAACCTATCACCTAAGTGAGGCAGTAAGCATAGGCAATGGTAAAATCAGCACATAACCTATCGCCTATGTTGATAGAGGCGGCACCTAAGCCCTCCCCTATGTTGACATAGGCGGCGCCTAACTTATCACCGAAGTGAGGCAGTGAGCATAGGCAATGGCATAAGCGGGGCCTAACCTATTGCCTATGATTATATAGGCGGTGCCTAAGCCATCTCCTAAACTATCGCCTAATTATGAAAGTGAGCATAGGCAAAGGTATAAGCTACACCTAACCTATCGCCTATGTTGATATAGGCGGCGCGTAAGCCATCGCCTATGTTGACTTAGGCGGCGCCTAACCTATAGCCTAAGTGAGGAAGTGAGCATAGGCAATTATATAAGAGGCGCCTAACCTATCGCCTATATTTATATAGGCGGCACCTAAGACATCGCCTATGTTGACATAGGTGGCGGCTAACCTATCGCCCAAGTGAGGTAGTCAGCATAGGCAATGGTATAAGCGGCGCCTAACCTATCACCTATTTTGATATAGGTGGGGCCTTATCCATCACCTATGATAACATAGGTGGAACCTAACCAATAGCCTATGTAAGGCAGTGAGCATAGGAAATGGTATAAGCGGCGCCTAACCTATCACCTATGTTCATATAGGCTGCGCCTAAGCCATCGCCTATGTTAACATAAGAGGCGCCTAACCTATCGCCTAAGTGAGGCAGTGAGAATAGGCAATGGTATAAGCGGCACCTAACCTATCACCTACGTTGATATAGGCGGCGCCAAAGCCATCGCCTATGTTGACATAGGTGGCGCCTAACCGATCGCCTATGTGAGGCAGTGAGCATAGACAATGGTATAAGTGGCGCCTAACCTATCGCCTATGTTAATATATGTGGCGCCTAACCTATCGCTTAAGTGAGGTAGTAAGCATAGGCAATGGTATAAGCGGAGCCTAATCTATCGCCTATGCTGATATAGGCGGCGCCTAATCCATCGCCTATGTTGATGTAGGCGGCGTCAAACCGATCGCCTAATTGAGCCAGTGAGCATAGGCAATGGCATAAGAGGCGCCTAACCTATCGCCTATGTTGATATAGGCGGCGCCTAAGACATCGCCTATGTTGACATAGGCGGCGCTTAACCTATCACCTAAGTGAGGCAGTCTGTATAGGCAATGGTATAAGTGGCGCCTAACCTATCGCCTATGTTTATATAGGAGGCGCCTAAGCCATCACCTATGTTAACATAGGCGGCGCCAAACGTATCACCTAAGAGAGGCAGTGAGCATAGGCAATGGTATAAGCAGCACCTAACCTATCGCGTATAATTATACAGGTGGCGCCTAAGCCATCGCCTATGTTGACATTGGCGGCGCCTAACCTATCACCTACATGAGGCAGTAAGCATAGGCAATGGTATATGCAGCGCCTAACCTATCGCTTATGTTGATATTGGTGGCGCCTAATCCATCGCCTATGTTGACATAGGCGGCGCCTAACCTATCGCCTATGTGAGGCAGTGATCATAGGCAATGGTATAAGCGGCGTCTAACCTATCGCCTATGTAGATATAGGCGGAGCCTATGCCATCGCCTATGTTGACATAGGCGGCGCCTAACCTATCGCCTAATTGAGGTAGTGAGCATAGGCAATGGTATAAGAATCGCCTAACCTATCGCCTATCTTGATATAGGCGGCGCCTAAGCCATCTTCTATGTTGACATAGACGGAGCCTAACCTATTGCCTAAGTTAGGCAATGAGCATAAGAAATAGTATAAGCGGCTCCTAACCTATCGCCTATGTTGATATTGGCGGCGCCTAAGCCATCGCCTATGTTTATATAGGCGGCGCCTAACCTTTCGCCTAAGCGAGGCAGTGAGCATAGGTAATGGTATAAGCGGTGTCTAACCTATTGCCTATGTTGGTATAGGCGGCGCCTAAGAAATCGCCTATGTTGACATAGGCGGCGTCTAAACTATGGCCTAAGTGAGGCAGTGAGCATAGACAATGGTCTTAGCGGTGCCTAACCTATCGGTTATGTTGATATAGGAAGCACCTAAGCCATCGCCTATGTTGACATTGGCAACGCCTAAGCCATTTCCTATGTTGACATATGCAGCGCCTAACCTATCGCCTAAGTGAGGTAGCGAGCATCGGCAATGGTATAAGCGGCGCCTAACCTATCGCCTATGTTGATATAGGTGGCACCTAAGCCATCGCCTATGTTGACATAGGCTTTGCCTAACCTATCGCCTAAGTGAGGCAGAGAGCATAGGCAATGGTATAAACGGCGCCTAACCTATCGCCTATATTGATATAGGCGGCACCTAGCCATCGCCTATGTTGACATAAGCGGCGCCTACACTATCGCCTAAGTAAGGCTGTGAGCATAGGAAATGGTATAAGGGGATCCCAACCTATCGCCTATGTTGATATAGGTGTCACCTAAGCCATCGCCTAAGTGAGGAACTGAGCATAGGAAATAGTATAAGTTGCGCCTAGCGTACCGTCTATGTTGATATATGCTGCGCCTAAACGATCGCCTATATTGACATAGGCGGATCCTGACCTAACTCCTAAGTGAGGCGGTGAGCATATTCAATGGTATAAGAGACACCTAACCTATCGCCTATGTTGATATAGGCGGCGCCTAATGTATTGCCTATGTTCACATAGACGGCTCCTAACCTATCGCCTAAGTGAGGCAGCGAGCATAGGCAATGGTATAAGCGGCGCCTAAACTATCGCCTATGTTGATATAGGTGGAGCCTAAGCCATCTCCTAAGTGAGGCAGTAAGCATAGGCAATGGTAAAAGCGGCACCAAACCTATCGCTTATGTTGATAGAGGCGGTGCCTAAGCCATCGCCTATGTTGACATAGGCGGCGCCTAACTTATCGCCAAAGTGAGGCAGTGAGCATAAGCAATGGTATAAGCGGAGCCTAACCTATTGCCTACGATGATATAGGTGGTGCCTAAGCCATCGCCTATGTTGACATAGGCGGCGCCTAACCTATCGCCTAATTGAGAAGGTTAGCATAGGCAAAGGTATAACCAACGCCTATCCTTTCGCATATGTTGATATAGGCGGCGCCTAAGCCATCGCCTATGTTGACATAGGCGGCACCTAAACTATGGCCTAAGTGAGGTAGTGAGCATAGAAAATGGTATAAGCGGCGCCTAACCTATCACCTATATTGATATAGGCAGCGCCTAAGCCATTGCCTATGTTGAAAAAGGCAGCGCCTAACCTATCGCCTAAGTGAGGCAGCGAGCATAGGCAATGGTATGAGCGGCGGCTAACCTATCGCCTATGTTGATATAGGTGGCACCTAAGCCATCGCCTATGTTGACATAGGTGTCGCCTAACCTATCTCCTAAGTGAGGCAGAGAGCAGAGGCAATTGTATAAGCGGCGCCTAACCTATCGCCTATATTGATATAGGCGGCGCCTAGCCATCACCTTTGTTGACATAAGCGGTTCCTACCCTATCGCCTAAGTGAGGCAGTGAGCATAGGAAATGGTATAAGGGGCGCCCAACCTATCTCCTATGTTGATATAGACGGCACCTAAGCCATCACCTAAGTGAGGAAGTGAGCATAGGCAATGGTATAAACTGCGCCTAACCTACCGTCTATGTTGATATATGCTGCGCCTAAACGATCGCCTATATTAACATAGATGGCGCCTAACCTATCGCCTAAGTGAGGCGGTGCGCATATTCAATGGTATAAGCGGCACCTAACCTATCGCCTATGTTGATATAGGCGGAACCTAATCTATCGCCTATGTTGACATAGACGGCGCCTATCCAATAGCCGAAGTGAGGCAGTGAGCATAGGTAATGGTATAAGCGGCGCCTAACCTAATGCCTATGTTGATATAGGTGGCGCCTATGGCATCGCCTATGTTGACATAGGCGGCTCTTATCCTATCGCCTAAGTGAGGCAACTAGCATAGGCAATGGTATAAGCGGCACGTAAACTAACGCCTATGTTGATATAGGTGGAGCCTAAGCTATCGCCTATGTATATATAGGCGGCGCCTAACCTATCACCTAAGTGAGGTAGTAAGCATAGGCAATGGTAAAAGCGGCGCTTAACCTATCACCTATGTTGATAAAGGTGGCGCCTAAGCCATCTCCTATGTTGACATAGGCGGGACCTAACTTTTCACCGAAGTAAGGTAGTGAGCATCGGCAATGGTATAAGCGGCGCCTAACCTATTACCTATGATGATATAGGCGGTGCCTAAGCCATCGCCTATGTTGACATAGGCGGCGCCTAACCTATCACCAAATTGAGAAAGTGAGCATAGGCAAAGGTATAAGCGACGCCTAACCTTTCGCATATGTTGATATAGGCGGCGCCTAAACCATCGCCTATGTTGACATAGGCGGCGCCTAAACTATGGCCTAAGTGAGTTATAGAGCATAGAAAATGGTATAAGCGGTGCATAACCTATCGCCTATGTTGATATTGGCAGCACCTAAGCCATTGCCAATGTTGACATACGAAGCGCCTAACCTATCGCCTAAGTGAGGCAGCGAGCATAGGCAATGGTATAAGCGGCGCCTAAGCCATCGCCTATGGTAACATAGGTGGCGCCTAACCTATTGCCTAAGTGAGGCAGTGAGCATAGGCAATGGTATATGCGACGCCTAACCTATCAGCTATGTTGATATAAGGTGCACCTAAGTCAACGCCTATGTTGACATAGGCAGCGCCTAACCTCTCACCTTAGTGAGGTAGTGAGAATAGGCAATGGTATAAGCGGCACCTAACCTATCGCCTATGTTGACATAGACGGCGGCTAACTAATCGCCTAACTGAGCCAGTGAGCATAGACAATGGTATAAGTGGCGCCTAGCCTATCGCCTATGTTAATATAGGTGGCGCCTAACCTATCACCTAAGTGAGGCAGTAAGAATAGGCAATGGTATAAGCGGGGCCTAACCAATCGCCTATGCTGATATAGGAGGCGCCTAAACCATCGCCTATGTTGACGTAGGCGGCGTCAAATCTATCGCCTAATTGAGGTAGTGAGCATAGGCAATGGTATAAGCGGCGCCTACCCTATCGCCTATGATGATATAGGTAGCGCCTAAGCCATTGCCTATGCTGACATAGGCGGCGCCTAACCTATCACCTAAGTAAGGCAGTGAGCATAGGAAATGGTATAAGTGGAGCCTAACCTATCGTCTATGTTTATATAGGCGGCGCCTAAGCCATCGCCTCTGTTGAGATAGGCGGCGCCAAACCTATCGCCTAAGTGAGGCAGTGAGAATAGGCAATGGTATAGGACGCACCTAACCTATCACCTATGATTATATAGGCGGCGCCTAAGCCATCGCCTATGTTGACATTGGCGGCACTAACCTATCGCCTACGTGAGGCAGTAAGCATTGGCAGTGGTATAAGCAGCACCTAACCTATTGCTTATGTTGATATAGGCGGCGCCTAATCCATCGCCTATGTTGACTTGGGTGGCTCCTAACCTATTGCCTACGTAAGGCAGTGAGCATAGGCAATGATATAAGCGGCGCCTAACCTATGTTGATATAGGTGACGCCTAAGTCATCAACTATGTTGACATAGGCGGAGCCTCACCTATCACTCTATGTGAGGCAGTGAAAATAGGCAATGGTATAACCGGCGCCTAACCTATCGCCTATTTTGATATAGGTAGCACCTAAGCCATCGCCTATGTTGACATAGGTGGCGCCTAACCTGTATAGCCGGCACCTAACCTATCACCTGAGTGAGGAAATGAGCATAGGTAATGGAATAAGCGGCGTCTAACCTATCCTAACCTATCGCCTATGTTGATATTGGCGGCACCTAAGCCATCGCCTATGCTGACATAGGCGGCGCCTAACCTATCACCTAAGTGAGTCAGTGAGCATAGGCATTAGTATAAGTGGCTCCTAATCTATCGCTTATGTTGATATAGGTGGTGCCTAAGCCATCGCCTATGTTGACATAGGCGGTGCCTAACCTATCGCCTAGGTGAGGCAATGAGCATAGGCAATGGTATAAGCAGAGCCTAACCTATCGCCTATGTTGATATAGGCGGCGCCTAAGCCATCGCCTATGTTGACATAGGCGGCGCCTAGCCTATCGCCTAAGTGAGGCAGTGAGTATAGGTAATGGTATAAGCGGTGCCTAACCTATCGCCTATGTTGATATAGGCGGCGCCTATGACATCACCTATGTTGACATAGGCGGGGCCAAACCTATCGCCTAAGTGAGGCAGTGAGTAAATGCAATGGTATAAGCTTCACCTAACCTATATCTTATGTTGATATAGGTGGGTCCATAGCCTTCGCTAATGTTGAGATAAGCGGCACCTAACCTATCACCTATGTGAGGCATTGAGCATAGACAATGGTATAAGTGGCGCCTAACCTATCACCTATGTTGATATAGGCGTCACCTAAGCCATCGCCTAAGTGTTTAGTAAGTATAGGCAATGGCATAAGCGGTGCCTAACCTATCGCCTATGTTGATATAGTCGGCGCCTAAGCGATCGCCTATGTTGAGATAGGCGGCGCCTAACCAATCGCCTAAGTGAGGCGGTGAGCATAGGCAATGGTATAAGTGGCGGCTAACTTGTCGCCTATGTTGATATAGGAGGCGCCTAATCCATCGCATATGTTGACATAGGTGGCACCTAAACTGTATAGCCGGCACCTACCCTATCTCCTGAGTGAGGAAGTGAGCATAGTTAATAGTATAAGCGGTGCCTAACTTATCGCCTATGTTGATATAGGTTTTGCCTATGGAATAGCCTATGTTTACATAGGCGGCGCCTAACCTATCGCCTAAGTAAGGCACAACTAATAGGAAATGGTATAAGCAGCACCTAACCTATCGCCTATGTTGATATACGTGGTGCCTAAGCCATCGCCTATCTTGATATAGGTGGCGGCTAAACTATCGCCTAAGTGAGGCAGTAAGCATAGACAATGGTATAAGCGGCGCCTAACCTATCGCCTATGTTGATATAGGCAGTGCCTAACACATCGCCTATGTTGACGTAGGCGGCGCCTAACCTATCGCCTAACTGAGGCAGTAAGCTTAGGCAGTGGTATAAGCGGCGCCTAACCTATCGCCTAAGTGAGGCAGTGAGCATAGGTAATGGTATAAGCGGCGCCTAACCTATTACCTATTTTGATATAGGTGGCGCCCATGGCATCGCTTATGTTTACATAGGCGGCGCCTAACCTATCGGCTAAGTGAGGCAGTGAGTATAGTCAATGTTATAAGCGGCTACTAATCTATCGCCTATGTTGATATAGACGGCGCCTAATCCATCGCCTTTGTTGACAAAGGAGGCGCCTAACCTATCACCTATATGAGGTAGTGAGCAAAGGCAATGGTATAAGCAGCTCCTAAACTATCGCATATTTTGATATAGGCGGTGCCAAAGCCATTCCCTATTTAGACATAGGCGGCGCCTAACCTATCGTCTATGTGAGGCAGGGAGCATAAGAAATGGTATAAGCGGTATCTAACCTATAGCCTATGTCGACATAGGCGGCGCCTAACCTATCGTCTAAGTAGGGCAGTAAGCATAGGAAATGGTTTAAAAGGCGCCTAACCTATCGTATATGTTGATATAGGCGGCGTGTAATCCATCACCAATGTAGACATAGGCAGCGCCTAACTTATCGCCTAAGTGAGGTAGTGAGCATAGGCAATGGTATAAGCGGCGCCTGACCTATCGCCTATGATGATATAGGCAGCGCTTAAGCCATCGCCTATTTTGACATAGGCAGCGCCTAACCTATCGCCTAAGTGAGGCAGTGAGTATAGTCAATGTTATAAGCGGCGCCTAACCTATCGCCAATGTTTATATAGACGGCGCCTAATCCATCGCCTTTGTTGACAAAGGCGGCGCCTAACCTATCGCCTATATGAGGCAGTGAGCAAAGGCAATGGTATAAGCAGCTCCTAAACTATCGCATATGTTGATATAGGCGGCGCCTAAGCCATTCCCTATTTAGAAATAAGCGGCGCCTAACCTATCGCCTAAGTGAGGCAGGGAGCATAGGAAATGGTATAAGCGGCGCTTAACCTATAGCCTATGTTGATATAGGCGTCGCCTTAGCCATCGGCTATGTTGACATAGGCGACGCCTAACCTATCGCCTAAGTGAGGC
Source organism: Capsicum pubescens (assembly GCA_030864215.1). NCBI lineage: Eukaryota > Viridiplantae > Streptophyta > Magnoliopsida > Solanales > Solanaceae > Capsicum > Capsicum pubescens. The sequence continues at coordinate 40,991,525 of CM061538.1, forward strand.
TGTGAGCATAGTAAATGGTATAAGCGGAGCCTAACCTATCGCCTAAGTGAGGCTGTGAGCATAGTAAATGGTATAAGCGGCGCCTGACCTATCGCCTATGATGATATAGGTTGCGTTTAATCCATCGCCTATGTTGACATAGGCAGCGCCTAACCTATCACCTAAGTGAGGGAGTGAGCATAGTCAATGGTATAAGCGGCTCCTAACCTATCGCCTTTGTTGAAATAGGCGCGCCTAAGCCATCGCCTATTTTGACATAAGCGGCACCTAACCTATCCCCTATGTGAGGCAGGGAGAATAGGCCATGGTATAAGCAGTGCCTAACCTTTTGCCTATGTTGATATAGGTGGTGCTAAGCCATCGCCTATATCAACATAGGAAGCGCCTAACCTATCGCCTAAGTGAGGCAGTGAGCATAGGCAATGGTATATGCGGCTCCTAACCTATCGCATATGTTGATATAGGTGGCGCCTAAGCCATCGCCTATTTTGACTTAGGCGGCGCCTCACCTATCGCCTTTGTGAGGTAGTGAGCATAGACATTGGTATAAGCGGCTCCTCACCTATCGTTTTTGTTGATAAAGGCATCGCCTAAGCCATCGCATATGTTGACATAGGCGGCGCCTAACCTATCGCCTAAGTAAGGCTGTGAGCATAGGCAATGGTATAAGCGGTTTCTGACCTATCGCCTATGATGATATAGGCGGCGCTTAATCCATAGCCTATGTTGACATAGTTGGCGCCTAACCTATCGCCTAAGTTAGGCAGTGAGCATAGTCAATGGTATATGCGGCGCCTAACCTATCGCCTAGATTGATATAGGCGGTGCCTAAGCCATCGCCTATGTTGACATAGGTGGCACCTATCCTATCGCCTAAGTGAGGCAGCGAGCACAGGAAACGGTATAAGCGGTAACGAACCTATAGCCTATGTTGATATAGGCGGCGCCTAACCTATCGCCTAAGTAAGGCAGTAAGCATAGGAAATGGTATAAAAGGCGCCTAACCTATCGTATATGTTGATATAGGCGGCGTGTAATCCATCGCCAATGTAGACATAGGCAGTGCCTAACCTATCGCCTAAGTGAGGTTGTGATCATAGGCAATGGTATAAGCGGCGCCTGACCTATCGCCTATGATGATATAGGTGGCGCTTAAACCATCGCCTATTTTGACATAGGCAGTGCCTAACCTATCGCCAAAGTGATGCAGTGAGTATAGTCAATGTTATACGCGGCGCCTAACCTATCGCCTATGTTGATATAGGCGGCGCCTAAGGAATTGCCTATGTTGACATAGGTGGCGCCTACCCTATCGCCTAAGTGAGGCAGTGAGCATAGGCAATGGTATAAGAGGCGCCTAACCTATCGCTTATGTTGATATAGGCGGCGCCTAAGCCATCGCCTATGTTGACATAGGTGGAGCCAAACCTATCGCCTAAGTGATGCAGTAAGCATAGGCAATGGAATAAGCGGAGCCTAATCTATCGACTATGTTGATATAGGCTGCGCCTAAGCCATCGCCAATGTTGACATAGGTGGCGCCTAATCTATCGCCTATCTTGATATAGGCTGCGCCTAAGCCATCACCAATGTTGACATAAGAGGCTCCTAACCTATCGCATATGTTGATATAGGCGGCGCCTAGGCCAACGCCTATTTTGACATAGACGGCGCCTAACCTATCACCTTTGTGAAGAAGTGAGGATAGGCAAGGGTATAAGAGGCACCTAACCTATCGCCTATATTGATATAGGCGGCGCCTAACTTATCGCCTAAGTGAGGCTGTGAGCATAGGCAATGGTATAAGCGGCACCTGACCTATCCCCTATGATGATATAGGCGGCACTTAAGCCATCTCCTATGTTGACATAGGCTGCGCCTAACCTATCGCCTAAGTGAGGTAGTGAGCATAGTCAATGGAATAAGCGACGCCTTACCTATCGCCTATGTGGATATAGGCGGAGCCTAAGACATCACCTAAGTTAGGCAGTGAGCACAGGCAACGGTATAAGCGGTGCCTAACCTATAGCCTATGTGGATATGGGCGGCGCCTAACCTATCGCCTAAGTGAGGAAGTGAGCATAGGAAATTTTATAAAAGGCACCTAACCTATAGCAAATGTTTATATAGGGGGCGCCTAAGCCATCACCTATGTAGACATAGGCGGCGCCTAACCTATCGTCTAAGTGAGGCAGTGACCATAGGAAATAGTATAAGCGGCGCCTAACGTATCACTTATGTTGATATAGGCGGAGCCTATGCCATCGCCTATGTTGACATAGGCGGCACCTAACCTATCGCCTAAGTAAGGCAGTGAGCATAGGAAATGGTATAAGCGGCGCCTAACCTAACGCTTATGTTGATTTAGGCAGCGCCTAATCCATCGCCAATGTTGACATAGGATACACCAAACCTATTGCCTAAGAGAGGCAGTGAGCATAGGCAATGGAAGAATCGGCGCCTAATCTATCGCCTATGTTGATATAGGCGGCGCCTAAGCCATCTCCTATGTTGACATAGGCGGCGCCTAACCTATCGCCTATGTGAGGCAGTGATTATAGGCAATGGTATAAGCGGCTCCTAAACTATCGCATATGTCTATATAGGCGGCGCCTAAGCCATCGACTATTTTGACATAGAAGGCGCCTAACCTATCGCCTAGGTGAGGCAGTGAGCATAGGCAATGATATAAGCGGCGCCTAACCTATCGCCTACGTAAGGCAGTGAGCATAGGCAATGGTATAAGCGGCGCCTAACCTATCGCTTATGTAGATTTAGGCGGCGCCTAATCCATCGCCTATGTTGACATAGGCTACGCAAAACCTATAGCCTAAGAGAGGCAGTGAGCATAGGCAATGGTATAAGGGGCGCCTAATCTATCGCCTATGTTGATATAGGAGGCGCCTAAGCCATCGCCTATGTTGACATAGGCGGCGCCTAACCTATCGCCTATGTGAGGCAGTGAGCATAGGCAATAGTATAAGCGGCTCCTAAACTATCGCATATGTTGATATAGGCGTCGCCAAATCCATCGCCTATGTTGACATAGGCGGCGCCTAAACTATCGCCTAAGTGAGGCTATGAGAATAGTAAATGGTATAAGTTGTGCCTAACCTATTGCCTATGTTGATATAGGTAGTGCCTACGCCATCGCCTATATTGACATAGGAAGCGCCTAACCTATCTCCTAAGTGAGGCAGTGAGCATAGGCAATGGTATAAGCGGCTCCTAACCTATCGCATATGTTGATATAGGTGTCGCCTAAGCCATCGCCTATATTGACATACACGGCGCCAGACCTATCTCCTTTGTGAGGCAGTGATCATAGGCAATGGTATAAGCGGCGCCTAACCTACCGCCTATTTTGATATAGGCGTCGCCTAAGCCATCGCATCTGTTGACATAGGCGGCGCCTAACCTATCGCCTAAGTGAGGCTGTGAGCATAGGCAATGGTATAAGCAGTTCCTCACCTATCGCTTATGATGATATAGGTGACGCTTAAGCCATCGCCTATGTTGACATAGGTGGCACCTAACCTATCGCCTAAGTGAGGCAGTGAGCATAATCAATGGTATAAGCGGCGCCTAACCTATTGCCTAAATTGATATAGGCGGCGCCTAAGCCATCCCTTATGTTGACATACGCGGTGCCTAACCTATCGCCTAAGTGAGGCAGCGAGCAAAGGAAACGGTATAAGCGGTGTCTAACCTATAGCCTATGTTGATATAGGCGGCACCTAACTTATCGCCTAAGTAAGGCAATGAGCATTGGAAATTTTATAAAAGGCGCCTAACCTATCGTATATGTTGATATAGCCGGCGTGTAATCCATCGCCAATTTAGACATAGGAAGCGCCTAACCTATCGCCTAAGTGAGGTTGTGAGCATAGGAAATGGTATAAGCTGCGCCTGACCTATCGCCAATGATGATATTGGCGGCACTTAAGCAATCGCATATGTTGACATAGGCAACGCCTAACCTATCGCCTAAGTGAAGCAGTGAGTATAGTCAATGTTATAAGCGGTGCCTAACCTATCGCCTATGTTTATATAGGCGGCGCCTAAGCAATTACCTATGTTGACATAGGCGGCGCCTACCCTATCTCCTAAGTGAGGCAGTGAGCATAGGCAATGGTATAAGTGGCGCCTAACCTATCGCCTATGTTGATACAGGCGGCACCTAAGCCATCGCTTATGTTGACATAGGTGGCGCCAAACCTATCGCCTATGTGAGGCAGTGAGCATAAGCAATGGTATAAGCGTCTCCTAAACTATCGCATATGTTTATATAGGCGGCGCCTAAGCCATCACCTTTTTTGACATAGGCGGCGCCTAACCTATCGCCTAGGTGAGGCAGTGAGCATAGGCAATGATATAAGCGGCGCCTAACCTTTCGCCTAAGTAATGCAGTGAGCATAGGCAAAGGTATAAGTGGCTCCTAACCTATCGCTTATGTTGATTTAGGCGGCGCCTAATCCATCGCCTATGTTGACATAGGCTACGCCAAACCAATTGCCTAAGAGAGGCAGTGAGCATAGCAATGGTATAAGTGGCGCCTAATCTATCGCCTATGTTGATATAGGCGGCGCCAAAGTCATCGCCTATGTTGATATCGGCGGCGCCTAACCTATCGCCTATGTGAGGCAGTGAGCATAGGTAATGGTATAAACGGCTCCTAAACTATCGCATATGTTGATATAGGCGTCGCCTAAGCCATCGCCTATGTTGACATAGGCGGCGCCTAAGCTATTGCCTAAGTGAGTGTATGAGCATAGTAAATGGTATAAGCAGTGCCTAACCTTTTGCCTATGTTGATATAGGTGGTGCCTAAGCCATCTCCTATGTTGACATAGGAAGCGCCTAACATATCGCCTAAGTGAGGCAGTGAGCATAGGCAATGGTATAAGTGGCTCCTAACCAATAGCATATGTTGATATAGGTGGAGCCTAAACCATCGCCTATTTTGACATAGGCGGCGCCTAACCTATTCCCTTTGTGAAGCAGTGATCATAGGCAATGGTATAAGCGGCGCCTAACCTACCGCTTATTTTGATATAGGCGTCGCCTATGCCATCGCTTCTGATGACATAGGCGGCGCCTAACCTATCGCCTAAGTGAAGCTGTGAACATAGGCAATGGTATAAGCAGTTCCTCACCTATCGCTTATGATGATATAGGCGGCGCTTAAGCCATCGCCTATGTTGACATAGGTGGCGCCTAACCTATCGCCTAAGCGAGGCAGTGAGCATAATCAATGGTATAAGCGGCGCCTAACCTATTTCCTATATTGATATAGGCAGCGCTTAAGCCATCCCTTAAGTTGAAATACGCGGCGCCTAACCTATCGCCTAAGTGAGGCAGCGAGCAAAGGAAACGGTATAAGCGGTGTCTAACCTATAGCCTATGTTGATATAGGCGGCGCCTAACATATCGCCTAAGTAAGGCAATGAGCATAGGAAATGGTATAAAAGGCGCCTAACCTATCGTATATGTTGATATAGGCGGCGTGTAATCCATCGCCAATTTAGACATAGGAAGCGCCTAACCTATCGCCTTAGTGAGGTTGTGATCATAGGAAATGGTATAAGCGGCGCCTGACCTATCGCCAATGATGATATAGGCGGCGCTTAAGCAATCGCATATGTTGACATAGGCAACGCCTAACCTATCGCCTAAGTGAAGCAGTGAGTATAGTCAATGTTATAAGCAGCGCCTAACCTATCTCGCCTATGTTGATATAGGCGTCGCCTAAGCAATTACCTATGTTGACATAGGCGGCGCCTACCCTATCTCCTAAGTGAGGCAGTGAGCATAGGCAATGGTATAAGTGGCGCCTAACCTATCGCCTATGTTGATAGAGGCGGCGCCTAAGCCATCGCCTATGTTGACATAGGTGGCGCCAAACCTATCGCCTATGTGAGGCAGTGAGCATAAGCAATGGTATATGCATCTCCTAAACTATCGCATATGTTTATATAGGCGGCGCCTAAGCCATCACCTATTTTGACATAGGCGGCGCCTAACCTATCGCCTAGGTGAGGCAGTGAGCATAGGCAATGATATAAACGGCGCCTAACCTATCGCCTAAGTAAGGCAGTAAGCATAGGCAAAGGTATAAGTGGCTCCTAACCTATCGCTTATGTTGATTTAGGCGGCGCCTAATCCATCGCCTATGTTGACATAGGCTACGCCAAACCAATTGCCTAAGAGAGGCAGTGAGCTTAGGCAATGGTATAAGTGACGCCTAATCTATCGCCTATATTGATATAGGCGGCGCCAAAGTCATCGCCTATGTTGATATCGGCGGCGCCTAACCTATCGCCTATGTGAGGCAGTGAGCATAGGTAATGGTATAAACGGCTCCTAAACTATCGCATATGTTGATATAGGCGTCGCCTAAGCCATCGCCTATGTTGACATAGGCGGCGCCTAAGCTATTGCCTAAGTGAGTCTATGAGCATAGTAAATGGTATAAGCAGTGCCTAACCTATTGCCTATGTTGATATAGGTGGTGCCTAAGCCATCTCCTATGTTGACATGGGAAGCACCTAACATGTCGCCTAAGTGAGGCAGTGAGCATAGGCAATGGTATAAGTGGCTCCTAACCTATAGCATATGTTGATATAGGTGGCGCCTAAACCATCGCCTATTTTGACATAGGCGGCGCCTAACCTATTTCCTTTGTGAGGCAGTGATCATAGGCAATGGTATAAGCAGCGCCTAACCTACCGCTTATTTTGATATAGGCGTCGCCTAAGCCATCGCTTCTGTTGACATAGGCGGCGCCTAACCTATCGCCTAAGTGAAGCTGTGAGCATAGGCAATGGTATAAGCAGTTCCTCACCTATCGCTTATGATGATATAGGCGGCGCTTAAGCCATCGCCTATGTTGACATAGGTGGCGCCTAACCTATCGCCTAAGTGAGGCAGTGAGCATAATCAATGGTATAAGCGGCGCCTAACCTATTGCCTATATTGATATAGGCGGCGCCTAAGCCATCCCTTATGTTGACATACGCGGCGCCTAACCTATCGCCTAAGTGAGGCAGCGAGAAAAGGAAACGGTATAAGCGGTGTCTAACCTATAGCCTATGTTGATATAGGCGGCGCCTAACTTATCTCCTAAGTAAGGCAATGAGCATAGGAAATGGTATAAAAGGTGCCTAACCTATCGTATATGTTCATATAGGCGGCGTGTAATCCATCGCCAATTTATACATAGGAAGGACCTAACCTATTGCCTAAGTGAGGTTGTGAGCATAGGAAATGCTATAAGCGGCGCCTGACCTATCGCCAATGATGATATAGGCGGCGCTTAAGCAATCGCATATGTTGACATAGGCAACGCCTAACCTATCGCCTAAGTTAAGCAGTGAGTATAGACAATGTTATAAGCGGCGCCTAACCTATCGCCTATGTTGATATAGGTGGCGCCTAAGCAATTACCTATGTTGACATAGGCGGCGCCTACCCTATCTCCTAAGTGAGGCAGTGAGCATAGGCAATGGTATAAGTGGCGCCTAACATATCGCCTATGTTCATAGAGGCGGCGCCTAAGCCATCGCCTATGTTGACATAGGTGGCGCCAAACCTATCGCCTATGTGAGGCAGTGAGCATAAGCAATGGTATATGCATCTCCTAAACTATCGCATATGTTTATATAGGCGGCGCCTAAGCCATCACCTATTTTGACATAGGCGGCGCCTAACCTATCGCCTAGGTGAGGCAGTGAGCATAGGCAATGATATAAGCGGCGCCTAACCTATCGCCTAAGTAAGGCAGTAAGCATAGGCAAAGGTATAAGTGGCTCCTAACCTATCGCTTATGTTGATTTAGGCGGCGCCTAATCCATCGCCTATGTTGACATAGGCTACGCCAAACCAATTGCCTAAGAGAGGCAGTGAGCATAGGCAATGGTATAAGTGACGCCTAATCTATCGCCTATATTGATATAGGCGGCGCCAAAGTCATCGCCTATGTTGATATCGGCGGCGCCTAACCTATCGCCTATGTGAGGCAGTGAGCATAGGTAATGGTATAAACGGCTCCTAAACTATCGCATATGTTGATATAGGCGTCGCCTAAGCCATCGCCTATGTTGACATAGGCGGCGCCTAAGCTATTGCCTAAGTGAGTCTATGAGCATAGTAAATGGTATAAGCAGTGCCTAACCTATTGCCTATGTTGATATAGGTGGTGCCTAAGCCATCTCCTATGTTGACATGGGAAGCACCTAACATGTCGCCTAAGTGAGGCAGTGAGCATAGGCAATGGTATAAGTGGCTCCTAACCTATAGCATATGTTGATATAGGTGGCGCCTAAACCATCGCCTATTTTGACATAGGCGGCGCCTAACCTATTTCCTTTGTGAGGCAGTGATCATAGGCAATGGTATAAGCAGCGCCTAACCTACCGCTTATTTTGATATAGGCGTCGCCTAAGCCATCGCTTCTGTTGACATAGGCGGCACCTAACCTATCGCCTAAGTGAAGCTGTGAGCATAGGCAATGGTATAAGCAGTTCCTCACCTATCGCTTATGATGATATAGGCGGCGCTTAAGCCATCGCCTATGTTGACATAGGTGGCGCCTAACCTATCGCCTAAGTGAGGCAGTGAGCATAATCAATGGTATAAGCGGCGCCTAACCTATTGCCTATATTGATATAGGCGGCGCCTAAGCCATCCCTTATGTTGACATACGCGGCGCCTAACCTATCGCCTAAGTGAGGCAGCGAGAAAAGGAAACGGTATAAGCGGTGTCTAACCTATAGCCTATGTTGATATAGGCGGCGCCTAACTTATCTCCTAAGTAAGGCAATGAGCATAGGAAATGGTATAAAAGGCGCCTAACCTATCGTATATGTTCATATAGGCGGCGTGTAATCCATCGCCAATTTATACATAGGAAGCACCTAACCTATTGCCTAAGTGAGGTTGTGAGCATAGGAAATGCTATAAGCGGCGCCTGACCTATCGCCAATGATGATATAGGCGGCGCTTAAGCAATCGCATATGTTGACATAGGCAACGCCTAACCTATCGCCTAAGTGAAGCAGCGAGTATAGTCAATGTTATAAGCGGCGCCTAACCTATCGCCTATGTTGATATAGGTGGCGCCTAAGCAATTACCTATGTTGACATAGGCGGCGCCTACCCTATCTCCTAAGTGAGGCAGTGAGCATAGGCAATGGTATAAGTGGCGCCTAACATATCGCCTATGTTCATAGAGGCGGCGCCTATGCCATCGCCTATGTTGACATAGGTGGCGCCAAACCTATCGCCTATGTGAGGCAGTGAGCATAAGCAATGGTATAAGCGTCTCCTAAACTATCGTATATGTTTATATAGGCGGCGCCTAAGCCATCACCTATTTTGACATAGGCGGCGCCTAACCTATCGCCTAGGTGAGGCAGTGAGCATAGGCAATGATATAAGCGGCGCCTAACCTATCGCCTAAGTAAGGCAGTGAGCATAGGCAAAGGTATAAGTGGCTCCTAACCTATCGCTTATGTTGATTTAGGCGGCGCCTAATCCATCGCCTATGTTGACATAG